>OW203728.1:21425152-22032652 GCA_934045075.1 Yponomeuta sedellus
GATAATAACCCTTTGTTTGCCCCACTGCTGGGACATACCATGACAATACGTAATTGTACGCAGACGAAGAATAACGTCCTTAATTTCCAAAATAAGATCAGAATATTATACAATTGTACACCAGAGCACCAGAGAATTGTACAGAGAGCAACAACAGGCGCGGTCAGGTACAGGATGGGTGAGCGTCCCGTGACTACCGCTAGTGGCATTTTTCCGAGCGCTTCCGTGCTTCGCAAGGCACGTTAAGCCGTTGGTGCCGGCTGTCATATAATGGCAGTCGTTAAGCCATGTTAGAGGCCTTATGGGTGGCTTAATAACTTCTGACAGTAAGGCCCGCCACTGTCTTACAATCCTACACCAACCCGGACTTGGCCCCCGTGGTGGAGTATGGCCTAATCTTCCTGCGATGCAGGAAAAGACCCGTGCCCCAGCAGTGGGGACATACAAGGGTTGATAACGTACACCAGAGCTGATATAAGGCTGATATAATATATGAAAAATGTTATAAAACATGAAAAGATACAGAGTATATTTGACGGCCTTATTGCTAAAAGTGATTATTTTGTTTTCTAAATAAAAACTTAAAAAAAAAATATTGATTGAATTGAATTCAATTTCACGTCATCCCGAATGAGTAGCGGACGTAATTACTTCTATACCACACCTGGCAATAAAGTGGTTTTTCACGCACGCTGCGCGTACGGAAAAAGCCGCTTTCTGGCCAAGTGTAGACATAAAAAGATGTACACAACACGGGAGGTAATAAAGAAAGCTCTCGATCGCATATTTACGTCCCTCGCGTTCAGCTCGGGCCGCAAACTTCTGCGATCTCGGCCTTTCTTTGTATTACCACCCTAGTTGTGTAATGTACTGTTATGCCACACCTGGCAATAAAGTGGCTTTTCCCGCACGCTGCGCGTACGGAAAAAGCCGCTTTCTGGCCAAGTGTAGACATAAAAAGATGAACACAACACGGGAGGTAATAAAGAAAGCTCTCGATCGCATATTTACGTCCCTCGCTTGCAGCTCGGGCCGCAAACTTCTGCGATCTCGGCCTTTCTTTGTATTACCACCCTAGTTGTGTAATGTACTATTACCTAACAAAGAGTCGCGATTAGACCCGTTCGAAGTATAACTAACCTTATCACGGTTGCAACATTACTCTGTTAGGATTATTTGTCTACACACTACGTTATGGTTAGACAGTAATTTATATCGCAAAATGGACTTAATTATTAACTGGATAATTAATTATTTCGTCTCTCAACTGTAGATGAAACTACTAACCAACTGAATATGTGTGGGATATCGTTGGATTGGTCGTCTAAAAATGTTGTCCATGAAAACCATTTTTCTCTGTAGGGTTACGTCTGCGAAGTATTAAGCTTTTAATCGCAAATTTTGGGTAGAGTTTTCGTACTCTCGTACTCGTGAGACGTTCATACATAGTTATGTATTAAACGGGTCTAATTGCGACATTTTTTTAGGTAAAGCGACCTTACAACGTTTCGACAGCGTTGCAGTTGCCGTGTTCGTGTAATTACCATTTACCTAATAATAACTCGCGATTAGACGCTGTTATAGAACTGAGCATTCCCCCGTTATACGGGTCTCATATTGTACATATGTACTTTTTTGATTTTATCGCGTTTTTCTTCATATTTAGCAAGTAATATTGCTAGCAAAATTCAGAAATGTACATAACTTAGAAAACAAAATTTATGTTTAATGTAAAGAGGTTCGAAATTTCACTGATGCCGTGAGTCGCCCATTGGCTCAATTGGTAGAGCGCTGGTACGGATAGCCAGAGGTTGCGGGTTCGAATCCCGGCATGGGTGAAATTTTTAGCCTCTAAATAGGTTTTTAAAATTTATGTTATTTAGTTATGTAATAAACGGGTCAAATCGCGATTATTTATAAGGTAGTTACGTTTCACTAAATAAATAATCGCGATTTGCCTCGTTTATAATAAAACTATGTATGAGTATCGCGAATCATTAAGAAATATTAATTGTATTTGCCGACATTCAAACCCACGACACCCCAAACGAGAAACGGACGTAATAACTTTGATCTAATGAAAAGCCGTGATAAGACCCGTTCAATATACGAGTACAACTTATAATATACCACGGTTGTAAGATTACTCTGTTAGCATTATTTGCAAAGTCCACACACTACGTTATTGTTAGACAGTAATTTATATCGCGAACTGTTCTTATTTATTCACTGGATAATTAATTATTTCGTCTCTCAACTGTAGGCGAAACTAGTAACCAACAGAATGTTGAACAAAGAGCAAAGTTAGATTAATGAAGACTAGATTGTCGGGAAATTTGCGAAATTCGTCCTTAAGAAGCTTAGGTGCGATTAATTCCAGACAAGGCAGCTAAGTAAAGGCGCCAGCTCCATGGTGTTCTGGGCGATACTCGCCCTTATGTATTACGTCATAAGATTCAAAGTAAGAACTTCATCGTCATCATCACAAGCCATTTGACGGCCACTGGACTTTTCTAGTTATTAAGAGCCTACTTTAAGGGCTGGTAAGGGATGCCCCAGACGGACTTACATCGACCAAATAGGGGATGTATTAGCAAAGGGAATGAAAAAAGTACCCGGAACCGGCTTGCGTGCAACGACTTATGAACGTTGAGGAAGCGAAGGTGATCTGTCAGGATCATGGCAAGTGGCAGTCCCTGGTCTCTCTGCCTACCCTCTGGGATACAGGCGTGAGGTTATGTATGTACCTACTTTAGTATTTTTTTTTGGCAATAATTTTTTTTTTATTTCACTTTCTCTAAATTTGACAAAAGTTGACAAGTGTTTGTTTTCTTTTTTGGGTTGTTGTAACCAAAAAGGAAAACACAGAACTCTTTAAACCGGATTTTTCCAGTTATTGTACCTAATCTATAATGTGTTTATATTCTTTTTAATGCACTAACCCGTGCTAAGGAAAATTTTAAAAACCTATTTAGAGATAAAAAATTAGAGATTAAAAAAGGCTAACCGTGCCAGCGCTCTCCCAACTGAGCTAATGGGCGACTCACCGGCATCAGTGAAACTTCGAACCTCTTTACAATACTCTCTGTATTACGTACAGGCAGCGATAATTTGGCACGGTTAGCCAAAGGTCGCGGGTTCGAGCCCGGCATGGGTGAAATTTTTATTTATTTATTTATTTTATTTTATTATAATAGGAAAACTTACAGCTATGAACAAAACACATTGCGATTGAAATAATGACTGAAAGCCAATTACAAGTTTTCACTTATAGAAATATTTTAGAAAAAGAAAATTTTTTGCCCACTACAAAACAATACAAATACTCACACACACTACATATTAATGGTCACGATCAATCAATCAATGCATTCCAATAAGGAATACATTTTATCGGGTATCGATTACAAGGAATTGCAGAAGTCCAAGGTAACAAATCTGCGTACGCTGCTTATAGTATCGCAAAACAAATCGATGCTGTTATTTTTAACACAAAGTTCATTAAGCAACCGAGCGTCTAAATAGGTTTTAGCCTCTAAATAGGTTTCTATAATTTGTTCACAAAGTGACATTGAACAAGGTGATTTTATTTCATTTTTATTTTATTAGAGAAAACAAACAGTTATACAAAAAACATTTGCTCAACTTAAAGTTAGTATTAAGGTTAGTTACATGTATAACCAGCAGGGTTTTCTACAGTTTACAATATAAAAATATTAAAATACAATAGGAAAAGTGTGAGAAATGCATGTGTAGTAAACAAACAATTTACATGAATATCAATCAAGTGAGACGAGCAACCGACGACGCGAGCTCCGTCTCTGCTCACCATGATTAAGCTCGCATCGTCGGTTGCTCGTCTCACACGTGCCAGTGTGAGACGAGCAACCGACGACGCGAGCTCCGTCTCTGCCCACCATGATTAAGCTCGCATCGTCGGTTGCTCGTCTCACACGTGCCAGTGTGAGACGAGCAACCGCCGACGCGAGCTCCGTCTCTGCTCACCATGATTAAGCTCGCATCGTCGGTTGCTCGTCTCACACGTGCCAGTGTGAGACGAGCAACCGACGACGCGAGCTCCGTCTCTGCTCACCATGATTAAGCTCGCATCGTCGGTTGCTCGTCTCACACGTGCCAGTGTGAGACGAGCAACCGACGACGCGAGCTCCGTCTCTGCTCACCATGATTAAGCTCGCATCGTCGGTTGCTCGTCTCACACGTGCCAGTGTGAGACGAGCAACCGACGACGCGAGCTCCGTCTCTGCCCACCATGATTAAGCTCGCATCGTCGGTTGCTCGTCTCACACGTGCCAGTGTGAGACGAGCAACCGCTGACGCGAGCTCCGTCTCTGCTCACCATGATTAAGCTCTGCGAATCGGAGCGAAACCTGGTCGGACTTTTCCGATATAACAACACCCGTAAGTAAATCCGGACTAAAAGTCTACAAAATATCAATCATGTTAAGCTCTTTTCTAAACGAGATAAACACAGAGCAGAAAAAAAATAAAAACAACACAAACAACCGACCGAGTCCACTCCGAAGACAAATCACATCCATCATGTAAAATCACAGAATGGTAGATGCAACATGAGTTACAGATTTCTTAAATAAGCCCGGGGATAATGGTTAACGGGGATAATGGTTAACGGGGATAATGGTTAACGGGGATAAAGGTGATTCAAGACAAGCAGGAATTGTTCCAATACCGAACCGTCACATTTAATAATCAATTCATGTCTCGTCATTATGACGCCAACAATTAATTAATTCGGAACTACAAACTTGCTTAACTAACTGTGCAACAATACACAAAACACAATCAACAGTATCACCTTCGCTTTACGTGAAATTTCCACAGAAATTATAACATCGTGAAACTCAGTTTATACCCTGCTTCCAGTCATAGATAGATAGAGAACACTTTATTGCACAACCAGAAAAATATTACAACCATGATTATTAAATCTAAGTAATGTTATACAATTGGCGGTCTTATCGCTAAGAGCGATCTCTTCCAGACAACCTTTGGATGGAGTGGATTGCATGAAGAATATAGTCGGTACGCGGTGCATGTACATAAATAATTAAATCAAAAATATATTGATAACAAACAGCAAGGGAGTGCGAGAATATAATTACTTATAATTACCTACGATATAATGTACATAATATATTTAAATAATAATATACATAGACACCTAAAAAATAAATACATATCCAATTAAATACATATAGGTAAGCAGCATAGTCATTGTGGAACTTTGCAGCAATGAAAATGTCCAGTACCTGGAACAAGCCGGAGCTTTATTTGTGCTGCGCGAAACAAAGGACGAAAACTGAAACCTACATTTCTTTGTAACAGGTCGTCAAATATACTGCACGGGAGAATTTTCGGTTCATTAAAAGTTGGTTGAAATATATACCTGATTAAAATTATCAAGAGATAATTGGTGAATAAAAAAATTTTTACCGTTGCATTTACGTAATAAAATTATTTTTACGGCGTCCAATGGCAGATTCACTCACACTAGAAGGATCACTCACACTCGGAGGCTGCAGTGCCTGGAACCATAATATAATATGTATGATTATTAATAGATTATTGATGCACTAACAATTTTGACCGTTGCATATACGTAATAAAACTATTTTCACAGCGTCCATTAGCAGATTCACTCTCACTAGAAGGGTCACTCACACTCGGAGGCTGCAGTGCCTGGAACGCGCATTTGGTTGGCTCCGCACGTATCACCGTCATCGTCAGGCTATACTAGTCCACTGCTGGGCATAGCCCTCTCTTAAAGAGCGCCACGTTGTGCTATCATAGGGGGTGTTCATAATCCCCACGCTGGGCATGCGGGTTGGGGATCGCAGTTCGGTGGAATTGTACTGCAGGGGGCGCTGCTGTCACCCCCCGGTTTGTGTCCCTTAGTCGCCCTTTACTACACCCGCGGGAAGAATTGGGTTGGTGCTATTCTTTAGGCCGACACCACACGACACAAGTATCGACTTGTCTTTTCCGTGGGCTAAGCTGTCAGGATGGTATAAGAGCTGGATAAGTCTACTCCGACTAAAAACAATGGTGCAAAACGCGTACGGAATCTGACGGAAGCCGACCAATGGGAACAAAAACGACGTCGGCAAAAAACCCCATACCAAATTATATTAAAATCCCTCCAGCCGTTTAGACGTGAAGAAGTAACAAACATACACACTCAAAAACTTTCGCTTTTATAATATTAGTGTTATATACATTCATAAATACAATAAAACGACGATGCTCAGGAAGGTTGTACCTACCTAAAAACTGTATACAATATCAACATTTTTATGTCCCCACTGCTGTCGCACGGGTATCTTCTTGTATCGCATGAAGATGAGACCATACTCCACCACGGGGGCCAAGTCCGGGATGGTGGGGTTTCTTAAGACAGTGGCGGGCCTTACTGTCAGAAGTTATCAAGCCGCCCATACGGCCTCTGACATGGCTTAACGACTACCATAACATGACGAAGCATGGAAGCGCTCGGAAAAATGCCACTATCCGCGTGGCATCACTATCACTAACCCCGCCTTTTGTTGCTCAACCTAAGTAATTGATTCCAATCATTCGGTTTAACTAGCCCACGAGCGACTCAAAACAAATGTATTTTATGAAATGTTAGATGTTATATGATGGACTTTTAGGGGTATATGCTCCCAAATGCGATCAGCCTCAAAAAGTGGTTATTAAGCAAACGCAAAGATTACAGCGGTTGTAAACTGTACAAGTATGAAAAACCTATTTAGAGGATAAAAATTCACCCATGCCGGGATTCGAACCCGCAACCTCTGGCTATCCGTGCCAGCGCTCTACCAATTGAGCCAATGGGCTACTCACCGGCATCAGTGAAATTTCGAACCTCTTTACACTATTCTCTGTATTACGTACAGGCAGCGACATCTGGCTTAAGCAAATTGCATCACTTACAGCGCCGACTACCTACTTTGCAGTTAGGTTTTACATCGGAACGATATCACTGTACCCACATGATTGTACTATTTTTATTTTTAATGCACTAACCCGTGCTAAGGATACCCTGTACAAGTATGTGCTGGAGTGACGAAGTGAACTCTACTATGCGCCATAAAAAACACGGGGAAGGCATAAAACAGCCATAAAGAACGCAGAAAGGGTACAGGAGGTAATGCCTTTTTTAATAACAATTTTCATGAATAGTTTCCTTTCTCGCGGAGTGAATTCTGCAGCTGTTTCCGCGTGGACAATAGTTTGGAGCTGACTTTAATATCGTATTGTGCCCGTAACGTCAAGTCTATAGACTTCACTTAGGCGGGCACTTCCGATCTCGATGGTCTGCGATTGAAATAGCATTTTTATTGCATACGTGCGCGAATTTTGACGACAAAAGCGTGCATTTGAGCCTATCGTCAGTCAATTGTTATGTCAACTTAATTATCCAGCTACCATGGTCACGGGAAACCAGAAGTAGCGAGTATATATAGCAGAAATAGTGACAATAGGTGATCAACGGGATAAAAAGTAGAGTGACTTAAACCCTAGACACCAAACTTTATCACATACCCTCTAATACTTAACCATTCGTCGATTCGACGATCATATTTTGAAGTGTAAAATTTTAGGTAAAACTGTTTTTTTTTGGTATTTTTATTGCATCGATATATCAGACATATATGTCAGAGGCCTTATGGGCGGCTTGATTACTTCTGACAGTAAGACCCGCCACTGTCTTACAATCCTCCACTAACCCGGACTTGGCTCCCGTGTTGGAGTATGGCCTAACATTCCTGCGATGCAGTAAGAGACCCGTGCCCCAGCAGTGGGGACATACAAGGGTTGATATCAAATGTTGTTGTAGCAACTTAGTTACTTACCTAGCCGAGCTAGCGGAGTAAGTCGATGTAGCAATTTAAGTCTACCTAGTAGTAAGCAAGCAGCTTTTGTTTGCTTTAACTTTGCTAGTCCTTAACTTTGAGCAGTTTCTTTCATAGCCAAGTTCCAAACAATATAAGGGTAATTTTGTTTTCTCATTAATTGGAGCTGCTACCAATCCTTGCCTTAATACAGTTGAACGGGCCAAACCGCACATCTAGCATTTTACTCGTATATGTATTCAGTACTGAATCAGCAGCCTCGGCGAGCACTCGTTTATTAAATATCAAGAAACAGCAAATCAGACTTTACATCATCACCATACATTAGGAAAAATATTAGCAACTTTAAAACTGCAGGTAGCCAACATAATGTAAATACTAGAAATAAACATAAACTTTTGATCCCAAGATTTAGGCTGGCAAAAGTTAATACATCCTTCATGGGGCATTGCCTACGCTTCTACAATAAAATCCCTGAAGATATATTAGGTTTGACTGAAGCGCGGTTCCAAAAAATGTGAAATGTTCACTTTGTGCCAAAAGGGCTACTATAATATTAAGGATTATTTAGATGAAAATGATGTCTGGAATTCAAGCATGTTAAATTCACGAGTTTTGTAGATACTGTGTAAATTCTGTTAATTAAGGAATTTGAAAAGACTAAGTTTGGAATTATTTTGTCCATTTTTTCTCCAAAATGATCCAGATTTCGAAATGGACACCTAGTTTGACTTGCAACGTTCATTAAGCCGCAGTATATGCGCTACTTTGAATAAAACCTTTTCATTTCATTTCATCCTTCTCATCCCTGTACAGCAGAGTAGGGCATCACTAACCATCATAAAAACCCGCCTCTGCTCGTACAAAAGTATTTGTAACACATCTCAGTGCAAAAACAAATATGTTCTCCAGTCATTTGTCGCAGCAATTATATTATCTAACATTATTATAATTGTCTATTTATGTGTCGAATTCCCAAATTATTCCCGCGGGTGTCGTAGAAGGCAACTAAGGGACACAAACGGGGGGGTGGGCAGCAGCGCCCCCTGCAGTACAATGACACCAAACTGCGATCCCCAACCCACATGCCCAGCATGGGGATTGTGCATTGGCATTACCCCCCAATGATGGCACAACCTTGCGCTATGGCGCTCATTAGGGGAGGGCTATGTCCAGCAGCGGACTAATATAGCCTGAAGAAGAAGAAGAAGATGTGTCGAATGTGAGTGGAAGGGCTGGTAAGGGACGGCCCAGGCGGCAAGAGGAAGATAAAAAGTACCCGGAACCGGCGTGCGTGAATGCAACGGCTTATGAACATTGATAAAGCGAAGGTGATCTGTCAGAATCGTGGCAAGTGGCAGTCCCTGGTCTTTGCCTACCCCTGTGCTATACTAGCGTGAGGTTATGTATGTATGTATGTATTTATATGGCCTATTTTAATTAATATGAACTTAATTTGGTCTGATATAAATAAATTGATTTGAATTTAATCCGCTTAGGGGCTATATCCACTATGTTGGTAAGACCCCTAATACATTAATTACATTACATTACATTTACATACTAGCACATACATTGCTTCTGGCCCCACACTAGGATACCCTGTGTCGTGGGAACCAGAAACAACGACATCACAAACATGTAAACATCCAAGATCTGGGTTTTTTTTTTGTTTCCAGCCGGGATTCGAACCCGGGACCTCTTGCATGGTAGGCAAACGCGCTACCGCTACGCCACAGAGGTCGTCGTAATATGGTAATATGGCCTTATATAGACCGCAACACACAAGTTTTTTCACTCACACTAGCTATGTGTGTTAAAAGATACATAATGTTCATCCACCTAGCAACTATATCTTCCTGCAATTTTCTCTGGAAGAGATTGCCCTAAGCGAGGAAACCGTCCAATTGTGTGTCAATGCTAGTTGTGATCCTATCTTCGGTTTGTGTACTAAAGTATTTATGTCTGTTAGCTTTTAGAATATACCTCGAGCTCAAAGGGAGGCTTGCGCTCTTTCCGAAAGCACACGAGTGTAATACTACTTCCTGCTGTGTATAAAACTTTTTTATGCCACACCTGGCACACGCTGCGCGTACGGAAAAAGCCGCTTTCTGGCCAAGTGTAGACATAAAAAGATGTACACAACACGGGAGGTTATAAAGAAAGCTCTCGATCGCATATTTACGTCCCTCGCTTGCAGCTCGGGCCGCAAACTTCTGCGATCTCGGCTTTTCTTTGTACTCGTATTACCACCCTAGTTGTGTAATTTACTATTTCACTATTTTAAAAAGTTAAGTGTCGTATTAGTTCTGATATTTCTATTAAACGAATATCCGATTCTATCCGAGAGTAGCCGAGGTATATTCTAAAAGCTAACAGGCTATAGGTAAGCCTTTTAATGTGTGTAATGTATATTTTGTAGTGTATTCAATAATACTAATCAAATCTACAATGAAGCGCTCGTGGCCTAGGCGAACTGAGTGATTGGAATCAATCACTTGAGTTAAGCAAGAACAGGTGCGGTCAGATACACGATGGGTGATCGTCCCGTGACTACCGCTAGTGGTATTTTTCCGAGCGCTTCCGTGCTTCGCAAGGCACGTTAAGCCGTTGGTGCCGGCTGTCATATAGTGACAGTCGTTAAGCCATGTCAGAGGCCTTATAACTTCTGACAGGCCCGCCACTGTCTTACAATCCTCCGCCAACCCGGACTTGGCCCCCGTGGTGGAGTATGGCCTAACCTTCCTGCGATGTAGGAAGAGACCCGTGCCCCAATAGTGGGGACATACAAGGGTTGATAACGAATCAAATGTAATCTAAGTGTTATATTTCTATCCTTATATTTACCTTTAATCAGAGCGCAGGACTATTATAATCACTGGTTTTTTACAACCTAACGTCTGGACTTTCAATTTAGACAAAATTAACAAAATTCAAGTCAAGTTAAAGTCACAAAATTCGATAATGGCTCGTAAATGGATTACTCAGAGCGCAGCCCAAATGTTTGAATTTGGCAAACGCATTGACGACTGCCCTTAAAAGTGAATGAGATCTTTAAATGGACCTGTAAAAGGTTTACGAGATGTTGTCACAAACGATAATGGGTTTTATCTTTCTAAGTCAGCGCTTTAGAAATAATAATATGAAGAGGACTTTGATAAAAATTATATTTCTTTTCATTTTAACTTCTTTTTTCTTTGACCACACATGAAAACTAGCACTTTAAACTACTACAGCTCCTAAAAAACCTATCAAGAGGCTAAAAATTCCACCCATGCCGGGATTCGAACCCGCGACTTCTGGCTCTCCGTGCCAGCGCTCTTGCAACTGAGCTAATGGGCGACTCACCGGCATCAGTGAAATTTCGAACCTCTTTACAATATTCTCTGTATTACGTGCAGGCAGCGACATCTGGCTGAAGTAATTTGCAGTTAGGTTTTTTACATCGGAATGATATCGCTGTACCCACATGATTATACATTCTTTTTTAAATTGTCCTTAGCACGGGTTAGTGCATGTAAAAGAATTTATAAATAATATCCTTATCTTATTTTGTTCATTCGTTCGTTCGTTTGTTGGTCCTTTCTTTCGTTCGTTCATTCATTTGTTCATTCATTCTTTTGTTCGTTCTTCCGTTCGGTTGTTAGTTCGTTCGTTTGTTCGTTCGTTCGTTCGTTCGTTCGTTCGTTCGTTCGTTCGTTCGTTCGTTCGTTCGTTCGTTCGTTCGTTCGTTCGTTCGTTCGTTCGTTCGTTAGTTCGTTCGTTCGTTCGTTCGTTCGTTCGTTCGTTCATCCGTCCGTCCGTCCGTCCATCCGTCCGTCCGTCCAAACGCTATATTTCCTAAAAACTTGTTATGACAGATATGAAGATTTTCGATGTTAACTTTTTGAAAAAACTTATTAAGAAACAAGTTAGAGAAGATTTTTATTCCATTGGCCTAAGCGGCTTAACACCGCTTCGGGCCGATCTGGGAACAGCCCCTGCACCTGTCTCGAAACTCTCTAGCCGGAAACTTGAATTCTGTTTTATTTGTTGCCCAATGCTCTTCTTGGATCTGCAGTCAGCATTACAAGGTAGGCGTTTTGTCTGCCCTGCTGCTGCGAGAACATTTTTCCAGCGGTATCACGTCTGATTACCGTGCTGGAGGTCGAGGTTCGATCCCTCTGGGAGGCCGCCGTATATTTGTATAATGTCCTCAATCTGAGTGTATTACTGCCTCGCTGGCGCAGCGGTTTGGCACGCTGACTGAAAAACAGGAGGTCTCGGGTTTGATCCCCGGCTGGGTCAAAATAAGAAACGAACTTTTATAGTTTGTCACGGGTCTTGGATGTTATCTATGTATCTATTGTATGGGAGGTCGCGTTTATTTGTATATTGGCCTCAATCTGGGTGTATTACTGCCTTGCCGGCGCAGCGGCTTAGCACACTGACTGTAAAACTGTAGGTCTCTGGTTTGATCCCCGGCCGGGTCAAACTAAGAAACGAACTTTTCTAGTTTGTCACGGGTCTTGGATGTTATCTATGTATCTATTGTATGGGAGGTCGCGTATATTTGTATATTGGCCTCAATCTGGGTGGATTATTGCCTCGCTGGCGCAGTGGTTTGGCACGCTGACTGCAAAACCGAAGGTCTCGGGTTTCATCCCCGGCCGGGTCAAACTAAGAAACGAACTTTTCTAGTTTGTCACGGGTCTTGGATGTTATCTATGTATCTATTGTATGGGAGGTCGCGTATATTTGTATATTGGCCTCAATCTGGGTGGATTATTGCCTCGCTGGCGCAGCGGTTTGGCACGCTGACTGCAAAACCGAAGGTCTCGGGTTTCATCCCCGGCCGGGTCAAACTAAGAAACGAACTTTTCTAGTTTGTCACGGGTCTTGGATGTTTCTATGTATCTATTGTATTTTATCCATTGTTAAATTAGTACTTGTAACACTAAGTCGTTTAGTTGTACTTAGTATGGGCAAATGAGATCTGTGTACTGATAAGTCCGAATATTTATTGTTATTAATATTATTTCATATTAGTGATTTCCTTTCCCGGTTACCACGCACAGGGTGTCCTAGTTTGGGACCTAGTTTACCCGGCCCAGGGTATCCTAGTTTGGGACCAGGACAAGTGATTGTGTGATCTGGAAGTTATCATTATTATGTAGATAAATAAAACTTCTGCTGTCTGCTGTGTGGTGTCGGCCTAGAGAATAGCACCAAACCAATTCTTCCCGCGGGTGTCGTAAAAGGCGACTAAGGGGCACAAATCGGGGGGTGGGCAGCAGCGCCCCCTGCATTACAATTCCACCGAACTGTGATCCCCAACCCGCATGCCCAGCGTGGAGATTATGGGCCCCCAATGATGGCACGACCTTGCGCTATGGCGCTCATTAGGGGAGGGCTATGTCCAGCAGTGGACTAATATAGCCTGAAGAAGAAGGTAAATAAAACAACAGCCGTTTATTTATTTACCCACGTAATAATAATAGCAGCCCAATGGGTAGAACAAAGGATTCGGAAGCGAGAGACCTAGGTTCGATTTCCAGTTCGGCCTTGTAACAATGACTTTGTTTTTTAAGTTATATATATTTATGGAGTAATAGTAGCAATACTACTTACCACATGTCAATACTGTAAATATCTATCATATGTATCTAGTTTTATCTTTTTCTGTTTTTTGGTCTGTAATTTGTAATTGGTATTGCATAAAAAATATATGAGGGTTTTAGTAATCGATTATCAACGTTTGGAATTATGCTAAATTAGAAATAGCAATTTTGGCCCTCACGACACAGGCTCTGCTTAGTGTGAGGTCCAACGTCCAGCTTTTAAGGAAAATCTAATTTTTGTAATATCCTTTAGTAACAGTAGTACTCTGTAAAACTTTTTTGGGAATAATAAACTCTGTCTTATCTTATCTACTATTCGTTAGTTATTAAGGAAAACATCGTGAGGAAACGCTTGAAAATGTCAACCCTCAACGCTTGAAAATGTCAACCCGCGGTGGGCACGCGAGGTAATTAAGCCCATAATCCCTCTCTCTCTCTCTCTCTGAGCGAAGGCTTGTGCCATGCAATAGGACTTTTATAGGCTACATAAAAAGTATGTAGTTAGTTTTTAATTTTTTCTTTCAAAATGAAAAAAAGTATGGAATTAGTTTGTAATATTTTCTTTCAAAATGAAAAAAATATGGAGTTAGTTTTTAATTTTTTCTTTCAAAATGATCTAGATTTTGGAATGGATACCAAGAATAACATTTAACGTTCATAAAGTCACAGTTTTGCGTTATTTGAAAAAAAAACACTTTGATTTATTTGCTGCGATTTAAGTGGATTAGTATAGCTGAATAAATTGAATTAAATTTACTGTGAAGCTGTTTGTTTAAACTCATATGGTCGAGGTTAATTTTAATGCACTTATTTTGGTTTTGACTGTTTGTCAAAGTACTTTATTCGGCTACCAATACTTCACCCAGCTAAAAAATCCCAAGCCGCAACATTCAATTCCACGCTCCACAAACACTCGACCCATTATAAAACTTTTCTCCGTTTTTTCAGCAAATTTTATCACAGAGTAGCGTGGCAACAGTCCAAGAGGGCATTAGTGTCACCGCCACAGAGCCAACGCACGCAACCTTGAGTGGGCTTGCATCCTAGCGCGAACCTTACGATAAGGAAATCGCAAAAGTTTATTTTTTACGTATCCTCTATGTTTGTGTCCCCCTGGGCAAGGGTTTCCCCCAATCTTGTCCAGAGTTTTCTGTCCTGGGCTATCTCAGACCACTCCGGCAGATGGTTATCGAGATCAATTCTCCACTGTCTTCTAGGCCGACCTCGATTTTGATGTCCGTCGTGTGGCACCTACTTGGTCGCGAGTTTTGTCCACCTATTTGGGTGCATTCGACTGATATGACCAGCCCAGCTCCACTTCAGTTTTAAAAGTTTAAATTTTATACTATTTTTATTTTTTTTAATGCACTAGCCCGTGCTAAGGGTTACCGTGCTAAACGTTAAATAGGTTTTTAAGTTTAAATTTTGTTTTTTACATTATTTATTTTAAAGCTCTATGATTGGAGAGGCATTGTTTAGTGTGAGGCCCAGTGTGGACTTGAAATTAATTACGTGTCGTAAATTACACATAACTTTATTTCGGATAAAATAATCCAATGTTGGTAAAATTATATTTAATATAACGAAATAATTATAATATAAAGTACTAACAGTGCATTGAATTGTCTCGTATTCGGGTAAAAATCTGAATTTAGTAAAAAAAAACTAAAGAATAAAACTATGTTTACCACAAAATATTTAATTTATCTTCATGATTTATTTAAAAGTAAATATTTGATTTTTATAACTAAGCGAATCTTGAAATTTATTCGAGTTTCATTGGATTCTACATAACATTTTTATTCATCACATCATTCAGTCGACGATTGCCTTTTCAATCAATCGAAATGCCTGTAGAAAAAAAAGCAACCCATTTCGCCATTACCGTATGGTTCATGGGAGACCCTCCGAAGTAACTGGGGGATAATTCGATATTTCTACTAGTTGGACAAGCGTGAAGTTAAGCCTTTCTCTTGTAGCCGGCTTTCCAAATAGTCAACCTACTTTTGTTCAACTGGAGTAGGTATTTTAACATTAATTTAACATTAAAATTGTTCCTTTGGAAACATAAGAAAATAGTTGTATTTTAGAATGTGTTCATGAATAAAATGGAAATGGGCGGGACATCTGGCCAGGTGGGAAGATGATAGCTTTACCGAGGCGGGTCTCTAAAATGCATATTTATTCAATAGAGTCATGTTAGTCTGAGCGGTGGTAGCTCAGTGGGTAGAACCATAGACTGGCAAGCGAGAGCCCCAGGTTCGATCCCGAGTGCGGCAAGTACCAATGACTTTGTTAAATTTCAAAGTTACGTATATTTGCGAATTTGTAATCGCAATACCACACGCTTACGGTGAAGGAAAACATCGTGAGGAAACCCGCGGCTTGGTTGGCTCCGCACGTATTGACTAGTCTTTCCTGTGGGCTAGGCCGACTAAGCTGTCAGGATGGTTTAGGTGCTGGGCAAGCCTACACCATCTATACAACAAAAACATGTCCCAGGCACTACAGCGTCGGAGTGGTCCCTTCACCCATCTAGTGTGAGTGAGGATACCACTGGACGCTGAATAAATTATCTCATTGCGTAGATGCAAAAAAGGCCAATCATCATGTTGGTCCGGTAATGGTAGATTCATTTCAACTATCGGTCTAGTACCCATCGCATTCCAAAGGTATAACCCGTGCTACTTAAATCAGTGCCTCGCACGACTCGATCTTCTTCACGAGAGATGCCTATTTAATTGCGCGGGTTATACCGCTGAAATGACATTGTATTCTATTGCTTTGTAGACTACCAAATTGAGGCAAATAACAACTGTCGTGCTTATATCATTCTATTGAAAAACTATGTAAGTATTAGACCCTAGGACTAGGACGATAGTCAGTGTGCAGACCAGCGGCTTGATGGTCGGACCATTGAATATATAATTAAATTTCAATGGTTAAACGATATAATTGATTTGTACTCTATTTCAAATAGATGGTTAACATAGTCGATTTACCTACAGATCAATAAAAAAAGATTATTTAATTATAATAATTAGCTACGAAATATGAATTAATTTTTATATCATAATACACTATGAAATACTAAACTACTTCTACTTCATAATAAACTATCTCGTGAAAAACAGACAACCGTTGGAGTAAACGTGTTCTTGAGTGGAGACCGCGACTCCGCAAACGTAGTGTAGGACGCCCTCCGGCCAGGTGGGATGACGATCTGCGAAAAACTGCCGGCAGATGCTGGATGCGGCAAGCTGACCCGGCGCTATGGTGCTCATTAGGGGAGGGCTATGTCCAGTAGTGGACTAAATAATATAGCCTGAAGAAGAAGAAGAATACACTATGATATAATAGCATTACTTTGCAAGCATTTTTCCGTGCGCTTTCACGCTGCGCCACCCACGTTAAGCCGTTGGTGCCGGCAGTCATGTAATAGCAGTCGTTAAGTCACGTCACAGGCCTACGGAGGAAGCTCAGGCCGTATGACTTAACCTTCCTGCGGTGCAGGAAGAGACCCGAGTCCCAGCAGTAGGGACATACAAACAGTAGATATTATTTTAAAACGTAGCCCAGCTAGCGTCTGTTGGTGTTATATTCGTGGCTATTCCTATTGGCAATATTCCCGTCATGGTACGCCACACCGATATCCAACCCAGACAAGTCCAAATCGATATGCAATTAAAATGAATCGGCGTTAGAGTTGGAGGGATCAAAATTAAGACAGACCCGTTCCTGGCCCTTGTCTCGATCCATCCCGCCTCAATTCGGCTGTCACTTGTTTAATTGAGACACACGGGTTTGTATTGCGTTAAGGCTACGTCCTTCACGGTTGATCAACGTCGTGAGGAAACTTGAGTTTCTGAGGTGCTTAGATTCCTCAGAGTGTGGTACTTAACATACTTTAATTACTACACTCTAAGGCAGCGCGCATACGTTAATGAAGTACAACGCACAGATTCTTCCCGCGACGCAGGAAGAGACCCGTGCTTCAGCAGTGGGGGGGACATACAAGGGTTGATATTGAAACATCCATTAATAACTAGTACCTATTACACTATTTTTATTTTAAATGCACTAACCCGTGCTAAGGAACAAATTTAAAAACCTATTTAGAGGCTAAAAATTTCACCCATGCCGGGATTCGAACCCGCAACCTCTGGCTATCCGTACCAGCGCTCAATTGGTAGAGCGCTGGTACGGATAGCCAGAGGTTGCGGGTTCGAATCCCGGCATGGGTGAAATTTTTAGCCTCTAAATAGGTTTTTAAACTAGTACCTATTTTATGTATTTATAAAAATATATTGTTATAAACAATGAACTTAATATCAAGTATTATCGTGCATTGTATATTGCTGTAATATTTATATTCTGTATACCCCCTCACTTTATAACATAATGTAGCTACTTAAAAGTATTTTTATCTATATTTTTTTGCACGCCTACCTCAACTGTGGCCTCGCCTGTACCACTTGCGGGTTGACTGGTAGAAAATGCAATAAGCATTAATTCCTCTTTTTATACATTATCTTTTGTACTGCAAATAATGCATATTTCAATTGATTGTTAGTGTTTGATTAATAGAAGTTTTTTTTTTCAAAACAACTGGGTTCGATTCCCGAACGGAGTACAGATGTTTTTTAAAATGAATGAATGCAGTTTTTCTTGTTATTAAAATCGATGACATGGTTCCTCAGAACAGATCTTCGTATGTCTTATAGTTTCAGACTTTCCCATATTGACCGATTTGAATGAGACACCCTGTAAAAACTACTCAGACTACGGAATTATTTTGTGCTTGATCCAACAACGTACGTCCACGTTTGTTTCAACGAGATAGTGCCAATTATTCAGACCATCCACATCGGGGATTCAGTGAACCCTTACCCCATTCAATGGCATTGACAAAGATATGTCGGATTGACAGCACGGATGAAATTACTCCTCTGTAGAGGTTCTGTATATATTGGAATGTTACTAACTGGCATGGGTGGAGTTTTTAGCCTCTGAGTAGGTTTTTAAAATTGTCCTTAGCACGGGTTAGTGCATTAAAAAGAGTATAATCATGTAGGTACAGCGATATCATTCCGATGTAAAAACCTAACTGCAAACAGCGAACAGCGAGCGTACAGGCAGCCACATCTTCTGGCTGAAGTAATTTGCATCACCGGCTCGGGTTCGACCCGACCGCGAATCAAACCCGAGACCTTCGGGTTTTACAGTCAGCGTGCCAAAACCGCTGCGCTACCGAGACCTCCAAATTGGAATCAATCATTTCGGTTAAGCAACAACAGGCGCGGTCAGGTACTGGATGGGTGACCATCTCGTGACTATCGCTAGTGGCATTTTTTCCGAGCGCTTCCGTGCTTCGCAAGGCATGTTAAGCCGTTGGTGTCGGCTGTCATTTAATGGCAGTCGTTAAGGCATGCCATAGGCCTTGATGGGCGGCTTGATAGCTTCTGAAAGTAAGGCCCGTTACTGTATTTCAATCCTTCACCAACGCGGACTTGGCCCCCGAGGTGGAGTATGGCCTTACCTTCCTACCATACAGAACGAGACCCATGCCCCAACAGTGGAGACATATAAAGGGTTGATATCGATCGATCGATCCGTAAAGAATACGTAAAGACTATTACGATTACTAGTTTTGTTATTATGATGTTTTCTTTTTATTAAACGTCGTAGCTGTTAACGTTGAGAACGCCCCAAATGTGTAAAATGTTTGTCCACATTACTCCTTCCTCATGTTACTTACGTAGTCCATTTGTCCCACTGCTGGGCTAGTCTCCTCTTCGCTTTCCACCTTTCCCTGTTCATGGCGACCTCCTGCAAGACTGGTAGGAGTCTCATGAGGTTGTCAGGACTGTACCGCCATCTCCGGAAATGGTGGGACAGTCCCAAAAAAAAGTATCAGTACCAAAAACAAAAAGCACACAATATGAAATGAAAATGAAATTGAAATGAAAATGTTTTATTCAAAGTAATACAGAAACTGCGGCTTAATGAACGTTACAATTCAAACTAGGTGTCCATTTCAAAATATATATCATTTAGGAGAAAAAATGGACAAAAAAACTCCCAACTTAGTCTTTTCAAAATGGTTTTTATAAACAAGTGAGAAATAGCAAGAATACTTTTTCGACGAAACGTTTCGACGCCAACACGTCGCTCTTGTCGCAGGTGGAACATAAAAGTGCATATGATTAACAACATTTCCGAAACAAAAGGTCGCTCGAAAACATTAAAATGTTTCAAGCGCTTGACTTTCGTTGTAAAACTGACAAAATTAAAAGCTAACGAGCCACGCTGCAGTTAAAGTTTCAGCGGACGTTCGTCTTGTTGCCCGGGGTTGTTAGTTGCTAACGCTGCGTCAGCGCTGCAGAGTTTTTTCTCTCGCTGGACGAGTCAATATAAATATTGCAGTCTTCTTCTTTTTCGTCGTGTACTCATGACTGAGGGACGTGACTATAAAGCAGCTTTCGCCGCCAGCGCTCTCCATTTGTTCCGATTATGCGCCAGATGTATGGGTACTTGTAGGGTCTTCCCCAACGCCCTTAAATGTGTTATGTCTTCTTAAATATAATAGAAACAATTGTTTGGTGGTGGAAGGTCAATAATTAGAATCGGAGAGGAGGTTCAGGTCAGAATTCCGACGCTGAGTACCTTAAATGATGGAAACAATTGTCTAGTGACGGGAAGCCAAAAATTGTTTGCAAATGATTAAATCTATTGGAAAAGATATTGAGGTCATCATTCTGACGCTATTGTCTAGTGATTGGAAGCAAATAGTTGCGATTGAAAATGAAATTGGGGTTAGAATTACGACGCTAATTACCTACCTTAAATATGATGGAAGCGATTGTCTAGTGATGGGAACCCAATAGATGCAATTAGAAAATAGATGAGGTCATAATTCGACGCTAAGTACCTTGAATATGATGGAAGCAATTGTTTAGCGATGGAAAACGAATAGAAGCAATTGGAAAAGAGATTGGAGTCATAATTCAGACGCTAAGTACCTTAAATATTATGAAAGGAATGGCATAGTGATTGGAAGCAAATGATTGCAATTGATAAAGAGATCATAAAGAGGTCATAATTTTTTTTTATTTATTTAAAGTAAAAAAAAGTACATGCAATATAATGCCTCCCATCTCCCGAAACCGACAAAGTTTATCTGTGGATTGGGTTCATTTTTTGTAGTCACTAGCTTCACATGTTCTTGGAAATAGATGCTAAGTTCGTTAAATATGATGGAAGCAATTGTCTAGTAACAGGAATAATAGGAGCAATGGAAATCAGTTTGGGGTCATAATTCCGACGCTATGTACTGCTAGTGGCCGGTCATTCTGATGTACACTCGTTTCTGCAACACGTTGTAGTGTTTATAAATAGGTACCTCAGTATTTGTTTTTAATATTATATCATTTATTTTCCATAATTCCTGAAGATATCTTAGGTTTGACTGAAAAGCGATTCAAAAAAAGTGTAAAGTAAACTTTGTGCCAAAAGAACTACTATTATTAATTTTTTAATGCACAAAAAATAATGTACTAAAGGAGGATTTAATGGTAAATACATTTACTACCGGTCAACACAGTACTGTAACGTACATGAGGACATATGATGACTTCTATGTTTTATATTAATTCTGTAATCTACATAGTATTTTCTAAGGTTAACACGAGCAGTAGACATAATTAAGATGAGTCGGATGACTCATCTGGGACCACGGCACCTGATAAAGTGCCGAAACGTTGGAAAATTGTAAAAAAATTTAATAAACGAGCATAAATCCGTATAAAACAGTTTTAATTCTGTAATCTACGTTAATGAAAGACTTTAAAAAAGCTAAGTTTGGAGTATTTTGTCTATTTTTTCTCCAAAATGATCTTGATTTTAAAATGGGCACCTAGTTGAACTTGTAACGTACAATAAATCGACGTTTCTGTGCTACTTTGAATAAAACCCGTTTATATGTATATTGATTTCATCTCACTTTACTTAGTAGCCTCCAAAACATGGTAGGAAACTCTAAAAAACATTATTATAGTATTCCTCCAATAAAAATCAAGTCGGCTATATAGACAAAGAAGTTTAACACTAAAGCGCTTCGCGTTCAGTATAAGGAGTTCCACAAGAATTGTCTGCGGTCGGCGACATATGTTGTTGAGTCAGTTTTTATCAACTTTGCCCAGACGAGGGCCACTCGCGTATAATCCCCCGTTATTGGGTAAAAACGGAGTGCGCCTGAAGATACGAGAGATGGGGCAATGACCTCTGGGTTCGTTTTAAAAATCGAGAGCGAGCTTCTGTATATTTTCTTGCTGGGAAATTTCTAGTTAGAAAATGTATAGAAGTTTAGAAAATGTAACATTAAATGTTTTATTCAAGTAAAGATATTTACTAAAGAGAATTTAGCGTAGGTGCAATATTTGCGGTACCTGCACTCGACTTTAAGTGTGTATGGCTGGGATCTGATTGAAGTTACTAAAGTTGCAGTCGACAGATTTGGTAAGGCTATTAGCTAAACGCTATGAGCTATAAAAAATATAAGTTACAAAAAATAAAACAATTATTATTATTATTATTATTATTATTATTATTATTTATTCATTTAAATTGCATAACATTACAGTGAAAACCTTTGCGTTAAGCAATTCATACATACAAAGTATAAACAAGTATTTTAGGCAATTCGTTAGTTACAACATCAATGAGAACTGAAAAACATAAAATTTTGAACTGTATGGGTACAAAAAAGAACAGTAAATCAAATAATCACAAATAGGACGCCCTTTCATTCATCACGTTCACAATATTTCAAACATTCCTCTGCTACACTTGTAAGCCGGTCAGCAAACAGATCACACTCTGGTGCTGACTTCAAGAGGGCGTTGAGGGACGAGAGCGCACACACGAGTGGAGAGTGGGCGCGGGAGACTGTGCGCGCCGCGGGCACTGATAACAATGTGTGGCTACGGGCACGCAAGTAGTTTTCTGGTACGGATAGCCTACAGGCCCGTTGCGTAAGCTCAGAGCAGTCACCCTCTCCGCGGATCATACGGCAGACTGTCACAAGCTGCTCACAATTGCGGCGGACCTTGAGGGTATTAAACCCAAGCATGCCGCAAAGAAATTGAGTTGGGTACAGGAAAGGGTAGTACCCATATTTTCTCTTGTATAGGAAACGTAGGAACGCTTTTTGTATTTTTTCCAACATAAGAATGTACTTTGCTTCGGGGGGATTCCAGACTATGGCCCCCGCTTCAATCTTGCTTCTTACCAGAGCTGTATACAGAAGTTCTATAGCTTTTGGGTTGTTAAACTCTTTAGCGTTGCGGAGAACAAAGCCTAACCGTTTCATACAGTCAGCGGCTGTGACTTGCATGTGCTCGTGAAATGTAAGTTTAGGGTCAAACAGAATGCCAAGGTCTTTCATCTCTTTCACTCGAACAATGACATCAGAGCCTAGCCTGTAAGTTGCCTGATAGGGGCAGGGGCCCCTCGAGAAGGTCATTACGTAGCACTTGTTGGTGTTAAAGTGAAGTTTGTTTTGGATGCTCCATTCGTAAACGGCGTCCAGATCTCTTTGCAAAAGTTCGCAGTCTGTCATGCTATCCACTTTTAGGAACAGTTTTAGGTCATCAGCATAAAGTAGGCAGGATGTATGTCGCAGGACAGACTCTAGATCATTGACCATGATGGTAAACAATAATGGGCCGAGTATGGAACCCTGACTTATACCGGATCTTGTATGGAACGCGACCGAGTTAAAACAACCATGCTTCACATACTGCTGGCGGTCGCGAAGGTAGTCGGCAAACAAACTGAGAAGTTTTGGGGCAAATCCAATAGCGCAGAGCCTACCCAGAAGGACATCATTGTCCACTCGATCAAAAGCTTTTTTGAAGTCGAAGTAAGCCACATCAACTTGGGAGGCTCTGTCCATGTGCACAGATATAGTGTCGACGAGGGTCAGGAGGTTTGTATTGGTTGACCGGCGCATACGGAACCCGTGTTGTGCATCAGACATATACGGCCGCAGTTGCGGGCACAACCTATTATTTAAGACTGACTCGAATACCTTCGCAGGCGAGCACAGAATGGCGATAGGGCGATAATTCTCAACGCAGGTACGATTAGAAGTTTTTGGGATGGGACTTACTCGGGAGAGTTTCCACTGCGTTGGGTATTTGCCACTACTAAGTGCTAGGTTAAAAATGAAGCACAGTGCTGGTACCAAAACATCTGAACAAGCTTTTAGAACATACGGCGGTATACTATCTGGGCCTATTGAGCTACGAGGTCTCAGCTTACGGATGGCCAGCAGTACATCATCGTCTGTTAATTGTGTAATAGCAATGTAATTAGCTGTACGGGTGTTGTCAAGGCTATTAGTCTCATCCACGCTTAGAGCGGGAGTATTGGGCAAAAAGACGCTTGAAAAGAAATCCGCGAAGGCAGTGGCCGCTGCTTCACCAGAACACTCTCTTCCCGCATATGTAACCTTACTTTCGAAGCCACCCTTTGATTTCAAGTTATTAACGTGCTGCCAGAAGGACCGGGGGTTTGATTTTATGTTAGCTACTATAGTGTCCATGTATTCATTGTATCTAAGTGAGAGTGCGGCCTTTAGTTCCATTCTAAGAGTGCTAAACTGTCTATAGATCTCTATGTCCTTAGTAACTTTCCATTTACGATGTAGCATGGCTTTTTGTTTTATGGTGTAGATTATATCACCCGTGAACCAAACTGGGTATTTTCTTTGACTCATCTTAGACCTGACTTTTTTAGGGACGCCAACATCAAACACTTTGTATATCATATCGTTAAAGATCTCGACAGCGTCATTTACATCTTGACATTCATATAATAGGTCCCAGTTTGTTTGATTAATGAGCTGGTACACTAACTGATAGTCACCTTTAGAAAAGTTCCAATCACGGTGTGGGGTAATGTTACTTGGGTCTAACATACTAGAGCATTGCAAACCTCCCCTAAGGGGAATTTCGATGTCGAGAGGGGGGTGATATTTATCCGCGTGGACAACCAGACCAACGTCCGCCGCGCGGACACTCACTCCACACAGACCCTCTGAGGCCAGCACCACGTCTAGTTTACCACCATGTTCATTCATTACCTCATTATTCTCTACGAGACCACAGACATTTATAAAATAGCCATAATAATTTAAAACATTTTGTGAGCAACTATTTAGATTCAAATCTCCCAAGATAACAATATTTTCACTTTTAAGTTGGGAATATTTATCCTCTAATAAACAAAACCAGTTCATATACACACTTTCTGGTGCTTTAGGGTGAATGTACACTGCACAAACCGTGAAGATTTTATTATTAATCGTAAATGATGCCCACAAGTCTTCACCTTGTTCTGTTTCAAGCTCTTGTCTACGACGAAGGGCAATACCAGATCGCGCAGCTAGTAGCACTCCGCCGCATGTTTTAGGAGGATCGCGCCGCAATATTGTCCAGTCACCTTCAGTTAACTCTGCGTCAGTAATAGCAGGACACAGATTGGTCTCCGTTACCGCAAGGATATCATGATCAATTAAAAGCAAGTTCCGGCGCCAGTAGCCTAACTTTGTCCGCAAACCTCTCACATTTTGATAGACAATATTCAGGCTAGGGCACGGAACATTTGGTGCATTATGCACGTTGTTGATAGGGAGGGCTGGTTTTCTGCCCTCGAAAGGGAATCCAGGCTTTCAATCTAGCGTTGTCCGGCCAGACATCAGCCATAAAACACTTATCATAATGTATCTCGGGGATTCCAATTTTATACGACTTGTAGTCACCTTTTGAGTTAAGTTCCTCCACCGTGCACGTTCCGGTGGGACACAGCTCTTTCAGGTACGTTTGAACATCCTCTAGTCCTGAAACCATATTCCACAGATGCATGAACCTGCGTCTTTCAACTGCTTTTAACAGTGTAGAAGTGGAGCTGCCTGTGCAGCGAAGAGAAGCTGGGCGCTTGAGCCGTTTAGATTCCTGAGCATCCCCGCAGTTATTCGGCACGGCAGCTACCTCGGTCTTTGTTACATCATTCGTTACAGTTGCAGTTCCTTTTTTCGCCTGATGGGTAGTTAATGGCAAAGGTGACTTATAACCTGTGGTTTTAGTGCTACTTTCCTTTGAAGGAGATATTGCGGCAACGGTGGCGTATGTAGGTGTGTAATCTGCCGGATGGTCGGGGCTGCATGTGATGCCTGATTCCTTCTCCTTATGCTGCGGCACCCGAGCCTCCATCGTGGCCAATTGTACCGTGAGTGCTGACAGCTTAGTGTCATGCTGCGCCATTGCCAAGGTGACCTGGCTCATGAGATCCTTCATAAGCACCATTTCGTGACAAATATTTCTCATCTCCGACATGATTTCCAGAAACTCTGCGCTCTGAAATTCCAGCTGACCAGTGGTGGGAACCTTATCTTTAAGCTCCTTTTTTTTCTGATCGTTACATTTCCCGCCCGAATCTTAGACGCACCGACTGGCGTGTGACTATGGTCACCTCCCCTACGCAAACTACATTTGCATTGAGGACAAGCCCAATCCGCCTTCTCAACGGCAGTCAGTTTAGCAGCAGTAGCACATGCGGAATGAAAGCGATTCAAGCAGCCAGCCACCCTACAGCATAGTTCCTCCTCTCCGTGGTCAAATGGAGTATTACAGGCGTAGCAGAGCGCGGTATTAACCGCAGAGGCAGACATATCGAAAAGTGTCGTCGGTTCCGACATAGCGCAGCGCAATAACAAGCTAGGAATGCAATGACTCACTAGGTTCCGGTTGCGAGCAGCGAAGCGTGACAAGGAAATATCGGTGTCCGACAGAGATGAAGCGAGGTGTTGCGGTCCGTCGTCGGCGGCTCGGCTCGTGGGTGGGGCGTGCGCAGGGTCGAAAACCGCCGTCGAGCGGTTGAATGCCCGGCCGCGTAAACAGAGTTATTTTGTTGATAAGTAAATCACTGATGAAATCGCAACTTGCTTCGTTTCTCCTTCAGGACAACTCGGATGGGAAAAAACTTTGCACGAAACACTTGGTAGTTACTTAAGCTTTACAGGCGTATAATTTTTCTTTGTATCTGACGACTTTTAACCTAGTATATACAATAATAAGCGGAGCGATTCCACAAACGATGTTCACCTGACGGGTGCGTAGAACGACGAATAGAACAAGTCTTAAGTAGCATTTTTATTTTGTTAATTCTTGAGAAAATTAACAAAATAAAAATATAATAACAGTCACATGTTACATCTAATGATGTAAAGTATCACTATTACGTGTGTATTTGTATGTGTTGCGTTTATGTGTGTGTGTGTGTATAATATAATTACAGTATGATGTAATTACAGTATATTATCATTAATTACTATATTATACATAATCACAGTATATTTTGTGAAAAGGTACCTTAAAAGATTATCTCCTTTTAATACGCTATGTAGTCAATTTAATGGTCACTCTACCCAAATACATCTACATTTCTCATACACATTTCTTAAATCCCGGTTCAAAAACAAAGCTTAAATCAGGAATAGAAGAAAATGCGACGATAATTATTTATAAATAAAAACCATTTTTTTTAGTATTTATGCGAGTCGCTTGCGCTAATATTATTTACAAGAAGAAAAAAACAAAAGACGACAGGAAAAGAATATGTTTAAACTAGCAAAGAGGTTGCATACTTTAAGGCAGAACACACTACTAAGCATATACGTTTTTTTGTTTGATTCACGCCGCTAGATGACACCAGTGCAGCGTAACACATTGCACAGTTTGTTTGTAATTAACGTTACAAGTCAAACTAGGTATCCATTTGAAAATCTAGATAATTTGGGAGCCAAACTTAGTCTTTTCAAAGTCATTATACCCGCCATTGTCCTACAAACCTCTACTAACCTAGACTTGGCCCCCATGGCGGATTATGGCCTAACCTTCTTACGATGCAGGATGAAAGCCATACTCTAGCAGTAGTGACCTAAAAAGCTTTGTTTCAATGTCCAACGGTGAGTAGAATATACCAGACACTGAAGCGTCTGTGTGGTCACTCCACCTATCTTCGCACCTAAAATCTCCACCAACCCGAACTTGGTCCCCGTGTTGGAGTATGGCCTAACCTTCCTGCGATGCGGGAAGAGACCAGTGTCCCAGCAGTGGGGACATACAAGGGTTGATATCGATACACGTTTCACGTTAAGCCATCTTAAACCGACATAGCCCTATCCAATTTTTTTGAACCGGGAACATGTATTGTATCAGCGTTGGGGCATCCACCGCCCGCTAATGTATTCGGGACTGGAATATAATTTGCCACCGCTAAAGAGAGTTGACTGCTTTCAATGTGCAGAAATTTGTACTAAATCTTGGTCATACTTTTTACGACAAAGTCAGTACTGTGGTAGGACTTTATGTTTAACATTCTTGTTTTTTGTTTTGGCAAAAATAAATAATTATATTATTTTTAATGCACTAACCCGTGCTAAGGACAAATTTAGAAATATATTTACAAATTTAAAGTAGGTACTCGGGGCTGCAAGTGATGCAAATCACTTCAGCCAGATGTCGCTGCCTGTACGTAATACAAAGAATATTGTAAAGTGAGGTTCGAAATTTTACTGATGCCGGTGAATCGCCCATTAGCTCAGTTGGAAAGAGCGCTGGCACGGATAGCCAGAGGTCGCGGGTTCGAATCCCGGCATGGCTAGAATTTTTAGCTTCGAAATAGATTTTTAAAATTAAATAATAAAAAGAGATAGTGGGTATCGTGATTAAAATGGTCTACATTCTTGAATTTGTTCATTAACAATGAGCATCACTTCTTGTTGCAAGTGTTAAGCACTTTTTTCGTATTTCTTGCTGTGTGAGACATACATAAATCATTTATTTTGTGTTTTATACATGTGCTTTCACACTGTGGCACCTTGCAGCCATCCAGGCACCCACGTAATAGCAGGAAGTCATATTTAATTAAAATGACAGCAGAAAACTGACAATCGCGTCCTGACTCAGTGTTTGTATACCACCTCGTGACGTCACTCAAGACGCCATGACAGTGTTGATCGTTTTTGTAGGAAATTTAAATTGTTTTTTTAGATTCAAAATACTTATAACATATTTGTTGTACAATACACTTAAACGGGGCCTAGGCAAACCGAGTGATTGGAATCAATCACTTGGTTAAGCAACAACCGGCGCGGTCAGGAACAGGATGGGTGAGGGTCCCGTGACTACCGCTAGTGGCATTTTTCCGAGCGCTTCCGTGCTTCGCAAGGCACATTAAGCCGTTGGTGCCGGCTGTCATATAATGGCAGTCGTTAAGCCATGTCAGAGGCCTTATAGGCGACTTGTTAACTTCTGAGGCCCGCCACTGCCTTATGATCCTGTGGTGCACCAGCCCCCGTGGTGGAGTATGGTCTAACCTTCCTGCGATGCAGGAAGAGACCCGTGCCCCAGCAGTGGGGACATACAAGGGTTGAAAACGAACACTTAAAGGTGCGTTATAAAAGAATTTCCCAATTTTTTTCAACTAGCCTATTATACAGTGGGAACCCACGACCACGGACATGGTAAACAGACGTGATATCACAAAACCGACATTCAGTTTTTAAATGACTGTGAAACAGGACAGAGTAAATTATATAAAGTAGGCACCAATAAGAGTTAATCAAACTCTTAAATGGACTGATATTATCTCTTTTCATAAAATCTCTTTGAAAACAAATTCTTAGGAATTCTAAAGAGTTGGCACAAACTGTGAAGGACGAAACTCCAAATCAAGGACAGGGAATAGTATTTCTAAATCATCATGATTGGCATCAACCCGTTATGCCGCCACCGATGGCACGGGTCTCTTCCCTGAGGAAGGTATTTTTTAATGATTTGCGGTGCTCACCACTTCAGTCTACCCGTGTCGGCACGGCAACTACGAGTACAACGTTCCAAAACGTCGGGAATTAGTGTAATTAAGTTCAATTTTCCAACAAGTGAAAGCAAAATTCTCCTTGGTGAAATACAATATACCTATAGAAGTAATATAAAAAGTTTAAGCTTGTAAAAAAAGCGGCAGTATGCTTATAAAATAATAATAATACCTAGTGTGCGATAAACGTTATACATTTTTTATGTAGCTTGTAAATTATTCGGTTCCACTTGGCCTCGAGCGCTGCTGTTTTGTTCTGCTTACTGATTTTTTTTTGACGGGTAGTGTAAATCTTTCTAATATGACAAATGTATTTTTTTATGTATGCATGAAAGTTTGTTTCTCAACCACGCGGGAACGTCTGAAAGGATTGGGATTAAATTCAGCACAGAGATTATTTTGTAGAATAGTACATAGGCACTTTTTATCCCGGCATAAAGAAGCCTGAAATAGTACATAAAGCTATGTTTTACCTTTCATCCCAGAAAAATAGATATTAAAATTACTTCGCGAACGGAATTTGGACAGCAGCTAGTTATAAATATAAAATTGTATCTAATATTAAAATTTGATTAATATTAAGGTTCCGCTGACACACTTTTGGGTACAAAACCCTAGAAAAGTAAGCCTATGTCCGCAAAACGTAGACCATCTGTTAAATTAATTTTGTTATCTTGGGTTCCTAAGAAATCTAAAGCGGGCTTTGAAAGCAATTAGATTCCCAATAATTAAGATGTCTTTCCCAGCCTGTGCTTACATTCGCCATCCTGTTATTCGTTTGTTTTAATTATTAGCTCTATTTTCTAGAAACCGGGTCTTACTTTATGAAAGATTTGTTTGTTTGGTAATTTCGCAGTCTTTAATTGGCAATTCTAATCTTGTTCGTGTAAGAAAAGAACTAGGGTGAATGACATAGCCTATAGGTCGACAGCCGACACCAACTGCTTATCCGGCTCGAAGGACCAAAAAGCATGTGGCACACACTTGTGGTTGAGTGGACTGTATTTAGAAGGCTGGTGATTAATGAAAACTTATAGTAAATATTGTTGGGTAAAGGACCCACTTAAAAACTAATGAGAAAACAAGACACAAAGTCTGTCCGCGTCGACGCCTCTCGACTTGGCAGCCGGCGCCGTTCGGGATGGGTGCACTGAGAGGTTTGGGGATCTCTCGACTTCCCCGTCTATCCCCAAGAGCTCTTTCCCCAGAAAGCTACCTACCTGCAGTGCACTTTCACGGGACCGCGTTTTCATCAAAATACATTTACTCTTTTGGGCGGTCGCCCACCAACCAAACTGTCAATACCATCCGTCCCTGAACTTATTTCACACTTCACACGAAGATAAAAGCCCGGTAATCCAACTGCCACACAATTTACACGTTTGTCACACGCAACAAAACAAAAGATAAATTTTCAATTCATCTGACAGCTGTCAAGTATGTACGGTGCTGCCAAAATCACACTTCTATTCTAAACAAATATTATAAAATCAAATAAACCGCGTGCGGAAGCGGCAAAGCACGAACTCAATGTACAATAATAATATTGGCCTTTTTGCATCTACTTAATGAGATTATTTATACAGCGTCCAGTGGTATCTTCACTCACACTAGATGGGTGAAGGGACCACTCCGACGCTGTAGTGCCTGGGTCATGTTTTTATAGATGGTGTAGGCTTGCCCAGCACCTATACCATCGTGACAGCTTAGTCGGCCTAGCCCACAGGAAAGACTAGTCAATACGTGCGGAGCCAACCAAGCCGCGGGTTTCCTCACGATGTTTTCCTTCACCGTTAGCGTGTGGTATTGCGACTGCAAATTCGCAAATGTACGTAACTTTGAAATTAAACAAAGTCATTGGTACATGCTCGCACTCGGGATCGAACCTGGGGCTCTCGCTTGCCAGTCTATGGTTCTACCCACTGAGCTACCACCGCTGTTGTTGTCACAATGTACAATAGTGACAACATAATAATGTAAAGTAATGTTGCCACAATAAAAACTAATCTATGCCGCAAACACCTTGCGAAGTATGAAATCGCTCGGAAAAATACCACCAGCGTTTATTAGTCATAGACGGCCTTACCCATCCTGCATCTGACCACGCCTGTGGTTGCTTAACTCACGTGATTGATTCCAATCACTCGGTTCAACTAGACCACGACTGCTTCGCTTAGACATAATGTTAGGTACATTCTTAAAACAATAACTCAAACGCATATGTCCTAGGAAGTCCCCTTTTCACAGCGAGCGCAATAAAAAAAGTAATTTGACGTAAGATGCTGCCTTGGGGTCAGGTCCTATCCCTTGGGACTCTTTTAATATTTTCTGGAAAAAGACATAAAGTTCGAAACGGCCTGTAGTTTGAGTGAGTTTGTTTTCTACCTAGGAACACATGGTTACTGGTCTATCGTGTCAATTTGGATCCTGTCACAAAGGGTTACAGTCCTTTTTATAGAAACACGATTCTTCGATAGAGACTTCTTGGAGTAATTTTCCTAGTAAAATCACCACCACAGACTATTTCAGTAAGTGCTTACAGAGTGTTTAAACGAACTAAGTTTTTCGAAATTTTACAATAAAAAATAAAAACTGAGACACTAAGAACGCATAAATAATTTAAACGAGTACGTATGACCTCTAACTTCTAAATACAATGTGTAGCTAATGTAGAAGAATACTTTGTAATGTAGAAGACTAAAATGTACTCCAACATGTAATTTAAAATTAGGCTGTATTTGCTCAAATTATTTATGAAGTTTTAGTGCCTTAGTGTGCTGAAGTCAGTTATAACCTTTCAGACACTCGATTTTCCTCACGATGTTTTCCTTCACATTTAGCAAGTGGTATTGCTGCTATGACTTCAAAAAGTCATTGAAACATACCGGGATCCGAACCCACGACCTTCCGTTTAAAAGGCCGCTCCGCTACCATCGCTTAATACCAACGCTGTGTATCAAGTTTAATAAATGAATATTCTTTGGTATATCAGTAAACGCAGGGCTTCTACCAAAAAAAGGATGACATGTCGTTTTCAAATCTTAAGCAGACCCCACCACAACTTCCAGCGAGTCCCAAGTATGGCTGAGGCTCGTAAAGCTGAAATCCTTAACAAAAACTTTAAAAGACAAATAAGAGCCTTACAAGCGCTCGCCGATAGTAATTTCAGATAAAAGGATTGCATAGGATCGCACTCAACGCCTTGCTAAGCCCGGTCCTTGGTGTGGTCTGTCTAGGGAAAATATTCAAGTGGGATGGCGCTGCTGACAAAAACATAACATAACAAAACTTCATGTAGGTAGCGACCAGGGACTGCCACATGCCACGATCCTGACAGATAACCTTCGTTTTATCAACATTCATAAGTCGCTGCATGCACGCATGCTGGTTGCAGAGAAAAATATTTTGTAATATTAAGTTACAATTCCAAATTAATGTGTTGAAATTAATTATCTATAAGCATCCTGTAGTATGCCTTATGCCAGTTGACTGAGCGAATAATAATAACAAAATAAATAACAAGAAACGATGCAAAGCTGAATAATATAGAGGTAATAAAAGATACAAAATTTAATTAAAATTTCGAATTTAGCTCGAACAGGTTTTTATCCATGAATACATGTAGCAACATGATTAATAAAGAATTGATAAATTTTTAGACTGGAACTCTGTGAAATCGATAGTTCTCTTATTTCCAGAAAAGTTGTTTTGAAAAACAATTAATGTTCTTCGAAAAGAATTTTGCTGATTTGTCGACTTTATGGAGTTTTATAAATTGCCACTGGCAGTTTTATACGGAATTATTCTTAAATTCAGAACGAGACTAAAACTTAAAACCGATGCTTGTTGATCGATCCCATCAAACAGCCACTCTGTTATTTTGAATGCTCTTGCCGAATTACAACTCAATGTCACTATTGACTTGAAATTCGAATTAGTTCCAAAATCGCCCACCTGCTTCTTTGCTCACAAGCGCAGCCTAGTAGTGGACTATGATTTATTACAAAACTTGGTCCTGTGTTACCGAGCCCCGCACTTGTCAGAGACCAGTGTCACACCCTTCGCGCGGGCGTCTGTGCGGGATGAGCCGATGTTTTGGTGATTTACCCTTTTTGGAGGTGCCAGTATGTGTCGGATGATGACGTTTCACTGAGATGCTGTACGTAATGTATTTGTTTGAAGAGATTATTTATAGGCAGCTGCAGCGGAGCCCTAAGAGTTGGTAATGTGTTGAGCTCGTATGTAACTTCGTCTGTTTCTAGGTTGTCATATAAATCTTTAAGGTGCTTTGGGGTGCTAGCCAGCGCCACCAATGGAATAAAAATCATAACTTATTTTATAATACGTTTTTTTTTCATAAGCTAAACGTCAAAAAACTTAATCACTTTGACAACTATTTTTAGAACCTACAGTCTTGAACCTAGAATCAACATCCTTCGATTTCACTCAATTTCCGCTAAAACGGCCGTTTTTAAAGTTAATTAATGTTAAATAAAAACGGCTTCTATTCTTAAGTTAAGTAGAACTGATTTTATGCTTTCACTTTTCACACTGTGTAGGATAGTGTAATTAATAAAAGAACGAATTACCTAAAAAAAAGAAAAGCACTGGTCAATTTGGCCGTCATATTCCATTTCTCGAAACATAAGACTCAAATTCACTTAGGCAACATTACAATCGTTCGAAACGTAACTCAATGAGACGTCTTAAGAGGCAAGGACCTTTCTAGCGATTCATCACAAATTGGAACTTAAGTTGGGAATGTTCATTTTTTGCTGAGGATCTTCAAATGTGCGGGGACGTACGGCTTTATGTCTAAGGAAAGCAGAGTTGTTGCTATATTGGTATATTTGTAAGTAAATAGTTTTGGTAAAAAATATTAATAATCCGACTGCTGAGGATTAACTACCAAGCAGGCGGGACCTACAGTCTATTTATTCTTACTTGTCCAATTTAGTAAACAAAATTCTACCCTTAAACTTTTAGTCTAAAACTGCCATATTTCCATAAATGAAGTAACTTGGAACACTCTTTTAGATAACACGCAGTCAATTTTATAAACATAGTTCATGATAATTCATGAATTTGTGAGAAAATGTCTAGGCATCTAATCTCAATTTTAAGGTTAGAATCTTGTTTACTAAATTGGACAAGTAAGAATAAATAGACTGTACATAGTAGTTACACCCTTATTCATAATAGTCTGCTAACTTAAAGATAGATAGCCTGATAGATAGAGAACATTTTATTGTACATAAAATGGAAATTACACAGATATTTCTTAACCTAAGAGTACATATGGCGGCCTTATCACTAAAAGTGATCTCTTCCAGACAACCTTTGGATGAACTGGACTAATACATTAGAGAATGAAGTAGATGTGCAAAAAAAACATAGAAAACTATTATTTCAGATGTACCTACATAAATGCCTAAATAACAGTTAATAAGCATTGCAAATTCTCACTGTCTTCTTCTATTAACACTCGATGAAAAATAATACTCTTTAGCAGCTGTGTTAAGTTAGCGGACCATTACAAGTGTTCTTGGTTTTCATTATTTCTGCGTTTTTAGAGCCTGGAGTCGGTTTTTAGGGTTCCGTACCTCAAAAGGAAAAAACGGAACCCTTATAGGATCACTTTGTTGTCCGTCTGTCCGTCCGTCCGTCTGTCAAGACCCTTTTTCTCAGGAACGCGTGAAGGTATGAAGCTGAAATTTATATCAATTGCTCAGGTCTGCTGTCCCTTGAAGCTGTGAAAAAATCAAACTTCTAAGCCAACGCAATCAAAAGATACAGCCGTTTATGCCGCAAATTTTCGACACTTGCAAGGGAATCAAAACCTACAGGGTGCTTCCCGTGAACTCAGAATCTTGAAATTTGGTACGAAGCAACGTCTTATAGCATAGATAAAGGAAAAATTACGAAAACCATAAATTTTTAGTTACATCACATTATATATATTTTTTTAATAATTTTAAACTTACTACCCATTTCCTCATAAACGCGTAGAGGTATTAAATTGAAATTCATACCAAATACTCAGGTCTATAAAACAGGTTTATACGGAACCCTCGGTGCGCAAGTCTGACTCGCACTTGGCCGGTTTTTATTAGATGCACAGACAGATAGAGAACACTGTATTGGAGAACCAGAGAAAAGAATACAACCATGATTTCTTAAATCTAAGTAATGTTTTGCAATTGGCGGCCTTGTCGCCTTATTTTTTTATTGTTATTCTTATTTTTTGTGTATTGATAAGGCTTTTACCAAACATCATCCAATTCTCAAGTTCAGAGAATTAGGATTCAAAAAGAGTCTCAACTTAACTCACGTTAGTGTTTGTCTGTCTCAAAGCGGTTTAACACTAATGCAGTTCAGATGAAACCAGGGGTTACGACGGCCCACATTCCTTTTCCGCTGTCGCGCGTTAGCGTCTCCATTTTCGGAACTTGGCGAATAAAAAAAAAGTAGGTGCGTTACCGAAACTTTCCGCAATCTGCCGGCCCGTATGTCACGAAAGTTCGACGGGCAACGTTCGAATTGTCGCTCTGGCCTCGCAAAAAATCTACAATCCTCACGCGTTTCGTACCGTGCGTATTCTTTCATCTCGAATATATATATTTTCCTCTCTCCCTGTGTCCCTCAGCCCACTTTTTTATTCAGGCATTTTCGTTCGGGCAAGATTATACGATTTAAGAGCGGGGGCGAAAAATGGTCAGGCGGAGGAACGCGGTTAGCAGCCGGTTCCGTAGCATCCAATATTTTTATCATATTATGATATTAATAATCGATTACAACCTTTTCTATGTCCCCACTGCTGAGGCACGGCATCGCATGAAGGTTAGGCCATACTCCACCACGGTAACCAAGTCCAGGTTGTTTGAGGACCATGAGACAGTGTCAAGCCTTATTTTCAGAAGTTATCAAGCTATCCATAGTGCCTCTGGCATGGCTTAACGACTGCCAATACATGGCAGCCGGCAACAACGGCTTAACCGCGATCATGGGTCACTTGTTTCCACGGTGAACGGTTTTCTACCATATAGACCGCATATTCTGCCACCGACTGCCGCTTTTATGACGTCCGACCATGTTGTCTGTGCTTTCCTCTGGAATGTTTGCCGGCCACGCTGGCCGGTGTTCATGAGCCTCTCCAAACTATGCCTGGGCGAAGGCATCTTGTGTTCAAAAAAGTTGACGACCTTTTCTTGGCTAAACGTATAGATAGATCTTGAAATCGTTTACATGTTTGTGATGTCGTTTTTTTGTGGTCCCTACGACTCAGGGTATCCTAGTGTGGGGCCAGAAGTATTGTATGTGCCTATATGTCAATGTTATGTTGTGTTTTCCTATACTGTGCTATGCTGTGTTGTTCTGTGCTGTGTCACGCTATTTTAAGTTACGTTACGTTATTGAAAATATTAGTATTAGAATTTAGTAGTCTTCCTCCCTTATGTATTAGTCCAGTCCATCAAAAAGTTGACTAGACGAGATCACTTTTAGTGATGAGGCCGCCGTTTGTACTCTTAGACATCTGTGAGATTTCTATTCGTATGTAAAATAAAACGCTCTCTATCTATTCAGTAATATTATTATGTTTTTTTATACTTTTTTTCCACATTTCTAATCAAAATCGTTTTTCAATCAAGTAATCATGAATTATTAAAAAAGTGCTCTAGAAGAGATCGCTCTTAGCGGAAAGACCGCCAGTTGTCTAACATTACTTAGATTTAAGAAATCATGGTTGTATTCTTTTTTCTGGGAGTGCAATAAAATGTTATCTATCTATCTATAATTAATATCCAATTACATGGACGACTGCTTGCTCACGCTTTCGATGATGACTTGATCCGATTACATTAGGCCCTAATTGATTGAACACGTTATTTTCACCTGACTTAGTTTGCAGGCAAAAATAAACCAAAGACTTACGAAGCGGCTCATAGCAGATGAAAGTGAAAAAGATTTAAAAATATATTGTGTCTTGTGTGGAAAATTCACGGTGAAAAAAAAAACACTTCTTCTATACGACGCAATTTTATATTTGTATATTTATTAATGTAATATTGTGTATTAATATTACAAATATATAGTAAATTTATTGCTGGTGTTTTTGTTATTATAACAAAGACACAAAATATAAATATACAATATTCACACTCAATATTTTTCTTCTTTTCTGAGATATACTTGCCTGGAAAAGAAAAATAATTTAGTTGATTATATTCTTTTTGTTGCATTAACCTTTGCTAAAGACTATTTAAAATATATATATTTAGAGGCTAAACATTCCACCCATGCCGCGACTCGAACCCGCGACCTCTGGCTAACCGTGCTAAGTTAGTTGTGTGGAGGAAGTTTTTATTTAATTTTTTTTCTTTTTCGTTTCAAGTTGCCTGACAAAGATCTTTTTACATCTTTTCCGCTTTCATCTACTATGAGAGCGCTCTTAAAACGCTCTTTCAAGATAGATAATTATATACAAATATTATAGCAAATAAATTTTGTATAACTGTAGGTTAGATGAGCGTTTTAAGAAATAAAAATTCTTGTGTTACAGTAAAGAGTAAAAAAACTAGCTCAATTTCTTTACGAGCGTCTTTATTTATAGAATCTAACAGGGTCAGACATGGCCATAGGGGCGCGAGTGGTATTTTAAGTAATTTTTGTAACTAAGCACTGGGATGTCACTGTCCCGATACGGCATAAAAATTGTGACGACAAAATTGCAAAAAGAAAGAAAAAATCCTAAAAAATCCAGCTATCCATTATATCCATTATCCGTTTTTGAGGCTCTACTCCAAGGTGCATTTTAATTAATTTATTATTTAAAAAATATAAAACGTTATCTTACTAACATAGACTAAGCTTGTACTAACAACTCTATGGATTTGTTTATCGGAATTGAACTTATAATAATAATATATGGAAGGCTTAGACAAAAAACGAGGTTTGCCACATTCTAGAATCTTGACAAAGCTGCAACTTGTCAGAAATCAGAATTCAATAATTTATTTCAACGAAAAAAAATTATGAATGATAATAATTTACTGTTCTAGCCGCTGCCTTCGGGCCGTACGTACTTTTGAGCGGGAAGAAAGGCAGCGGAAAAAACTCACTCTTACCTTTTTTTAAACATCTAAAAATAAATACATCAGAGCATATAATGATACGATTGGAATCTTATTATTGCCACCAATAATTTCAGGCCTGAAACTACCAAAATCATTCAAACTCTAGTATCTGTCTCCCTCACCTTGCTCCATGACTTTATGTATATTTGTCAAGAGTTCTGTCCAATCTACGATCGTTACAAAATCCGACAGTTGCAGCTAAAAAAGAACGTGGTTTGCCAGGTTTGCCAGTTTGATCGTGGCATGATTAACTCTGCTATGCTGTGTGGTGTCGGCCTAGAAAATAGCACCAACCCAAATTCTTCCCGCGGGTGTCGTAAAAGGCGACTAAGCGACACAAATCAGGGGGTGGGCAGCAAAGCCCCCTGCAGCACAATTCCACCAAACTGCGATTCCCAACCCGCATGCCCAGCGTGGGGATTATAGACATTACCCCCCAATGATGGCACAACCTTGCGCTATGGCGCTCATTAGGGGAAAGCTAGTCCAGCAGTGGGCTAATATAGCCTGAAAAAGAAGAAGATGACTTATTCTCGTATCAGCCTCCCCTCCCAGGCGTGAAGTTTTATATAACCACACTATCAAAATTTGCCAAAGTGCTATTACGCAATATAATATTAATAAGCTATAATAAGAGCAGGATTTTTCTTTAGATTTTTCCGAACTTAAAATCCGGGTTCCCAAGTTTCTCGGGGACCCCTAAAAGGCTACATACATGCGTTTGTCGAGTTTATTGAAAAGAGCGCGGGACGTTGGGCCCTGCAATTTTTATGTACGAGTTTGCGCAGTGCCCTCCTACATTTTTTTATAAAACATTACCGTGTTTTCAAAATGCTCTGGGTTATTATTTTATCTGTTTCACCTTGACCGCTGAAGCACAAGTGTGTGATGCGTTTGTGGATGTTATTAGAAGCGTGGCAGAGGCATAACATTTTCGAATTGTCATTAGCACGGGTTAGAGCATTAAAAAGAATATAATCATGTAATAATAATAATATTGGCCTTTTTGCATCTACTTAATGAGATGATTTATACAGCGTCCAGTGGTATCTTCACTCACACTAGATGGGTGAAGGGACCACTCCGACGCTGTAGTGCCTGGGTCATGGTTTTTATAGATGGTGTAGGCTTGCCCAGCACCTATACCATCCTGACAGCCTAGTCGGCCTAGCCCACAGGAAAGACTAGTCAATACGTGCGGAGCCAACCAAGCTGCGGGTTTCCTCACGATGTTTTCCTTCACAGTTAGCGTGTGGTATTGCGACTACAAACTCGCAAATGTACGTAACTTTGAAATTAAACAAAGTCATTGGTACATGCCCGCACTCGGGATCGAACCTGGGGCTCTCGCTTGCCAGTCTATGGTTCTACCCACTGAGCTACCACCGCTCCATCATCATGTAAGTACAGCGATATCATTCCGATGTTAAAACTAACTGCAAAGTAAGCAAAGATTCTGTTATAGTGTTGCAACGCTTAAATTTTTCTGTTTTTCTTCATCAGGCTATAAATTATGTATTCCACTGCTGGACATAGCCCTCCCCTAATTTTACTGTTATGTCGCAATATTTATTTAGCAATACTACTCGCTAACTGTGAAGGCATACATCGTGAGGAAACCTGAGTGCCTGAGGTGTATAAATACCTCTGCGCTTGAAAGTGCCAATCGATAGTTGGGAAGTGTGGTAATTAAGTCCATACTCTCTCTCTCAGAGAGTAGGCCTGTGCCTGCAGTGTGACTTTTATGGGGTTGCCAATCCACGGTGGGCGCGCGTGTTAATCAATCCCATACTCTTTGTCAGAGAAAAGGCCTGTGCCCTGCCGTAGGACATTTGTAGGCTACATAAAAAATCTATATAAAGGTAAATTATATGGATTTTTTATGTAGCCTACAATAAATTTAGATTGTGATGTAGAGACATCTAAACGACTCTGCTAGCTTTTGGTGGCCGTATTATTCTCATTTACAATGTTAATATAGTACAGTCAATGTTGAAACGGCAACATTTCTAATATTAGTAGACATTATTGGTTGAACTAACTTTCTAGGCTTATTTCAGGAATGGAACGGCTGTCCCAACTTTCTAGATATTATAATTATACGGGAATGTACCTAACCGCTGTCTTATTGTTTTGGATTTATCTTGAAATGGAAACGTATAGTACTAACCTTCTAGGATTTCTCTGGGGATGAATATATTGTCAACTGTTGTTAAACTTCTAGACATATTGGGGATGAAAACGTCAACTTAAATTTTGTGTAATTTATCCATTAATGGAAACATTTTCCAAAATTTCTAGGATTTGTCTGTACAGTCTATTTATTCTTACTTGTCCAATTTAGTAAACAAGATTTTACCCTCAAACTGTGACTTTTTAGTCCAAAACTGCCATATTTCCATAAATGAAGTAACCTGAAACACTCATTTAGATAACACGTGTCGCGCTTGAAGAGCGGCTAGCTGTCGGTAGCGGGAAAAAAATAAAAACCGTGGACAGTACGACACAAATTTATTTAACGTGGATTCTTAACAATCCCTACACACGATCAGTCACTTTCTGGCCAGCCCGGATAGGCACTCTCCTGGAGTCGAGGCGGGTACGCAGCGTGACCCGTGGTAGCGCGACCCGCAGGTTGGGATTTCCTCGGTTGGTTCCCGTAGTACACTGCAGCGCGGAGATAGTGGCCTTGACTCCGGGGACGGGAAGTGGCCCCAAGTATTTATAGCCCGGCAAAGGTTTGGCCCGGATCTTAGGTCCCAATAGCGGGGGATTAGTTTACTCGATTTGTGAAGTAGTAATCGATTTGCTTCTAATTATTTAAATGTCATCCGACCGTTCAGAGCGGTCCCGGAAATATTGTGAGCACAGCAGAGGCGCGTGCGCGCAGCTCTCAAAGCGGTCCGTGGTCGAATGAAATTGACGCGCAGCAAGACCATGTTGGCGGTTATCGCTAGGCAGGTTAGAGAACAATAGCATTCCTAACGACTAGTAATGTAGGCGCAGTCGATAATTATAGTCTAACGATTGTCGATAATTTGTTATCGATAAGTCGGTAACCAATCATCGATTCTTGTTGTTTTATTAGGTTTATTAATTAATAGGTAGTATTAAGGTTTAGATTTAAGTTTGTAACACTAACCTCTTGAGGTGCTCTGCCTGAGGGGCTAGGTTTATGCGCGACCCGGTGAAATACTACCCGGGTTGGCGCTTTCAAGGATGCCTATGGGGACTACTCACAAATGACTACGCTTGGATTCCAAAAACCGACACCATTTAATATATACAGACCTAATATTTACACAATTAACCCTACACACTCAAATTGTCTCTCACTTAACCTACCACTGGTTTTAACCATTGTCCCTGTATTATCACTGTCTTTGTTACCAACGACACTCACACAACTTAACTACTGATGGACACTAGGGGCGACTTGCTCACTATTATTAACTGCTGTACTTATTCCCGGTGAGAGGTACCTACGACTCTCAATGATCCTGGAGTGGCCGATATCGGGATCCCCAACATACCGCTCTCAGGATTCCCTATTATCTGGGGTGGCCACCATCGGGAACCCCAACGTGCCAACACCCAGAGGCTAAGGTGGGCACACGAGATGTCCTAGGCCGGCTAATATCGGCAAACCAACATGCCATGCCCTAGGACATCTCGTGAGTGGCATCGGCTAACCTCGGATGGGCCCACAGAGGCGCACCACTGTACCACTTCCGGCGATCAGCCGATGTTGCCCTCACTTGTTCCTCAACCCTCTACAGATCGGGATCCCCTCCGACTGTCCTGAAACCCTACCGGGACTCCCACAGCGAACCAGAAACCCCTTAAATTGACACCGGGACCGGTCCTACGGTGAACGTCTTTACTGGTAGTGGGAGCCGCTCGACTGAGCTAGCGCTGCGCCTTTTATATTCGCGTCGCCGCCGTGCCGCGCCTCCCGCCAGTCCTTGCTGGCGTCACTGCATGCGGCGCCCCGCGCCGCGGGCCGCGCTCCGCTGGCGCCTTGTCACGCCGTGCCTGCGTGGTGCTTGTGGTGTGGCTGGTGACGTGGTCAGCTACGTCACATTCCCCCCCTTCGTGTGAGGATTTTTTCCTGTGGGGAAAAAATCAGCATTACAGAAACGCCCGGAATGGTTGCCCTAACGCTTTACTCCTTTACGCGTTTTCCCCGACTGTCTAATAACACGAACTTGCCTTTTAATCCTTTTCCTAGAACATTTTAGTTGGTTACTTTGTTATTAGCTTGTATTGTAGCTCTTTAGCTGTTTTATTTACACGATTGTAACCTGATAACCTCCCGACAATACAATTTACTGATACATAAGCTGTCATCGACTTCTTTTTTTTTTTTGCGTTCCGTTCTACGGCTACTTGTCGCCCCTAGTATCGATTACTAATTTAGTAACTAAAATAAAATCGTTCGTAAAAAATAAAGTTGTACCGAGAATTTATTTGTTCTGTTTTCTGTAAATATCATCTTTTATTTTTCTGTGTGGTATTCCTTTAAATCCTTTACGTGGCTTGTTATCAATCGCCTTCTTCGTGCCTGGTCACTTAACTTAAACATTACGGGTGACATTATCTCGACTATTTTATAGGGTCCTGAAAACTTTGGTGCTAGTTTCGCACAGAAGTCTCGACCCGCGTTTGAGAGTGGGAATTCTCTTTTCAGTACTAAATCCCCTAGGCGTGGTTCCCACTGTCTCCGGTGCTTGTCGTAATGTATTTTTTGCCTGTTCGATGCCGTGTTCTGATGTATTCGTGCTAGTTCATATACCTCCTCGATTCTTTGTCTTTCTTTTAGGGCTGGTGTAGGGAAATCGTTCCTATCTCCTGGCATTTTAAGTTCTCTTCCGAACAGCATGAAGGCCGGCGTATATTTCGTTGATTCTTGTCGTGATGTGTTAAGTGCGAAGTTAAACTCTGGCAAGAACTCGTCCCATTTTTTGTGGTTTTCAGATATGTAAGCTGTTATCATTGATTCTAACGTCTTGTTAACTCTCTCTGTGGGGTTACATTGTGCTGAATAGGGAGGTGTTAGTCTTTGTTCGATGCCGTATTTCTTGAGTTCGTCCTGAAACTGTTTACTGACGAATTGCCGGCCATTATCGGACAAAATTGTTCTAGGACATCCGTAGCGCATAAGAATGCATTCTTTCAGGGCTCTTATTATGGTCGTTGCGGTTGCTGTTCTCAGTGCTCTTACTTCGGTCCACTTTGTAAACTTGTCGTGGAATACTATTATATAGTTGTACCCTTTCGATGACCTTGTGAGTGGTCCTATTAGATCCGTTGTTATTGTTTGCCATGGTTCTGTATCATTGTTTACGTGCATTAAGCCTGCTGTTTTTGTTTGCTGTGGTTTATTTCGTTGACAAGTTTCGCAGTTTCTCACGTATTTTGCAACATCTCGGTACATTCCTGGCCAGTAGTACCGTTGAGCTATCTTATTTAAAGTTTTGGCTGTTCCCAGATGGCCCGCGTTAGGTGAATCGTGGTTCTCCTGGAGTATATCTGTCTTTGAACTTTTCGGTATGCAAAGTTTCCATTCTGATTGCGGTTGTATCTTTACCCCGTATGACATACTTCCGATCTTCTTGTAGAGTTTTTTGTCTCTGATGCAGTAACTCGGATCTATATTTGGTGTTTCTTCGGTTTGTTTCTTTTTCCCTTCATACCAGTTATCCGTCGTGGTGTTCATATCTGTAGTACATACCGGGTTACGCGATAACTCGTCTGCTACTTGGTTTTCTTTACCGCTTCTATACTGTATTTGGAAATCGTACTGTTGTAGTTGCAGTGCCCATCTAGCAAGTCTTCCCGAAGGGTTTTTAAGGTTATTCAGCCATTTCAGTGCTTGGTGATCGGTCAGTACTGTGAAATGGTATCCCTCCACGAATGCTCTCATTTTCTCGATCGCCCATACCACCGCCAGACACTCCTTTTCCGACGTCGAATATCGTGTTTCCCGTGGTAGCAACGATCTACTCGCGTACATGATTACTTTTTCCTGTCCTTCATGTTCCTGTGTTAGTACGGCTCCTAGTCCGACGTCACTGGCGTCGGTCTGAATTGTGAACGGTTTCGTGAAGTCTGCTCTCGTTAGTACCGGGCTTCGAGTTAGTAGTTGTTTCATTGTGTTGATTGCCTTTTCCTGTTCTTTTCCCCATGCGTATTTTTGTTCTTTCTTCAGTAGTCGGACCAGTGGTTCCATTATTTCAGCGTATCCTGGTATGAATTTCCTGTACCAAGACGTCATTCCGATAAATCTTCTTAGTTCCTTTACCGTTGTTGGTGCCTTTAGTTGTGTTATTGCTTTAACCTTGTTCTCGTTCATTTTTATCCCTTCCCTTGTTACGACGTGTCCCAAGTACTCTACTTCGGCTTTACAGAACTCGCATTTCTCTCTATTGATGTTTAGTCGGGCCTCTCTTATTCTTTTGAAGATCTCTCTTAGGTGGTCTACGTGTTCTGTGAAGGTGTTGCTGCATACTATTATGTCGTCCAGATAAACGTAGGCGTTTGGTTCTAACTCTGGTCCGATGACCATGTCTAGTAGCCGTTGAAACGTTGCCCCACTAGAGTGCAGACCAAAAGGCATTACTCTGAATTGGTATAGTCCTCGTCCCGGGACTGTGAATGCTGTATAAGGTTTGCTCTCGTCTTCCAACGCCACGTTCCAGTATCCATTCTTGAGATCCAGTTTCGAGAAGTAGTTAGCGTTTCTTAGTTTTTCTAAGGTATCATCTATTTGGGGTATCGGGTATGCGTCTTTCTCTGATATCTCGTTTATCCTCCTGAAATCAATACAGAATCTATAGTCCCCATTCTCTTTCTTCGCTAGTACAATTGGTGAGCTGTATGGACTGCTTGACTTTTCTATCACCCTGTCTTCCAACATTTTTGTTATCTTTTCATCTATTATCTGTTGTAGTTTGGGGTTTCTTGGATAATACTTTTGTTTCACCGGTACTGTATGTTTCATTTTTATTTTATGTTTCAGCCAAGTGTTTCCTTTTGCCGTTCTTTCGCATGCCTCAAATTCCTGCTGTAATATTTCCTTCAGTCTCTGTTCCTGGTCTTCTGTTAGGGTATCGGTTATGACTTCTGTCTCTCTTGATTTTGTTTCTTGTTTTACCTGTGGTTTTTCCCATGATAATTTGAGGCCGATTCTGTTTATTATATCCATCCCTATTATATTTATTGCGGAACCGGGCAGATAGCTTACTTGGTGCACAAAGCTATTCCCATTGATTTCTAATTCTAGAGCAAATGCTTTTGTGATACTTAATGTACTACCATCAGCGAGTGTGATACTGCGTTTACATATTAGTTCTTTGGCTGCTCCTCCTGTTAGGCAAAACAGATACGTTTCTTGGTTAATATACGAATTAGTTGATCCCGTATCTATTAGTGCTTTGAAAGTCTTGTTTCTTACCTTCATGTCGACGTAGTGTCTATTGTCTTTCCTTTCATCCTCTCCTGAGGTGTTGGCGTATTCATTTCTCCTGGTTCCTTCTAGGTTTCTCCCTGATTCACAACAATTTCGCGACAACTTGCCTATTACTCCACATTGCCTGCAGAAAATAGCTCTTCTTCCCCTACATTCCTTCGATTGATGGCCGTATTTTCCACAGTTCCAGCAGCATCGTATCGTCTCGTATGTCGGGGTTATCTTGCGACCTGTTTCTGGCATGTTTCGTGTCTGGTCTAGCCACCTTGAGTTTGCTATTGGCGAGTATTGACGTCCTGTTATAGCCGTATGATAGTTGTTGCGTTCCTGCTGTATTTTCTCGTACTCATTCGCTAGGGTGATCAGGTCCCGAATGTTCTTGACGTCTTGTCTCTTAGCATAGCACTTGTAGTCTGGATGCATGTTTTGGTATATTCGTTCTAACTTCTCTACCTCGTTCATTTTTCCGTGTCTTCGGATAAGTGTTTGCAGGTCTATCAGATAGTTAATGAAACGCTCTGTGTACCCCTGTTTTCGTGAAATAATTCTTTCAAGTAGCTCTGTTTCAAAATTTCTTGGGAAGTAATATTCTTTGAATTCTTCTGTAAATTCTGCAAAGGATTTCCACTGTGAGCTGTTGTTTCTATGCCATAGGAGCGCTTTCCCTTTGAGAACTTTTGGCAATACGGCTAGTGCTGCATCAGGCTTCGTATCATTTATTTTCATTAGTTCTTCCAACCTTTCCAGGAATTCAACTGGATCTTCCCCTATGTCGAACACGATATCCATGGTGGTGGGTATGTTGATCGAGGCATTCTCCATGTTTGCCATGACTTCAGTAAATTCTCCGTGATTATTTTTATCTTGCTGGGGGTTCGCACTCGATGACTTCCCTGACTACACTGTTAAGTTCTCTGACTGACTCTGACTTTAGGATAATCGTCGTTTCGTCACTTGTGTGAGTATGGTCCCTAGGATATATGGGTTTTAAACGTTGGGCGCCATTGTAACACTAACCTCTTGAGGTGCTCTGCCTGAGGGGCTAGGTTTATGCGCGACCCGGTGAAATACTACCCGGGTTGGCGCTTTCAAGGATGCCTATGGGGACTACTCACAAATGACTACGCTTGGATTCCAAGAACCGACACCATTTAATATATACAGACCTAATATTTACACAATTAACCCTACACACTCAAATTGTCTCTCACTTAACCTACCACTGGTTTTAACCATTGTCCCTGTATTATCACTGTCTTTGTTACCAACGACACTCACACAACTTAACTACTGATGGACACTAGGGGCGACTTGCTCACTATTATTAACTGCTGTACTTATTCCCGGTGAGAGGTACCTACGACTCTCAATGATCCTGGAGTGGCCGATATCGGGATCCCCAACATACCGCTCTCAGGATTCCCTATTATCTGGGGTGGCCACCATCGGGAACCCCAACGTGCCAACACCCAGAGGCTAAGGTGGGCACACGAGATGTCCTAGGCCGGCTAATATCGGCAAACCAACATGCCATGCCCTAGGACATCTCGTGAGTGGCATCGGCTAACCTCGGATGGGCCCACAGAGGCGCACCACTGTACCACTTCCGGCGATCAGCCGATGTGCCCTCACTTGTTCCTCAACCCTCTACAGATCGGGATCCCCTCCGACTGTCCTGAAACCCTACCGGGACTCCCACAGCGAACCAGAAACCCCTTAAATTGACACCGGGACCGGTCCTACGGTGAACGTCTTTACTGGTAGTGGGAGCCGCTCGACTGAGCTAGCGCTGCGCCTTTTATATTCGCGTCGCCGCCGTGCCGCGCCTCCCGCCAGTCCTTGCTGGCGTCACTGCATGCGGCGCCCCGCGCCGCGGGCCGCGCTCCGCTGGCGCCTTGTCACGCCGTGCCTACGTGGTGCTTGTGGTGTGGCTGGTGACGTGGTCAGCTACGTCACAAGTTGTAAAATAGTATTTTGGTTTAATCTTAGTTACTTATTTTATTTAGTTTGTTATTTATTATATTTAGTTCATAAATAACGCTACAGTTACCCCGCTCGCTGCCCAAGGATTTTTACCTACTAAGAGACAAAATCCGCAGCTCCGTAAAAGTCTCAGACACTACTTTTCAACTGTCTTTCTTCTCAATCAAAACTAACATTCTTCACCTTTCAATCTAGCCTTATTAAATAAATAGAAATAAGAAGGCGTCCTAGCATAAAAAAAAGTTACAGATATAAAATCTACTAACTTCAAGTAGAATTCGTGATTAAAAGATGATAAATAACATTAATCTTGGGTAACTGTTTAAATGATAAAAAAAAACTAAATTAAGTATAGTTTACTAATTTAAGATCTTTAATATGCCAAGTGCCCAAATCCTTGCCATTCATATCCTGCAATTGGTACACTAGTGGAGACTTCTTTGCAGTAACAAGACATTTAACAAATTTAGGGGCTAACTTTTTACTAAAATGCTTGTCTTTGTCGCTCTGGTAGTAGGTTCTCTTATAAACAACATCATTTACTTGGAACTGAGCGGATTTCCTTCTCAAGTTGTAACGAGTTGTATTTTTCAAGTGAGCACGCCAGAGAGACGCTTGGACATTATTAAAGATACCAGCAAGATGGCCAATGTTTTCTGTATAAATATCACGGGGTAAAAACAGTACCTCATCACCTAAGTCGGAATCCAGGTAGTGGGATCCACAGGTCACTAGTTCTCTCCCGTGAACTAGGAAAGATGGAGTGTAACCAGTTGCCTCATTTACAGAGTTATTTATTGCATACTGAATTTTAGGTAAGTTGACGTCCCATGACCGATGATCGTTCTCGATAAAAGTCGAGACGCATGTCATGATAGTTTTATTATATCTCTCAACCGTATTCACTTGAGGAGTGTATTTGGGAGTAAAGTAGACTTTAGGGACTTTATATTTTTTGAATAAGTTATCTAAGTTCTTGCTTACAAACTGGCTTCCATTGTCCAGAAATATAGTTTGCGGAACACCATGTACAAGAAAAACCGAGTCCTCCAGGTGCTTTATGACTCCATCCGCGGTTGCCCTTCGCATAGGAAAAGTCAACACGTACTTTGAAAAGCAACAGACTACTACAAGTAGGTACGTGTTTTGCCTCCGACTTGATGGAAGGGGACCAACGAAATCAATAGAAATCATCTGGAAGGGGCGTGAACAGTGCTTTGGTCTTCCCATTTCACCTAAAGTTGTGTGATTTGGTAGCTTGTGAGACAGACAAACTGAGCAAGAAGAAACAAATTTTACGACGTCACCGTGCATACCTGGCCAGAAATAGTGTAGGGCCAAACGATGGTAAGTCTTGTGAATACCTAAATGACGAGCTGTAGGTGCGGTGTGGTTTTCAGTGATCACTTGCTCACGCAGTTCGTTAGGGACTACCTCTTTCCAGGCGAACTCGGATGTTAGAGCGCACTTATTTCGGGAAAGTCGAAATAATGTTTTGTTTTTAATGCGAAAGTTTTCAAAAGCAGAAGGGTTATTCGAACATTGATCGTAAATTGCTTTATACCAACTATCGGTAGTGGTTGATATAGAATCGGATGTAGATATAGCCGAAACAGGAAAAGCACGGGAAAGAGCATCGGGGATGACATTGTCGACGCCTTTACGGTGTTTGATGACGAAGTCAAACATCGAGAGACGTATACCCCAGCGAGCCAATCTGCCTGTTGGATTATTTAGAGACAAGAACCATTTAAGAGCCGAATGATCTGTGTAAACAGTAAATGTTTTCCCATTTTCTAAATAACAGCGCCAGTGCTCAAGAGCAACTAAGACAGCAAGTGTTTCTCTCTCTGTTATACTGTAGTTCTTCTCTGGCCCGGACAACGACTTACTCATATAGGCTATAGGCCGTTCAATACCATCTATCGTTTGCGTCAACATTGCGCCTACGCCATAATTGCTGGCATCGGTATGAACTTCGAATGGAAGAGTGTAGTCGGGACAGGAGAGAACGGGAGCAGAGATGAGGCACTCCTTAAGCTTATTAAAAGCAGCGTCTGCTTCAGTGGTCCAAGAAAAGGGTGGTGCATTCTTTTTATTCGAAGTCAGCTTATTAAGGGGACCAGCGACAGTACTGAAGTTTGGCACAAAGCGGCGGTACCAGGTAGCAGTCCCGAGGAAGCGTTAAAGGTCTTTCCTACAAGTAGGGGTAGGGTAATTTAAAATAGCTTCCACCTTCTCAGGATCTGTTTGCAAACCTTGTGCGTCCACCACGTAGCCCAAGTATTTAAGTTGGCTTCGAAAAAATTGGCACTTGTCAATATTAATTGTTAGGTCGGCCTGCTTCAACTTTTGAAGAACACTAAGAAGTAGTGAAACGTGCTCTTCAAAGGAGCTACTGACTGTAACAATATCATCCAAATAGCAGAAGGCATTCAGTTCGAAGTCAGGACCAAACAGTTTATCCACCAGGCGCTGCTGAGTAGCAGGTGCGTTGGTTAGGCCAAACGCGGTAGTTTTAAAACGTAGAGTACCACGTCCTGGTACATAAAAAGCGGTTTTATCCCGGTCCTGCTCCGCAATAGGGATTTGCCAAAAGGCCTTAGAAAGGTCAATAGACGACATAAACTTGGCATCTCTGAGGTTGTCGAGGATTTCGGAGATATAAGGAAGACTGTACGCGTCCTTCTTGGTGACTGAGTTCAGCTTCCTACTGTCAAGACAGAACCTAGGTTGACCGTTCTTCTTGTAAACAATAAGAACGGGCGAAGACCAGTCACTTTCGCAGGGTTCTACGACGTCCAGCTTCAGCATTTCGTCAACCTCTTGAGTAAGGATGCGCTGTTTTTCAGGTGACATGCGATAATACCTTTGGCGAATGGGAGGAGAATCACCAGTAGAAATGCAGTGGGTGATTAAAGAAGTCCTACCCAGTCCCTTGCGCTCCATTGAAATTTCTTTAAATTGTTCAACGAGGTTATCGGCAATGATACGCTGCTTGTCATCAAGATTGTTGTAGGAAGTTACATGTGTTTCAGTGACCTCAGATAGCATTGCTAAAGGCGTCAGATTAGTGTGAGTTATGTTTGTAGAGCCCAAGTATTTGGGACATAACTCGAACTTACGCCAGAAGTCTATACCTAAAATCAAAGCAGTATCTACTTGAGGAACAACATGCGCCTTGATTAAATTGAAATTTCCTTCAAAAGTTATGGGTAAATTTAGATAGCCAATACTATTAATAGTTTGACCGCCAACAGCAACGATTGAGATGCAGTCGTCTTGCTGTAAAGGAAGTTGAAAATTTTTGTGGCTATTTTTACCTAAAATTGTAACGGCAGCACCAGAATCAAGCAAGCCAAAAACTTCTAAATTGTTGATTCTGATGTTAATATAGGGCCTTGTGTCATTTTCCGGCTTGAATTGCAGAACAGAAGTGACCTTATAATAAGTGCAGAAGTTCTTGATGAACTGTAACCAACGAGCCCACTCTTGTTCATCGAAATGGTTAGACTTTGCACTGCAATTCCGCCTTCCTAGTTTTTTTGACAATGTAGGAGACGATTGACAGTCAGGGCAGTCGTAAAATTTAAATTCGGCACGACCACAGCGGAAACAAATAATTTTCCTGTCAGCCTTGCAGTTTTTAAGTCCATGGGTGTCGACCCGGCAGCGGGGACAAAACTGCTTCCTCTGTTGTAGAGTGTGGACCGGCTTATGGGCACTATAGCCCGATTTAAAATTACCTGTTTGCTGTAAAGGAGCCCTATTCTGGTAATTTGTATAGGTAGGTTTAGAATTCTGGCCGTTTTGTTGCAAATTTTGATGAAAATTGTTTGGAAATGATTTGGAGTTGAATTTCCCTGGCTCAGAAGAACTATTATGAGCGTACGCAAAATCTGGTGCTAGTGTGTGTGTAGAAACCCTAGGTGGCTCACGAAATTGAGACAACCGTGATTGCACACATTCAAAATTCTTGCACACTATTCTCAGTGACTCAATGTCTTTGAAGTCTGGCGAGGATGTAAGCACTGTGGCATAAGTTGGGCGAATGTTGTGCAAAATAATTTCGAGCTTCTCCTCTTCAGGTAGTGGCTTCGTTAACTGAGAGAACATCCCCGACATGATGGAGAGATAAATTGTGATATTTTCCTTTTCGCCTTGTGTCCGCGCCCTTATTTCAGAAAGGAAACGATAATCAAAATCTGCGAGACTAAAGTCATCAATCAGCCGTTGGCAAACCTGATCCCACGTAGTAACTTGGTCCTGAATGCAGCGGAACCAATGCAGAGCGTCTCCAGTGAAGATCTCGGTTGCATACGCTATAACTTTAGATGGGCTAATATTGCGGGCCTTTATAAATTCAGTGACATGCTGAGCAAAAGCGCGGGCACAAGTCTTTCCATCATATCGCAGGCTAGAAAAATCGTTAGAAGAACCCCGATCGCAGGTGACGTGAATTTGTGGTAGTGGTACTGATGGTACATTAAGTGGTGTCTGAGCGGTTAGGGACTCGACATCGCCAACATGAATTGTGGCCAACGTGTCATTACACTTGTGGTAGCGGCCCATGGATTGTTCCAATGGCTCCAGCATTTCGGGGGAAGATGAGGCATCAATCCGATTGATCCTATGAAAAATATGGTTTGCTAAATTTTGTGCACGTTTGAGCATATTCAACTCAGGTTTGTTGGTGAGGTTCTTAACAAATTTGTCAAGCTTATCTAAACTAGCATCGACTGCGTCTACATCTTCCTGAACAGTGAAAGGGGAATATAGCACGTCCTCGGTTAGGTGAAGCTGACTCAGTTTAGCTATTTGCTTTCTAAGCTCATCGACTCTAGTGTCTGGAGTTGTGCCACGAATTGCAACTTCGTAAGTAAGCTCGGGCTTTTGCAGCGAAAGAAATTTAATAATGCGTGACATTTTGGTTATCGACAAAACAAAAAACCGCTTTTAGTAAGTGTGAACAGATTTACCAGACCCTACAACTCCGTTCTGTTACAAAATCAGTTTGAAACAGACAGTTTTTAGTCATGAACTTAGATAAAAAGCAAAAAAAAGCGTTAAAAACCAAAAATGGCAAAATTAAAATAAATTGATTATGCAACTAGCGTGTAGTGCGAAAGCAACAATGTAAGTTTGATTTTACAATTAAACTATCGACATCGATAATTGTAAAAAATATTTTTCCCCACACTAGGACAAAATAAAAATTTAAACATAGATTTCACACTACACTCCAGTTACCGAGTGCTGTAAAAAAACAAATAAAAGAACAAAAAAACATCTTTACAAAATACACGCACACAAAACAAACTACGTAACTAACCAAGAAATGACTGATCGTAAAAACCACGTTGAAGGCGCTTGAAGAGCGGCTAGCTGTCGGTAGCGGGAAAAAAATAAAAACCGTGGACAGTACGACACAAATTTATTTAACGTGGATTCTTAACAATCCCTACACACGATCAGTCACTTTCTGGCCAGCCCGGATAGGTACTCTCCTGGAGTCGAGGCGGGTACGCAGCGTGACCCGTGGTAGCGCGACCCGCAGGTTGGGATTTCCTCGGTTGGTTCCCGTAGTACACTGCAGCGCGGAGATAGTGGCCTTGACTCCGGGGACGGGAAGTGGCCCCAAGTATTTATAGCCCGGCAAAGGTTTGGCCCGGATCTTAGGTCCCAATAGCGGGGGATTAGTTTACTCGATTTGTGAAGTAGTAATCGATTTGCTTCTAATTATTTAAATGTCATCCGACCGTTCAGAGCGGTCCCGGAAATATTGTGAGCACAGCAGAGGCGCGTGCGCGCAGCTCTCAAAGCGGTCCGTGGTCGAATGAAATTGACGCGCAGCAAGACCATGTTGGCGGTTATCGCTAGGCAGGTTAGAGAACAATAGCATTCCTAACGACTAGTAATGTAGGCGCAGTCGATAATTATAGTTTAACGATTGTCGATAATTTGTTATCGATAAGTCGGTAACCAATCATCGATTCTTGTTGTTTTATTAGGTTTATTAATTAATAGGTAGTATTAAGGTTTAGATTTAAGTTGTAAAATAGTATTTTGGTTTAATCTTAGTTACTTATTTTCTTATTTTATTTAGTTTGTTATTTATTATATTTAGTTCATAAATAACGCTACACACGCTACCAATTTTATAAATTTTATCTTGTTTACTGAATTGGACAAGTAAGAATAAATAGACTGTAGATAAAGTGCAGTGGTAGCGCATTGATAGAAAGTTTGTGTTACGTTCAAGAGGTGAGAGATCTAAGAACTTGTGTTTGGATTTTATCCCGGCATGAATCTATAACTTAGTTTTCTAAGTTATGTACCTACATTTGTAATGTCATTCCCTAATGATTCCTATAAAACACATCGATTACTATCTCTCTTTGAGAGAAGGGCTATGCTCGCAGTAGGACGTTATTTTTTGCACGTGTGGTAATGACTATCATAATAAAAAAAAAATCTGTTACCCACCTTACATATATTTGGTTCATATCTACCAAATGAAAAGTATCCCAAATACTTTAAAGCCAAAATATGACTAAAGTATACCAGATGGGATACTTTAAAGACATATTTTAAGGAAATTAATTTTTAACTAAGATCTTCGTAAGCACTACTTGTTCTTAGCTGAATTCCGTCTTAATTTATTCGATTTTTTGCGAGAAACTTGTGTTAACTTAATTACCTACCTACGTACCTATTAAGACGGTAGGCACATCGGAAGCTACAGAAACAATTTAGAGGGGTTGTTGACGTCAGAATTCCCTGTCAAACAAACGTAATATTGATATATTTTTGAATTTTATCAATGTTTTATTGCTTAATTTTAATTCATAATTATTTTTGCAAGTAATTTTACGGACGTTTCCATATATTTATTTCTTAATATAAGTTTTTAGCTTAACCAGGACCGTGGCATTTGGTAAACCCTGGGCTCTGGCTACCTCCCTGGAAAACAGGCGTGAGTTTATAATATTGTATAAACTTTGTTTTTGTAGAGAAAAACCGTTTTGAAAATTACGTTTTTTATACACGATTTTTCTGTCTGTATGGGATACACAGTGATCTAATTTTAATTTCCTCTTGAGCCACGAGTATTAAGCTTTGTCAGCTACCAAAGTAAGCTTGTATGCTAATATAATCCCGGTATTTTATTCCATTGGTAGTACAAACTCGAGCGCGATAGCGGGCGGGTGTTAATGGTAATTTAAATGCGCATCTTCTGAATATTGAAGAGCAAATGTTAACATCGCACTCATTGGTCAGTGCTATGAAAACAGAAGCCGAAAGTCTATCTATATTGTTGCCAATCAGTATATCCATTCTGCTGTTTGGTGTCGGCCTAGAGAATAGCACCAACCCAAATCCTTCCCGCGGGTGTCGTAAAAGGCGACTAAGGGATACAAACCGGGGGTGGGCAGCAGCGCCCCCTGCAGTACAATTCCACCGAACTCGCGAACCCGCATGCCCAGCGTGGGGATTATGGGCATTACCCCCCAATGATGGCACAACCTTGCGCTATGGCGCTCATTAGAGGAGGGCTATGTCCAGCAGTGGACTAACATAGCCTGAAGAAGAAGTATATCCATGAAATCGAATCGAATCGAATGAATCGCTCGTAAGGTTAAGCAACGATGGGTAAACCGTCTATGACTAACGCAAGTGGCATTTTTCCGAGCGGTTCCGTGCTTCGCAAGGCACGTTAAGCAGTTGGTGCCGGCTGCCGTCGATAGATGGCAGTCGTTAAGCCAAGTCAGAGGCCTTAGCGCGGCTTCAAACCTTCGGACAGTAAGACCAGCCACTAGCCTTGCAAGCCTCCTCCGATCCCGACTTGGCCCCCGTGGAGTATGATCTATAACTTCCCCAAGGAAGATACCCGTGCCCCTCGATGGGGACATAATGGGTTGAAAATGATGATGCTGATATCTATGAAAATATTATACGTCAGGAAAATACAATGTACACACTAGAAATGAACATAAACGAAGCGCTCGTGGCCTAGTGAAGCGCTCGTGGCCTAGATAAATCGATTGATTAGAGTCAATCACTTGAGTTAAGCAAGAACAGGCGCAGTCAGGCACAGGATGGGAGGCCGTCCAGTGGCATTTTCCAGAACGCTTCCGTGCTTTGTAAAGCACGCTTGTAACGGTGCAAACCTCTTTACACCATTTTTATTTCTTTTTCTATCTATCATTTTCAAATATTTAAATTTTGTCACTCATTCTTCGATTTCCCTCATTTTTCATGCACTACTCTTTACGTTTTGACCAGATCTGACTTTTTACCTGTTTCTCCGTTTATCCGTTTTTTTATCCAGTTTTCTGTTAATATTACTACAATTTTACATATAAAACAACAGCTGAAGTCGTTCCAGAGTTTATTTATTATTATAAAAGTTATAAAACGTTCCACGCTAAGCCGTTGGTGACGGCTGTCATGTAATGGCAGTCGTTAGGTCATGTCAGAGGCCTTATGGGCTCCCTGACCACTGCTGACAGTAGTGCCAGTCACTGTTTTGGGACTAGGCCCCCGTGGTGGAGTATGGCCTAACCTTCCTGCCATGCAGGACGAGGCCCGTGCCCCAGCAGTGGGGACATACAAAAGATTAATATCATCATTAAAAGTAACTCTCTCATTCCTGATCTTAAAAAATAACAATGGTTTTATTATTATTTTCAAGGTCGGGAGTTGTATAAAACCCTAGATGAAAAACATGTGAATGAAATCTCCTCCCACTTAATAGAAATTTTATCTTCAGACGTAATGTTATTTACATTGACAACTAATCCTACGTTAAGTTTAAATCTCTCTCGTAGCAAACGGGCTGCGAGACAAAGTAAACATTGTTGTGAAATCTTTGCAAGACGCGATCATCGCCCGTATGGATATTTTAAAGTAGTCTAGAGGACATGCAACTTATTTATACTTACTTGTTTTTTACATCATGTGCTCTGATGTAAAATAAAAAATATTCTTATCTGTTTTTCTTCAGGCTATCAACCAGGCTAAGCAACCTCCCGTAATGAGCGCCATAGCGCCCTGTCTTTAGCTTGCCGCGTATCTAATTATGAAAAAAAAAAATGAGTGAATTTAATTAATTTTGGTTAGAAGAGCCCGACCAGTGATTATGTAACTTTACACGTAAAATTATGTGCGGCTTGATAACTTCTGACAGTAAGGCCCGCCACTGCCTTGCAATCTTCCACCAACCCGGATTTGGCCCCCGTGGTGGAGTAAGGCATAACCTTCCTGCGATGCAGGAAGAGACCCATGGCCCAGCAGTGGGGACATACAAGGGTTGATATCGACACGTAAATGTAAATATCTGTAAGTGAAAGCGGGTTGTTTTTTTAGCCGCATCGATACAAGGCGTAAAATATCACACATAGTAAATAAATAAATATTCATGGACATGTTACACACAGATCATGTTAGCCCTATACTAAGTACAACTAAATAACTTGTGTTACAGGTGCTAACTCGACGATAGATTTAATACAATAAATACATAGATAACATCCAAAACCGAGACGAAAAAGAAACGTTCATTTCCTAGCTTGCCCCGGCCGGGGATCGAATCCGAGGCCTTCGGTTTTACAGTCGGCGTGCCAAACCGCTGCGCCACCGAGGCCGTCAAATAGTGGATACCGCATTCCAGTAAATATCTAAGACAGTGATATTGAGACTCATAATTGTATGACAGAGTCCATTAGACATTTTTTACACATAAATGTATACGTGGAAGTTATATTATGGGAAGTATATTTTGTGTCATCAAACTTTATATTTGTCATCAACTTGTATCATCTAATTAATAGATCTATCGCCTCAAAATATTTAGGTAGGCGGAGACTAGTCTCCGATCTATTAACATTTACGATTTTAAGCATAGCTTATCAAAAAAATCCGCTGTAAGGCAAAACCCCCTAAAAATAAAATACGTTTTTTATAGTATGAATAATGTTTCAGCAAATTCTAGTTTCTAGCTCTTTCGTGCTTCGTAATGCACGATAAGCCAGATGTCGCTGCCTGTACGTAATACAGAGAATAGTGTAAAGAGGTTCGAAATTTCACTGATGCCGGTGAGTCGCCCATTAGCTCAGTTGGATAGAGCGCTGGCACGGATAGCCAGAGGTCGCGGGTTTGAATCCCGGCATGGGTGGAATTTTTAGCCTCTAAATAGGTTTTTAAAACATAAATTTATACGTGGAAGTTATATTATGGGAACTATATTTTGTGTCTGAAACTTTATATTTGTCATCAACTTGTATCATCTAATTAATGGATCTATCGCTTCGAAATATTTAGGTAGGCGGAGACTAGGGATCTATTAACATAATACGGTTGTAAACATAGTTTATCAAAAAGTTAAAAATAATATTTGGTTGTTATAGCATAAATAATGTTACAGTAAATTCTAGTTTTAGGCTACATAGCCACCCAAAGTACACATGTTTTTTTTAATACATAAACACACTGAGTAAGACAGTCCACATTTTTTTATGTAGTCTTTAAATATCCAACTGCACAGAACAGGCCTTCGCTCAGAGAGAGAGTATAGGCGGTACCACCGCAGATTTTCAAGGAATAATAAGACATACACTCGGCTGCCCTATATCAAAACCTAGTATTTCAATATTTTTGGAAAAAACGGGTTTTTGTATTTATTGGCTTATTAGGTTGAATTCCACGTATTTGGCTTTTAAATATACCTATTTTCAAACGTAGTACAAAAGTAATAATCAGCAGGTTCCAGTAATTTTAATTATGATAACTTATTTCTTCGTAGACCAAATTGAAAACATAGCATCTCAGCATAACAAAAATAAAATTGTAGTAACTGTATCAGTAGCTAGGTTTTAAATTTGTCGTAGGAACTTACTACTTTTTCAATTTGTTATGTCAACAAGAATGGTTACGATTGAAATTAACTTGCAAGTCTGAAGTTTTTCTCTATTGATTAAATGAAAAAATGAGACACCAGCAGTTTTATCGGTCTAGGCGTATTTTGAGTGCTTTAAAGGATATGGAAGAAGGTAAGTAATATTATTATTTTTATTATAATTATAAAGTAAGATGTTGTATAGAATCAGGCGTTAATTTGCGGAAATCCATAATAGCATTAAAAAGCACTTGCATTCGGGAGCCTGAGGATGCCTCGTGTTAGAGGCGAAACGCGTCGCGTGTTTTCTCACACAAGTATTGGTGTTGGTGGTGGTGTGTTCGTGTCTTGCTTCTGCTTGAAAAAGTGGGAGGGAGGGCGGTGCATTAAGTAGTTAGTTAGTTTAGTTAGACCTGAGATTTCCGCACTTAGCCTCATAGTTGGGCCATTGTACGTAGCAGCGCTGAGGTACGCTAACACCTCAGACACTAGGGTTTCCTTACGATGTTTTCCTTCACGGTCAGCGAGTAGTATTGCTACTATAATTTCACAAATGTACATAACTTAGAAAACAAAGTCATTGGTACATGCCGGGGTTCGAACCCACGACCTCCCGATTGAGAAGCCGGCGTTCTACACCGCTCCGCTACCACCGCTCTGGTGCATTAAGTAACCGCATGATGCTTGTGGGATTTTTGGCGGAATTTAGCAAAATTAATTTTAACTTTTTGATGTTATTATAGAGTAATATTAAGCAACTGCATATGCTAGGTTTTAAAGTGGTTTTTATGCTCACATATATTATAGATTTACAAAAATAAATGAAGTAAGTGTGATCTACCTAAGTATTTTTTGACACAACCCCTAAAACTCTTATGTAAGAGCAAATTAACTCTCCGGCTTTTTTGCTCTCAATTTGGTGATCAATTTGGTCTGAATGAGATACTATGTTTTTATATTGGGCAGCCGCACTGTATGAAACTACAGAGGACCTTAATTTGTACTACAAAACAGCCGCTTAAGGCGGCTTCAGTAAGCACTAAGCAGCTTAAATTCCGATTGGAATTTAATGGGAGATTAACAAAAGACTCTTAGAAAGAAAGTTTTTTAAATCAAGAACTCTAACAGATATAGTTAGGATAAGATAAGAATATTTATTATTCTACACCAGGAAAAAACAAACATAAAATAATTAAAGATACAGTACAATTGGCGACCCTATTGAAATAGAAATAGACACGTTTATTTGGTACCATTATAAAAAATAAAACATATAATCTAGATATTTAAGAACTAGGAATTGGCACCAAATGGCCCCCGCTCAGCTTTATGCCGTGGCCGATAGCTACCACGACGCTGGTTTTCAGCGGATACCAAAACAAAACAACACAGAACAAACAAAACAAAACTTAGACACAGAACGGCATCTACCACGAGGCCGCAATACAGTTATTTTTTTGTTTTTAATTTTTTTTTTTTGTCCATCATAAAAACATTTAAATGCGTGAGCGTGTGTGCGCGTATTTGGAATGAGTGAGTGCTGTGGGGATAACTACAGAAACATAACAAACGATACATACTTCCATAAAATCAAATAAAATATACACTACATATACCACAAATGCTTAGAGTAATTTCTTCCAGACAACCTACGATGGAGAGTTGCCGAAGAAAAAGTAAGACGGGTAGTTGGTGCAAACATGAATATTGATTTACAAACTTAGACTTAAAGGTAATATACAAATAATATAGTTCAGGAATTACACAGTTAAAAAATAACCCCGTATTCAAGTTATTAAGAGTTAATTGTGACTCTGAATTTCGCATAAACTTAACTCCACGTCGCTGTTGCAAATGGCTAGAGAGCTAAACAATTACTTCGTTCCTTTCACGACTCTAGCAACAGATGGATTAATTATTTCTCACTTAATTTAATTTACTTCAGTGACTTATTGCTACAGTCTAAAGAGATTAAATACAAATCTTGGCACTGAAGATACATTGTTTGTATTGTTTTTGTCAGTATTTTTTGTCCGGCAGTTTCAAGCACTGAGGTATTAGAACACTTCAAAACTCAGATTTCCTCACGACGTTGTCCTTCACGGTTCCTAAGTGGTATTCCACTTGATAACCCACCATTAAAAAAAATGCCTTATAAGGCATACGGCATAGGCCGTATACGGCATTACGCCGCGACAAAAGATGCCTGTCCAGACGAGCGATTACGTACACCTCCTTGGGCAATCGAACCACCTGGAAAATATTAATAGACCAAGAGGCCAAGAAGCGCTCGTGGCCTACTCGACAGTGATTGGAATCCATCACTTGAGTTAGGCAACAACAGGCGCGGTGAGGTGCAGGATGGGTAACCGTACCGTGAACGCTACAAGTAGCATTTCTCCGAGCGTTTCCGTGCAACGCAAGGCACGCTAAGCCGTTGGGGCCGCCTGGCATGTAATGGAAGTCGTTAAGGCATGTCAGAGGCCTTATGGGCGGCTTGATAATTTCCGACAGTAAAGCACGCCACTGTCTCACTATCATCCACCAACCCACTACTGGGGCGCGGGTCTCTTTCTGCATCGCAGGAAGTATAGGACTTCACCACCCTACTGAAAGAAGTTATCAAGCCGCAAAAATGCCCCTGAGATGGCTTTGCGACTGCCATTACATGATAACCGGCACGAACGGCTTAAAGTGCCTTATAATTGTGCTATAGAGGTCGCTGAAAAAGATACGTAAAGGTAAAATCGAAATCTTAACCTCATCTGCACAGGCTTATCTTTATTTCATCCCTTTGTAAGGCTCAAATACGAAGCGCAACAATAACATCCGGTCAAGGGTGACTTGGAGCTGCGAAGAGGTTCCGTTTAAAAATAATAACTTCAGGAAAAGCTTCAAGAAAACACTGGCCTTTTTGCATCTACGTAATGAGATGATTTATAGAGCGTCCTGTGACATCTTCACTGAGACTAGATAGGTGAAGGGACCATTCGGATGCTGTAGTGCCTGAGACATTGTTTTAGATGGTGTAAGCTTGCCCAGCACCTTTACCATCCTGACACACTCAGCCCACAGGAAACACTAGTCAATACGTGTGGAGCCAACCAAGCCACGAGTTTCCTCACGATGTTTTCCTTCACAGTTAGCGCGTGGTACTGCAACTACAAATTCCCATATGTACGTAAATTTGAAATTAACAGTCATTGATATGCCCGCACAGGGGATCGAACCTAGATCTCTCGCTAGCGACCCCATTGTTCTACCCACTGAGCTACCACCGTTTCAAGTAAATAGTAGGTATTTCATAATGTCTCGCGATACTCAAACATAGTTAAATATTCACTAATAGTGACTTTTGGCGTCAATATTATATTGTACCTCTATAAGAAACATGCTTTGAAAAGCAGGAAAATGCAGCAAACGTAACTCAGGCCTTACGCTCTTTAGCAAATATTTTCAATACGATGCCTTGCCTTCGACACGCTAAGGTTAAGGAGTCACCGAAAACTTTTAGCGGAACCCAAAAAATTATAAAGTAATTTTCGTTTCTACGGCAACGGGAACGCAAAAGCGAAATATCTTTCCGAACAAAAGATTCATAGCGAAAACAGTAAAATCCTTCGCATAATAAAGATAAGCCGAAGCGCACTGTGGAGCCAAAAACAAAAGAAATATAATCATCTGTGCTCGGTACAGTCACGAACGCTTCAAATGTTACTTACATGGTTCTATTCAGTAGGATCACGGGCGCCCCCACAACAAAAATATGCAGGTTTTCCAGCTCTGGACTGTACCGTGTGGGCTCGTTTTTGGATGTGTTCCAGCGTGTAATCTTTATACTTATACAGGTTTTTGTTCATACCTGTAATATAATTTTACGTTGTATATTTGACGTGTTTTATCGCGATATTTTAAGCAAAACTTATCTAACTATGAGTTCAAGTTGCGAAAGTTTAAAATATGAATAATATTGTAATAATGCAAGGAAGGAAGAAGGCAAGGAGATCGCAAACATGAAAAAACGCCCATATTGAGATATTTTGTATAATTCAATATGGCCGTCTCTAGTGGGAACCGAACCCTTGACCCCTGTTTTGGTAGTCATGATACTTAGCAACTGTTTATTGCACATCTATCACATCGATATCAACCCTTGTATGTGCCCACTGTTGGGGCACGGGTCTCTTCCTGCATCGCAGGAAGAGACTCGTGCCGGTTAGGTTAGGCCATACTCCACCACGAAGCCCGGGTTGGTGGAGGACTGTAAGACCGTGACGGACCTTACTGTCAGAAGTTATCAAGCCGCCCGTAAGGCCTTTGACATGGCTTAACGACTGCCATTATGTGACAGCCGGCACCAACGGCTTAACGTGTCTTGCGAAGCACGGAAGCGCTCGGAAAAATGCCACTAGCGGTAGTCACGGGATGCTCACCCATCCCGTACCTGACCGCGCCTGTTGTTGCTTAACCAAGTTATTGATTCCAATCACTCGGTTCGCCTAGGCCACGAGCGCTTCTATCTATCACATATAAAAAGTCTTTTCAGATCTATACTATTCAGTGATTTACTTCCATTCCGTAAAAGTTTGAATTATAACATTATTCTCTAAAATTACCGATACCAAACGAATTTCGTCGGTAAGTCTGCAATAATATGGCTTATTTTCGCATATTGAACCAACTCAGCGCCCTAGTAGTATCAGAAGACAAGACTAGAGACCTAAAATAAGACAAATGGCCCAAATCTCTTTTAACAGGATGCAATGGTTTAGAAAAACAGAACCGTTGTCGCCTATATATCTCGCCTAAGCAACGTGAAGGCTGACAAATTGTTTTTTTGTCAATCAATAATACTTTGTTGCGAACGGAAGCAATATAGGTACATATTTGAAAGCAAACTAAGCAAAACGTTGCCAAACCGTTTTTTATTAAAATGCTCGTCAAAGGAAGGGTTCGATGAATCTGATCACCCGACACGGTGTCACCCAAAGGTGTCACCTATATATCTCTTTTTCGAACGTTTATCGAAAGGTTTTTTTGTCAAACAATATCGACACCTGTCCCCACTGCAGGGGCATGGGTCTTTTCCTGCATTGCATACAAGGTCGCTCGTGGCTTAGTTGAACAGCATCATTGGAATCTGTCATTCGAGTTGAGCAACAACAGGCGCGGTCAGGTGCAGGATGGGTGACCGTGCTTTGACTACTACTAGTGGCATTTTTCCGAGCGCTTGCGCGCTTGGAAAGCACGCTAAGCAGTTAGTGTCGGCTTTCATGCAATGGCAGTCGTTAAGCCATGTCAGAGGCCTCATGGGCGGCTTGATAACTTCTGACAGTAAGGCCTCCACTGTCTTACAATCCTCCACCAACCCGGACTTGGCACACGTGGTGGAGTATGGCCTAATCTCCCTGCTATGCAGGAAGAGATCCGTGCCCAGCAGTGGGAATTTCCAAGGGTTGATATCAATCGATACAAGATTAGGCCATATTCCACCTAATCAAAGTGCCAAGTCCAGACAATATTACTTTGTTGGAAACGGAAGAAATATAGGTACATTTTGAATCAAATAAATTTAGTACGTAAATGCAAAACGTTAACTACCAAATAGTTTTTCATTAAAATGCTCGTAAAAGGATGTAATAATCAGAATTAAGAGAAAAAAAAAACATAATTTGTAAGTACGTAACAATTGTCAGTTATTTGGTCAAAAGGCGATGTATTAAATGAAAATCCAAAAATAATCAAGCATTGGCTAAAAATATTAAACTTTTATTTAAAAATGATGGGGCAGAATCGCTCGTAGCCCCGGCTGCCTGAGTGATGTTAAGCGATCACGAAGGTTAAGCAACATAGGGCGCGTTCAGTGCATGGATGGGTGACTATCGATGACTATCGCTAGTGGCATTTTTCCGAGCGGTTCCGTGCTTCGCAAGGCACGTTAAGCAGTTGGTGCCGTCTGTCGTCCATAGATGGCAGTCTTTAAGCCAGAGGCCTTAGGGTGGCTTGGAAACTTCTGACAGTAAGACCAGCCATATATCATAGCCATAGTCTTGCAAGGCTTCACCAATCCGGACTTGGCCCCAGTGTAGTATGGCCTATACCATCCTCAGGGAAGAGACCTGTGCCCCTCGGTGGGGACATAATGGGTTGATAATGATGAGGACAGAACGAAATAAATATCAAAAAATGGTGTAAAGATGTTCACACCGTCAGAGAATATTGTCTTCGAGTATACTGGATTAAGCTGCACAATAGTTCGGGCTCGTAAGCAAAGCCACAGCAGGGAGCTAGCGTGAAACAAGTGGGTACCAAGCAAGGGACCCACTCAAACTCATGAGCACTTATCTTGAGTTTGGTATAAGCGTTGAGCGGAAAGCGTATTTAGATATTAATTTCTAAATTTAGTTTAAAAACCTATTTAGAGGCTAAAAATTTCACCCATGCCGGGATTCGAACCCGCAACCTCTGGCTATCCGTACCAGCGCTCTACCAATTGAGCCAATGGGCGACTCACGGCATCAGTGAAATTTCGAACCTGTTTAAAATATTCTCTGTATTACGTACAGGCAGCGACATCTAACTTAAGCAAATTGCATTACTTACAGCCCCGACTACCTACTTTGCAGTTAGGTTTTAACATCGGAACGATATCACTGTACCCACATGATTACACTATTTTTTATTTTTAATGCACTAACCCGTGCTAAGGAACAAATTTAAAAACCTATTTAGAGGCTAAAAATTTCCCCCATGCCGGGATTCGAACCCGCAACCTCTGGCTATCCGTAACAGCGCTCTACCAATTGAGCCAATGGGCGACTCACGGCATCAGTGAAATTTCGAACCTCTTTACAATATTCTCTGTATTACGTACAGGCGGCGACATCGGACTTAAGCAAATTGCATTACTTACAGCCCCGACTACCTACTTTGCAGTTAGGTTTTAACATCGGAACAATATCACTGTACCCACATGATTACACTATTTTTTATTTTTAATGCACTAACCCGTGCTAAGGAACAAATTTAAAAACCTATATAGAGGCTAAATTTAAATTCTAAATTTAGGTTTACGTAATGTAGGTACGATCAAGTAGATTCGGACCTCCTTAAACAATAACTGGTTTGTCTCAGGGTCCTACAAATTTATTCTTAACCTTTGTAGGTACTATAAGCACATCAACCAAGTAAAGTTTAAAATTTTTTTAAAAGGGTTTTCATGTTATGACCTATTTCACACTTTCGAATAATGCCTCTTTGAAATAGTGAATGATATTTCTTATGTTGAAATAAATTTTAGATTACTGATTTTTGTAAAATTAAGTTGTATTTGAAATATTTTAAATTTTAATTGAATATTTTTTAATTTGAATTCGAACAGGAAATACGAATTTAAGTTAGATAAATATTCAATTACTACACTGGCTTTTATTTATCAAAGCACTATGCGGTGCTAACTGGGGCCATCAATGAAAAAAATCCTAAATTTTAATGTCATCGTTTATCGTTTCCATCGTGTATGCAAAACGATAAACGATGGTAGATTCTTAAATAATTTACACGTAGTTTAACATTTCATTTTCAATAAATAACAGTATTTGTGTTTTTTTAGAAAAAAAAATTAAATGAATTGACTGACTTCATTTGGTTTTTTTGAATCACGTTAACATCATAATCGAGGCAGCCAATTTTAGAATCTATAGCCTAAAGCCTTACTGATTGAGTAGATGAATTATCCATACCTTTTGCTAGCACTAACATCGCTAGTAGTTAGAGCTAAACCCGCCATCGCTTATGGCATTGACCAAGCCTAGTCTCAAGAAGACGCAGGTGCCAAAACCATTCCCCCCGTATATCATGTTGATCCTCAGAGAAGTTCCAAACTGCTTGTGTGCCACTAACTTTATTAAGTTTATTATACGAAACGTACTTACCTGCTTTGGTGGGGTTGCTTAAGTATTCACATCTCTGTCACTGGCAAGAAAAAGAAGGTAAGCTAAATAAGCAAGTATGCTGACTGAAAATTCTTTCCTTGTAATAAAAATAAAATAAATAATAAATAAATATTCACGAACATATTACACAGAACTCGTTAGCCCTATACTAAGTACAACTAAATGACTTGTGTTATAGGTGCTAACTCGACGATAGATTTGATACAATAAATATATAGATATATAGATCACATTCAAGACTCGAGACAAACTAGAAATAGTATATTTCATTACAAGTGCGGAAAGGCTGTCATTGCAAAGAGTTCCGACAAATGTCTACCCGAGCCGAGGCGCAGCCGATGCATGGCAAGGGTTGACAGTCGGAACAAGTTGCAATGACGGTTCCGCACGTGTACTGAACGACTATTTTTAATACAGTTGCGAAAAAATAGACATTGTTTTTTTGACAGTTGGGAAAGAAAATGCACGAGTGCGGGAAAGGTAAAAAAAAGCACGAGTGTGTAATAGCCCACATCCCGCACGCTATACGTCCCTGTAATACGCCACTTTTTGAGCAACTGTATTAAAAAGTTCGTTACCTAGTTTGACCCGGCCGGGGATTGAACCCGAGACCTTCGGTATTACAGTCAGCGTGTCAAATCGCTGCGCCACCGAGGCCGTCGACCGTTGTAAGCAACATAAAATTACATAACCTCACGCCTGTATCTTAAAGGGGTAGGCAAAGACCAGAGATTGCTACTTGCCACGATCCTGACAGATACCTTCGCTTTATTAACGTTCATTAGTCGTTGCATGATAAAAATTACCAGAACCGGCATGAGTCGGTTCCAGGTACTTTTTATCTCGCAACGACTTGCCACGCCACTTGCCACGATCCTGACAGATACCTATGCTGCATCGACGTTCATTAGTCGTTGCATGATAAAAAATACGCGTAACCAGCGTGAGTCGGTTTCGAGTAATTTTATCTTTCCCTTTGCTAAATTTCATGTTAAAAAAGCTTCGGTAATAGCAGTGACATTGCAACGATACTGCTTTATAAAGAAGTATTAGTATTAGCCGTCTAGGCAGAGATTAACTTATTTGAAGAACATCGTTACGTTTGTTCAGGTGTCAGTCGAGTCGAGAAGCAGCTAGGTTAGAGCTTCGATAAAAAGAGAAAAGAAAACGAGAGTATTATTTTAAATCAGCGTTTCAATAAGTAAAGCGTGACAGCGGTGGTAGCTCAGTGGATGAAACAATGGACTCGCAAGCGAGATACTCAGGCTCGATCCCCAGTGTAGGCATGTTACGTACATTTGCGAATTTGCAGTCGCAATACCACATACAAACTGTGAAGGAAAACATTGTGAAGAAACCCACGGATTGGTTGACTACGCACGTATTGACTAGTCTTTGCTGTGTCGTAGGCCGACTAAGCTTTCAGGATGGTATAGGTGCTGGGCAACCCTACACAACCTAAAACAATGTCTCAGGCACTACATCATCCGAGTGGTCCTTTACGCTTCTAGTGTGACTGAAGATGCCACTGAACGCTGTATAAATCATCTCATTCATCATCATCAATCCATTATATCCCCACCAATGGGCACTTCCCCGAGGAAGGTAAAGGCCATTCTTCACAACGGGGGCGAAGTCCAGATTGGTGGAGGCTTGCAAGAATAGTGGCTGGTCTTACTGTCAGAAGTTTTCGAGCCGCCCTAAGGCCTCTGACTTGACTTAAATCCTCTCATTACGTTGATGCAAAGGCCAATGTACAGTGCTTAGGTATTATGTGCAGTATCAAATTATTTTCGCTTCCCATCAAAATTCAACAGCGCTGTCTCATACACAGCGTGTTGGTGCAATAGTTCTAAAAACTAATCCCCCGGAAACCCGATACGATTTTGTCACAATAAAAATCTCCAACGAACAAAGGCGATGATTGGAAAAGTTTATTTGGAAAACAAAAATCCGACTGCAGAAACAGTCGTGCGTATGGTTTGCTGTAGCAACATACTTTACTTCGATAGCTCAATGGACTTTGTAACCCCAGTGCTGGTCCAAGCATGTAAAACCACAATAAGAGAAAATCTTTCGTACCTTGAGTGACTGTATGCTCCGCTTGGTGGGTAGTTAGCCGCCACCGCCACCGTAAATCGCCAATCCTCTTGATATAGTAATGCTCTGGTTAACCAAACACGACAACCAAATAGTCCCAATGTTCCTAGGGTTTTTTAATGTACGACAAAACACCAAACACAGATTTTCATAATAAAGTCCAGGAGAAAACTAGAAGCGCACACGCCAATCACAACAAGTTTTTAGGCCGTCTCCGGATGACGAGTGATTGTTCTAAACTTTGCCGCTTGGCGCTAGCATCGCCCGCAGCGTAAAGGCGCGGGAAGCATATTTTGCCAGATTCAAGGCACTCAAATTATCTCTCATTGAAAGAGTAACGCTTGGACACGGTTCATAAGTGTACCTATTTCTAATGCAGTTTTTTTCGACCTCGTTAGCTGGGGTCTCTGATTAATTTAGTATTTGCTTAACAATTCACAATGCCTACCTATACATAGTCAGAGTTATAAATAAAAATATTTTTTTTCAGGTTACAAGACCCATATTTACCAGAACGCTACATATAAACAATAAATACAGCACTTAGAAAAAATACACTTCAAAGCACTCCTTTGCGCCACTGGATACGCTAACCGATCCATAACTACGTTTTTTAGCAACCGCTTTATAAACTAAACGTCCTGTTTAAGATTCTAATCGTATTTAAATCTTGTATCCCTTTACTTTCATCTGTCTCTATCGTTCTGCAACTTGTTTTGATACCAGCAACAACGTTTCTCAGTCGCTAAGTATATTAAATTCGGATATTGGTGTTGATAGAGTGCAGTGTCCCCGAAAAACAATGAAATATAGGTAGTCAACGTGTAACCAAGACTTTCAGTGACCAGCGCGTATAAACAACTAAACACAGGTCTAATCGCGATTATTCATTAGATAAAATGTTGATTAATTTTCTCATTTAACCTAATTGAAGCATCGATCTTCAAGCCTATCAATGATTGCAAGTGATTAAATGCACGCACACGAGTCCATTGCTCAAACAAATATATAACATGCGTAGTATTTTCTAAGGTTAACACGAGCATTAGACATAACTAAAACTGTTTTTAGACGGATTTAACCTCGTTTATTCTTCTTCTTCTTACGGTGCCTTCTCCTATCGGAGGTCGGCTATCATTTTGGCTACACTGTCACGTGATGTAACTGCTCGCAGAAGTTCTATATTTCTGGTACATTTTTACAATTTTCCAACGTTTCGGCACTTTTTCAGGTGCCGTGGTCCCGGATGACGAGCATAAATCCGTGTAAAAACAGTTTTACTTATATAACATGCGACCAAGATTATACAACCTTCTCTCTAGCGTTGTAACAGTCGGTTAGAAATCCCGCGATCGAAGAGCATCCGGGCAAAGTTTTCGTATCAAATAAGTGCCGGGGAGCGTCCCGTTATGATAACTTTTAAATTGTTATTCGATACCGAAATGTATTGCCTCTTTTTCACTTTTATTGTCCCGTGAAATTGTGAGACTGCGATACGATTTGATTGTTCTACATGATTTCTTTTCGCGACTTTCGCCTTCGGTTGGCGTTTACCGAAAAGATTGAGAGTTGTAATAAGCTTTTATTTCATTTTTTTGTTGCATCATTTTGTTTAGATTTCTATTTTTGTTTTGTTGTGTGTGTATATATATTAAAGGCTTCTAAACGGGCCATGTTTTCACTGCAATATGTAGCCGGCAACTATTGATATCCCTCTCTTACTCACATATTAAAGAAAGACACCAATAGTTGTCGGCCACGTATTGCAGTAAAAATATTACCCGTTTAGAAGTCCCTTTATGAAACCGGAGTGTCTGAAGTGTTCAAATACCTCAGCACTAGATATTGCTAACGGTGGGCACGCGTGGTAATTAAGCCCCTCCTCTCTCTCTTCGAGAGAAAGCCTGTGCCCTGCAGTGGAACGTTTATAGGCTACATAAGATCAATATGCAGTGGTAGCGGAGCCATAGAACGCCGATTTCTCCATTGGAAGGTCGTAGGTTCGAATCCGGGTATGTACCAATGATTTTGTTGATTAACCCCCGGTTTCTGGTACACTAACAAGGCGTTAATCTACTGTTAACAGCTGTCAATTGGTCAAAGTGCATAAGAAAAAAAATATATGACAGCTGTTAACGGTAGATTAACAGATTGTTAGTGTACGAGAAACTGGGGGTAAGTTACGTACATTTATGAAGTTTAGTAGTAGTACCACTCGCTAACTGTAAAGAAAAATTTTGTGAGGAAAACTGAGGAGTTAAAATACCTCAGCGCTTAAAACTACTAACCCGCAGTAGTCACGCGTGGTATTTATGCCCATACTCTCTTTCTGAGAGAAGAAGGGCCTTAGAGAGCGACATAATATACAATGGAGGTTTACGTCAGAGGAGGCTAGGAATATGATCTCACGCGAACAAATTCACGAGCATAGTCAGTATAAAACAACCCACCCTACAGTACTACACATCATAAAAGTCCCTTCGGGAATCTACGTTCGCGCAGACTAGGAAGAAGTGTAACGAAAGTACTCGAAGCTATAAGTACATTCAACATGATCTTTAACCGATACGGTTAAGGTGCGGAATTGCCGCAGTAGCGCTAACTATTTCGCTCACGTTAATATTGCCAAACTAATAGTCACCTGCATCGATGACGTTGAATCATCCAATAGCAACAAAGGCGCGGCGCGGCCTGCCATAAAATGAAACTATCTGATTGGTCGATCAACTTGCCGCACATCCAAAATTTGGTCATCTGCGCAGGTACATCCGCGAGACTTATTTCTTGTGTAGCACTGTAACAGTGTTTCTGGGGCACGGTAACTTGCTAAAATTCCGCAAACGAGGTCTTGTGAAAATATTGACACCGACTCGCTTGGGAGAAAACGTCTTGGGAAATGATTGGATGCATTTGCAGCTCAGCTTACAGCTGGTACTGTTGTGCCATTGTGGCTCGTATGTCAGCGGAATGAAAGCCGATATTTCCGTACAGGAAGCTCGGGATGACGCGACTCTAGTTTTATTACAGCAGTAGACAGGTTAACACCTACGTACGTAGTCTGGATTGAAAGATTATGGTACTTTGTAAGCTTTATAAAGGGAAACAGAGAGATAGAGAGGAGTCTATTCGTTGTTTAACTGCTGCGTCCTTCGCAAAGTAAGTTAAGCCGCTGGTGCCAACTATCATGTAATGGCAGTCGTTAAGCCATGTCAGAGGTCTTATAGGCGGCTTGATAACTACTTACAGTTCGGCCCGTCACTGTCTTGCAATCCTCCACCAACCCGGATTTGGCTCACGTGGTTAGTTTTTTTTCGCAGTGGGCCGACGTACTACGGGTTTGGTGGTAAGGCGCGTGGGATATAACTATGTATGAGGAAACCAGGCAACTCAATACAGTGGAGCGCTTCGGTGGTCACACCCTAGGTTCCAAACAAGGACGGTACATTAATCACATGGAGAATGGCGATACGGTGGCGCCTAGTAGGAATCTCCTTACAGACGGGTGCCACGCTAGCAGCTTTGCTAGCGTGGCAGTCCAGTCTAGAGTCTAAAAACAAGGATACCGTGTCCTATGGTGCTGTGTGGTGTTGGCCTAGAGAATAGCACCAACCTAAATTCTTCCCGCGGGTGTCGTAAAAGGCGACTAAGGGACACAAACCGGGGGGTGGGCAGCAGCGCCCCCAGCAGTATAATTCTACCAAACTGCGATCCCCAACCCACATGCCCAGCGTGGGATTATGGGCACTACCCCCCAATGATGGCTTAACCTTCCGCTATGGCGCTTATTAGGGGAGGGCTATATCCAGCAGCGGACTAATATAGCCCGAAGAAGAAGTGTCCTGTAACCAGGCAAGGACGGTACATTGAAACATACGGCGGCCCCAGTGGGAATTGAACTGACGACTTCAGGTAGAAGGCAGGCAGCCTTGCTAGCGTATGACCCGTCTGTCACGAGGTTTACGTAAGCGACGCGAAGTCAAAACAAGGATGCAGTGGTAAACAGGCAAGGATGGTACAGACACGGTAGAAATGGAGATACGGCGACCCCCAAAGGGAATGGAACTCACGACTTCAAGCAGTAGGCAGGCAGCCTTGCTAGCGTATGTCCCGTCTGTCACGAGGTTTACGTAAGCGACGCGAAGTCAAAACAAGGATGCAGTGGTAAACAGGCAAGGATGGTACAGACACGGTAGAAATGGAGATACGGCCACCCCCAAAGGGAATGGAACTCACGACTTCAAGCAGAAGGCAGGCAGCCTTGCTAGCGTACGTCCCGTCTGTCACGAGGTTTAAGTACGCGACGGGAAGTCAAAACAAGGATGCAGTGTCCTATGGTAAACAGGCAAGGACGGTACAGAGACGGTAGAAATGGAGATACGGCGTCCCCCAAAGGGAATGGAACTCACGACTTCAGGCAGAAGGCAGGCAGCCTTGCTAGCGTATGTCCCGTCTGTCACGAGGTTTACGTAAGCGACGCGAAGTCAGTAAATGAAAGTTTGCTCGAGTGCATAATGCGGTCGGAGATGTCGCTTCTACTTTATAAATATTTATAAGTTAGTTCCGGTGCGGCCTTGGGTGTTTGACTCGCTAGTGAGAAAGATAATTATATAGTTTCTTTCTCGTCTCTCTTTTGAAATACATAATAATATATGTGTTATTTTTTTTTATGGAACCGGCGTGCGTGCATGCAACGACTATGAACGTTGATGAAGCGAAGGTGATCTGTCAGGATCGTGGCAAGCGGCGGTTCCTGGTCTCTGCCTACCCCTGTGCGATACAGACGTGCGGTTATGTATGTATGAGTGTATGTATGTATGTATGTATGTATGTATGTATGTATGTATGTATGTATGTATGTATGTATGTATGTATGTATGTATGTATGTATGTATGTATGTATGTATGTATGTATGTATGTATGTATGTATGTATGTATGTATGTATGTATGTATGTATGTATGTATGTATGTATGTATGTATGTATGTATGTATGTATGTATGTATGTATGTATGTATGTATGTATGTATGTATGTATGTATGTATGTAAGGGTGTATGTATGTATGTATGTATGTTATTTTTTTATGTACAGTAAAGTGGAATCTACCTACGAGTGCATGGCTTAAACAAGGGCATTTGAACACCTCAAACGTCGTAAAGGTTACGTTTACCTTACTCTACGTTTTAGTTATATACCTAATATTTCAACTGATATGATATTATGATGATATCAACTCTTTGTAAGTCCCCACTGCTGGGGCACGGGTCTTTTTCTGCATCGCAGAAAGATTACAATATATAAATATATATATTGGCCTTTTTGCATCTACTTAATGAGATGATTTATGCAGCGTCCAGTGGCGTCTTCACTCACACTAGGTGGGTGAAGGTGGTCCCTTCACCCATCTAGTGTGAGTGAAGATGCCACTCGACGCTGTAGTGCCCGGGACATGGTTTTTTTGATGGTGTAGGCTTGCCCAGCACCTATACTATCCTGACAGCTATTAGGTTTTAGTCTTAGTCTAGTTTTTCCTGTGGGCTAGGGCCCACGTTAGCGTGAAATAATAGAATAAAGAAAGAATAGAATATGTCAACAATTGTTTATTAAATTGAACCCAATGCTTACATTTTAGAGAGAGAGAGAGAGAGAGAGAGAGAAATAATTTATTCAACATCACAATACTAAAAACATACCATAACAGTGACAAATTCACAAAACACAACAAAATATTACACAAAGTTTACAACACATTATACAAAGAGAGGAAAAAAAGAAGCAAGTAAGAAAATAGAAAAAAAAGGAGGGCGAATAGACATTTAAAAACCATTTAACATTTAAAAATAAATAAAAGAAGGCATACAAACATAAACATGGATTGGATAAATACGGATTTGCAAAACAATAATGGTGTGGTGTGGTGTGGTGTGGTGTGGTGTCGGCTTAAAGAACAGCACCAACCCAAATTCTTCTCGCGGGTGTCGAAAAAGGCGACTAAGGGACACAAACCGGGGGGTGGGCAGCAGCGCCCCCTGCAGTATAATGCCACCAATCTGCGATCCCCAACCCGCATGCCCAGCGTGGGGATTATGGGCACTAACCCCCAATGATGGTATAAGACAGGGCGCTATGGCCATAATTAGGGGAGGGCTATGTCCAGCAGTGGACTACATAATAAAGCCTGAAGAAGAAGAAGAAAACAATAATAAAAACAATAATAATCTATGTTTTGTTTAGTCTTTAGCCCCTGAAATGGTTCCCGACTCAGCATGTGTTGTAGGAGCCACCGAGGTATCTGCCTACAACGCTGATATTCTGTCGAGACCATATTGCAAAATGCCATTTATAAAATAAGTTCTATATAAATAACTACAGACCAGTGCCATTGAGGAGATTTTTCCTCTGAATGGCCAGAATGCGCCGATCTTGGATCACCTGATGAGGTTGTCTGGAAGAGATCACTTTTAGTGATAAGGCCGCCGTCTGTACTCTTAGGTTAAGAAATATCTGTGTAATTTCCATTTTTATGTACAATAAAGTGTTCTCTATCTATCTATCTATCTATCTATCTATCTATCTATCTATCTATCTATCTATCTGATGAGTTGCTGTGGTGCGTCAATATTTCCTTGTGATGTTTTCTCGACTCGGGCCCCCCTGTTTAAACTGAATTTCTTTTGAAATTGGGAACTTTGTAAACAAAGCTCCTTATTGCATTTGTTTCTAAACATATTTCAAGATATGCAGTAAATACTAAACGGGAATTTAATTTTATTTATATTATTTTTAATGCACTAACCCGTGCTAAGGACTATTTTCAAAAACCTATTTAGAGGCTAAAAATTCCACCCATGCCGGGATTCGAACCCGCGACCTCTGGCTTTCCGTGCCAGCGCTCTTTCCGACTAAGCTTCTGGGCGACTCACCGGCTTCAGTGAAATTTCGAACCTCTTTACAATATTCTCTGTATTACGTATTAATTTAATTTAGTTGAAAAAATCTTCAGAGAAATTCGTCAAAAGAATATCGAGTAAATCAGATTGATAGATAAAGGGCACTTTATAGTACATTAAACTGGAAATCACACAGATATTTCCTAACCTAAGAGTACAGACGGCGGCTTTATTACTAAAATTGATCTCTTCCAGACCACCTATGAATGAAATAAGGATAAACTATCACATTTTCAATTCTGTTTGTTAACATAGTCTTCAATTTCTATTAACGGCGATTTTATGACCTACGTTTAAGAACTCTAGATACCTGGGTCCAGTAAGTCTTCTCTAGTTATTTATAGATCTCATCAAGCAGTGTGTACCTATACGATTTTACACACTCCATCTGCTTCGAAGCACTCTGCGCATTAAAGTCTGCATATTTTAATAGTAAATTTGACAGCAAATTATGCATATTATAATTTTGATTGTAAATAGAGCAGTAACTATGGCTCTCGGGTCAGTTGAATGCACGCCTCACACAAGAGGTCGTAGGCTCGAACCCCGGCATGAATGACCTTTGTTTTTAAAGTAACGTACATTTGTGAATTAGTAGCAGGAGTACTGATGATGAAAATATCGTAAGGAAGCTGAGTGGCTAAGGTATTCTCATACTTCAGTGCTTAAAATTTCGAAGTAGCCTGAGTCCTTAGCACGGGTTAGTGCATTAAAAATAATATAATAAATACTATAGTTTATACTATGCAAAAACAACACCCTTATATTACGCGCACCAAATCCTGAAAACTTCTAATCGTCTAATTGTCAAATTGATATCACTCTGTGTCCCCACACCAGGATGCCCTGTGTCGTGGGAACCAGAAACAACCACATCACAAACATGTAAACATCCAAGACTTGGGGTTTCTTTTGTTCCCAGCCGGGGTTCGAACCCGGGACCTCTTGCATGGTAGGAAGATGCGCTACCGCTGCGCCACAGAAGTCGTCATGTAAGCTTTTATTTTCTGGTGTATACCACAAATACTTCTAATCTAATCTTAGCTTGATTCCTGCTAATTGGTACCTAAAAGGCCTCTGATTAAGGTGATTCGGATTAAGTCGAGTGTCGCCAGCCGTTCAGATGGAGCGGAACTAATACGGGTTGGAGACAGGAAAGTTACAGACAAAGGAACTGTTAGCGTCGTTATACATATATTTAACAGGTCTGATCGCGATTGTGTATTAGATTAACTTTATTAAGGCCGCCAATTGCAGCATAGTTTTTTATAATATCTGTTACTATGATTTCTGTGTACAATAAAAAATATTCTGTCTATCTGTATAAGTGGTAGGAACTAGTGATGTAAACTAGTGATCACAAGGGGGCTTTCCATTTATTTCTGTTTATTTATTTTTAAATTAATATTACCAATCAGACCTAGCTATGCGTTGCTACGGTCTTTAAGGGGAGCGATGGGGCGAGCACATACATGTCAAGTCTGCGCGCGCACTACAAACTCCAACATTCCTGCATCGCGCAATCAAAGAGTTTCATTGAGATGTGATAAATATAACGTCCGACTAACAATAATTGGACCCGTCCCCAGGCATACGATCTGCCTGGCACAAAATTTCCCTTTATAGTGGAAGAGCACGATCACCAGCTCTTCCCTATAAGCTTAACAACATAACTTAATGTCATGACTAACAACTATTTTTTTTTATTCTCTTCAGTGATGTCACTTAGGTATTTATTTTATAATGTTTCTATTCTGAGATAGATATCGTGTACCGGGTCTAAGTAAACCGGTAAAAACCCACTTTTTATAAAACCGATAATATTGGTCTAGGTAATCGGTTATTTTTTGTAGCGGAATTTCTAGGGCTGGTTGGCAAATGAAAATTATATTAGATATTTGCGGTGAAACTTACTTTTGAAGCAAGAATGCGTTATAAAAGCCAAAAAAATTCAATTGACGATTTGGGGACATGTTACGGCATTTTTTGGCGAACCAGAAACAGTGACATCACAAACATGTAAAGAATATAATCATGTAGGTACAGCAATATCATTCCGATGTAAAACCTAACTGCAAAGTAAGGTACTCGGGGCTGCAAGTGATGCAAATTACTTCCGTCAGATTCGTAATACAGACAGTAACGTAAAGAGGTTCGAAATTTCACTGATGCCGGTGAGTCACCCATTAGTTCAGTTGGGAGAGCGCTGGCACGGTTAGCCAGAGGTCGCGGGTTCGAGTCCCGGTATGGGTGAAATTTTAGCCTCTAAATAGGTTTTTATAAAATGTAAACATCCAAAATCTGGGGTTTTCCATTCTGTTCTGTAATATTCCTGTCGTCACCACCTCATAGTATTTTTCTTGTGATGTTCCTATTATACTTCGTTTTACCCGTTATCCATTAGTTTTCCTGTTTGAACAGTCCATTCTGTAGCACCCATGAAAGAGTACCGACGAACGAATTTGTGCGAAAAACACACACTGGGTCAGTTACTGCCCCAATAAATCACTAAACTAACAAATATTTTTCATAGGGAAGTATTTTTTGCAACGCAAGAGTGCAACCTGCATCCGTTGCGACCGAATGTTGAACGCTGTCCAAAAATAACACGGAAAATGTAGTGTTTTGTTACCCGACTGTGAAAGTAGAGAAGTTAGTGTTGTTGTATAGAATCAGGCGTTACTTTGCGGAAATCCATAATAGCATTGAAAAGTGAAAATTACTTTGCTAAATTCCGCCAAAAATCCCAAAAGCACCATCTTCTTCTTCTTCTTCAGGCTATATTATGTAGTCCACTGCTGGACATAACCCTCCCCTAATGAGCGCCATAGCGCAAGCACCATGCAGTTAGCTAATTCACCGCCCTCCCTCCCACTTTTTCAACCAGAAGCAAGATACGAACACACCACCACCGACACCAATACTTGTGCGAGCAAACACGCGACGCGTTTCGCCTCTAACACGGGGCATCCTCAGGCTCCAAAGTGCACGTACTTGGGAGCCTGAGGATGCCTCGTGTTTTAAAATAATGTTCCCTTTTTTAGTGTTGTCTGACAGCGTATACAGGTTTTGGTTCATAATTGTGATCATTATAATCAGCCATTTGTCGCCCACAGCAGGACATAGACCTCCCGTATGGTTTTCAAAGCTACCAGGTCTCGTGCCGTCCCCATCCAGCGACTCCCCGCTACTATAACCAGGCCCTACAGTCTAATCCTTACATATTTTTTCAATGAAATAAGCACTACAATGGTTGATCGACACCCTTTTGTGTCCCCACTGCTGGGGCACGGGCCTCTTCCTGCGTCGCAGGAAGGTTAGGCCATACTCCACCACGGGGGCCAAGTCCGGGTTGGTGGAGGATTGTAAGACAGTGGCGGGCCTTACTGTCAGAAGTTATCAAATGGCTTAGCGACTGCCAATACATGACAACCGGCACCAACGGATTAACGTTCCCGTAAAGAGCTCGGAAAAATGCCACTAGCGGTAATCATGGGACGGTCACCCATCCCGCACCTGACCGCGCCTGTTGTTGCTTAACTCAAAGGATTGATTCCAATCACTCGTTTCGACCAGGCCACGAGCGCTTTGAAAATCAATGGTTGATATTTGTCTCAATTTGGTAAACTACATAGCAATAGCAGTACAATGTCATTCCAGGGGTATAACCCGCCCAAATTAGATAGGCATCTCTCGCGAAGAAGGTCGAATCGCGAGAGGCGCCGAGCTAAGTAGCGCATGTTACACCTTTTCAATTCGATTGGTTGCTAGACTACCGATAGTGGGAATAAAACGACTATTACCAGACTAAAAGGACTCTATTGAACAACAGAGCAAACTAGCCGCCCTGGTCGTCAGACCATCTGGCTGAGGGCTGCGGTCGCCCGGTCCGTGGTCGCTAGGTCGTTGTAATCACATGTTTTATTGAAGGGACGTTTTGGGAAAAAAAAAGTTGAAGACGAGACATTTGGGAAAGGAACATTTTGGGAAGGGACATTTTGAGAAAGGGACATTCTAGGAAACGGGCATTCTGGTAAAGGGACATTTTGAAACAAGGGGACATTTTGGAAAAGGAACATTATGCACCGGAACGGTTGTAATAACGTTAAATTAGTTCTTATTTCCATCAATAGATGGCGCTTTTATTTGTACTATTTTTATTTTAATGCACTAACCCGTGCTAAGGAACAAATTTAAAAACCTATTTAGAGGCTAAAAATTTCACCCATGCCGGGATTCGAACCCGCAACCTCTGGCTATCCGTGCCAGCGCTCTACCAATTGAGCCAATGGGCGACTCACGGCATCAGTGAAATTTCGAACCTCTTAACACTATTCTCTGTATTACGTACAGGCAGCGACATCTGACTTAAGCAAATTGCATTACTTACAGCCCCGACTACCTACTTTGCAGTTAGGTTTAACATCGGAACGATATCACTGTACCCACATGATTATACTATTTTTATTTAAATGCACTAACCCGTGCTAAGGAACAAATTTAAAAACCTATTTAGAGGCTAAAAATTTTAGCCTCTAAATAGGTTTTTAAATTTTAGAGATTTTAAACTAATGCTGTTTCTGAAGTTAAATGTTACTAGCTATATTATTAAAAGATAATGGCCAGTGTCGGTTGTCATAATTATTTTTATTGTAAATAAAAGGTAAAGATTACAAACAAATCATAGACCTCAAAATAAATCTTGATGTGGGCTGATTATAGAAAGATAGATGTCTCAAAATACATCGAGGCCTAATTGAGTAAGTATTTACGTTGAAATAAAATATATTGATCGAAACAATTCAGGAGTTCAGAATAATTTTATTTTCATTTGATTTAATTTTAGCTACCTCGGCCAGCGCATCAGCTTGGCCATTCAGAGAGGGAATGCTGCCTGTGTCTTGGGGACTCTCCCCTTTGGCAGCGGTGAAGACTTTTTTATTTAAACCTTTCTTTTATTTGTAAATATGTAAATCTTTTTAGTATTAATGCTGTATATAGTTAGATAAAACAATTCATGATTTTTTTTTATTTGATTTTATTTAAGTATAATAAAAAATTTAACAAAGTCATTCCTTAGCACTTTTTGTGGTCCGGTTTTTCTTCTTTTTTAGTAGCAAGTTTTTTCTAGCGTAGTATCTGAATAGGTACCACATTTTAAATCGAACCGTGTTATTTTAGTACCTAAACAGGATTCGTGATTTTTGTGAATCTGTGATTTTAAAAACCTATATACTAAAAATTCCACCCATGGCGGGATTCTAACCCGCGACCGCTGGCTATCCGTGTATTTCAACTGAGCTAATGGGCTACTCACCGGCATCAGTGAAATTTCGAACCTATTTACAATATTATCTGTATTACCTACGTACATGTTTAGCCTCTAATTAGGTTTTTAAAATTGTCCTTAGCACGGGTTAGTGCATTAAAAATAAATATAATCTGTGATTTTAGTTGGGAAGTTTTGTTTTGAACGAAACATCGCTGATACTTCACCCTAAATGGTTAATGAAGCGCTCGGGGCCTAGTGGAACCGAGTAACTGGAATCAATCACTAGAGTTAAGCAACAACAGGGCGTTCAATTGCTGTATGGATGACCATTCTGTGACTATGGCTAGTGGATTTTTTCTGAGTGCTTCCGCGCTTCGTAAGGCACTTTAAGCCGTTGGTGCCGGCTGTCATGTAATGGCAGTCGTTAAGCCATGTCTGAGGCCTTATGGGTGGCTTGATAACTTCTGACCGTAAGGCCCACCACAGTATTACAATCCTCCACTAACCCGGACTTGGTCCCCTTGGTGGAGTATGGCCTTACCCTCCTGCTATGTGGGAAGCGACCCGTGCCCCAGCTGTGGAGACATACAAAGAGTTGATATCAAAAGGTTAGTTTAGAATAGATTAAGCAAACGGTATGAAATGCGCCACGACAGTGTGACCCGCTGGTCTAGAGGTATCACGTTTGATTACCACGTCGGAGATCGTCCGTTCGATTTTCACTTGGGGCTCCGTACATTTGTAAAAATGGCGTCACTCTGAGTGTACTTCCTGAATTGTAACGGTTGTCCGCGGAAACGTCTACTCAATGTATTAACAATGTCTGCAGCCATCTATAATTGAAATTGTTTGCTATAAAAGGAGTCGACTTACTCCGGCTTGGAACAAATCACATAAGCAACTATGGAACTAATCCCTAACAAGGAACAAAGTAGAAACGCACACAATGGCTCTGCAGTCGCTACTTAGCAGTGAAGAGACTAAGGCTGACATTCAGAGACGAATCCCAAGTTCACGCTTAGAGCAGTCTTAGCAAAGTAAACTAAAGTCATACTTAGTAAAGCGCCGAAATTTTCGTATTCACATTCGATCGGGAGCAGGAGTTAAGCATGAGCTAAGAGAAGAACTGTCTTAAGAAAGTCATCTATATTGTCTAATATTTTTTAGAGTAAATACAATGCTAATCACAAACTCCAACCAAAACAATACGACAAAAAGGTAGGTAACCTCAAAGTGAAGAGAACCAAATGACAGATGACAATTCTAAGTTCACGTAAAGTCACCAATATTGGCTACTTACACTTAGTTAAGTACCATTTCATACTCAACTTGATAAGATTCGATTCTGAATACGAAATGTTTCTAAGTACGTGATTTTTACATTTCTGAGACTAGACTTAGCTTAGTTTTCGTCTCTGAATGTCAGCCTTAGAAGGTTATAAAGTAGAAGCACTCTTGGAGAAAACAAGCATTTTTCAAATGGTATAGTAGGTAAAATCCGTTATTGGCTACAAGTACAAATTATTAAGTAACTATTGTTTTTTTTAATTATAATATTGTGAATTTCTGTTGAATAAATAAAAGAAAGTAACAGTATGGGTACCTGAATCGCTCGTAGCCCCGGCTGCCTGAGTGCTTGTAAACAATCACAAAGGTTAAGCAACAGAGGGCGCGTTCAGTGCATGGATGGGTGATCGTCTCAAGAACGGAATCGCTCGAAAAATGCCACTAGAGTTAGTCATCGCTAGTGGTGTTTTTCCGAGCGGTTCCGTCCTTCGCAAGGCACATTAAGTAGTTGATGCTGGCTGCCGTCGATAGATGGCAGTCGTTAAGCTAAGTCTGAGGCCTTAGGGCGGCTTGAAAACTTCTGATAGGAAGATCAGCCACTTGTCTTGCAAGCCTCCACTGATCCAGACTTGGCCCCCGTGGTGGAGTAAGGCATACCTATACCATCCTCAGGGAAGAGACCCGTGCCCCTCGGTAGGGACATAATAGTTTTATGATGATGATGGATACCTATGCTGTGTTATGGATTTACTTACCAAAGTAGCCAAAAGGGCTACTATAACATAAAGGATTATTTAATTAACAAAGATGTCTCGAATTAAAGACAGAGTTTTGTTTTATGATAATTATGTAAACCTTGTTAATAAAGGAGTTTTTAAAGACTGACTTTTTTGTAAAATTTTTCTCTAAAATTACACGTAATTTAAAAGTTCATTAAGTCATAGTTTCTAAGATACTTTCATTAACACCTTTTGATTTGATTTCATTAGGTTTGCCTGTGGCACTCGTAACAGAAGTAAAAAAGAAATGGAAAAATAAAAATAAACATGATTATACTATTTTTATTTTTAATGCACTAACCCGTGCTAAGGACAATTTTAAAAAAACCTATTTACAGGCTAAATGGTCCACCCATGCCGTACGTAATACAGAGAATAGTGTAAAGAGGTTCGAAATTTCACTGATGCCGGTGAGTCGCCCATTAGCTCAGTTGGATAGAGCGCTGGCACGGATAGCTAGAGGTCGCGGGTTTGAATCCCGGCATGGGTGGAATTTTTAGCCTCTAAATAGGTTTTAAAAAAAAAAAATTCCAATTGTTGAGTTTCAATGTACCATATCGCCTTTGGGTCAAATTTGAGGAGGAAAATCAGATAATACACCTCCACCCTAACCCAATAAATCAGTTGCCACCTACGTCATAAATACCTACTCCATGAGTACCTTTAATAATATTACATGCAAAAAACATATGTTAATTTTAAGACAAAAGTAAGAAAAACATTAAAAACATTTAATTGTATACAGCAACATTTTGACTTTTAATGTATTTTATTTTCAGGTTTGTACAATACAGAGTTCTAATCTAATCTAATACTGCGGCCAGACATACAAAACGCAGAACGCAAAAATAAACGCTGTCACCTCAGTCATCCGAGACCACGGCACCTGAAAAAGTGCCCAAACGTCGGAAAATTGTAAAAATGTAATAAACGAGCATAGGTCCGTGTAAAACAGTTTTAATTATGTCTAGTGCTCGTGTTAACCTTAGAAAATACTAAAACGCTGGGATGCAGTCTTCACAAATCTGTACCATGTTAGAGGGAGATAGACCTCCCAATTTCTAATAGTCACAGCGCTGAAGTACCCGATCCACTGTGGTCATTTGGATCCTCAATGATCACTGCGTATTGGCAATATCAAGCGCTGAAACACGTAGTATCTAGCAACATCACGAGAGTTAATTTTTGTACTTCTAACTAGTAAGTAACGTGCATTGAATAACTAATGAGGTAGAAGGGGATAGAGTTTATTGGTTGGTTACGAAGGCGTAGGCAATGCTAATTGGGAAGGAAAATATCGTGAGGAATCCAAGCGGCCAATCCTCTGTTTTTCGTACACTAATAATATATTAATCTATAGTCAGCTCTTCTTTGCTTTTGCATGCCATAGAGCATGCAAAACGCGTTTGTCAAGTTGTAAATTATGTATCGGAACAGGTTATGCTACTAATATTATAAATATGAAGCGCTCGTGGCCTAGGCGAACCGAGTGATTCTAATCAATCACTCGGTTAAGCAACAACAGGCGCGGTCAGGTGCAGGATAGGTGACCGTCCCGTGACTACCGCTAGTGGCATTTTTCCGAACGCTTCCGTGCTTTGCAAGGCACGTTAAGCCGTTGGAGCCGGCTGTCATGTAATGGCAGTCGTTAAGCCATGTCAAAGGCCTCATGGGACCTTAGTCTTCAAGTTTACAAAAAAAAATAAAAAAAAATACCTCACGATGTTTTTCTTTACCGTTAGCGAGTGGTATTGTACGAAGGGAGTAGGGACTCAATAAAGAAAATCAGAAACAACAAAGTATCGATGGAAACAACACGGTAACTCAATCAAACTGGGAACATTCTTATCTGCCGATAACATTGTGTTGAAGGGCTGAAAGCGGCCGTTTGCACGTAGAAAAGTTCTGAAACCAATACACTGCTTTATGGCGTTGAACAAAGCCGTGATGGCGGCGTAGGTAGATCGCTTGTCTCACATTCTAGACGTCCCGGGAGTCAATTCTGGCCCATGCGAATTTCAATTGTACGCATTGTACGCAAAATATTCGAAGGCTTAGACTTGTCGCAAAAAAATAACTCGTAAGAATCATAAGACGTTTGTTTTCTTATTCAAATTCAATCTAGCTTGGCGTTTTGAATACAGATTTTGGCTGTCGCTCGACTTTTTATGTATAATTCAAGCCTTAAGAGTCGTATACGAATTATTTGCTAATGAAGTGAGAAGTGAGAATTAGCTCCCTGGTAGGGAAGCACAACGTCACGATAAAAGTTTGATCCCATCATCGGCTAGCGCCATCTCGCTTTATTTAAACGCGTAAAGCGAGATGCTGCTACAGTAGGAGGTTTCCTACATATAGAGTGCATAAATTTTCCAAAGAAAAATACTCATATTCAACAATACCCAACATTAAATTATAAAATAAATTTAAAAAGATACAGTTTTTAACAAGAAGCTTAAAAACCTCCTAAATAACAAAATGCTATAAAAGTAGTTAGAATATTTTCGGGACTTAATCGCGTAGTAATTTATTGCTACGTGGGATCGTGGGATCCGGTCATCAAGATGTGTTCGAGTGGAAAAAAGTCTGGCTTATCGTCCAACATTGTCAGTGTAGTGTGTCGCATCCCTAATAGTGTTTTGTGATGGCTGATTGAGAGTAGTTGAAACCTTGTCAGCCGAAGATGCGAACGGATGCCAGCTATCAGTTTTCTCGTGACCACGATGACTGTAACAGTGTAGAAACGGCGAGAAAAATAGCAATAAATTACTACACGATTAAGCCCCGAAAATATTCTATGTGGTCAAGTCGCGAAAGGTTAAAATATAGTATCATAGTATACAAGACTCATAGAAGATACATAAATTTTATATGCGTCACACCTATGTCCTGTAGTGGCACGTATATGTGATACATGAATAAACGCCAGATATTTCTAAAATCTGGGAAATAACTCATAGAACAAAAGTTGTGGTAAAACACAACCTCTACTGAAGTGTTCAAGGAAATCCGCATTAGTTTTGAAGTAACCAGGTATAATAATTTTCTTCTGAAAAAACTGCAGAAAGTGCAACAGCGAGTGACCCGATACAAACAATCGCAAAGAAAAAGCCTCTAAATCAACTTTCCACACGATATTTCATGCAACAACGATTCAAAGAGCCTCTACCATTTATTGTTAAAGCTTTTACATGCTATCATGCCCCATTCACATCACTTGCATTATTATTTCGGTAGAACCATAATAATATTAACGATCCAACAACACAATAACTTGCCCTGGTCCCAAACTAGGATTCTCTGTGCTATGATAACCAGGTCAAGGAAATTATAAACATGAAAATACACCTAGACTGACACATTATCGATATTAACTCTTTGTATGTTTCCACTGCCCCATTGATAAAGTATGACCTAATCTTCCTGCGATGCAGGATGAGACCCGTGCTCCAGCAGTGGGCTCATACATAAGGTTGACATCACGACGAATTATACTTAAGTATGATTATTCTTATACTTTATAGCACACGAAATATTGTACTGCACGTTACATAAAGAATAGCGTAAGAAAAAACGTGCTGACCTCTGTAAGAAAGTTTCCAGCTTATCTTACTCGGAGAAGCATAACACATATGTATTTATACGTGTACATAATAAACTACATAATGTACAAAAAAATCTTAACAGTTACCCACGTTTAGCAAATACAACGAGAGTATAATATTTTATTTGTGCTGAATACCGTCAAGATTAATAATATTAATAAGGTTTATCTTAATTGTTACACCTAAGTTCGCTAAGATATACGTTCTTTAGGTAATCTTCAAAAGTATAGTTGACTATAAATATTTTAAGTCAAACCTCTGCTGTTTTAATTCACTGATATTTTTTTTATGGTAACTTACGTGAACAAAATGAAATAATTTTATAATTGATCCTTAAAATGGATGCTCACCATATAGTAGTGGCACTGTTGTTTAAGTGTAACTAGATTAAAAATTAGTTGCGTGCTGCACACGATAACTTATCAGCTTATTCTAGGGTAACCAATATGTTAGAAAATACACTATTATGATATCCGGTTATCTACCCCATACACATACCTAATAAAATGCGTAGAATAAAAAAAAAACACAGAAAGCACACCGAACAAGAGTCTATTTCAAAGACAGTAAAAATAATAAAAGTACAACTACGGTGCTTACAAGAATACGATATTCCTAATACTTCCCTTCCTACTCCAACGGCAGTGCACGCAGTGCAAACGCTGCAGTTATATGCTGTTACTTCGGAAGCGAAACAAAATGGAGAAGCTCGGGACTGCACAAGATTGCCGGCTGGATCGAAGCCAAATGTCGCGTGACCCAATATCTTTGCGATTTAGGGGGGCCCGTAGACTTGTGAAAAAAGTTAAGAGATTAAGCTGTATAATGTTGTTTACGGCCTCGGTGCCACAGCGGTTTGACACGCTGACTCTAAAACGGAAGGTCTCGAGTTCGATCCCCGGCCGGGTCAAACTAGGAAACGAACTTTTCTAGTTTGTCTCGGGTCTTGGATGTTATCTAAGTATTTATTGTATTAAATCTGTCGTCGAGTTAGCACCTATAACACAAGTTATTTAGTTGTACTTAGTATAGGGCTAACGAGATCTGTGTAGTATGTAGGTACATGAAAAAAAAGAAGTATTTTTGCAATGGCAAAAGTACACTTTAATTCTGATGATCATGGCAACAAGTGCGGTCGGGACTTTGGCTTTTCGATCTGTGGTACAGTCTGTTAGCTTTTAGAATATTCCTTGGGCTCTAGAGTAGGCTTCGGTTTTCGCCGAAAGCACACGAGTAATACTACTTCCTGCTCTGTTTTTAAAAGTGTTCTTCACTATTTTGAAAAGTTATGTAAGGTTAAGTGTCATATCATTTAACATTTTTATACTATTTTTATTTTTAATGCACTAGCCCATGCTAAGGAAAACTTTAAAAACCTATTTAGCGGCTAAAAATTCCACCCATGCCGGGACTCGAACCCGCGCCCTCTGGCTATCCGTGCCAGCGCTCTATCCAACTGAGCTAATGGGCGACTCACCGGCATCAGGGAAATTTCGAACCTCTTTACACTATTCTCTGTATTACGTACAGGCAGCGACATCTGGCTGAAGTAGATTGTATCACTTACAGCCCCGACTACGTTGCAGTTATTTAACATTTTTTTACATAATACTGGCATACCTTGCTTCTGGCCCCACACTAGGATACACTGTGTCGTGGGTACCAGAAACAGCGACTTCACAAACATGTAAACATCCAAGACGGCAAATGTAGTGTAGCACGCCCTCAGACCAGGTGGGTTGACGATCTGCGATAAACTGCAGGCAGATGCTGGATGCGGCGAGCTGAAAACAGGGCCCTATGGCGCTCATTAGGGGAGGGCTGTGTCCAGCAGTGGAGTAATATAGCCCGAAGAAGAAGAAGTAGAAGATTTTTTTTCCATTTTTATTTTGGATGAATACGACGTTATTATAAGAACATGCATATTAGCTAGGATTGTCGCCATCTTTTTGTTAGATTCTCGCCATGTGTAACTAATCCTCACTAACCTCATATATCCTACATTAATAATTTTGACCATTTGGCCACTTCTTCGGCTTATCGGCTTTACCTACATCTGTTTTGTGACCCAGCAAACTTCGTAACGCCTAACAGTCGATTCTTTATGATTATTTTTTTTTCTCACCGTAAGAGCCATCCTCGTACTTCGAAGAATATTTTAAAAAAAGAATTAGCGAAATCGGTTCAGCTGCTCTCGAGATATCCGCTTACCAACACATTCAGGGATTCATTTTTAATAATCTTAAGTGCAACTTTGTATATGGGTGATGAATAGTTATAAACGTATATGTATATGTATGTGGGGAGCTGCGAGAGCGAAGGAAGGTTGACAGTGTTCTGTCAGGGGTCACCACTATAGGGAAGAGCGGATGATCGTGCTCCTCCACTATAAAGGGAAATCTCCCGCCAGGCAGATCGTATGCCTGGGGACGGCCGGTCCAACTATTGTAAGTCGGACGTTATATTTATGCTATGTCATTGAAACACTTTGATTGCGCGATGCAGGAATATTGGAGTTTGTAGTGCGCGCGCAGAGTTAACATGTGCTCGCCACAAACGCTTTCAATTTCAATTAAAATTTCTTTATGAACGAAGATATGATTTTTGCCACTGGTGGCGCTAGTCTTTAAGAATGCATTTATTTCGCTTTTATTATTAGCAATATTTGAAATATATATTAATAGTCTCGTCTGACCAAAGAGGCCAGACGGACGCCCTCCGGCTGAGGAGGGCGTTATTATTGTTATCTCTAATATTTTTATTTTGTACTTACTATTTCAAAAATAAAACCGGAACCTTCGTGAGCAACGAGCACTTCGTGCATGCAACGACTTATGAACGTTGACGAAGCGAAGGTAATCTGTCAGGATCGTGGCAAGTGGCAGTCCCTTGCAGGCGTGAAGTTATTCAATGCGCCTATGGGCAACTTTGGATCGGAAATGTCTCGGAGCGGTTTATTTGATTGACATTTTTTTTTATATCAATCTTAATATATCTTCAGGGATCTGATTGTAGAAACCTAGATAATGCCCAATAAATAATGCTGTGCTGAGCTGAGCTGAGATAAGCTGAGAGAGCTAAGCTGTGCTGGGCAGAACTGAGCTGAGCTGCGCTGCGTTGCGTTGTGTTGCGTTTCGTTGCGTTTCGTTGCGTTTCGTTGCGTTGCGTTATGTTATGTTTTGAAATCGTACAATGTGGCGGACTTAATGCCATAAGCTTTTCAACAGCATAAGTTCTTCCTAGGTTTGCGGCTAGCCTGCAATCGGTGAAATCGCCGTGGATAAATTATTAAAATTCACACCCGGCTGACTCCTGTTCCAATGATTTGTTGGGTGTTCGGTATCATCCTGAAAAAACGAAGCGTCTTGATTTACAGCTCTTCCTTAGTATTCCCGATAGGTGTTCGGTTAAGCGGACTTTTTATTAAATGTTGCCCGAATCAACATGAAAAGAATAACGGCGACTGTCGTTTGTTTGTCTAATAGTTTGCCTCTAGACATTTGATGATGACAGAGGATGTTTCTAAGCTTATAAGTACGTAGAAACCAGTGTTAAGTAAGTACAAATCACCGCCTTGTCACCGGACCTATCCCCGGACGCAGTGAGCGTTGTGTGTCGGCCCGCTGCAAAAACTTAAAGAGTACTCACCACTTTAGTCTACCTGTGACCACGGCAACTGTATGTAACACTGCCAATGCGTGGGAAATCAAGGTAATTACGTTATGTCTAACAAATAATCGCGATTAGTCCCGTTTAATATGTAACTATGTATGAGTATCGCGAATCATTAAGAAAATACTTTAGACATTTGTCAAACCCTATCTTTGGCTGAGTCAAGACCTAAGTTTTTAACGATAATAGCAATAGCACTTGTTTATTGTGAAGGAAAGCATCGTGAGGAAACCTGAGTCCCTGAGGTCTTGAAATACTTCAGCATTTGAAATTCCCAAACCGCGTTAGGTAAGCATTGTAATTAAGCCCGCACTCTAACCAAATTTTGTTTCAATGTAAAAAAAAATCTGTTACTTTTATTATTTTTTGTTTGTATCGTAACTACCTATGTCTAAGCTACATTGTCACTTTCTGAGTGGAAGTCTGGTTACCCATAATACAGAGTATTCTAGTTTGGGGACCAGGCACTATTTTTGTACACTTTTATAACAATAAAGTTTTTTTGTATTTGTACTCTCTCTCTGAGAGAAGGCCTGTGCCCAGCAGTGGGACGTTTATAGGCTACTTAAAAAAAATATTGAAAAATTAATTACCTCTGTGGCGTAGCGGTAGCGCGTCTGCCTACAATGCAAGCGGTCCCGGTTTCGAACCCCGGCTGGGGACAAACATAAACCCTAGGTCTTGGATGTTTACATGTTTGTGATGTTAGTTTCTGATTCCCGAGACACAGGGTATCCTAGTGTGGGGCCAGATGCAATGTATGTGTCTGAATGTAAATGTATTACTAAACTCACTAAAAACTTTAGATTGTGCAAGCGAGATAGCGTGGCTGGCGTTAAAGCAGCCTGAATATGCTGTTTCGTTTTAAGTATGTAACGGTGCAAACCTCTTTACACCATTCTTTATATTTCTTTTTCTATCTATCATTTTCAAATATTTAAATGATGTCACACATTTCGAAATTTCCCTAATTTTCATCACTACTACTTTACCCTTCGACCAGATCCGACTATTTTACTTGCTCATCCGTTTTTATCCAGTTTTCTGTTTTATTGTAAAATATTACTACATAACTACAAATAAAGCCACAATTGAAGTCGTTCCAGTGTTTAATATTATTTGTAAAGGATATACAACGTTCCAAGTATGAATAATGCATCAACTTGTCCTAATAAGCCACAGTTTTAGTATCAAACTCTTTAGCGGATATTAGAGATTGCGCGGAAGCATTTTTTATGGGCCATTTCACTTAATCCTCTCATATCGCTGCCATAAATTGGGACATAAAATTGTTGAACCCATAATGAGAACGTAGAAGCATGGTGTTGAGCCTTACTTTGTGGGTTGACCATGACAATGGTGTTAGTTGGGAAACTTCACATCAAATCCTAAGTGTGGTGCCTACATTGTGTTAAGCGTAGGGTGACATTAACGCTTGTTTAGATCTTAAGAACTTTTTTAAGTGAAAACCAATTTAGAGGCTCAAAATTCCGCTCATCCTGGGACTCGAACCCGCGACCTCTGTATAACCGTGCCGTGTTTTTTTATGTGTTCGACCCAGAATAGCAACGAGGAATGGACGGTTTTCGCCTGCCAAAAAGTTTGCAACCTCTTTGCAAATTCAAGTTAATATTTTTCTGCAATAATTCGATTCGTCTTTTGTGTTTATTTCTGGCAAAACTATTAACGCAAACGACAACTTTTAATTATAGGTAAGGCAAAAAATCATCAAATATCATTTTGGTACCCTTTTGGACGCATAGACACGGTGTTTTATCTCCGAATATATCGAGTTACCTACTTTTAAGGCAGCGGTTTACTTACCTTTTTCAATTTACGAGCCCTCAAGGACGCGTCCTCGGTGCAGCCTTGCTATTCACTAGCGCCGTTCGCACGTGAGTTCAATCCACATCGACCGAATTCGTATCCAGTAAATGAAGCTACTGTTGGGTAGTTTAAACACATTTTATATTAACAAATACAAATGTTTTTTACTTAATTACCTTATGCGGAAACTTATTTTTAGCTTAAAGTTACACTAAGAACTGTCATTTTTTAAGGAAGCTGCAAGTTTCCCAAAAAAAAAGAAACAAATAAATAATAAATCGGGCTGATTTTTCAATCCTCGGATAAAATTTATCCGTCTAATAAAGTATTACACAATAAAATAAAAATGTCACCGTGAAACAACAAAAGAAATGAAATTAAATGAAATGAAATGAAAAGGTTTTATTCAAAATAGCACAGAAACTGCGGCTTAATGAACGTTACAATTCAAACTAGGTGTCCATTTCAATGTCTAGATCATTTAGGAAAAAAAAGGACAAGAAAACGCCTAACTTAGTCTATTCAAAAGTCCTTAATTAACATAGTTTACATAATTATTTTAAACATAGAACTCATACATTGTACTGGCTTTCATTCCAGACCTCATTGTCATCTAAATAATCCTTTATGTTATAGTAGCCCTTTTGGCACAAAGTGTGCTTAACATATTTTTTGAACCGCGATTCAGGCAAGCTTAATATATCTTCAGGGATTTTATTATAGAAGCGTATACAATGCCCCATGAAGGATGTATTAACCTTTGCCAGCCTAAATAGTGGGAACAAAAGTTTATGTTTATTTATAGTATTTACATTGTGTTGGCTACCTAAAGTTTTAAAGTTACTGATATTTTTCCTAACGTACATAATGTTTTCATATATATACTGACTGGCAACTGTCAGGATGATAGTTTCTTTAAAGAAATCTCTTAACGAATCTCTACTACCCAGCCTTTAAATGAATCTGATCGCTCTCTTCCGCAAGACAGGCAATTACAACCCATTTTTGAATTGGTTGTTTAATATAATGTTCGACGAATAAGCTTTTTAAGATTATGGGCATTACCCCCCAATGATGGCACCACCTTGCGCTATGGCGCTCATTAGGTGAGGGCTATGTCCAGCAGTGGACTAATATAGCCTGAAGAAAAAGAAGAAGAATAAGCCTTATCCGAGGATTGAAAAATCAGCCCTAAAGCCATTTATTTAATTAAAAAACTTTCGATTGTAGGCTCGGTGTTTAGCTTAAATTAGATCTGAAACCGATTCCAGTACATACAAAAACAGACATAGTACCGCTTGCTCTTTATAGCAACCCTACTCAACGAGACCCCACGTTCACTCCACGCTGCAACCGCAGCATTGCCGCGAGCGACGGCCACGGAACTAATCCGGCAAGCATTAAAGTCAAATTATGTACTCAAATTAAATTACATTGCTGATTTACTTTGCTAACATCTGCATCTACTTACAATTAGGTGAGCAATAGAATCAATTATATAACCACATTTATTTACATTGATACGATATCAACCCTTGTATGCCCCTACTGCTGAGGCACGGATCTCTTCATCGCGGGAAGTTTAGGCCGTACTCCACGACGGGGGCCAAGTCCGTGTTGGTGAAGGATTGTAAGGCATTGGCGGGCCTTACTGTCAGAAGTTATCAAACCGCCCCTAAGGACTCCGCCATGGCTTAACGACTACCATTACATGACAGCCGGCACCAACGGCTTAACGTGCCTTGCGAAGCACGGAAGCGCTCGGAAAAAATGTCATAAGCGGCAGTCACGGGATGCTCACCCATCTTGTACCTGACCGCACCTGTTGATGCTTAACCAAGCACATAATAAAAAATAATAGTACATAAAAATGGAAATTACAAAGATATTAAACAACAAAGTTCAGTAGATATTTCATTTTTGCGCACAGATATCGATTCTAGAACATACTAAAACGAAATCAGTACCACTTGCTTTTTAGAGCAACCCCACGCCGTTCACTCAGCGCTGCAACCGCGGATTTGCCGCGAGCTGCAACGCAGCGACCACGGAACTAATCCGACCAGCTTACACAAACGCGCGGCAAATGGTACAGTCCCGTTTTATATCCGATTGCAGAAATAAAGGAGTGGTATGTTCCTCGCACAGATGTATTACGTAGGTAAGTAGGTATCTTCTTGTTCTTCTTCAGGCTATGTCTAACGACAGCATCGGTACCGCCATCTGGTGGCGATTGCCCGAAATACTTCACGCCATGATTTCCTTACCCAATCTATATTTAACTGCGCCATCTAGTGGCATAACTCCGAACAAGCTATCACGCTGATAGCTTGTTCGGAGTTATGCCACTAGATGGCGCTGTTGTCGCATTTTTCTGTACGAAACCAATGTAAATAGAAGTTTCTAGTTTTTAAGCTCTTTTTCGAATACACCGCCGACCGCATCACACGTTTCGACTTTTCTTCCCTCGCCATTCTATCCCTGCCTCCTGGTTTACGTCTTTTCAGGCTATATCAGTCCACTGCTGGACAGAGACCTACCCTAATGAACGAGTGCCATAGCGCAAGGTTGTGCCATCATTGGGGGGTAATGCCCATAAGCCCCACACTGGGCATACGGGTTGGGGATCGCAGTTTGGTGGAATTGTACTGCAGGGGGCGCTGCTGCCCACCCCTCGGTTTTTGTCCTTTAGTCGCCTTTTACGACACCCGCAGAAAGAATTTGGGTTGGTGCTATTCTCTAGGCCGACACCACACAGCATTATGGTAAGTATAGTAAGTAAGTATGTATGCTTAATTTTATCCTGGGTAGACGCCAATAGTGTTATGTTTTGTAAGTAATTCACGCCCACAAATAATAATGGTACTTGTGACGACGTCTAAGTAAAATCCTGCGTTAAAGTTACCTAAATTGTTTTATTGACCTTTCAGAAATTTGTTTGAAAAAATATATCAGTAAAAGGACACGATGTAAACCCAAGACCAAATATTTGACTTACTTAGTCCTGACTTAAAAAAAAAGACAGTTTTCAATTATTATCCTTAAGGTTTATCAATATAATAGGAAATTTATTTAATTTAAATTCAGAGCTGTATTTACGTTGACATTTCTTTCTTATACTCGCTGTCCATTTCACTGGTCTTTTCGTAAAGGATCCAGGATTATACCTGCTCACCATATACTTTGAACTTTGTAGACGACTGAATTATTATTGCAATATCAAACTATGCCATACCTCAAAGCGTTTTTTTTATTTAGTCTGTATCCATCTAACTAAGAAGCAACAATGAAATAAAGTGTCATTAAATGCTTTTTAATTGAGTTTGTAACACGATATTCTATGAAACATGGGTCGAAACTCTGTTCAGCAAGGTCCTTTTCTGTTTGTATGAAGTATTTTATGAACTATTTATAAATAAAACGATAAAACACAAAATAAACTCATGCTTGTATCCCGTAGCGATAAGCACAGTTGGGTCTGTTTGACCCGAGCAGTTTTAAAATAGAGCGTGTTTCTTAAAATTTTTGTGCTATGTTGCGAAACTTCTCAGTAGCTGGAGCTAACGGTCCCCACTCCGCGCGGTATATCGCCATTCAGTCGTGTTGCGCCCGCAGCGGGTGATAGACACATCCAAACGCGAAAAAGGTAAATATGACCTAACCATACTATTCGTGTCGTAATTTTGCGCCGTTTAAAAAAAATATTTTTGTTGTTTTATTTTGTTATTTCCAGAACTATTGCAATTATGGATCGCGAAGAACGTAAACAGCAGCGAATTTAAAGTATTTTTCAAGGATCAGGATAGGAAATGGAAGAAGAAGAAGACCATCTGAGTCTTCGCAGCCAAGATAGTGACACCGATCAAGACGCATCTGAGTATAACAGCGACGATAAACCTCTGATTCAACTGCCGATCAAGACACATCTGATTATAACAGCGACGATAAGCCTCTGATTCAACTACGCTCCTGTCGCTTACATTCTTTACCATCAGAATCACAGCAGAATTTTGATGCTAGTTAGTATAAAAATTCTGCTGTGATTCTGATAAAGATTGATAAAGATGATAAGGATACTATGACTGATGTATGAGAGTGATACAAATAGTATAATATTATTAGTCTACTAAAGATTTGATTAACAAATTAGATTGTTATAGAAAAAAAGGTTGTTTTGTTAAAATTTTGTTACTTTAAGACAGGTTGTACATTTTGTTAATATCTTGTGACAGTTTTATGAAAATGTAATTAAAAAGATAGTTTCGTATCATGTTGTTTTTTTTTGTACTCAAAACCTATAACGATAATTGTATCATACAGATAGTACAACCACAAACCAAATTAATTTTAACTTTTGTAATTATGGCGTTTTTTTATACGGGTCAACCCTACTGTCGTTGTTGCATATATTGACTGTGCTGACGCAGGGAAAAAAATTAAACAGTTAACATAAATTATTTGTTTAAGATAACAAAGTTTTATACTAATTTAACACGCCACCAGCGTTGCTACCTTGTATACATTCTTGTGTAAAATTATGAATTAGTAAATCAACAGAAAAATTAATAAACTTTGCTGTTTATTTCTTTTGTCGTCGAGTGTTTTTTTTTTTATTTAAGTTTTTGATAAGCGGATTTTCCATTCAGTTCTTTAAATGCAATGAAGAAAGACTCGAGGAGAATTGTTATCCGGTTTGCGGAGTTTCCAGCTTCACAATTGTCTTCAAAAACAATTTGCAATTAAAAAACTCAATTGAAATGTTTCTTCTCATGTGAAGTTGTTTTCCTAAGCTAACATGTGGTTAATTCAGTATCCATCGGATTGTTAATTATTGATATTACTAAGCTAACAGCACAGCAATTTTCCATCGTGAGGTTTTCTGGAAGAAATCGCTTTTAGCAATAAGACCGCCAATTATACTATGTATATTTGCAATTATTTTGTACTTGTTGTTTTTCCGGTGTACAATAAAGAATATTCTTATCTTATCTTACAGTACAAGAAAACTATCGTGAGGAAACCCGAGTTTCAGAGGTATTCACATACCTCAGCGCTTGAAACTACCAATGCACGATGGGCACGCGTGGTTATTAAGCATGTTTCTCTCTTTCGGAAAAGATCTGTCTCGTCAGCGATATCATTCCGATGTGGAGCCTAACTGCAAAGTGGGTGCTCGGGGCTGCAAGTAAGAGGTTCGAATTCTCACTGATGCCGGTGAGTTGCCCATTAGCTCAGTTGGAAAGGGCGCTGGCACGGCTGGCCGGGGGTCGCGGGTTCGAGTCCCGGCATGGGTGAAATTTTTAGCCTCTAACTAGGTTTTTAACTTGGTAAAAGTAAACCTTTTCAGTCCTAATTGCGTGATTGAGTAAAAGACATCCAAACATTTCGACAAACTTTCATTTGTAGTAGCAGTTTGTACCAAAAACCCGTGCCTTGGTTGGCACAAACTTTCACCACATTAATAACATTTGTAGGAAGCGGGATGCTCGATTTACTCACAACCTAGGAAACGCGATGGTTCTCAAACTAAGAACGCTGTGTCATGGTCACAGTACACAAATGACACACAAGTAGTTTACGAGCTATTCTACGGGAACTTCGACACCGAATCGCATCTACGCTTCAGCGGAGAGGCCGAAATTTATGTGCTGCCAATAAAAGTGCCGGGTAAGGCCCAATGCCACCGACACAAGTAACGGGAGTTTTAAACTGAGAGGTTCTACGTGGGAAAAAGCTGTAAAGTTAATCATTGAAATGCAATATTATGAAACATTACGTTTGATTTTATTCCTTTGTAAAAGTGTTTCTTAATGATTCGCAACCCTTTAAATGATCCAACTGCTGGAGCACGAGTTTTTTCTTCCATCGCAGGAAGGTTAGGCCACAAGGCGCCAAGTTTGGATTGGTGGAGGATTGTAATAAACCTCTGACATGGCTTGACGACTGCCATTACATGACAGCCGACACCAATGGCTTAGGTGTCCTGCGTAGCACGGAAGAGCTGCGGAATTGACGTTTAGTGATTTGGAATGATAATTATGGTGGATCATGGCGTTGAAGGAAAACATCGGATAGGTACCAACTCAAGTTTTAAAGGTGTTTACGGTAAAGGGCACGGGTGTTAGTAAAGCCTGTACTTACTTTCTGAGTGAAGTCTTGTAAGCACCAGCGGTATAAAATCTGATTGAAAATCTGACATACAACTATATAGAACCGTTTGGAAAACTTAAACCCAATTTGTTTAATCCCGGTAACATGATGTACAGTTACCAACGCCCTGTCCAAGAGGTCTATGATGTGAACATAGCAAGTTTTTAAAACTTACTAAGCCCAGTTCAGCGTTCGACTCTTTCTAGGAGATTCAAAACAATTCCACCGCTGATCGGAGTTTAGTTTGCACAGTAAAACTTCCACTTCTTTAGACGACACGGTATGTACTAGGTTTAATGCCGGACACAAGTGCTGGATATGACTTCATATCGGCTAGCTGAGGTGGTCGAGTTTTCTAATAATGTCAAGTTATACGTTACAGAATCGCTCGTAGTCCCGGCTGCCTGAGTGATCTTAAATAATCACGAAGGTTAAGCAACACAGGGCGCGTTAGTGCATGGGTGGATAAACCATCTATGGCTAACGCTAGTGGCATTTTTCCGAGCGGTTCCGTGCTTCGCAAGGCACGCTAAGCAGTTTGTGCCGGCTGCCGTCGATAGATGGCAGTCGTTAAACCACGTCAGAAGCCCTAGGGCGGCTTTAAAGCTTCTGACAATAAGACCAGCCACTAGTCTTACAAGCCTCCACCAATCCGGACTTGGCCCCCGTGGTGGAGTATGGCCTATACCTTCCTCGAGGAAGAGACCCGAGCCCCTCGGTGGGGACATAATGGGTTAATGATGATACGTTACAGAAAACCTCTGAGATATGAGTAATTACGGTGCGCGGTAAAGCGCTCGTACACTAAGAAAACTGACAATCATAAATATTATAACAATATAACTATCATACTAATTTATGGGACAGTGGACTATTTTCTATTACATTGTGTTATTATTTGAAGAAGACAATCGTTATCAACCCTTGTATGTCCCCACTGCTGGGGCACGGGTCTCTTCCTGCATCGCAGGAAGGTTAGGCCATACTCCACCACGGGGGCCAAGTCCGGGTTGGTGGAGGATTGTAAGACAGTGGCGGGCCTTACTGTCAGAAGTTATCAAGCCGCCCATAAGGCCTCTGACATGGCTTAACGACTGCCATTATATGGCAGCCGGCACCAAAGGCTTAACGTGCCTTGCGAAGCACGGAAGCGCTCGGAAAAATGCCACTAGCGGTAGTCACGGGATGCTCACCCATCCTGTACCAGACCGCGCCTGTTGTTGCTTAACCAAGTGATTGATTCCAATCACTCGGTTCGCCTAGGCCACGAGCGCTGCAGAAGAAGACAATGTTATTTCATAATTACAAATTTTTACGATACGATTCCATCTTAACACATTTCAGTTCTAGCGTAATATTTACTTATTATCAACATGTTATAAGACAACGCATCTATTTTAAACCAACGTCACGATATTTTAAGATTATGCCAAAATGACATTTTTCTCAGTGCAGCGGAGCGGTAGAAAGCTACCTTTGCATTCGCGATCGTAGGATGGAATTCCGGATCGTATCAATAAATTTATCAACATTACAAAATTTGTCTTGTCTTAAATTTGTATCTTCTATTGTACGTAGGTACGTCATTTACAACGTTACACCATGTATTATTTGCTTTTGCTACTGTATAGTCTGCTTAATGCAGATCTTAGTGTGTGTGTGAAAAGTCAAATAAATGAGTGATCTATCTATCTAAAATCTCGCAAAGGGAAATCCAAAAGGAAAACATATAGGCTGAGGTCACACCAAACTGACTGTCAGCCGCCGAAAGTGTGCGATCGTTACGCAGTTTTTTCCGCTACCAAGAGCGGTGGTAGCGGAACGGTGTAGAACGCCGGCTTCTCAATCGGGAGGTCGTGGGTTCGAACCCCGGCATGTACCAATGACTTTGTTATCTAAGTTATGTACATTTGTGAAATTATAGTAGCAATACGACTCGCTGAAGGTGAAGGAAAACATCGTAAGCAAACCCTAGTGTCTGAGGTGTTAGCGTACCTCAGCGCTTGCTACGTAAAATGGCCCAACTATGAGGCTAAGTGCGGAAATCTCAGGTCTAACTAACTAACTACGCAGTTTTTTGTATTGCCACACATACTTACTTTTTCGTTCACACCTAACCGACAATACGTAATAACGCTATGCGTACATGCTGACATTCGGCGGCCAATGAATACAGCGCGTCACTACGCGCCGCGGACGCTGATTGGCTACGTATTTTCACGTTTACACTGGGGCTCACAGTGAGCCTGCTCACATACGGCGTCTGGTTTGAACACGGCCATACCTACACTGTCATGATATCAACCCTTTGTATGTCTCCACTGCTGGGGCACGGGTCTCTTCCTGCATCGAAGGAAGGTTAGGCCACACTCCACCACGGGCGCCAAGTCCGGGTTAGCAGACAGTGGCTGGCCTTACTGTCAGAAGTTATCAAGCCGCTCATAAGGCCTGACATGGCTTAACGGCTGCCATTACATGTCAGCCAGCAGCAACGGCTTAAGGTGCCTTGCCAAGCACGGAAACGCTGAGAAAAATGGCACTAGCGGTAGTCATGGTATGGTCATCCATCCAGTACCTAACCGCGCCTGTTGTTGCTTAAACCAAATGATTAATTCCAATCACTCGGTCTCGCTAGGCCACCAGCGCTTCTGCCATAGCTGCCGGTATATTTCAATCCTACCGCGATGTAATTAAACCTCAAAAAACACAAACTGGCAGCGCGCGAAAAGGAAAAAAAAAACATTCGAAATTCAAATCTCGCGACGCCTACTCGTACAATACATCGCACGTGACACATTCGGTGTATGTAACTCGCGTTTGTATGTCCCCACTGCTGGGGCACGGGTCTCTTCCTGCATCGCAGGAAGGTTAGGCCATACTTCACCACGGGGGCCAAGTCCGGGTTGGTGGAGGATTGTAAGACAGTAGCGGGTCTTACAGTCATAAGTTATCAAGCCGCCCATAAGGCCTTTGACATGGCTTAGCGACTGCCATTATATGACAGCCGGCACCAACGGTTTAACGTACCTTGCGAAGCACGGAAGCGCTCGCGAAGTGATTGTGTTGCGTGAAATTGATTCAATGAAACCACCCCAATATTAATGTAATTGTTTTTGCACATAAACACTTATTAGAATCCATGCAGTAGGGGTCTTCAGCGTCCCTTAAATGCCTAAGGGGCTGCTGCTATCATTAACTATTTCGTCATAGTAATCAAGGTTTTCGAATATATGAATTTTGCAATAAACATTCCAAATTGACAACTTTAATAACTGGCCGATCGACTCTCAAGCGTAGTTCCGACCACACTTGAGTAAATACAGATTTGATCTTTACTTAAGTAGAGATTGCTACCCAAGTATCGTTCTCGAATTAGCTATAACTCAGTTAAGTCGCGCTTGATGTATCTCGACTCAAGTAACGTTCTAAAATTAAATCCATACTCAAAACTAGTCTTACTCGTAAGTAGAGATCGGCGCGCTTGAGTACGCTTCTGTAATGCTGGCCTTAGTAATCGGGTTCCGTTTTCCTATCGGTGCGGAACCAGTTTATTTATCACCGACAGCGGCGAAGCCCAAAAGAAGGGTAATGTGTTTAGTTCGTATGTATGTATGTATGTAAGTATGTCCGTTTCTATGTTCCCTCACAACTCCTTAACCAATGGTCAGATTTTGTTAAACAAGGTGTCATTTTTTTTCCCTTTCAGTTGATTTATCACTGCAGTCGGGTTCTTTTTTTTTTAATATTTTTTTTAAATATTTTTTTTTATTGTCTTTTTTTTAATTATTATTACATGGCCGAAACAATGGCAGTGAATATTAACTGTATAATGTCCGCAGGGATCTTGCAATTTTGATTTGTGTACCTTTACCTAACTTAGGTCGCTAATTAAAATTAAACTATTACAGCTGTTTAAACATGGAATGGGATACAGCTTAGTCCCTTTACAGCCAGTTTCTGAACCGTGAATCCCGTCGGTGCGGAACCATAAAACGCGTCGGGGAACATTTATCATTAAAAAAAAAAAACAGAACCACCTCTGTAGATGGAGATAGATTAATAAAAACCGACATACTGCGTGTTGGACCGGAGGCGGTTAGGGTTCCGTAGTTGACCGTCAAAATAGGTAGATTTAAGAAAAATGTTTTATATTAATGTAACATTTTTTTACTTACTGGCGCATACTCGTACATTGCTTCTGACCCCACACTAGGATATCCTGTGTCGTGGAAATCAGAAACAACGACATTGTAAACATCGAATACCTAGGGTTTTTTTGTCTCAAGCCGGGATTCGAAGCTATATTATGTAGTCAACTGCTGGACATAGCCCTCCCCTAATGAGCGCCATAGCGCCCTGTCTTCAGCTTGCCGCATCCAGCTCCTGCCTGCAGTTTTTCGCAAATCGTCATCGCACCTGGTCGGAGGGCGTCCTACACTACGTTTGCCGAGTCGCGGTCTCCACTCTAGAACACGTTTACGCCAACGGTTGTCGGTTCTTCGGGAGATATGGCCAGCCCACTGCCACTTCAGCTCGCTAATTCTCTGAACTATGCCGATAACTTCGGTTCTCTGTCGGATGTATTCGCTACGCCAAGGAGGTCGCCAAATAAGTTTAGCATGTTCACTAAGTTATCGCTGCAATGAAGTTTGGACTATGGTAGCCCAATCGGTAGAAGAATGGGCTCAAAGCGAAAGACCCAACGATTTCCAGTACGGGTAAGAACCCATCGTTATCAAGCCTTGTATGTCCCCACTGTTGGGGCACGGGTCTCTTCCTGCATCACAGGAAGGTTAGGCCATACTCCACCACGGGGGCCAAGTCCGGGTTGGTGGAGGATTGTAAGACAGTGGCGAGCCTTACTGTCAGAAGTTATCAAGCCGCCCATAAGGCCTCTGACATGGCTTAACGACTGTCATTATATGACAGCCGGCACCAACGGCTTAACGTGCCTTGCGAAGCACGGAAGCGCTCGAGAAAATGCCACTAGCTGTAGTCGCCTTTGTATAGTCCAAGTTATCTGTTCACCCACATAGAGTGAGTGGCCATAAAGGCCATAAAGACCCTAAAAGATTCAATATTATTTTGTAAACAATCTTTTAAAAATAAATCTTTTGACCGACAAAAATTTCAGTCTTAATTTTTTTTAAATAGAATAGGTTACACTTGACCCCACTCACGGCTTATGGCAAGCCATAAGCCGTGAGTGGGGTCACGGTTACGTGCTTACCTGTGAAATGCCGGTTAACTCTACTTTTAAACACACCCAGGTTATAATAAAGGGATTAAAATCATTTTGTGCGAGTATTCCAATGGAATAAATTTGATTTGGCTACGGTACCCTGTTTGGGTCGCTACCCGCCGCGGCCCCCATTTCAATCACCGAACCCCGAGTTTCAGTTTCATGCAAATGAGCCCTGCATTCGGGAGAGGGATCGACAGAAATTAATAACGCGAGTTACATACACGCGAGTCGCGTGCGATGTATTGTACGAGTAGGCGTCGCGAGATTTGAATTTCGAATGTTTTTTTTTTCCTTTTTGCGCGCTGCCAGTTGGTCTCTTCCTGCATCGCAAAAAGGTTAAGCCATACTCTACCACGGGGGCCAAGTCCGGGTTGGTGGAGGATTGTAAGACAGTAGCGGGTCTTACAGTCATAAGTTATCAAGCCGCCCATAAGGCCATGGCTTAACGACTGCCATTGTATGACAGCCGGCACCAACGGCTTTACGTGCCTTGCGAAGCACGGAAGCGCTCGGAAAAATGCCACTAGCGGTAGTCACGGGACGGTCTCCCATCCTGTACCTGACCGCGCTTGTTGTTGCTTAACTCAAGTGATTGATTCCAATTACTCGGTTCGGCTAGGCCACGAGCGCTTCACTATGATTTCTTAAATCTAAGTAATGTTATATTTAGTTATCCGTTATCCATTGCATAACGACTTAATGGCCATTATATGACAACTGGCACTAACGGCTTAACGTGCCTTGTGAAGCATGGAAGCGCCCGAAAGAAATGCAAGTAGCGGTAGTCACAGGACGGTCTGATAAATGGGGAATTTATCAGAGAATTTCAAAAGTCCTTGTACGAGTAAATATCGAACTCTAACCGACAATTTTTAGGAACCGCGTTTTGCAAAAAGAACCTTATATACCGCCCTATTTCCAGATAAATATTGCCAGCAGTCAATCATTATGTAAATACAACAGTTTTTTTTTTTTACAAAATTTGTTTCTTCATAACTCACAATTATCCAGTTTTACTTTTCTATGTATTTTACGTAGCTTAGTTTTAAAGTGAGAGTAAGTCTGGCAACTAACTATCATTTAGTTAGGCGGGAACGATAGTTTGTAAAAGTGGCATGTACCTTTTATAGAATTAATATTTTATTTTTTTAATTATTTACACGCTTTAACTTAAAACAGTCGAAAAATATTTCTTTCTAATTAAACCTCCAAAGTTTGTACTTCGAAGCGCACAGCTAATTTGCACGCCATCAATCTGAATTCGACTCTAGTACCTTGCAATAAAAGCGGTTGAAACTCTAAAATTTCCACCCAACGAATGACCACAGGAACTACATTAAAGTCTGCGGTGAAGCGGTGGCACTGCGGTGCAGAGTCTAATGAGATACGGATTAGATACGTGGCATTTGCGAGTTCTGCTTGCTTGTTTTGTTTATGTATACTGAGCCTAAATTCGAAATTTCACTGATGCCGTTAGTCGCCCTAGCCTAGCTCAGCTGGAAGAGCGCTGGCACGGTTAGCCAGAGGTCGCGGGTTCGAGTCCCGGCATGGGTGGAATTTTTGGCCTCCAAATAGGTTTTTAATACTGAACCTATCACTTTCCTGTATGCTTAGCGTGCAAGCGTTTTGACTCTCTCTCGACGTCGAGTGAGTATCTTCCAAAGTTATATAGCCATATCCAAAGTACGACCATGGCAGCCGAAACTCGGCGAAACATAGCGAATATACTGCGGTCTTTTTTACCTAATAGTAGTTACTACAAACTTCGATATATTTATTATATAATTATAGATTTCGATAAATATAGTTGTTTTTCTAGATAATAAATGTATTCCCACAATATGGAAGAGGATTTAAAAATATTTTGTCATGCCTGTTCGCTCGTGGCCTAGGCGAACCGAGTGATTGGAATCAATCACTTGGTTAAGCATCGGCAGGCGCGGTCAGGTACGGGATGGGTGAGCGTCCCGTGACTACCGCTAGTGGCATTTTTCCGAGCGCTTCCGTGCTTCGCAAGGCACGTTAAGCCGTTGGTGCCGGCTGTCATATAATGGCAGTCGTTAAGCCATGTCAGAGGCCTTATGGGCGGCTTGATAACTTCTGACAGTAAGACCCGCCACTGTCTTACAATCCTCCACCAACCCGGACTTGGCCCCCGTGGTGGAGTATGGCCTAACCTACCTGCAATGCAGGAAGAGACCCGTGCCCCAGCAGTGGGGACATACAAGGGTTGATAACGTATGCCTGTTCGGTGTACATTCCCCGTTAAGGGTGAAGAAAAACATCGTTGACTAGTTTTAGAGGGGCTACCAGCCTTGGATGGTAATGGCGAGGGATCGCGAAGGATGGCATGATGTGAAAAAGGCTTATAACCAGCAGTGGGCAGAACTGGGTTGATTATGATGGTGATGAAACCATGAACTATAAAAATAATCTTGATATGAATGTAAGGCCATGTTGGTAAAAATAACAGAAAGAACTATTTCTCAGCTGTCGTGTGGTAAATTCTACATACGTGGCATCACCATGAATTATTGTAATTAACATAGGTATATATACAATACCGCTACATACATAAAAAAACGGAACCGGAAACGGCGTGCGTGCATGCAACGACTTATGAACGTTGATGAAGCGAAGGTGATCTGTCAGGATCGTGGCAAGTGGCAGTCCCTGGTCTCTGCCTACCCCTTTGGGATACAGTCGTGAGGTTATATGTATGTATGTATGTATGTATGTATGTATGTATGTATGTATGTATGTATGTATGTATGTATGTATGTATGTATGTATGTATGTATGTATGTATGTATGTATGTATGTATGTATGTATGTATGTATGTTTGTATGTATGTATGTATTACTATGTATGTATGTATGTACCGTTTAGCCAAATGTTTACTAAATCTCAACTTTCTAGTTCTAGTCGTCCCGAAACTATATATCTTATCCAGGTCTTTAATGGTAGGATTACAATACTTGAGCTAAGGTATTGAATTGCAGAAAACTTCTAAGATTTATCTCTAGCTAATAAGTCTGTGAAAGGCAATATTAGTTTGTTAGGTTTCACAGAGTTATTATTCTAGCCTTCTATTTTAAGACGGATATGACTATTTTCGTTGACACAGGATTCCTACTATCTAATCAAACTTTAATCCTGAAAACAAGCCTCACATTCATATCTTAATTTTTATTTTATTTTAATGAAATGAAATGAAAAGGTTTTATTCAAAGTAGCACAGAAACTGCGGCTTAATGAACGTTACAATTCAAACTAGGTGTTCATTTCAAAATCTAGATCATTTAGGAGAAAAAATGGACAAAAAAACTCCTAACTTAGTCTTTTCAAAAGTCCTTAATTAACATAGTTTACATAATTATTTTGAACATAGAACTCATACATTGTACTGGCTTTAATTCCAGACCTCATTGTCATCTAAATAATCCTTTATGTTATAGTAGCCCTTTTGGCACAAAGTGTGCTTGACATATTTTTTGAACCGCAATTCAGGCAAGCTTAATATATCTTCAGAGATTTTATTATAGAAGCGTATACAATGCCCCATGAAGGATATCAGGCACACCAACAGCATACATATAATAATAAGTCTGATAATAAAAACCTTATTTGCACGGATAGTTACTCGTTTAGTTTTACATTTTACAATTTTCCGAAGTTTCGGCACTTTTGCAAGCATAGCTCTTATTGAAAGCAATATGCTTCCAATAAGGAAAATTGTAAAATGTAAAGTTAAACGAGTAAATATCCGTGTAAATACAGTTTTTATTATGTCTAGGGCTCGTGTTAACCTTAGAAAATACTAATTTGTGTGATGTGATGTACACCATGCGCTAACTTATCATCCTGACATTTTTTTTATGTAATCATTCATTTATTTTTTACCTTTCATACCAATATTATTTTGAGATATTGCGAGAAAATATGTGTTTCTGAAGTTTTTAAGTGCTTCAACGCTTTAAATCACTTACACGCGATAGGAAAAGGCTTAGAACAAAAAACTTGTCTTTAAAAAAAAAAAAAAAGTTTTGGGGCTTTTCGGATTTTTGAGGTAACCTTGTATGATACTAAATTTTCAGTTAAATTACCCCGAAACCGTCATCGTACGTCTCAAATCAAATCTTTGACTATCAATACGCCAAGTTTCATATAAATCCTTTTAGCCGTTGTTGCGTGATTAAGTAACAAATATCCAAACATCTTCACGAACATTCATAATTATAATCGTTGTCGTTATCAACCCTTGTATGTCCCCACTGCTGGGGCACGGGTCTCTTCCTGCATCGCAGGAAGGTTAGGCCATACTCCACCACGGGGGCCAAGTTTGGGTTGGTGAAGGATTGTAAGACAGTGGCGGGCCTTACTGTCAGAAGTTATCAAGCCGCCCATAAGGCCTCTGACATGGCTTAACGACTGCCATTATATGACAGCCGGCACCAACGGCTTAGCGTGCCTCGCAAAGCACAGAAGCGCTCGGAAAAATGCCACTAGCGGTAGTCACGGGACGCTCACCCATGCTGTACCTGACCGCGCCTGTTGTTGCTTTACCAAGTGATTGATTCCAATCACTAGGTTCACCTAGACCACGAGCGCTTCATATTTATAATATTAGTAGCATAACCCATTTCGATACATAATTGACAACTTGACAAACACGATGACAAGTTGAAACCTTACTCGCCTCTTAAGCTACCAACTTAAGACGGCCGTACTCCCCTTGATCAGCGGTTCCTAAACATTTTCAACCCTGACCCTCTAAATAATTTCCAATGTGATCTTCACGAACCTTCTAACCGCCACTTTTATTTGATTAAAAAAAACTGTTTCTTTTCAATTCGTTGATTTTAAATTATTTTTAAGTTAATATGTTCAAAAACGATTGTTTGCTGTGGACATTTGTTCTCTGCTTTTATCAGTCGTTTATAATAATAATAAAAAAATATTAGAAAGTCACTAAACTAATAATTTTTACTATTTTCTTATTAATTTTTTATATTTTTTATCATAAATTTTATTCTATGAGGATTAACCTGACCTGCTTTCATGCTCGGCGCATGTTGCAAAGCAGTTAATTTTTTTTTTCAGTGATAGTTTTTTTTTATAACAAACCGACAACGAGACCCAACCAACAACAACCGAACACTCTACGAGAACTAAAGCACATTGGTTTTGTATGAATTCCTCAACGCTTAAAAATGGCAATAAGCGGTGCACATAAAAGGGATTAAGCCCATTCTCTCATACAGCGGGAAGGCCTGTGCCCTATAGTAAGTCGTTGATACTGCATTTTGTTTTGTTAACCAACTCCTTGGCGTATTTCTGTAGTTATACTATTTTTATTTTTAATGCACTAACCCGTGCTAATGACAATTTTAAAAACCTATTTAGAGACTAAAAATTCCACCCATGCCGGGATTCGAACCGTGACTTCTGGCTATCCGTGCCAGCCCTCTTTCCAACTGAGCTAATGGGCAACTCATCGGCATAAGTGAAATTTCGAACCTCTTTACAATATTCTCTGTAAATCTGAATCCCGGCACGGGTAGAATTTTTAGCCTATAGGTTTTTAAAGTCAGAGAGTATTGTGAAGAGGTTCGAAATTTGACCGATGCCTGTAGTTGCCCATTAGCTCAGTTGGGAGAGCGCTGGTACGGTTAGCCAGAGGTCGCTAGTTCGAGTCCCGGCATGGGTGGAATTTTTAGCCTCTAAATAGATTTTTAAACTATTATTTAAGTTTTTGTTGTATGTAGCCGAGAGAGATCTTCTCTGAAAGAGAGAAAACATGCTTAATAACTACGCGTGCGCATCGTGCATTGGTACTTTCAAGCGCTGAGGTATGTGAATACCTCTACACTCGGGTTTCCTCACGATAGTTTTTTTTTAACTGTACTGATAACTTAGTAAAATCAATAATTAACAAACCGATGGATACTGAATTAACCACGTGCTAGCTAAGGTAAACAACTTCACATGAGAAGAAACATTTCAATTGAGTGTTTTAATTGCAAATTGTTTTTGAAGACAATTGTGAAGCTGGAAACTCCGCAAACCGGATAACAAATCTCCTCGAGTTTTTCTTCATTGCATTTAAAGAACTGAATGGAAAATCCGCTTATCAAAAACTTTAATAAATAAAATACACTTGATGACAAAAGAAATAAACAGCAAAGTATATTAATTTCCCTGTTGATTTACTAATTTATAAGTGTACATAAGAAAGTATACAAATTGGCAACGCTGGTGGCGTGTTATACTAGTATAAAACTTCGTTATCTTAAACAAATAATTTCTGTTTACTGTTACATTTTTAGGAAGCTAAAGAAATCTGTCAATATTGTGGCAAACTCTGTTTATCGTTACGGGATACAAGCATGAGATAATTTTATGTTATATCGTTTCATTCCATTATCAGTTTATAAAAAACTTCACACAAACAGAAAAATACTAGGGTTAACAGAGATTCGTACCCATGTTTCATAGAATATGGTGTAACAAACTCAATTAAAACGCATTTAATGACTCTTTATTTCATTATGGCTTCTTAGTTAGATAGATACAGAGTAAATCAAAAAATACGCTTTGAGGTATGGCATAGTTTGATATCTCAATAATAATTCAGTAGTCTACAAAGTTCAAAGTATATAGTAAGCAGGTATAATCCTGGTTCCTTCACGAGATGACCAATGAAATGGACAGCGAGTATTAGAAAGAAATTTCAACATAAATAAAGTTCTGAATTTAAATTAAATAAATTTCCTATTATATTGATAAACCTAAAGCATAATAATTGAAAACTGTCTTTATTTTTTAGCCGGGATTGCCGGGATTCGAACCGCGACTTCTGGCTATCCGTGCCAGCGCTCTTTCCAACTGAGCTACTGGGCGACTCACCGGCATCAGTGAAATTTCGAACCTCGCTTTACACTATTCTCTGTATTACGTACAGGCAGCGACATCTGGCTTAAGTAAATTGCATCACTTACAGCCCCGATTACCTTCTTTGCAGTAAGGTTTTTACATCGGAATGATATCACTGTACCCACATGATTATACTATTTTTTTTTAATGCACTAACCCGTGCTAAGGACAATTTTAAAAACCTATTTAGAGACTGTAGTTCTGTAGACCTAATTACGGCCCGCGGCCCTCAGATTAGGAAGCGCTGCCTTAGATGGGCTGGATCGATACCCGGTGGCGTCGAGGGGCATCAAATTAATATTCTATTAACTAAGCAGATTATGAGAACACTTGCTCTCTTGTTACTCAGTAAGCCGGTACCACTGAGTAGCCTTGGTTGTGCGAAGCTTGTTAAATACAAGACAGAACTGAAGCAGCAAAGACGCAAGAAGATTAGTATAGCATCACAAAATTATTAAAAAAATATTTTTTTTATGTTGGCTTGAAAACTTCTGACAGTAAGGCCCGCCACTGTTTTACAATCCTCCACCAACCCGGACATGGCCCCCGTGGTGGAGTATGGCCTAACATTCTGGCGGTGCAGGAAGTGACCCGTGCCCCAGCAGTTTATAAAGGGTTAATATCAATGTTCAGCAGTGAGCAAGAACGTACCAGACACTGAAGCATCTGTGTGGTCACTCCACCTGTCTAAACGCTAAGGTACAAAGTAAAAGCACTAACTAGACGTAGGTTATTTGGGAGGCCAAATAACGCCACTCCTTTTTGAGCACTGCTTGATATCAACCCTTTGTATATCCCCACTTCTGGGGCACGGGTCTCTTCCTCCATCGCAGAAAAGTTAAGCTAAACTCCACTCCGGGGGCCAAGTCCGGGTTGGTGGAGGATTGTAAGGCAGTGGCGGGCCTCACTATCAGAAGTTATCAAGCCGCCCATAAGGCCTCTGACATGGCTTTGGCTTTGCGACTGCCAATACATGACAGCCTACATCAACGGCTTAACGTGCCTTGCGAAGCACGGAAGCGCTAGGAAAAATGCCACTAGCGGTAGTTACGGGACGGTCACCCATCCTGTGCCTGACCGCGCCTTCTTCTTCTTCTTCAAGCTATATTATGTAGTCCACTGATGGAAATAGCCCTCCCCTAATGAGCGTCATAGCGCCCTGTCTTCAGCTTGCCGCATCCAGCATCTGCCGGCAGATTTTCGCAGATCGTCATCCCACCTGGTCGGAGGGCGTCCTGACCGCGCCTGTTGTTGCTTAACTCAAGTGATTGATTCCAATCACTCGGTTCGACTAGACCACGAGCGCTTCCACGACCACGGCTCAGCTCCATCAATACCGATCATTTTCCAGTTAATTATTTTCTACAAAAATCACGCTGTATAGGATTCGCGCCAGCTCGCTGGACCATCATAGATCTAAAGCGGATTGGCTATATTTTTTTACGGTTGCAGATATAAAAAAGTATGTATCTTGTATCGATCAAAGCCTGTGCCAGTTGATCTATGCAGACTTTTGTAGTACCTAACTTTTGCCAATAAAATAAGGGTCCGAATTAGTTGCCAAAATGTAAAAATCGTTACCTAAAATAATAATAAAATCGGTCTAATGGCGATTATTATTAGATACAACGTAATTACCATATTTCCAGTTGCCGTGGTCTCGGGTAGACTGAAGTGGCGAGTACAGTCAATTATTGTGGGTAGTTACTTTTAATTTTTCGCTGTTGGCCGACACACAACACTCGCTACTTAATAATTATATAACTATGTATGACTATCGCGAATCATTAGGAAATATTAATTATAAAATGTACAATAAGCTCTAACATATCTTAACGACTGCCATTACATGACAGTCGGCTAGCGAAGCACAAAAGCGCTCGCGACAATGCCACAAGCGTTAGTCACGGGACGGTCACCCATCCTCACCTGAGCGCGCCTGTTGTTGCTAAACTCAAGTGATCGATTTCAATCACTTGAGTGGAGTGGGGACAAATACAAGGGTTGTTAGCGACGTTATCCAAAATCACCATAATGTCACCATGACGACACGGGTCTCTTCCTGCATCGCAGGAAGGTTAGGCCATACTCCACCGGGAGGATCAAGTCCGGGTTGGTGGAGGATTGTAAGACAGTGGCGGGCCTTACTGTAAGTAATACGACTGTCATTATATGACGGCCGGCACCAACGGCTTAACGTGCCTTGCAAGGCATTGAATCGGTCGGAAAAACTGCTACTAGCGGTAGCCACGGGAGGGTCACCCATCTTGCACCTGACTTCGCCTATTGTTGCTTAACTCAAATGAATTTAATTCCAGTCACTCGGTTCGAGTACGAACGCTTTACGAATTAATGAATGAATTTAGCTTATAATTAGACCAAATACATGTGAAATTTATATTGATTTTAAAACACTTACTCTCCGAAACACTAAACAGAAATAAACCTATACTTAAGTACATATTATCCGGCAGTACACAGTGAACACGTTCAACGAGAAATTACCATTTACAAATTTTACATTACACGTTGCTACAGAAAAGGCGTCCTTATTACCTAGAAAATAGAGGGTAAGTTTAACGTACAGTTAGATTGGCTGTGCCAAAAACAGATAGGAATTCATTATTGGAAATTAAACAACGGCACATGTGTTTTAGTTCGACATTTGAGCGACGTAATTGAAGCTCGTTTCGATTGCGAGCCAACTAACGGAACGGTTAGTATGTTTGTTTGTCCCTCCATCATAGGATTTAAAAACGGCCAAGTGCGAGTCGGACTCGCGGACTCAGAATTCCGTCGCGCCTCCTTAGTTTTGAAACTATCTAGAATACGTACATTTATGACAATATAGTAAATACTGTTATTTAGGCATGTATTATAGGTACCTCTAAAATCATGTTTTTTTCTACATCAACTTCCTTTTCATGTTCATCCAAAGGTTGTCTGGAAGAGATCACTTTTGGTGATAAGGCCGCCGTCTGTAGGTACTCTTAGGTTAAGAAATATCTGTGTAATTTTCATTTTTATGTACAATAAAGTGTTCTCTATCTAACTATCTAAATACAGTGAATATCAACACTCTTATGTCCCGACTGCTGGGGCACGGGTCTCTTCCTACATCGCAGTAAGTTTAGGCCATACTCCACCACGGGGCCAAGTCCGGGTTGGTGAAGGCTTGTAAGACAGTGGCGGGCCCTACTGTGAGAAGTTAAGTACAGTACAGTACAGTACAGTATAGCAATAGAATTCACTAACGGCGAAGGAAAACAGATGTGTGAGGTGTTCAAGTATGGCAATTTCAACGCTTGAAATTGCCAATCGGCGGTGGAGATGCGTGGTAATTAAGTCGATACTTTTGCTCTCAGAGAAGGCCTGTTTGTATGGAATAGTTTAGTTTTGTTTTAGGCTAATAGATGGCATTATTTGTTTCCTATATTACAATCCTCCTAATAAATCCTCCTAAAAAGGTCCTACAAATAGGACATCTCGAATAACTTTCTTAATTCACACCCAATGATTTAGTAGGAAGTCCGTAAAACTGGCTGTTCCAGGTCCAATATTTTCCTCGTATTTTTTTTAAAAGCAAAAAGAAAAAGTTCTAATAAATCTACGTAGTTTTAGAAGACTTGAAGTAACTGTTAACTACAGGGCTTAGGAGGATATGATTTTAACATTGTGATATTTTAATTTTGTATTGTGTTTTAGCATAGGTAGACCAAAAAGGTCCAATAAATATTACCACAGCTATGCGCCTTCTTTAAATAAATAATACCACCCCTTCACCCCTCTACTACAGTGTCGAACAAGGCCTGTGCCCTGAAGTGGGACGTTTATAGCCCTTATACAAAAAAAATGAAGAGTGCAACTCGCGATAGACCGTTTTTTAATATTTCTGGTTAAAACATATAATGTCTTTAATATAAAAATTAATCGCTGAATGTGTTGGTAAGCGCAAATCTCGAGAACAGCTAAAAGCGATGTAACTGATTCTTTCTTTAACTATTCCTTGAAGTACAAAGATGGTTCTTACGGAGAGAAAAAAAATTAAAAATTAAAAATCGACTATAAGGCGGTATGAAGTTCGCCGTGTCAGCTAGTGTATATTATAAAAATGAATCGCTGAATGTGTTGGTAAGCGCAAATCTCGAGAACAGCTAAAAGCGATGCCACTGATTCTTTCTTCAACTATTCCTTGAAGTACAAAGATGGTTCTTACGGAGAGAAAAAAAATAAAAAATCGACTATAAGGCGGTATGAAGTTCGCCGTGTCAGCTAGTGTATATTATAAAAATGAATCGCTGAATGTGTTGGTAAGCGCAAATCTCGAGAGCAGCTGAACCGATTTCGCTAATTCTTTTTTTAAAATATTCCTTGAAGTACGAGGATGGTTCTTACGGCGAGAAAAAATAATAATGAATCGACTGTTAGGCGCTACGAAGTTCGCTGGGTCAGCTAGTCTATAATATAAAAATGACTATAATATAAAAATGAATCTCTGAATGTTGGTGAGCGCAAATCTCGAGAGCAGCTGAAACGATTTCACTGATTATTTTTTTATATTCCTTGAAGTACGAGGATGGTTCTTACGGAGAGAAAAATAAAAACTAAATTAAAGAATTGACTGTTAGGCGCTATAAAGATCGCTGGGTCAGCTAGTAACAGAATAAAACCGATAAACGTGTTAAGTTTCATGCCTGTATGCCCGTTTTTGCAATGAAACACTAACAAAAAACCCCTTTATTTTGTTAATTTAATGATTTGCGAATAACAGGGGTAAAAAAAACATCTGGCTACCTATTGCGGTCCCAAAGATAGAGTAGCTTTTTAAATTTTAAATAAACGGGCGGATAGATAGTCGGACAGATACATAATGAAATAAAATGAAAAAGTTTTATTCAGAGTAGCGCAAAAACTGCGGTTTCATTAGCGTTAAAATTCAAACTAGGTGTCCATATCAAAATCATTTTAGAAAAAAAACTACAAACGTAGTCTTTTCAATGTCCTTAATTAACATACTTTACCTAATTATTATGAAAAACATAACTCATCATTGTACTGACTTTAATTCCAGACATCATTGTCATCTAAATAATCCTTTATGTTGTAGTAGCCTTTTGGAATAAAGTGTACTTAACACTTTCTTTGAACCTGGGTTCCGGCAAGCATAGTATATATGTATGTTTATAATAAATTATAAGTTTATATAAGTAACGGTATGTAAGTGTATTATTATTAAGTATAAGTATGTATCAATATTCAAATTTGCACTGGCTACCCGTCTTTCTAATTTCCTTCAGCAACTTTCCATCGTAAGGTTGTCTGGAAGAAATTGCTTTTAGCAATAAGGCCGCCAATTGTACTATGTTTATTTGCAATTGTTTTGTATTTGTTGTTTTTCCAGTGTACAATAAAGAATATTCTTATCTTATCTTATCTTACACAGGTATGTCTTAGAGGACACAGAGTTGGGTTCACCTACTTGCGTTCATAGATTTATCAAGCACCATACCTATACCTTACAGGTTACTGCGTATGTGCCACCACATAAGTAGCGAAACTGGAGCTCTATTTTTGAATCACTCGTATGAAATTGTATTGTCGAATGCGACATAAGTCACACTCGTCTTCTAAGTCACATGATCTCGTTTTTCCGTATTTTTGAATCGTTCGCCTGAAGTGTTGCCAGTACAATTTGAAGTATTGTATTTTATCCGTTCCACGCAGAAATTACAAAAACCGGAAACTACCGTAACGGAAACGGAACGTAAAATATTTCGTTTTATTGGCTGTTTAGATGAAAAATCTTTGCATTTAGTTGCAAAACAAACAAAACACTGTCATAGATCGTAAATAATAACACTTTGGTTTGTTTTTGTTCGAAAATGTCGAAACAAAAAATCAATTCGGCACAAAAGCACAAACTTCTCGATTTGAAATCAACTCTAATTATGACAATTAATCTATCGATCGACATACGAGACGAGTGGTAAGGACCATTCGTTGCAGTCGAGTGATTCAAAAATACGGAATTTTGTATGTCGAACGAAAATCAGTAGAAATCGAGCGCTCGACGCGAGACGAGCGATTCAAAAATAGAGCTCCTGGCTGATTTTGACGTTGAAGCACCAAAGCTTCCGAAGCACGGAAATGCTCAGAGTGCTTAGTGCGAGTTTGACAGATCCAATCGAGTAACTTTACTACCGCGTTAATCGAGCATCGTGTAGTGAGTATGAGTACGTTAACCGTTCGAACTGGCAAAACGCTGTCACAGTACAACTCGCACTCGCGTTTAATCGTGTTTTGGCTGGTGAACGTGTTCACTTCTCAACGTAAACTATTACAACTCGCACTCAGCAATTTTAATTTCCATACTTGTCGCTAGGTGGCGCTTCCTCGATGCCGTAGAAATATGAGTTTACGTTAACGCGATCGAGTAGTTAAAAAACTCGCACTAAGCACTCAGAAAATCCCGTTAGCGGTAGTCACCCAGCACCGTTCTGATTAACCAAAGTACAGTCTGTTAGCTTTTAGAATATACTTAGCTACTATCGGATAGAATCGGTACATTCGTGTAACAGAAATGTCGCTACAAATAATTATTTGCAACTTTACATAACTTTTTTTGAACTAAAACTTTCGTAAGCACAACACATTGTAGACTTTTAGTCCGGATTTACTTACGGGTGTTGTTATATCGGAAAAGTCCGACCAGGTTTCGCTCCGATTCGCAGAGCTTAATCATGGTGAGCAGAGACGGAGCTCGCGTCGTCGGTTGCTTGTCTCACACTACGGGCAAGCGCGCGGCGCGCCCGCGCCGAGATAGGTGGGGCGGGTGCCGACACTGGCTGCGGGGGAGACAAGCAACCGACGACGCGAGCTCCGTCTCTGCTCACCATGATTAAGCTCTGCGAATCGGAGCGAAACCTGGTCGGACTTTTCCGATATAACAACACCCGTAAGTAAATCCGGACTAAAAGTTTACATAACTTTTCAAAATACCCGGTGAAGAAAAGTTTTATACAGTGCAGAAAGTAGTATTACACTCGTGTGCTTTCGGCGATAACCGAAGCCTTTTCTAGGGCCCGGTGGTATATTCTAAAACCTAATAGACCTATGATTGATTCCAATTTCTCAGTACCACGAGACCACAAGCGCTTCCACAGTCTAAAAGTTTCACAATACTTAACAAGATGGCGTTACACGTCTCGCTTAGAAGCGACTTTTGTAATCTTTTGTACATCATAGTAGTATTGATTAATTGACGACCTCTGTCGCGCAGCGGTAGTGCATCTGCCTAACACGAAGAGGTCCCAGGTTCGAACCCCGGCTGAGGACAAAAAAAACCCCAGGTCTTGGATGTTAACATGTTTGTGATATCGTTGTTTCTGGTTCCCACGACACAGGATATCCTAGAGTGGGGCCAGAAGCAATGTATGTGCCTGTATGTAAATGATCTTAAAAAAAAAAAATGAATACGTTATTCAATTAAAAATACAGAAGTTGGTTTCTGCCAAACTGCATAATAGTTTGTTATTGTTACAATTATTAGTTTACCATTAATTTGTATAGATAAACGTAACGATTGTCATGAAGCTTAATCCGGAATGTTTGCCGGCTAATGATTATAGAAACTCGAAACTCCCACGTTATGGGTTCGCCAACATTTTATCATGAATTATTTAATTCGAAAAACCAACACATTATGACGTTTAATCCTCACGACGCGCTGTTTAATAATAACGATTAAAATAACAATATTACCAATGACGTGCATACGACAATAATATAAAATTCAAAGTTAATAAATTACTGGAATGTCCGTTAATTCCAGGAAAATTCGACATCATTTTCAAAGAATTGGTCGACAGAAGTTTGTTTCCGTAGAAACTGGTAATTTGATTCCAATGGAGTTGAACCAAATATTAATATCGTTAATTCCGGATTCTTTTATTTGATTAGTATAATCTTGGTAACAGTAGGTTGTCTGAAAGAAATTGCTCTAAGCAGTAAGCCAATCGTACTATATCTTTGTAATTATTAAATGTTTGTTTTTCGTGGTGTACAATAAAGAATACTCTTATATTCACATCTTAATCTGTGGATTAATCGACAAGACAATAGACGTGGAATCGACATAGTAAAAATCGACATAGTAAGTTTAGCTGTATTAAATAGTGTTAAATAAAAGTAAAAAGTAGGTATTATATATTTATTTTTTTAAGTTATCTTTATTGTAGCTGATACAATAAAGATAACTTAAAACATGCGTCTACATGCGTCTCAAACTCAAACAATTTATTTAATATACAACTAAAATCTTTACTTAAGGTTCATCAAAGGTGAACTAGAGAAATAAAATGTATAGTTTGTTTAGAGAAGAGGCTAACAAAGGAATTCCAAGTTAAATAAACAACTTTTGACTGTAACACAGTTATACTATTTTATTTTAAATTTACTAACCCGTGCTAACGACAATTTAAAAACCTATTTAGAGGCTAAAAATTCCACCCATGCCGGGATTCCAACCCGCGACCTCTGGCTATCCGTGCCAGCGCTCTTTCCAACTGTGCTAATGGGTGACTCACCGGCATCAGTGACATTTCGAACCTCTTTACACTGTTCTCTGTATTACGTTTAGGCAGCGACAGAGAATAGTGTAAAAAGGGTCGAAATTTCTGTAACATATAACCAAATGTGATTATATTATGTAACAAAATGTAACAAAAAACTTGTACTTCATACGTAGCAGCAAAGCACAGAGTACAATTAGGATTTTGGAGAACTTTGAGGGATTGTCTCATTTAGGAATATTTGATAAAAATTTTGTATTTTTTCTATGAATATGACATTGCCAAGCGTATTTTTTATTAATACTGCGACCGCCGAGTGTTGACAAATAAATTACAGGTTATTCACTGAAGCTAAATTTGCTTAATGCATCATATACGCACAATTATTGAATAAAACATTTTGGCATTATGGGATCAAAACATTGTACGTTAATGGCAAATGTATAAAATTTTGTGAAATGTGATTACAGAATCATTGAATTTCAGGCACCATGCTGAAAAGTGCAGTTAAGCATTTAATGCTAAGGGCATTATACATTTTACGAAGAAACACTCGTGGTGCAGCCGCACCGAGTGATTGAAATCAATCACTTGAGTTAAGCTACAATAGGCGCGGTCAGGTGCAAGATGGGTGACCGTCCCGTGACTACCGCTAGTGGCATTTTTCCGAGCACTTTATTGGCGTGCACGGAAGTGCTTCGCAAGCCACGCTAAACCGTTGGTACTGGCTGTCATATAATGACAGTCGTTAAGCCATATCAGGGGCCTTATGGGCGGCTTGATAACTTCTGACAGTAAGGCTCGCCACTGTCCTACAATCCTCCACCAACCCGGACTTGCCCCCCGTGGTGGAGTATGGCCTAACCTTCCTGCGATGCAGGAAGAGACCAGTGCCCTAGCAGAGAGGACATAAAAGGGTTGATATCGATAGAGGCCCTGCTGTCAAAATAATACCGTTGCAAATTCGCGTGCTATGTCAAGTTTTTAGCACCAATATGTCGATGCGTGGGGATTATGGGCATCACCCCCCAATCAACAATCCCACAGCCTTGCGCTATAGCGCTCACTAGGGGAGGACTAGGTCCAGCAGTAGACTGATATAGCCTGAAGAAGAAGAAGAAGCCTACAGTAAATTTAAAAAACTATTTTATGTGTAGCCTTTAAACGTCCCACAGCAGGGCACAGGCCTTCTCTCAGTGAGAGAGCCTTTCGCGGACTGGCGATTTCAAGCGCTTATGTATTTTAATACCACAAACACCAAGGATGTTTTCAAACACTCAGGTTTCCTCACGGTTTTTCGTTTTTTTACGGATAGCGAGCGGTATAGTCCGGGGCCAACCCGGACTTGGGCCCCCGTGGTGGGGTATGCGATCAAACTGCGATCCACCAAACTGTGATCCCCAACCCGCATGCCCAGCGTGGGGATTATGGGCATTACCCCCCAATTATGACACAACCTTGCGCTATGGCGCTCATTAGGGGAGGGCTATAACTCGGAATAGACTAATGTAGTCTGAAGAAGAAGAAGATGTCTATGGGAATAATTATAGGGACTAGTTACTGTAGTCGTGTATCATGGGTATCCTTCAGGGAGGTTTCTCTTCAGCATCATAGCACGTATCTTGTTAAAACTGTCCAGGCTAGTCTCTCTAGAGATCGCAGAGAGAGGGTGATAGTTTCACAACTAAGTTCCAACATACGGCTAGTCAAAGGCAGCTGTTGTTGTCGGAGAGAATTGAATTGTAAGTGTTATTTAACGATACGTGTCTCTTTATACGGATACTAGTTTTGGGGAAAATCCCTAATTTAGGTGTATTTCTTGTTGTTTTGTGCCCGTAATTATTGCGTATATTTACTTTATTGTCTTATTATGTTTAAAAACCTATTCAGAGGCTAAAAATTCCACCCCTGCCGGCATTTGAACCCGCGACCTCTGGCTATCCGTGCCAGCGCGCTTTCCAACTGAGCTAATGGGCGACTCACCGGCATCAGTGAAATTCCGTTCTTGTTATTACGTACAGTCAGCGATATCTGGCTGAAGTAATTTGCATCACTTGCAGCCCCGAGCACCTACTTTGCAGTTAAGTTTTTACATCGAAATGATATCGCTGTACCCACATGATTGTATTCCCGGCATGGGTGGAATTTTTAGCCTCTAAGCAGGTTTTAAAAATTGTCCATAGCACTGGTTAGTGCATTAAAAAGAATATAATTATTTTTTCCTGGTGTACCACAATAGTATATTTCATTACAAGTGCGGAAAGGCTGTCATTGCAAAGAGTTCCGACAAATGTCTGCCCGAGCCGAGGCGCAGCCGAAGGCGAGGGTTGACAGTCGGAACAAGTTGCAATGACGGTTCCGCACGTATACTGAACGACTATTTTTATTACAGTTGCGAAAAAAATAAGCAATTTGATAAAGAAAAAATTTTTGGAAAATGGCGCCAACGCTTTTTTTCTTCACCCATTCTAGTAGGCAAAGGGAACTATGCCCATACAGCCAAGTCTTCAGTAGAATTTTTTTATTGATATGAAATGAAAATGAAATTTAATGAGATGAAATGAAATGAAGCCTAACTTAACTCATTCAATCAAATCATTAAATCTGATATTGAAACAACTAAGTAGCTCAGAAAAACTTCTATGATTATTTTTTAGTAAAAACTTCATGGTTGGTTTTTCTTTTTAATAGACATTATTTTGACAGTTGGGAAAGAAAACGCACGAGTGCGGGAAAGGTAAAAAAAAAGCACGAATGTGTAATAGCCCACATCCCGCACGCTATATGTCCCTGTAATACGCCACTTTTTGAGCAACTGTATTAAAATAGTACATAACACAACTAGGGTGGTAATACAAAGAAAGGCCGAGAATCGCAGAAGTTTGCGGCCCGAACTGCAAGCGAGGGACGTAAATATGCGATCGAGAGCTTTCTTTATTACCTCCCGTGTTGTGTACATCTTTTTATGTCTACACTTGGCCAGAAAGCGGCTTTTTCCGTACGCGCAGCGTGCGGAAAAAGCCACTTTATTGCCAGGTGTGGCATAAAGAATATTTTTATCTTATCGTATAACTAGCTGGTGCCTGGGACTTTGTCTACGCAGGATTATCGGGTAGTTTTTTCCTACCTACTCGACATTTATCGTCATATTTTGGTTAAATAATTCACACAATATCTTTATAATTTTATTGTTGTGTTATTTTGATGTATTACCTATATTATTGTAAAGTTTTATTAAAACCCATTCATAAGTTTTTACGTGAAAGTGTAACAAACATCCATAGTTACAGTCTGTTATACCTCGGATTCTTCTATCGGATTCGTGTAATAGAAATACCGGAACTAATATACACTTAACTTTACATAACTTTTCAAAATAGTGAAGAAAAGTTTTACACATGTTTATGTCGTTTATGTATGTGTATCAACTATAAAATAAAATGTTATGTAATATTGTTTAGTTGCGCCGACTACCCGTATTTCAGTTTCCGTTTCTTCTTTTCCGTCAATGGTTGTCTGGAAGAAATTACTTTTAGTAATAAGGCCGCCACTTGTACTGTACTGTTATTTTATAAGTCTCTTATGTAATCCTTGGTGTACATGCAATAAAGAATCTATCTATCTGTCTATCTATCTATACAGAGCAGGAAGTAGCATTACACTCGTGTGCCTTCGGCGAAAACCGAAGCTTACTCTAGAGCCCGAGGTATATTCTAGAAGCTAACAGACTATACAAACTTACTTAGTTATAATATTAGCAAGGATAGTAAGGATAAGTATTAACACATTTATGATACTTTGAACTTCAATTCAAAAGCCTTAAGTCCCACGACATTAAATGCAGTGGATGAGCTGTTCTGTCCTAAACTGGGGCGTTGGGCTTAAACTTTTGAATCGGACGCCTCCGAACAACTTCTGACACATTTATGACAAGAGCCAAACGAGGGTCTCCGCATCATTGGTCCTTTGCTCGTGAAGTCCTAGCCCCCGAGTTTGTATTCTAATGCCCTTTGTGTTGTTTTGTTCAGGTGGCCTCGTTAGAAGACTTTGAGGGCAGACAACGTTTTTAATATCGCTATAACTTCTTGAAAGTGTCGTGATTTTGCATGATATTTGCAATTTTATACGTAAGTGTTACCGATCAAAGTAGGTAAATTCCTAATAATAGTTGCATCAGCCACCATGTCAATGAAAAATTATTGATTGTGGGTATGTCTGTTGACAAAGTTATTTAGTTAAAGTTATTAAAAACGTAGTAAAAATAATGAAATGTAGTTTTAAAAAGAAAAGAGAAACCGAGTGGGGGTTGAAAGTGTCTTCATGTCGCACGCTAGTGGCGGGGAGCCATTGCGTTCCCGGCTACGTTGCTGATCGGATCGCCTGAACAAACTTCATATTATAAGATTTAGTTTGAAGTTTATTTGCCCACTAGCTGTGCCCCGAGGTGTCATCCGCGGTTTGTCAAATTGTCGATGGGAATAAGACTTTTTTCTAAATGTACTGCCTGATAACATTATCCGACCTAATAATCTTAAACTTATACTATCCCAGGCAAATACCCCTCTTGTTTATATTATAGGTAAATTTCTTTCAGACAATGATATCAAACGTTAGTTTTTTCAAAATTTTACAAAAATAATAAGGGGAACGAAAAAAAAGACAAACAGTTCTGATTGACTCAAAATTCTGACCGACCCTTGTTCGCTTGTGATTGGCTAAAGTCTTGTCTAACACGTGATATTGGCGAAGTTGTACTGGACAATCAGTGCACTGAGTCCATAAAACAGAATTGAATTGAATTGAAGACTTTTTTCCGCAGTAAAACGTAGCCTGTGTGTTAACACACAGGCTACGTTCAGAGTGTCAGCTAATTCCATGCCAAATTTTGTTGCAATCGCTACAGCCGCTTATACGTGAAGAAGTAACGAACAAACTCTCATAAACTTTCGCGTTTATAGTATTAGTGAGATGTGATGATGCGATTTTTTCTCCAAAATGAACAGCTAGTTTCACTTGTAACCTTAGTTATGTCTACACACTTGTTATAAGACACTATTTATGTATGTATATGTAGATATTTATTTAGAGTATTTAAGTATGATTTATGTAAGTTTATTATTAGGTACGTATACGTACTTTTGTCTATTGATATTCGTATTTGCACCGGCTACCCGTATCTATTTCTCCTCGGCAAATTCTTCAATTTGAGGTTGCCTGGAAGAAATTGCTTTTAGCAATAAGGCCGCCAATTGTATTTGATCTTTTGTATCTGCCGCTTTTGTAACTATTTTTCAGGTATACAATATAGAATATTCTTATCTTATCTTATGTCTGTAAGGTGCCTGATTGAAGCAGCATAAGGTTTCAAGCATATATTTGGAACTTCTCAAAATATTACAATGCTTCGTCACATACATTGGTAAGTACATAGGATTTTCCTAGGTGACGACATAAAAGTATATTCGCAAAAGTGGACTGTCAATGGCTATCGCACTCTAGCGTTCCTAACATCCAGTCTAACAATTCTAGCAGTTGCTCTGGTATTTGGAACAAAACCTTTTTGATTTGGGTTGATTGATTTGATGTTATCGTCTCGTCTGTCAAGGTTAGGCCATACTCCAACACGGGCGCCAAGTCCGGGTTGGTGGAGGATTGTAAGACTGTGGCTTGCCTCGCAGTCAGAAGTTTCAAGACGCCCGTAAGGCCTCTGACATGGCTTTACGACTGCCTTACAAGACAGCCGGCACCCACGGCTTATCGTGCTTTGCGAAGCACGGAAGCGCTCGGAAAAAATGCCACTAGCGGTAGTCACGGGTCGGTCACCCTTCCTGCACCTGACCGCGCCTGTTGCTGCTTAACTCAAGTGATTGATTTCAATCACTCGGTTCGACTAGGCCACGAGCGCTTCCCAAGTATCAAACAATAGGTATAAATATACGGCATGTGTGTGTCGGATTCTTTTTTTAATATTTATTTTATTAGGTCTACTAACACTTTTTGTATCTTAACATGCGTAACAAGTAACTTAAGTCTAGGTTAAGTCTTGATACAAAAACCAATTAAAGATAAACACCACATGCGTTACTTTTTAAATCTTAAAATAGAGTGTAGTTATATAAAAAAAAACATAGAATTATTAAAAAATAGGTTCACATAGGTTCGATTTCGACTTGAGTGTGTCGTATTTTTTCATGCAATCCACACCACCCAAAGGTGTCTGGAAGAGATAGTTCTTAACGACAAGACCACCAATTGTACAACATTACTTAGATTTAAGAAATCATGGTTGGTTTGTTTCTAGCTGTGCAATAGAGTGTTCTTTATCTAATTTTAACAGTACATAATTATGGCCTCAGTCAAGGTTTGCATAGTCGTAATGTTGATCATGAAACACGAACCAACTTGTCTACTATAGGAATCAACGTATATGTTTGTTTTAGTCTACGCCCCAGTCAAACAGTCAATGTTCAAAAGGCACAAGAATACAATATTAAATTCCCTGTTTTGTTTTTTCAAAATATTTAAACTGCGGTTAACGGTGCTGGTGGTACAATTATTTAATACCTTAAATAATTAAGTATTTATGTTAAAGTGTTATTGTACTACTGTTTGTTTTCCTTAATAAATAAAAATAAAACAGCTGCCTGGAATTAAAAAACCTGGCTAAAAGAATGTGAATTAGACCATAACTGAACTAAAACTAAGGCACTGGTGATCTATAAAGCAGCATTATTTCTACGGACGCCTGGATCACCGAAACAAAAAATTTCCTACAAGCGTCTGAAACTGATTAATTTTTATATTTCGAATTTTTGCTCTTGTCATCCCGCTTTTGTGTTAGGAGAAGTTTTTTGTTACATTTCGGGGCGCAGTTTAATTTCGAGCTTCACGTGACGATAATAAATTATAGGTGTTGGTAATTTTGCTGTGGCAGCGTTTTTTATTAGTTGGTTAGATTGTGGTAACTTTGAAAATAAACAAAGTCCGCACAAGGCCTCGAACCTGGGTCTTTCGCTTTCGAGTCCATAGTTCTACCTACTATGCTACCATCGTTCACGAGTGTTACCTTCACCCATCCAGTGTAAGTGAAAGTGCCACTGGACGCTGTATATATATCATCTCATTACGTAGATACAAGGTAATTTTTTTTAGATTGTGGTACATGAGCATTTGTGTATGTGGTGTATCTGTATGCAGTAATAATCGTTTTGGAATCATCTTTGATACGAAATACAATAAAATAAGCGAGTCCCACGCCACAGCTAGTTACTTAAAATGACAGTTACAAGAGAGTATTTAGGAGTCTTTGTTTAGTTTTTGCAGAATCGAGAATACTAGTTTCGAAAAGTAAGTAAAAGTGCTTAGAAAAAAGGGAACTGCGATAACAAATCCCAAGAATCGGAAAACGCGCAAAACAATTAGCAGCGTTACTACAGGCAAAATTACGACAAAGACTCCTAAATACAGTTCTACACAAGAAATAAGTCTCGCGGATGTACCAGCGCAGATGACCAAATTTTGGATGTGAGGCAAGATGATCGACCAATCACATAGTTTCATTTTATGGCAGGCCGCGTGCCTTTGTTGCTATTGGTTGATTCAACGTCATCGATGCAGGTGATTATTAGTTTGGCAATATTAGCGTGAGCGAAATAGGTAGCGCTACTGCGGCAATCAGTTCTGCACCTTAACCGTTAAAAATCATGTTGAATGTACTTATAGCTTCGGTTACTTTCGTTACACTTCTTCCTAGTCTGCGCGAACGAAGATTCCCGAAGGGACTTTTATGATATGTAGTACTGTACCTCTAAATGTATCGGACATACCTACTCTTGTAACTGTAATTTGAAGTAACTAACTGTGGCGTGAGACTCAAGGTTCAAGGGCCCAAATAACCTTTTTCATTTTATAATTTTGTTCTTTCTTTGTGATTTATATGTGTGCAATAAAGTACAATGTTACCTCACACACCTGTTTTGTCGGCATGGCAATATTGCCACTGAACGCATACTGCACAATGTGAAAATCGCGGCCTCTCGATCATAGAGCTCAGTTTACAAAGATCCGAAGTCTTCCAGGGCCATTATTCACGGTACGGTAGAGTACGACCGTTCGTAAGGAACCAGTACTTTAACTAGCCTCATCAGACAGCATACAGCAATTAAACATAGTTGTAAGAATTAGGCCTTAACTAGCCCCATCAAACGTGATGCGTATTCACGGAAGACAGCAAACTGTATATCTACATACAGCTGGCAACAATTACGATTTATGTGATCCTTACTAGCCTTATCAGATATGTAGCGTATCCACGGAAGACAGCACACAAAAAATACATAGCTGTAATAATTAGGTTTTTTGTAACCCTAACTAGCCTTATCAGACGTGATGCGTAGGTATTCACGAAAGACAGCAAACGGCATACACACAGCTGCAATAATTAGGATCTTTGTGACCTTAACTAGCTTCATCAGACGTGATGCGTATTCACGGAAGACACCAAACAGCATACATACTGCTGCAAAAATTAGGATCTTTGTGACCCTAACTAGCCTTACCAGACGTCATCCGTATTCACAGAAGACAGCATGCAGTAAACTTACATAGCTGGAACAATAAGGATATAGTGTAACCTGAACTAGCCTTATCAGACGTGATGCGTATTCACGGAAGACTGCAAACGGCATACATGCAGCTGCAAGAATTAGGAATTTTTGTGGCGTTAACTAACCTTATCATACGTGATGCATCATGCAAATCTAAGAAAGACAGTACACATTCATGACTGTAACGATTATACCTTTTTTTTGGAACCTATAAGATCCCACGTAGGACACTCTAATGGCCTTACTAATAAAGGTTATGAGCTGTGTATACAGTCGTTATGCGAGGTCTGACAAACTGGTTATTTGTACGGTAAATGCGATTAAACCAGTTTAAATTGATATACGTCAAATAGTTATTCAGGGTGTATAACTTATTATTAGTAAGGGCGTAAGAGTTTTGCGAAAACATATAAATATTTTTTTTAAAAGCCTGCTCGAACGCAACAGCGCATTATCTGACGACAAAAATTGTGGTCCTTTGAGCTGTTTTTTTTTTATTTTTAGGAAAAGAAGTTACACGGTGCTAGATCAAGGCTGCAATGAGTGTTACCGAGGAATTCTATTGGCGTGCTGTAAGGGAAGTCTCTTGTTTTGAGAGAGGGCACGTTGTCGTGGTGGAGCAGGAGCCCTCAAAGCCCACAAACTTTTACCAAACTTTTTTAAGCATGTGGTATCATTCGGCGTTGATTCATCTTTGGTTCCGTAAAACAGTAGATAACAGATATCCAGTCAAATTGAAGAAACTCGCGATCACAAGCTTTTCTCCGCTTCTAGATCGCTTGATTTACATCATAATCACCCAGTATCAGTCCACTGCTGGATATAGGCCTCTCCCAAGACACCTCACTGAGCCCAATCTTTGGCTCTTCTCTGCCAGTCACTATCCACCGCGTTGCGAATGCGAATTCGTCGGTCTACCTGGCCCTAAATTCTGTTAACGCATTGTATTACAATGACTAATGCATGAACGGGGCGATTTCATTTCATTGCTGCGTAAGCCCGCGCAATAGTATAAAAAAAAACACGTCACGTGACCCGTCCATTTATCTGTCATTGTCCTATAATGCACCAACAGAATTGAAGCCCTACGCTACGTTTAAGTTTGGTAGGTGTTAATTCTAAAAACCAATTTAAATTTAAGAATCCATGCCGGGACTCGAATCCCGGCATAGGTGGAATTTTTAGCCTCTAAATAGGTTTTTAAAATTGTCCTTAGCACGGGTTAGTGCATTAAAAATAATATAATCAGGCGTTAATTAGTTTTGGAACACCCAAAACCGTCGATGTTAGATAAAAAAGGAGAAATCCAAAATTTTGTTTGCTTAGTCGCTTCCGTGTACTAAAATACGGCTTACAGCAAATAACTTCACCTTGGGGGATCTTCGCGGTGATTAATGGCGCTGCAAACAATGCAGGCTTGCCTACCGGGCGAGCAAAATAAACAAAGACGGAAGATCCGCTCCAAGGACAAAAGAAGAGGTGTTAGACAGAGGGAGCTGGATATTTTTCTAGACTTGGGCAAAGTGTGTCCTTAGAGGGACTTGTTATATCTCATATCTTTGCTCACCGAGACGCACTATATCTCTGTCATATCTCGCTCACCACTTGTTTCCTAGCTCATACGACGTCCAATCAACTAAGTGCGTGTGGAAACAAGAGACACAAGTGGTGAGTCAGTCTAGTCTACCTATTCCCTACTTTATCCAGATCCCGTTTTTTTTTTTTGTGAACTTTCTCTCATCGCTCGTTGGTTACGATGAGAAATGCGGCCGAATGTAACCGATGTTGATCTCGCTCTCGCGCATTGTGTGTGAGCTGGATAAAGTAGCCGGAGATGACTACCGTACTGAGTTGGGAGTATGTGTGAGGGAGTCAGATATAGTTGACATCTCTGGGATATGAATGGGACACACTTGACGGTGAGGGAGTTGTGTGTCCACACATATCTGGCTCTTGAGTTACCCAAGGCTATTTTTCATAAATGCCGCAAACCAAGTCATTGAAATATAGTTTAAGATTGAAGTCTTAAGTCTACTGCAAGTCAAGGTCGTAAATCTGTTGTCAGTTGAGAGTTATCAAGCGACAACATTATATTAGCAAGCCATTGGATTAGACATAGACATAGACATATTTATTCATAATTATAAGTTACACGTCAATTCAATAAGTTTGATAATTATTCCAGATAAAAATCGCATTTATGTATTAAACATTAATAAATTCGGCAATTAATAATAGTCAATATAAAATATCAGACAACCATCGGTCAAACATAGTCAGACAATCAGAAGACTTAAAGCCAGCCATCATAATTATAAACCGTTTGCTGGACAAGCCAGTTTTTGAGCTTCATTTTGAAACACTGCAAAGACGTGGAACTTATTATCTCAGTGGGCAGACGGTTGTACACTTTCGGTCCCATAACATGAGTTAGCTTACCAGACCTGGTTATTTTTTGTGGGTAACAGATGATAATTTGTCTGTATTGTCTACAGACAAATTATCTTAAGGCCTTTCTTCCGTGGATTACGGTGTCTCACTTGCACAATATTTTTTTTTTATTTAGACAGATAGAGAACACTTAGTCATCTTCGAGTAATCTTTTGCTAATGTGATGTGATGGTTTGGACCTTCAGACAACATATAACTAAAATACGAATATTTTAATTACACTCCATTTTCCTATATAACCTAACAAAAAAAATGTTCCAAAAATAAAAAAAATAATAATTTAATCGTCTCAATAATTATAGATGATCTCCTTCTCTGCAATCTTTCCGATTTAAGGTTACATGGAAGAAATTGCTGTCAGTAATAAGGCCGGCAACATTGTACCTCTTCTTTTGTAACCTGTCTCTGTAATTATTTTCTGGTGTGTACAATAAAGAATATTCTTATCTTATTAGACCCTGAAATCACAAAGGAGACGGATACACTTTCATACATTCTTGGGCCTGGGTGTAAAAAGGTGAAAAAGACATCAATTTAGAGCTTATATATTAGCAAACCATCTCGGAACATTCTGCGGATTTTGGCAATCTGAGAGCAGAGTTATAAGAGATTTAGTAAAAGTGAGGCTATGCAACAAGCTGACAATGAAACTTATACCTACTAAACTTATCCGTGTCCGTACAAGTTAAGCAAGATCGTAAGTCTGTAGAAAGAAAGCACTGGTCGGAGAATTATAATAACAAAAACAACAGGAAACACACTCAAAACGCACTAAACGATACGAGAAGACGAGTGATCATAGAATCATAGATTGACTCAGGGAGCTGTTACGCCTGTCACTGTTAGGTGTTAGCACAGACACAGAGTAAAAATACAGTTGACAAACACATGCAGACTAATCGATTAAAGTAATCGGCATCCTATTTTATTAGGGACATAAACTTATTTTTAAGATTTCTCGTCTTCCAGATTGCGAATTGAGCTCATTTTTTATATTTTGAAATAGAAAAATATAACGCTTTTTTAAAACCATATCTCAATTATTTACAATCAGGCCCAGAAATCCCCGTCTCTTTTTAATAAAATACTAGTTTAATTACAATCACAAAAAAATGTGCAATTGAGCAACATCCACGTAAGAAGTAACAACAGTGTACTAACGACATGAGTGTAATCCTAAATGTACAACAATTTTATATTTCAGTGTCTCCATAATAATATTCTTTATTCTTGTGGCGAGCACATGTCAACTCTGCGCGCGCACTACAAACTCCAATATTCCTGCATCGCGCAATCAAAGTGTTTCAATGACTTAGCATAAATATAACGTCCGACTAACAATAGTCGGACCGGCCGTCCCCAGGCATACGATCTGCCTGGCGGGAAATATCCCTTTATAGTGGAGGAGCACGATCACCCGCTCTTCCCTATATTCTGGTTGAGCAACAAAGTGTTCTTTTATCTATTTATATCAACACTACGGCAAATTCCTTTCATAACAAAATTTATAAAGGACAGCTGTATGGACCCAGACATTTGGGCAAAAATCGTCACTAACTTGGTTGCACGCGACGGATGTCGCAAACGTGGCTGACCCGAGCGGAGATGGCGGGATGACCTCACTTTTTTATGAGGTTGGCAGGAGGTGGCCATGAACACTGAGGAGTGAAAAGTGAAAGGGGACGCTTTTGCCCTGCAGTGGGACCCCATCGAGGCTACATAAAAAAAATAAGTGCTAATGGCCAATATTTAGCTACTAAGCCAAGCAGGTCGTCGTCTTGCTATACTAGTCCACTGCTGGACATTGTGGTCCCTTAAAGAGCGCCACGTTGTGCTATCATAGGGGGTAATGCCCTTAATCCCCACGCTGAGCATGCGGTTTGGGATCGCAGTTTGGTGGAATTGTACTGCTGGGGGCGCTGCTGCCCACCCCCCGGTTTGTGTCCCTTAGTCGCCTTTTACGACACCCGCGGGAAGAGTTGGGTTGGTGCTATTCTCTAGGCCAACACCACACAGCAGGCATATTTTTGCAAAGCAGACCTGGCTCAGAAGAGTTTATGAATTGATGGAGGAACTGTTCCTTTAGGAAGAGCCCTTTTGCCTGCCCTGCTTGGTTCCAAGCAGCTATGTAATTGTATGTTTAACGCCTGAACATTTTTTATACTTATTATCTTAGTCACTTAGGAATCTGTCACCTCTGGAATTATTACTTTTCTAGGTCTATTTTCTAGTCCATTTTATCTAAAAGTTATCTGGAAGTGATCACTTTAAGTGTTAAGACTGCCGTTTGTACTTTTAGGTTAAGAAATATCTGTGTGATTCCCATTTTTATGTGCAGTATGAATTCTCTATGTATATTTATCTTAAGTTACAAGAAGAAGAAAAAAAATTATTTTAGAAACAGTTCACACGCCACAGTAACAAATTTAAAACATTAGGTACTAAACATAACATTCACAAAGAACGAAGAAAAACGAAAGGTCACGGCGTGACACTGCTGCTATAAATGGCAGCTGACTCCGCAATATGCTGATAGACAAGCCTTCAGCGCTGATTTTCAGTCAGTGCCATGTGCTACCCCACGAGCGTCACAGACTGCGGTGCGATAATAATAATCATGGGCAATAACAATACTAAAGAATTAATAATACCGTATAAAGTAGAATACTTATATGTAATATAGAATAATACCCATATGAATAGAAAACGTATTATAAATACAGGATGAAAAAGAGACAATAAATGATTCTTTTTATTGAAGGAACTTCAGTCTACTGAATTCAGTCTCAGTATTCAGTCTACATTTGTTGATATTTTCTTTTTATCCAACAGCTTCCGATTACTTATTCTGGTTAAATTTTCTAAAAAGTTATTCAAGTAAACATTTTTTGAACTAAAACTTTCATAAGAATAACACATCCTGAAACCTGGTTGGACTCTTCCGATATAACAACACCCGTAAGTAGATTTGGACTAAAAGTCTACAAGTAAACCTTCTCTAGTACGAGCGCGTTTTAACGTTCCGCCTTTCCAAATCATTCCGGCTGAGCTTTCACCAACAAGATTATTCCGAATTCTAGAAACATTGCATTAAACAACTCGCAAACAAACTAGCTACCAACTTTACACCCGCACTTAAACGCTTTCTCAAAGAAATCTCGAAACTGGCACATAAAGCATTTTATCTCTGCAGTTGACGTCACGTTCTAGTGCGAGCGATCGCGACAAGCGGAAGCGATACGCGACCGCTTGATAACATAGTCCTTTGCCGTTTTAGTACGAGCGGGCTGTAACTTTTTCACGCACTCACAAAACTGACGGCTATTCTCCGGTAGGGAGGCAGATCAGGGCAAAGATTATTTTAAGGCATTATAGTATATAGATACGTTGTTTTATAGAATATTCTTTGTTTTATAGTGGATCGTCGTCAGGCTATACTAGTCCACTGCTGGACATAGCCCTCCCCTAAAGAGCGTCACGTTGTTATATCATAGGGGGTAGTGCCCATTATCCCCACGCTGGGTTTGCGGGTTGGGGATCGCAGTTCGGTGCAATTGTACTGCAGAGGTCGCTGCTGCCCAACCCCCGGTTTGCGTCCCTTAGTCGCCTTTTACGACACCCGCGGGATTTTTTTTATTGTGGATGTCAGACCCTGTTCTCAGCCTACCACTCCGGGGTCCAGGAGTGCTACATGTATACATAACCTCACGCCTGTATTCTAGAGGGGTAGGCAGAGACCAGGGACTGCCACTTGCTACGATCCTGACAGATCGTCTTCGCTTCATCAACGTTCATAAGTCGTTGCTTACACGCACGCAGGTTCCGGGTACTTTTTATCTTCCCCTTTTGGTTAATGTATGTCCGCCTGGGACGTTAGCGTACAAGAGTCGTAATAATAAAAATAATTATTTATTTATTGAACAAATAGCAAAAACATAAATAAAATGAACAACATGAACTCGGAATGAATTTAATCAACATTTTTAATATATCTTTCAGAAAATGCATTTGACTTAATATGTAGACTATAAACGTTCTTCAGAGAGGCTAAGAGTTAAATTTAAGTTGATACAACTTGCGATGTATTAAAAACACCAAACAATTTGTGATATTTTAATATCCAAAAAACTTTAAGCGGCTAACATTGTTGAGTAACATTTAGCAAACAGAAAGTGCATACCATTCGTAGAAATACTTTTATTAATTTTTGATTTACTGTGGTGATATTTTTAAGAGACAAAAGTAACATTTGCGCTATTTTCTTAAGAAAAACACGGTTGTAAATAAACCGTTGACGCTCATCTTATCGCCACGCTGTCGCTTGTGCGGGCCACCGCCGCCGCGCGAAATCTCCTGAAACTTAACTGTTGCAGTGCAGATTGTGTTCTGAATAATAATGAAACGTGTACGCCCTGAGCTCATAAACACCGAGGCGCCGGTAAGGTGGGAATTTGGATGGGGTCGTTTTAGATGAGGCATGTTAGAAAAAGCGTTGAAATGCGAATTGAATTATCGCACCAATGGTTGTGTGCTAATATGTTAGCAAACATTTTATTAATGCCTTAAATTTAAAAAAAAAAATTTAGTACAGTACTACACATCATAAAAGTCCCTTCGGGAATCTACGTTCGCGCAGACTAGGAAGAAGTGTAAAGAAAGTTCCCGAAGCTATAAGTACATTCAACATGATCTTTAACCGATACGGTTAAGGTGCAGAATTGATTGCCACAGTTTACTCATTTCACTCACATTAATATTGCCAAACTAATAGTCACCTGCATCGATGACGTTGAATCAACCAATAGCAACAAAGGCGCGCGGCCTGCCAAAAAATGAAACTATCTGATTGGTCGATCAACTTGCCGCACATCCAAAATTTGGTCATCTGCACAGGTACATCCGCGAGACTTGTCGAGCAGTTGGTGCCGCCTTTCGTGTAAGGGCAGCCGTTATGCCATGTCAGAGGCCTTAAGGGCGGCTTGATTACTTCTGACAGTAAGGCTCGCCATTGCCTTACAATCCTGTACCAACCCGAACATGGCTCCCGTGGTGGAGTATGGCCTGACCTACCTACGATGCAGGAAGTGCCCCAGCAGTGGGAACGTACAGAATTTGATATCGATATCAAATTCAACTTACTTACCTGTGCTTCACTCGGGGATAAAAGACATTAAGTCAAGTGAGTCATGTTAAAAAAAAAACGCATTCTTTCGGAATCAAAAACGAGAAACCGACTCACACGAAATGTGATTTTTTTGTTTTCGTATTACTATAGATTAGGTTTGTTTTACAATCCCATTAAGTTAATGGCTTGAACGTACCATTTTCCAGCTATACTCTTTTAAAACTATCGCTTTCGGGAGTAGGAGAGCATTCCCATATAATTATATTATTATAATTAGCTATAAAAAATATGCCACGTGTAAGAGAAGTCCATACCCAACATTGTAAAGTATTAAATATTCATTATGTATGCCTGTATTTTCAAACAGGCATAAAAAAGTAAGTAAAAAATAAATAAAATAATGTTAAATAATCTTTTTATGTTATTGAGTCACGTGTCATCAATGCCTGGTTGTTATGCTTTTAGCAGTCTATTTTGGGAAAATTAAAATAAATCGTCTACGAAATAAAAAAATCTTTTTATTTGGCTTACAATATGCATTTTTTTGTAAATGCCATGTTTATCATAGTTACCAACCCTTGTATGCCCCCACTGCTGGGGCACGGGTCTCTTCCCGCATCGCAGGAAGGTTAAGCAAGACTCCACCACTGGGACCAAGTCCGGTTTGGTAGAGCATTTAAAGAATTACCTGAGTATAATAAATGTACAATATCCAAAATGTCAAATACGGAATTTCAAAATACTTGTTTTTATTTTTTAAGAATTCATTTAAAGAATAATAGCAATTTTGGTGCGATTTCAATGTAGACCATGCATTCAGTGTGAAGAGCGTAGCATTTGCGTCTCCTTCTAAAATCATGATAGAAAGTCAAGTTTGCACTTTAAAAACAGGGAATTGCCTTCTCCAAATCCCATTTCTTATGCCCAGTCAATATCTACAGCTCCCACTTCAGCTATATTGTATGGAAATTATATAGCCGTTGCTTGAGACAGGTAACAATAAGCTTTCGGCTCGCTAAACAATACGAGGGGCTATTTGGACGGCGGCGGTATTGTTTACAGACTCTTGGAAAAATATTGTTCTTCTTTAAATGTCGAGTAAAAAGTTAAAGTAAATGTAATTTATATTTCTCTTAACAATGGTAAGTGTACAGTCTGTGGCATTATTAGTAGCTTTCTGAATTTAAGAATTCACTCAACAAATCGCGCGCTCGAAGCGCTCGTGGCCTAGACGAACCGAAAGTACGGAATCAATCACTTGGTTAAGCAACAACAGGCGCGGTCAGGTGAAGGATGGGTGAGAGTCCCGTGACTACCGCTAGTGGCATTTTTCCGAGCCCTACCGTGCTTCGCAAGGCACGTTAAGCCGTTGGTGCCGGCTGTCATATAATGACAGTCGTTAAGCCATGTCAGAGGCCCTATGGGCGGCTTGATAACTTCTGACAGTAAGGCCCGCCGCTGTCTTACAATCCTCCACCAACCCAGACTTGGCCCCCGTGGTGGAGTATAGCCTAACCTTCCTGCGACGCAGGAAGAGACCCGTGCCCCAGCAGGGGGGACATACAAGGGTTGATAACTCAACAAATACCTAACGTTGTGCCTAGCTATGGGCCAGTGTCTGAATTGAGAATTTCGCTAAGTAAATAGTTAACTATAGTGCTGTCTTTTCGAATTACTCAGAAAAGAGCGTGACAGAATGTTTCTAAAGTATTTACTTTGTGAAATTCTTCATTCAGAAACCGGTCCAAAGTTTTATCGCATTCTTTAGATAACAGAACGATACTTTGATATTTACTTTGTCATCATTATGATCGTTTTATTTTTAAGTCACGATTTTTCTTGGGGCAACCATTTCATGTGCCTTCTGGACACCCCAGTCACTTTATGGAATGCTCATCTTTAACAAAAAAAAATGTCACTAGCATAAATCCATTTATAAATACATAACCATAAAGCATTCCTCTCGGTTTCTAAATATTAACGGAAAATTCGCATTTTGATATTATGGCTACACTGTGGAAGACTATACAATCATATTTCGACTGTTTAGCTGATAGTAAACTCCATTCACACAGAGCCGGCCAGATGCTCGGCAATATTTTGTTCGATTGTCTGATAGCGATATTAATCTTTCACAAGAGTACCATTATTATTTTACTGTACAGTCTGTTAGCTTTTAGAATGAATATACCTCGGGCTCTAGAGTAGGCTTCGGTTTTTGACGAAAGCACTCGAGTATAATACTAGTTCTTGCTCTGTATAAAACTTTCCTTTACTATTTCGAAAAAACTTATGTAAAGTGTCATATTAGTTACGATAATTATGTATATTGCACGAATATTTCTATCTATCTACCTATACACGAAAGTTTCATACATCGACCAATTATGGGATGTATTAGCAAAAGGAAAGATAAAAAGTACCCGGACCCGGCGTGCGTGCATGCAACGACTTATGAATGTTGATGAAGCGAAGATGATCTCTCAGGATCGTGGCAAGTGGCAGTCCCTGGTCTCTGCCTACCCCTCTGGGATACAGACGTAAGGTTATGTATGCATGAACGTATTTCTATTTCTAACCGATAGCAGGTATATTCTAAAAGCTAACAGACTATGCGTGTGTACTCGTATGTATTTGAACTCCTCCTTAACAGCAGGACAGATTTGAATAAAAAAAATTGTATGCGTTTGGTTGGCACCCTCGATCATTTAGATTCACAATCAGCCCGGCAGATGGCGCTGCATGCAGGATAACGCCAGTTGGGTCCGCTAGTTACTAATCGTGACTTAGGTAACTCTCCAGAAACTATAACAGTGCTATACAACAGATACGTTTCTTTGTGCAGTCCGTCGCACCCCAATAGACGGCACCATCACACTTTCCGTTATTCTTCCTACACCGTCCACCATGCTTCAGGCACCTCGTCTCTTTCAAAGGCACTGGAAAGGAGGAAAACACAGTATTTTCATTAGTTTACAATGAGCCCAGCGTGGGGATTATGGGCATTACCCCCTATGATAGCACAACGTGGCGCTCTTTAGGGGAGGGCTATGTCTAGGAATGGACTAGTTTAGCCTTATACTATTTTTATTTTTTATGCACTAACCCGTGCTAAGGAACAAATTTAAAAACCTATTTAGAGGCTAAAAATTTCACCCATGCCGGGATTCGAACCCGCAACCTCTGGCTATCCGTGCCAGCGCTCTACCAATTGAGCCAATGGGCGACTCACGGCATAGTTTAGCCTTACGACGACGACGACGACGACGACGACGAGAGTTTCATGTCATCCTACTAATCACACTATAATATTTTAAAGGCGAAAGTTTGTGAGTATGTATGTTTGTTACTTCTTCACGTCCAAACGGCTGGAGGGATTAAAATAAAATTTGGTATTGAGTTAGCTGATACCCTGGATTAACACATAGGTTACCTTTTACTGCGGGAAAATATCTTATTCCCATGGGAAAATCGATAAACCGCTGGCAACACTGCGGGGCATAGCTAGTATTATATAAATGTACAAGTTTGTCAACATGCTGGATGTTTGTTACTCAATTACGCAATAATAATACAAAGGTTATTTTAATTCCCCCGCCGTATTTTTGATGCACAGGTCAACTTCACTTTAACTTCAGGTCACAGGTTTACTTCATTATACATTCGAAACATTTGACACGACCTGGTCCTGGTCAAAACCTGGTCGGACTTTTCCAATATAACAACACCCGTAAGTAAATCCGGACTAAAAGTCTACAATGTGTTGTGCTTACGAAAGTTTTAGTTCAAAAATTTGACACGACATTACAAAAGAAATAGGATGTAGAAAGGTAATTTTATTTCCCTTATCACTTACGTAGCCGGCAGCATTGGCCCCATTGATGTTTACTGAACGGGTCAACTTTATTATACATACAAATACCATCCGAAGAAGATATATTGCATGCTTAAAGCATTTGTTAAGATACCAAAATTATTGTCTCCAAAATAATGGGAAAAATCGCTGACCGCAAGCCGGAGAAGGAAATCTAGGAAGAAATGTATGGGATCGGAAAGAAATCGTAAGTGCTGCTGAGCTCTGCTAATCAGTTAGGCACAATAAGAAGAAGAATATACACACGAAACGTTTAACAATACATTCCAAAAGAAATAACATGTACAAAGGTTACATTAAAAAGTACAAGTTTGGAGTCCGATGCTGCCAGCCACGTAAGTGGTAAGGAAAGTAAGATCCCTTATCACTTACGTGGCTGGCAGCATCGGACTCTACATTTGTACTGTTTACTGCACAGGTCCACTTTAATATACATACAAAACGTTTTACAATACATCCCATACGAAATAGCATCGTCGTCGTCAGGCTATACTAGTTCACTGCTGGACATAGCCCTCCCCTAAAGAGCGTTGTGCTATAGGGGGTAATGCCCATAATCCCCACACTGGGCATATGGGTTGGGGATCGCAGTTTGGTGAAAATATATCACCTTTGATATATTTGTGAAAATATATCAAAGGTGATCTAACTTCACTTATCACCTATGTGGTGGCAGCATCGGACTCAAAACTTGTACTGTTTACTGCAGAGGTCGGCTTTATTATACACACAAAACGTTTGATAATACATTACGTAAAACAACATGTATAAAGGTGATGTTACTTCCTTTCCGACTTACGTGGCTGGCAGCAGCGGACACCAAACTTGTACTGTTTAATGCACAGGTCGTCCTGGGGATCGATGGTGGGATCGCCGGAGCTGATGCATTGTCTCGCCATCCGGCACATGCCGCCAGCTGTCAGGCAGGAGTACTCCTGCCTCACGTTGTAGACGCTGCTGTCCACTTGTTCGTCTGGAGTTGAAGGTATAATGGCATAAGCGGTAGCCATGCTGTTAGTAGGTCAGTAGGATATTTGACAGGTTTGTTTGTGTATTTGTTGGTGTGTTTGTTTTTTTTGTCTTTTTGTGTGTGCATGCTTATGTGTGTGTGTTTCTGTGTGTGTTTGTTTGTTTATTACACTTTATTGCACAATAAAACCATAATAACGACTTAAATAACATACAATGTGATAACAATTACGTACAAAGGAGGACTTATTTCATGTTTCCGAAGACTAACTCAGATTTTTCTTTGGTGTTTTTTATAGTGCTCAAAAAGTGATAATAATAAAAAAAATGTGAGTGTTTACTTAGATTTAATTCCAGGCTTAAGGTTTATCAGAGAGGGATGGAGCGCAGCATTTTGGGCCTGAGGAGAGTAGACCGCGTCCGGTATTTCGGACACTGCGCGCAAAGACCCGAACAATTGACGTGGGTGTCCAGACGGCAAAATTAAAGTGCTGCTGGGCTGGTCATGTCAGTTGAATGCACCCGAATAGGTGGGCGAAACTCGCCACCGCATGGGTGCCACACGACGGACATCGAAATCGAGGCCGGCCTAGAAGACAGTGGAGAGATGACCTCGACAACCATCTGCCGGAGTGGTCTGAGGTGGCCCAGGATAGGAAACGTTGGACTGAATTAAGGGAGGCCTTTGCCGAGCAGTGGGACACAAACATAGAGGCTACGTAAAAAAAAAAGATTTAAGAAATCATGGCTGTATTCTCTTCCTAGTTGTGAATTAAAGAGCTCTCTATCTATCTACATTTTGTATGAAAATGAATTAAAATGACGCCACATCTTCAAGCCTCCCTCACCCACATCCTATTTTCGGTATCAGTATTCTGATACACTTTAGAATACTCTCCATCCAAATAATACGCTCCGTGCTTTGCAAGGCACGCTAAGCCGTTGGTGCCAGGTGTCATGTAAATGCAATCGTTAAACCATGTCAGAGGCCTTATGGGCGGCTTGATAACTTGTAACAGTAAGGCCCGCCACTGTCTTGCAATCCTCCACCTACCCGGACTGGGCCCCGTGGTGGAGTATGGCCTAACCTTCCTGCGATGCATTAAGAGACCCCAGCAATGGGGACGTACGATCCGAGGATTGATGTCGATCGAAATAATCCGCTCACAAATCGTGAATACAGTTAATAAACAAATAACTGCTCAGACAAACGCTCCACATTTTGGCTGTCTGTCCGGTTCAGTGAAGCATTCAGTCAATCAGAGTATAGTTGTGCACAAAACGTCATTCATTTAACGATGTAATGCCATCGGCCGGAATGATTGCGCTCGGCATTTTCGAAATTTGAAATTCCATTAGCGCTGATTTCATGAAAGTGTCCCGAGGAATTTAAAAAAACGGTAAAATGGGTTAGTATCAGATGATCGTAAAAGCAACTGGTCACGGCATCAACTTGTCCTAAAATCATTTCGACGAAATTGCAACTAGACTAAAAAGTAACTCGTCTATGAAGCAAATCGTCAGAAAATTATTTTGTCTACTGCCCTATAATCTATTCGACTTAAATGTGATTCGTCTAAATAGTTGGTCGCCTGTTAAGCAACTCGTCTTAAAAAACAAGTGATCTACATAGTTGGTCGCCCGTGAAGCAACTCGTCTTAAATGGGTGTCGGGTAACATTAATCCTGTTTCAATCGTACCTGAGCGTTCAGATTAAGAAGTATGACTGTAAATGAGTAAAAATGGGAAAATCTGAGGCAAAATTCAGACTTATTCGGTGAAGTTTTGTTGAGGAAACGTAGAAATATTTTAAGTACCTACACTTATCTACATGGGAGCGCGTACTTTCTAAAAACTTCTCTACTTTATTAATACTTTTTCGTAGAAATAAATAAAAAGAACAAAAGTAATATTAAATCAATCAGTATAATGCTCCTGCGATGCAGGAAGTGACCCGTGCTCCAGCAGTGGGGAAAAACAAGGGTTGATAACGAATCAGTATAATAACTAGTTTGAAAAAGATAAGATAAGAACAAAAACACACCTTTTTAAAACTTAACGCATTTCTCTTACAAACACATCATTCTGCCTAAATGATCTGATGAAAATGAACATTAAATAAAACAAATAAATTATATTTGGCCTAAATTCAAATTTCTTTTTATGTCCGATATAACTATTAAAAATTCATGTGCCGAAATTCAACCAAATAACTATTTTGTGTTTCTGACGAGTTGCTTTTGAGACCAATAACTTTTTAGCTGAATTGCGAATTTGTCCAGGTGATTTTAAGACGATTATCTATAGAGACCAGTTACTTCATGGGCAACCTCATAATTTGTCTAACGGATTTCTGACGAGTTGCTTCATAGACGAGTTACTTTTTAGTCTAGTTGCAATTTCGTCATGATGATTTTAGGACAAGTTGATGCCTGGACCAAATGCTTTTACGACCATCTGATACTAACCCGGTAAAATGTCCCGAGATGCGTTTGAGACATTCTTTTTTTTAATGTAATAAGTATATAAAAATATGAATATAAGAATCGTGTATATAATATTATATAAGAATCGCTCGTAGCCCCGGCTCCCTGAGTGATCTTAAACGATCAAGAAGGTTAAGCAACATAGAGCGCGTTCACTGCATGAATAGGTGACCGTCTATGAGTAACGCTAGTGGCATTTTTTACAGCGGTTCCGTGCTTTGCAAGGCACGTTAAGCAGTTGGTGTCATCGAATGCCATCTATCGATGGCAGCCGTTAAGCCCGTGTGTCTTGAAAACTTCTGAGAGTTAGACCAGCCACTAGTCTTGCAATCCTCCACCAATCCGGACTCGGCCCCCGTGGTTGAGTATGGCCTATACCTTCCTCAGGGAAGAGACCCGTGCCCCTCGGTGGGGACATAATGGGTTGATGATGAACATAAAAATATCGTGTCACACAGTAAGTTCGCTAAAAAGCGAACTCGTCCGACACGGCTTCATCAAGTTTTATGAATTTTGTTGTATATATTTGGTTGTTCGGTAGGTGCTAGGCTAATTAATATGGCAAAACAATGTGTGCCACATTAATAGCGAGGGCTAATTAAAATTTATCTGCCTTAAACATAGTTAGACTTGCCCAGTTACATTAAATAAAGTCTAGTATATAAACGTTACACGGCAGGAAATCTCTCTCTGAAATAGAGTATGGGCTTAATTATCACGTGTGCCCACAGCGGATTGACTGTTTCAAGCTCTCAGACATTCAGGTTTCCTCGAGATGTTTTCCTTCACTTTCCCGATAGCGTCAATACAAACGTGCATTTATTTTTATTCATAAGCGACATCGCACCGGATTACAATTCATTTTTAGGATCGAATTTAGAGGACGCTCGTGGCTTAGTGGAACTGGGTGATTGGAATCAATCACTAGATTTAAGCAACAACAGGCGCGGTCAGGTGGTGGATGGGTGACCGTCCAGTGACTACCGCTAGTGGTATTTTTTCCGAGCACTTTCGTGCTTTGCAAGACACGTTAAGTAGTTAGTGCCGGCTGTCAGGTAATGACAGTCGTTAAGCCATGGCCAGTACCTGACCGCGCCTGTTGTTGCTTAACCGATAATCACTCGGTTCCACAAGGCTACGAGCGCTTCACACGAATCCACTAGGACACGAGCGCTTCTATAGCTGCAATCACCATTTATGCTGAATAAAATGCTCTAGTTACACTTCTTATGCTTTCGTTTGGCTAAAATTAATTCAGAAAATAGCGTCAGAGCAAAGTAGTACAATACAGCTTCTAAAGCCGCCATCACCATTTACGATGAAGTATATTTCTACTTACATTTCTTATGCTTCCGTTTGGCTAAGGTCAATTCAGAAAATAGCGTCAGAGCAAAGTAGTAAAATATAGCTTCTAACGCCGACGTCAACATTTCTGGTCAAGTATATTTCTTCTTAAATTTCTTATGCTTCCGTTTGGCTAAGGTCAATACAGAAAATAGCGTCAGAGCGAAGATGTAGTACAATATAGCTTCTACCACCGCCATCACCATTTATGGTGAAGTATATTTCTACTTACATTTCTTGTGCTTCCGTTTGGCTAAGATCATTTCAGAAAATTGCGTCAGAGCGAATTAGTACAATATAGCTTCTACCGCCGCCATCATCATTTATGGTGAAGTATATTTCTACTTACATTTCTTATGCTTCCGTTCGGCTAAGGTCAATTCAGAAAATAGCGTCAGAGCGAAGATGCAATATAATATAGCTTCTACCGCCGCCATCATCATTTATGGTGAAGTATATTTCTACTTACATTTCTTATGCTTCCGTTCGGCTAAGGTCAATTCAGAAAATAGCGTCAGAGCGAAGTAGTACAATATATATTTCTACTTACATTTCTTATGCTTCCGTTCGGCTAAGGTCAATTCAGAAAATAGCGTCAGAGCGAAGATGTAGTACAATATAGCTTCTACCGCCGCCATCACCATTTATGGTGAAGTATATTTCTACTTACATTTCTTGTGCTTCCGTTTGGCTAAGATCATTTCAGAAAATTGCGTCAGAGCAAATTAGTACAATATAGCTTCTACCGCCGCCATCATCATTTATTTTGAAGTATATTTCTACTTACATTTCTTATGCTTCCGTTCGGCTAAGGTCAATTCAGAAAATAGCGTCAGAGCGAAGATGCAATATAATATAGCTTCTACCGCCGCCATCATCATTTATAGTGAAGTATATTTCTACTTACATTTCTTATGCTTCCGTTCGGCTAAGGTCAATTCAGAAAATAGCGTCAGAGCGAAGTAGTACAATATATATTTCTACTTACATTTCTTATGCTTCCGTTCGGCTAAGTTCAATTCAGAAAATAGCGTCAGAGCGAAGATGTAATACAATATAGCTTCTACCGCCGCCATCACCATTTATGGTGAAGTATATTTATACTTACATTTCTTATGCTTCCGTTTGGCTAAGGTTAATACAGAAAATAGCGTCAGAGCGAAGATTTAATACAATATAGCTTCTACCGCCGCCATCACCATTTATGGTGAAGTATATTTCTACTTACATTTCTTATGCTTCCGTTCGGCTAAGGTCAATTCAGAAAATAGCGTCAGAGCGAAGTAGTACAATATATATTTCTACTTACATTTCTTATGCTTCCGTTTGGCTAAAGTCAATTCAGAAAATAGCGTCAGAGCCCAGATGTAGTACAATAACTTCATTACTACGAGATACGTGTTAAAACTTGACTGGTTTTTCCAACGACTGCCGAGTCAAAATTATCTGGAGATTATTTCAATTGTTCGCAGACCATATAGTACACAACAGCTCACGCACTCATCCTTCGGCGGTAATGTCCAATGCGAAATCTAGATAAAATGAGTCTTCGTTATATAAAGTCAGAACAATGGAATGATTTATAGTATGAATACGTCATTGTTATGGGGTCGCACGGATGTTTACGTGAGAAAATCCATGTAAGCAGTGTTTATACTGCAGGATGTCTCAGACAGAACGGTATGATGAGACTTACACAAAGTTTTCTATCTGATCTAGCGGTTGTATGATACTGAATGCATTGTACATTTCGTACAATCGCTAGATCAGATTAGGCATAAAAACACATGTTACAACAGATTTTTCTTTTAGATAATTCGGATTCGCCCTGTAAATAAAATAAGTTTTTAGGATTGTAAAAAAAAATATTAATAATTATCTTCAATCACACTATATAGACTTAAAGACGGACTCAGGTTGTGTAGGTAGGAGATGCCTATTTTTTAACAGAGAAATAGGGCGATTTCGGAGACTCCGTGCTTCACAAGGCACCTTAAGCCGTTAGTGCCGGCTATCATGTAACGACAGTCGTTAAGCCATGTCAGAGGCCTCATGGGCGGCTTGATAACTTCTGACAGTAAGGCCCGCCACAGTCTTACGATCCTCCACCAACCCGGACTTTGCCCTTGTGGTAGAGTATGGCCTAACCTTTCTGCGATGCAGGAAGGACCCGTGCCCCAGCAGTGGGGACATACAAGGGTTGATATCAAATCGAATATCTCATGATGTTTTCTTTGTCCAACCAACGTTTTCATGGTATATGCTCGAACAGGGAATGGAACCTAAGTTTCTCGTGTCCGAGTCCATTACTCTACCCACTGGGCTACAGCTGACGTGAGGAAACCTGAGTGTCTGAGGTATTTAAACACCTCAGCGCTTGAAATTGCCAATTCGCGGTGGGCACGCGTGATAATTAAGCCCAATCTCTCTCTCTGGGAGAAGGCCTGTGCCTTGCAGTGGGACGTTTGAGGCTACATACAAAATATATACATAATAATATTACGTCTGAGAGAGTGATCTGTTACAGACTGTAGTCCGCACTGAGATAGTTTAACCTGCGACTGTTATGGAATTATTCCTCTACTGTGCCCTTTGTTAGGCCAGCCTCTACCAGTAATGTTAAGTATTTATTTTTCTGTACATCACAGTGTGTGATAAAGTTGGATTGTACAGAGGTTTGCACCGTTACACTACATGGTAGTGTAATAGTGCATACCTCTTTACACCATTTTTTATATTTCTTTTCTACGAGTATCTATCATATTCAAAAATTTAAAATTATGTCCCACATTTTCGAGGTGTCCCTCGTTTTTGTTTTTATCCAGTTTTCGTTTTCATTATAAATAAAAACAGTATAAATAAAGCACAAAGTTTAAGTCGTTCCAAATTTAATAATTGTTAAAAGTTTTACAACACTACAGTGTAGGGAGCTATTTGTGAAATATTTAACGTGAAATTTTTGTCAGAGTAGACCATCAGGAGATGGATGGAGGTGAAGAATTGCCAGTTTGAAAAACATATAACCTCACGCTTGTATTACAGAGGGGAGGCAGAGATTCGGGACTGCCACTTAACACGATCCGGACAGATCGCCGAAAGCCAGTTTAGAATCCGAAGGAAATACGCATTGAAACAATTCAACACGCTTTTACGACCAGTTTTATTAGGAGACTGGGCGTCTAGATTTATAAAACGTTTTTTGACTATTTTTAAAAACCTATTTAGAGGCAAATAAATTCCACCCATGCCGGGATTTGAACCCGCGAACTCTGGCTGTCCGTGCTAGCGCTCTTTTCAACTGAGCTAATGGACGACTCACCGGCATAAGTGAAATTTCGAACCTCTTTACACTATTCTCTGTATTACGTACAGGCAGCGACATCTGGCTGAAGTCGATTGTATCACTTGCAGCCCCGACTACCTACTTTGCAGTTAGGTTTTTACATCGGAATGATATCGCTGTACCCACATGATTATACTATTATCATTTTTTTATTTTATTGCTCTAAACCGTGCTAAGGACAATTTTAAAAACCTATTTAGAGGCTAAAAATTCCAATCTTAGCATGGGTTAGTGCATTAAAATAAAATAAAATAGTATAATAGTATACATGTGTTAAGTTATTTAGGTGGACGTTCATACAACACTTTGTCATTCACAGTCATACTGTGACAAGTCTTTATCCTATTTCCTACTACCTAATATTACAAACGCGAAAGTTTGTAAGCGTGGATGGATGGATGTTTGTTTTTCATTAGCGTAAAAGTTATTCAATGGATTTTAATGAAATTTTACAATAATATAGCTTGTACATCACAATAACACATAGGCTACAATTCATGAGGATATTGTGTGAATTGTCTAAAATATGGCGATAAGTGTCAAGTAAATAGGGAAAAATCTAACATCTGCGAGATATTAGATTGCACGCCTAGGTGTACGTTTCAATCTAAATCATAGGTTTTAGGTTAAGGTTTAGTTTCGTTTTTTTATTAGTAGTCTAAATAGTTTATATTAATATTTATGTTTTTGCTATCGTAATTTCTGAGAAAATAAAATTAACTCTAAACAAAGAAAGTGAAAGTGAAATGTCTTTATTGCCAACAAAAAAATAAATAAACAAGGTACAATAACTGAGAAAATGTCTTAAGAACTAAATTTGGCAAAAGGCCTTATGCTCAGCTTCAAGTCGCCAGGAAACATGCTCTACTGTTGACGCTGATTTTCAGCAAAAGCCTTGGAACTTTAAGTTAAGGGATAAAAACTTAATTACAGAGTTGCTGAAAGGTAACATTATTTAAAAAAAATCTAAATCGTCTTGGAGAAAAAATGACAAAAGATCTCCAAACTTCGTGTTTTCCAAGTCCACAGACTTAATAAAACTTTGTTCAGGAGATCCGATCAGCACCGTATTCGGGAACGCAATGGCACCCCGCCAGCGTGCGACGTGAAGCCACTTTCAAACCCCACTCGATTTCCCTTGTCTTTTTTAAAACTACCCTCCAATATTTTTTGGTATGTTTTTGCTTGTCAATTTAATGTGTACATAACCACAGTAAATAATTCTTCAATGATATGGTGGCTGATGCAACTTCATTATGAATTTACCTACTTTATTCGATAACACTTACGCATAAAATTAGATATATCATGCAAAATCACGACAGACTTTACATAATTATTATTAAACACAAAACTCATGCATTGTAGCTTTAACTCCAGACGTTTTTCAACAAATAGAATTAATTTATTTATAGGAATACACAATGATAAAACAGCATTTTTTATATCATTGAGTCTACCTCCATACAATTACACAGTGACACGTCCTCAAATCTTTGCTAAGATGTTAACTACTGGCGTAACTACTTAAGACTAACTCCTGGTGGCTAGTAATAAAATATGTAACACAGACGGATATACCGACCCTTCCCGTGTGTACGAAACCAAATAATTAATGCACCGTATACGTATACTTCGTTATCAACCCTTGTATGTCCCCAACTGCTGGGGCACGGGTCTCTTCCTGCATCGCAGAAAGGTTAGGCCATACTCCACCACGGGGGCCAAGTCCGGGTTGGTGGAGGATTGTAAGACAGTGGCGGGCCTTACTGTCAGAAGTCATCAAGCCGCCCATAAGGCCTCTGACATGGCTTAACGACTGCCATTATATGACAGCCGGCACCAACGGCTTAACGTGCCTTGCGAAGCACGGAAGCGCTCGAAAAAATGCCACTAGCGGTAGTCACGGGACGCTCACCCATCCTGTACCTGACCGCGCCTGTTGTTGCTTAACCAAGTGATTGATTCCAATCACTCGGTTCGCCTAGGCCACGAGCGCTTCAGACGTATACTTAATTTCATTCAATTTTAGGCCCACTTGCACCAACTTCTTGAATCTGGCTTGATTTACATTTAACAAATAGTCTTCATTCGATATCAATCCTTGGATCTCCCCACTGCTGAGGCACGGGTCTCTTCCTGCATCGCAGGGCGGTTAGACCATACTCCACCACGGGGGCGAAGTCCGGGTTGGTAGAGCATAGCAAGGCAGTGGCGGGCCTTACTGTCAGAAGTTATCAAGCCGCCCATATGGTGTCTGACATGGCTTAACGACTGTCATTACATCACAGCCGTCACCAACGGCTTAGCGTGCCTTACGAAGTACGAAAAATGCCACTAGCGGTAGTCAAGGGACGGTCACCCATCTCGCACCTAATCGCGCCTGTTGCAATCAGTCGGTTAGTCTAGGCCACGAGCGCTTTAAACAAAATTCAATTTAAGTAACGTCGAAGTCGTGGTGCAAGTTGGCTTTGTGTGCGTGGTAACAAACTTTTGATAGACATCGTTAAATATTATTTAGATAGATAGATAGAGAACACTTTATTATACATAAAAATGGAAATTACACAGATATTTCTTAACCGAAGAGTACAGACGGCGGCCTTATCACTGAAAGTGATCTCTTCCAGACAACCTTTGGATGAACTGGACTAATACATTAGGGAATGAAGTAGACGTACAAAAAAAACATAGAAAACGATAATTTCAGAGGTACATATATACGAGTAAATACATGCCTAAATAACAGTTTGAATAAATAGAATTATCAACAGATACATACAAATAAATTACATAAATAAAAATAAAAAATAATAATAATAATATTATATATAAGTACAGAAATAATCAACAAAATATACACATTCAAAGGACATAAGTAGAACACAATTTTATTTATTTATGAATTAATTTATTCATTTATCAATTTACTTTTTTATTGATTTATGTATCTATCCATTTATTTACTTATTTATTTATGTATCCACTTACACAATTTCAATAATTGCAATTACTTTTATCAAGCCATAGAAGTTATTGCAAGGGCTAGTGGTGGCGTCCAGCAGTGAACTAGTTTAGCCTGAAAACGACGATGACGACAGAGTTCTATTAAAGGTGGAAATTAAGGCAGGTAGGCAGACAGACAGAGAGATATTTTGTATTGTTGTTTTTTCCAGTCTTCTGCTTGACCGTGCCAGCTCTCTCCCAACTGAGCTAATAGGCAACTACCAGCATCAGCGAAATGAAATAAATAATACAGAGAATATTGTAAAGAGGTTCGAAATTTCACTGATGCCGAATATACTTGCCCATTATCTCAGTTAGAAGAGCGCTGGCACGGTTTGCCTGTGGTCGCGGGTTGAAGTCCCGGCATGGGTGGAATTTTTAGCCTCTAAATAGGTTATTAAAATTGTCCTTAGCACGGGTTAGTGCAAAAAAAAGAATATAATAAATATTCTTCTTTTAGTTTTATCTTAATGGTCTTTGAGACTTTATTTAATTTTTCAACGTTTCAACAAAAACTTTTACTGACGAGAGGATTATTGAGATTATAAGATAAGGCGTCTTAGTAATAATCTCCAACAAACAAACAAAAGTAACCAATTTGCTTTATAGACTAAGATACTGCAGAGCCGAAGGTTGGGCCTTTTGAGTTAATTTACTAGAGCATAATTCTTCCTTGACGCAGGAAGAGACCTATGCCCCAGTAGTGGGCACGAAGTGTTTTTACCATAGCATACCATTTTTTTTCAGTTTCGAACAGATGGGCTATGCAACCCTTTAAAGCTAGTTATTATATTGATTGGGCATGTTATTATTTGTTTCAAATCGCAGCGATACTATTAAATTATATCGCAGTTATTATCCTGTTTAATATGCATAAGCCTTCTATTTGTTTTAAATCGCAGCGAGGTTATTAAATTAAATTGCAGTTATTATTTATGATATTGTGATTACCTATCTATGGGAAATGCTGAGGAATCGGCAAGGTGTACTTGTTATTTCTAATATTTTTTATCTTATAAGTTTGACAATTCTTTTTTTTCTTCTCGAATAAATAAAATAAAATAAATATTATGCTGTTTAATATTTATGAGCATCGTTATTGGTTTTAATCGCAGCGATGCTAAAAAACTTAATCGCAGTTATTATCCCGTTTCATATGTATGGGCATCGCAATTCATTAAGAAATATAAAAATTAAACTTTTTTATACTATTTTTATTTTAATGCACTAACCCGAGCTAAGGAACAAATTTAAAAAAAAATTTGCCTCTAAATAGGTTTTTAAATTTGTTCCTTAGCACGGGTTAGTGCATTAAAATAAAAATAGTATAATCATGTAAGTACAGTGATACCTTCCGCTATGGTGATCATTAGGGGAGGGCTATATCCAGCAGTGGACTAATATAGCCCGAAGAAGAAGTGTCCAATTTGCTTAAGTCAGATGTCGCTGCCTGTACGTAATACAGAGAATATTGTAAAGAGGTTCGAAATTTCACTGATGCCGTGAGTCGCCCATTGGCTCAATTGGTAGAGCGCTGGTACGGATAGCCAGAGGTTGCGGGTTCAAATCCCGGCATGGGTGAAATTTTCAGCCTCTAAATAGGTTTTTAAATTTGTTCCTTAGCACGGGTTAGTGCATTAAAAATAAAAATAGTGTAATCATGTGGGTACAGTGATATCGTTCCGATGTTAAACCTAACTGCAAAGTAGGTAGTCGGGGCTGTAAGTAATGCAATTTGCTTAAGTCAGATGTCGCTGCCTGTACGTAATACAGAGAATAGTGTAAAGAGGTTCGAAATTTCACTGATGCCGTGAGTTGCCCATTGGCTCAATTGGTAGAGCGCTGGCACGGATAGCCAGAGGTTGCGGGTTCGAATCCTGGCATGGGTGAAATTTTTAGCCTCTAGGTTTTTAAATTAAACTTTTTATGTTATGTGATATAACATCTACAATAATTATAGTTTTAAAATTATTATACTTTGTTGCATACTTTATTGCAAAAGACATTACATAAGAAAATACATGTGTAAAGGTGAGTTTATATTTGTTTTAAAGCAACTATAAAACTACTATACACTTTACAGTAACTTTAATGTTACAATAGCTATTAGCTGATATATATTTATTGCAAAGCAGCTTGTAATTGGACTTAACATGTGCTAATGTTGATGTATTGTCTACTGTACTGATCAATGATTTGATTTATTGATATAGACAATTACAGTTTTACTGGTTTCAACTGCCTAAGCAAAAAAAGTAATTGAGCAAGTAACGTCTCATTCAAAAACATTTTATATCATAACCAGTCAGCGTCCTATTTTGGCCACAGCGGATCTGCACCTATCATTTCCTTTTTTTGCTTCTAAGGACAAATTAGACGAGGGAAGAAAAATATAGGTCACGTCTTGTTAAGTACCTAGGCATCTACTTCCTTTGTACCCACTTACACTGGACTTAAGAGCTTAGCCAAATAATCTTGTAAATAGGACTGGAATTAAGTTGAGGTAAAATTGGCTAAAATCTTTACCATCATAAGTGCCGTCAGTCTGGGTATATTTGCATGTTTGTGATATCCTTGCTTTGTTACCATAGCACATGGTAGCCTAGTTTGGGACCAGGCCAAGTGATTGTGTTGTGTGGACGTTAATATTATTGTTATTATCCCACTCCGACACCCCGAGGTTTGCTGGAATAAATCTCTCACAGAGATAAGCTCGCCTTTGTACAAGTTATCAACCCTTGTACGTCCCCACCGCTGGGTCACGGGTCTCTTCCTGCATCGCAGGTTGGTTAGGCCATAGGTACTTCACCATGGGGGCCAAGTCCGGGTTGGTGAAGGCTTGCAAGACTAGTGGCTGGTCTTACTGTCAGAAGTTTTCAAACCACCCTAAGGCATCTGACTTGGCTTAACGACAGCCGTCTATCGACGACAGCCGGTACCAACTGCTTAACGGAACCGCAAGGAAGAATGCCACTAGCGTTAGTCATAGACGGTCACCCATCCATGCACCGAGCGCTCCCTATGTTGCTTAACCTTCGTGATGGTTTAAAATCACTCTGGCAGCTTGGGCTACGAGCGATTCTGCAACAACACTTCTCGAACGTGAATCTCACTGAAGAACCCCATAAATAAACCCGAGGCCTAAGCAGCTAGTGGTGAAGTCGGGCCTCGTCGTAATCCGTATTTATTTTATTTAGTCACTAAGCAGAAATAATGGGAACAAGGGACGAGCATGGGGATACACTTGGATTATCAAGAGCATCCGTATTTCATATTTCCTTTCTCGGTATTTTCGTCTCGATTGTCATTCTGTTCACTCTTTGAGGCTTATTTGCTTGACAATAGAAAAAAAAAACATTAAACTAAGTTTAAAACTGTTTTTATACGGATTTATGCTCGTTTATTACATTTTTACAATTTTCCAACGTTTCGGCACTTTTTCAGGTGCCGTGGTCCCGGATGACTGAGGTGACAGGTGTCTTTTAGAAATCATTAACGGTTAGTTTACTACCCTCGGCAAAAATTACAAAGTTAATTATGAAGTTACGTTCCAAAATAGACAAACCAATTATTTTTTATATAAAGTCAACAATATTGATTATTAGTAATTGAAGTTAAAATTAAATTTATAAACTAATTACTTTATATGAACTTAAAGATACCGATTATTAATTGAAATTAAATTGATTTTTTATATTATTTATTCTACAGTCACACTTCTAGCAAGGGGGTCTCATGCACTTAAGCACTGGTTCCCAAACTAAGGTTTAAAAACTTAAGGTTTTTAAACTGGCATAAATCCGTATAAAAACAGTTTTAATTATGTCTACAGCTCGTGTTAACCTTAGAAAATATTAAACTAAGTTTACTCATGGTTTTATTTCTGTCTGTTCTGATCTGTTTGATAATCTAGATTGGAATACAAAGTGCTTAGTGCGAGTTTGACAGATCCAATCGAATAACTTGACTACCGCGTTAATCGAGCATTGAGTAGTGAGTATGAGTAAGTTAACCGTTCGAACTGGCAAAACGCTATCACAGTACAACTCGCACTTGCGTTTATTCGTGTTTTGGTTGGTAAACGTGTACATTTCTCAACGTAAACCATTACAACTCGCACTCAGCAATTTTAATTTCCATACTTGTCGCTAGGTGGCGCTTCCTCGATGCCATAGAAATATGAGTTTACGTTAACGCGATCGAGTAAGCACTCTGAGAATATTGTAAAGAGGTTCGAAATTTCAGTGATGCCGGTGAGTCACCCATTAGCTCAGTTGGTAAGAGCGCTGGCACGGATAGCCAGAGGTCGTGGGTTCGAATCCCAGCATGGGTGGAATTTTTAGCCTCTAAATAGGTTTTTAAAATATTCCTTAGCACGGATTAGTGTTTAGAGGATGGCGGCGTCAATAACGTCAGTCTCTTTACAAAATTAAGGCTTTTATTTCACACCAGCACACAACAGCAAATACAATGACAATCAGAAATAGTTTCCTATTCACCTGAGGTTATAGCGTCTCTTTATAACCAAAAATCCCACGAGCACGTCCTGCTGTCACAGACGTAGCGGAGAGAAGAACGATTGACCGAGTTACCGAGTGAATGATTGAATTGAATGAGTGAGCGGTCAATCGATGGAAATCCATCGTGCCCGTGAGTGAACGATAATTACAATGTTGCCACAACCACCCCCCTACGGAGAATGGTAAGTGGGATATACTATAAAGGTTACATTGCAAATGTTTACCTAGACTTATGTGGTAAGTATACTGGCTGTATATGGCAAACTTAATATTACAGAAAACATAGCAATACATATTATTTAGAATGGCATAAAAGGTATGTATGACTATAATGTAGCGAGCTTAATATTACCTTAAACACAGCAAAATCAGGCATACAGCCTTGCTTAGACACAGTAGGGAGTTAAACAACATGACATGTTTAACTTACTATAACATATCCTAACTTAATATATGCAAACCTATTATTAAAGACCTCTTGTGGATACAAAAACAAAATTATTAAATATTGTTCCAAAATTATACAAACTTTGTTTTATTTACCTTTGAGTATTTACATAACTATACTCCTGCACAACATGTGTTACACCTTTGTGAAATGAAAAGAATACAAGATGCCTAATTACTGTATTTACCAATCTTTTATGTTTTTAAACCTAACCTGTCTCCCTGAACGGGTGCGTTTAATGAATGCAGGTAGGGTCGGTACAGGCGAATGGACCACAGGTAGAGGCGGCGCTACCTGGACCGGGGATGGGTCCATGGTAGGCTGCAAGAAAGGCGAGCCCACCTGGGTTGGTGGCACGAGTGACTGCTTGGCAGAAACCGGCTGCGGGGGAGGCTGGTCCCCATGACCTGACTGCGGGGTCCGTTCCAGGAACGCTGGCTTAACACGGTCTACGCTAACTACTGTTGTTTTACCTTTTAGACTGATAGTAATGGTTTTACCATCTCTGGAACGCCCTATAACCGAGTAGGGCCCTGTGTATGGAGGTTGCAGGGACCGGCGGATGGTGTCATCGCGTAAAAAGATGTGTGTCGCCGTGGCCAGTTCCTTAAAAACGAATGGCGTTTTTGTGGTATGATGTACAGCAGGTACCGGACGAATGGCAGCCATTTTCCGCCGTAGCTGTACGACGAAATCAGCTGGGTTGTCGACGGAGGTTGGGTTAGTTTGTTGAACTAGTAGCTCACCAGGGAGGCGGATGGGTTCGCCATACAGCATCTCAGCTGCAGTGGCTTTCAGGTCTTCCTTGACGGCTGCACGCATACCCAGCAGTACCAAAGGTAGGGCCTTGGTCCATGCGCCTTCGTGGCACATAAGGGACGCTTTAAGTTGTCGGTGCACGCGCTCTATCATGCCATTGGCACAAGGATGATATGAAGTGGTTCTTACCCGTTTGGTGTCAAACTGGACCATGAGGCGGCGGAATAGATCCGACTCAAACTGCGTACCTTGGTCTGTAGTTAGTGTCACGGGGACGCCGAACCGAGAGACCCATTCCCGGGTGAATGTTTCAGCTACCTCCTCTGCTGTGATGGAGCGCATGGGCCATGCTTCCGGCCATCTGGACGCTCTGTCTATGGCAGTGAGGAGGTAGCGGAACTCGTTGCTAACTGGTAGGGGACCTACAATGTCTATATGAACCTGCATGAAACGCCCAGATGGTTGGTTAAAGCTGCCCATCGGCGTTGAGATATGTCTCGACACTTTGCTGCGTTGACATGCTAGGCAAGACCGGGCCCATTCTCTACAGTCCTTCCTAACTGATGGCCATACGTACCGCTCGGTAACCAGCTTGGTTGTTGCCCTTGCGCCGGGGTGACTCAGGTTGTGCAACTTGTCGAACACCGCACGGCGAAACCAGGGAGTTAGGTACGGGCGAGCTTTTCCCGAGGATACGTCGCAAGTGACATAGACATTGGTTCCTGGAATATTTACCTTAGTCAAGCTCAGTCCAGAGGAACCAGTCAGTGTTGCGAGCTCGGTGTCAGTCTCCTGTGATTTTGCTAGGGCTTCGTAGTCCTGCTCGAGCGCGATGGCTTCTATACGTGACATCGTATCAGCTACCACATTGTCCTCACCTTTTATATACTTGATGTCCGTGGTAAATTGGCTGATAAAGGATAGCTGGTTAAGCTGTGGAGGGGGTAGCTTTTCTCGCCGCTGGACGAAAGCGTACAGCAACGGTTTGTGGTCAGTGAAAATCGTGGCATGCTGGACCTGCAGTATATGCCGGAAATGTTGCACGCTCTCGTAAACGGCGAGCAGCTCCCGGTAGTAGGCCGGCCACTCAATTTGCTTCGGTGTAAGCTTCTTGCTGAAGAAAGCTAGAGGGACGTACTGACCGTTAACCAACTGTTGTAGACAAGCACCAATGTGGATGCTCGACGCGTCAGTGAAAAGACCGAGCGGAGCGTCAAGCACGGGGTGCTGCAGCAAGGTAGCTTGAGCTAGGCTCTCCTTGCAGGCCGCAAAACTCTGAAGGAGGTCAGGTGTCCATATGAATGGCTTCGCACCTTTCCCTTGGAGCTCCGTGAGTGCGTTAATCAATGGTGCTTGATTCTTAGCAGCGTGAGGGATAAAACGACGGTAAAAGTTCATCATTCCCAGAAATCGACGCATGCCTTGAACAGTTTTGGGAGGGGCATAATCTACAAGGGCTTTTATGCGGTCTGGGGGAGGACGAGTACCTTCTGCGGTGATATGAAAACCTAAGAATAATACCTCACTAGCTCCTAAGATGCACTTAGCTGGATTTACTACGACCCCATAATCCTGCAAACGTTGAAAAAGAATTCGGAGATGCTCTATGTGTTGACTTTTGTCCTTTGAATAGACTAAAATGTCATCGACATAAGGAAAACAGAATTGCAGTCCCCGAGTAACCTCATCAATAAATCTCTGGAACGTCTGGCCGGCATTGCGCAGACCAAATGTCATAAAAGGAAATTCAAAAAGCCCAAAGGGGGTTGTGATAGCTGTTTTGGGAATATCAGGGTCGCTCACAGGGATTTGATGATAGGCTTTAACTAAATCTATCGTGCTGAATATCGTGGCTCCGGCTAAATTGTGAGAAAAATCATTAATGTGCCGTACCGGATAGCAGTCAGGGATGGTCCTGGCATTCAGGGCGCGGTAATCGCCGCATGGACGCCAGGCGTCTTCCTTCTTAGGGGCCATATGCAATGGAGAGGACCATGAACTCTTGGAGAGCCTCGCTGTCCCGGAACTCACCATGTCCTCGAACTCCTTCTTGGCCTCAGTAAGTTTCTGAGGAGCCAGGCGGCGGGGACGGCAGGAGACGGGTGGGCCGCTAGTAGTATTAATGTGGTGTACAGTCTCATGTTTGATCACTCTTGGGAGGCCGTGCGGGCGAGTTATATCGGGGAACTCGGCTAGCAATTGTGTGAAACTCGAGTTTCCGGAGATTATGGACTTAATACTGGCCTGGTCAGTTGTAGCGCTGGTAGCAGGCGAGGAGAGTCCAGTAGAAGCGTCCACTAACCTCTTGGTACGGCAGTCCGGCAGAAGATGGTAATGAGCCAAGAAATCTGAGCCAATTATGGCAATGTCAACATCCGCTATGACAAACTGCCACACAAACTCGCGTCGAAGACCTAAATTGAGATGTAGGGAAACCAAACCATATGTTCTAATGCTGCTGCCATTCGCAGCTGTTAGGCCATAGTCCTGCGACTGCTTGCGACCTGGGAACCAGCTGCGAGGTGCGCAGCAGAGGTCCGATCCAGTATCAATGAGGTACCGACGTTTAGTGCGTTGTTCGGTAACGAAGATGCGGCGGCCAGCAGGAAGACAGTCAGTAGCCGCCACTACTGACTGCTCCGGGTGTTTTCCGTGAAACTGCAATTACCAGTGCACTTTGTGGCCTTTGTTCTAAAACGTTTGTGGTACCAACACCATCCATTTCGCGTTGGTGTAGCCCCTCTGGATCGGTTTGGAGTCGCTGATGGAGATCGGTTGCGCGACCTGCTTCTCTGCAGTGCTGCCACCTGGCGAGTCAGCTCACTTACCTGGCGGGCAAGGTCCTGAAGAGGGTCCGGAGCAGTGGTCGCGCAGATGACTCTGGTAGAGGGCGAAACCTCCGCGATTCGGTCTGCAAGCTCGGCCACCTTATCTAATGGTAGGTCTGCCTGAGCAGCCAGTATGGCCTGGATATGCTCCGGCAGGCGGCGGAGCCACAGCTGGCGTACAATGGAGTCGTCCCCTATGCTAGTCCCTGCCAAGGTCCGAAGGTGTCTGAGAAACTGGGTAGGCCTCCGGTCACCCAATTCCTCATCCCCTAACAATTGTGCTAATCTTTTTTCCTTAGATAATGAGAGCCTACTTATTAGCTCTGACTTTAAATGAGTGTACTTGTTCTCGGCCGGTGGGTTGTTCACTACCTCTTCTACCACGTCTATCACGGACTCGGTGAGGCTGGCCACAATGTGGTTATATTTAGTGTCCTCCGCTGTGATACCAGCTAAGGCGAAACATGCCTCTGCCTGACTAAACCACGAGGTTGGCTTTCCTGACCAAAATGGTGGTAGCTTACATGCCACCTTGGCAACCTGCGGTCCCTCATACCTATCCCGACCGTCCTGCACACTACTGTCAAGTGATTTCGTTACTGGCAACATTTTGATTGGTAAATACACTAACTAAATAACCTAAAAATAGGATAATCTAAGTATAAAGTTAGCGAAATACAGTGAGGGTTACCCCGCGTCCGTTGTAAACGAGGTTCACGATGTCCCGTGGCAGCCGGCCATCGATCCGGGCGCGCGTGGCCGGATGGCAGGCAGGACGCGTCGCACGTCGCAGCAACGGGTGCCGCGTGGCAGCGGCTGCCGTGGGCGGCGCGGTGCGGCGGCCGCGTGGCGGCGCGATGGAGCGAACGCTTGGCGGCGCAGGGCGGCGCCCGCGTGGCGGCGCAGTGCGGCGGCCGCGTGGCGGCGCGCTGAAGTAAGCGCCTAGCGGCGCAGGGCGGCGCGGCGTGGCAGCGGAGCAGCAGCGGGGCAGGGCCGATTAGCCCCATTTTCTGATGAGCGTCATCGTATGAACGCGGTGCGACGGAGCGGCGGCGTAACAAAAACCTCGCGTGACAGTGTTCTGTCAGGGGTCACCACTCTAGAGGATGGCGGCGTCAATAACGTCAGTCTCTTTACAAAATTAAGGCTTTTATTTCACACCAGCACACAACAGCAAATACAATGACAATCAGAAATAGTTTCCTATTCACCTGAGGTTATAGCGTCTCTTTATAACCAAAAATCCCACGAGCACGTCCTGCTGTCACAGACGTAGCGGAGAGAAGAACGATTGACCGAGTTACCGAGTGAATGATTGAATTGAATGAGTGAGCGGTCAATCGATGGAAATCCATCGTGCCCGTGAGTGAACGATAATTACAATGTTGCCACAAGTGCATTAAAAAAATGATTTTAAGGAATACACATAGTAAACCCAATATGCCATTTATGCAAATCTATGTCGGCCGCCGAAGCGCTTGTGGCCTAGTCGAACCGAGTGATTGGAATCAGTCACTTAAGTTGAGCAACAACAGGCGCGGTAAGGTGCAGGATGGGTGACTGTCCTGTGACTACCGCTAGTGGCATTTTTCCGAGCCCTTCGTGCTTCGCAAGACACGTTAAGCCGTTAGTGCCGGGTGTCACGTAATGGCAGTCGTTAAGTCATGTCAGGGGTCTCGTGGGCGGCTTGATAACTTCTGACAGTAAGACCCGCCACTGTCTTACAACCCTTCCCCAACCCGGACTTGGCCCCCGTGGTGGAGTATGGCCTAACCTTCCTGCGATGCAGGAAGAGACCCGTGCCCCAACAGTGGGAACATACAAGGGTTAATATTGATGTCAGCCGTCAGTGGAAATGGAACCCACGACCCCCGGCACGGTTATCAGACGTCGAGTCATAGTGTTATAGAAATCTTCTTTAATTGCTTTACCGAGTACCTACATAGTTTCAAGTGATAAGTAAATTATTTTGATAGCAAAACATTAATAGTGCAATTGGAGAGCGACCGTAGTGGAGCGGTAGAACGTCGGCTTCTCAATCCGGAGGTGGTCGTGAGTTCGAATCTCGGCATGTACCAATGACTTTGTTTCATTTAAGTTTTTGAAACACTTGTGAAGTTATAGTATCAAAACCACTATCGAACCGTCAAGGAAAACATCGTGAGGAAATCCATGTGTCTGAAGGACTAACATACTTCAGCGCACAATGATAATGATACGCACAATGGCCCAACTATGAGGCTAAGTGCGAAATCTCAGGTCTAACTAACTATGGCTTCACCGAGTTGCATGAAACTTTTTGTGTGCATTTGGTAGGTTTGAGATTAGGTCGTAGGCTTAATTAATAATTGACTTGATTGAACTATTTTAAAACACCAGGCTAAAAAATCCACCCATTCCGGAACTCGAACCCGCGACCTCTGGCTTACCGTGCCAACGCTCTCCCGTCTGAGCTAATGGGCGAATTACCGGCATCATTGAAATTTCGAAGCTCTTTACTCTTTTCTCTTTGATTGAATCATTGACGACCTCTGTGGCGCATCGGTAGCGCGCCTGCGTACCATGCAAGAGGTCTCTGGTTCGAACCCCGGCTGAGGATAAAAAAAACCCAGGTCTTTGATGTTTAGATGTTTGTGATGTCGTTGTTTCTAGTTTCCGATCTAGTGTGGGACCAGAAGCAATGTATGTGGCTGTTTTTAAATGTTATGTTATAAAAAACCTATTTACACTCTAAAAATTCCACCCATGCCGGGACTCGAACCCGCGACCTCTAGGTAACCATGCCAGCGGTCTCCCAAATGAGCTAATGGGCAAATACCGGCATCAGCGAAATTTTGAACCTCTTTAAAATATTCTCTGTATTATTTACAGGCAGCGAAATCTGGCTGAAGTAATTTGCATCACTTGCAGCTCGAAGTACCTAATTTGCAGTTAGTTTTTACATCGGAATGATATCGCTGTACCCACATGATTATATTCTTTTTGTTGCACTAACCCGTGCTAAGGACAATTTTAAAAACATATTATGGTTTGTAACTAATGTTACGTTAATATAGTACAAAAATGCTTGCGAGGTCAGCTGTATGTATTACAAGTATCTAAATAGGAACTAAACCTAATAAACGTCATCACCCGTGACATAATCGGCCCAAATTACCGTAAAGCGCTGTCATAACACCCGGCTCTGGCCGGGGCGTCTATTCAACGATTTGAAAAATTGCCTTTAATTGAAACATCGCTAGGCAATCAATCACTTAGTGAATGACTAGCGGATCGCCCATCGGACATCTTATCAGAAGTGGGATGCAAGTCACGCGTGCCAAGCGGTAAAAGGTGCATACATGGCGGTACGGGGGTGCAGAGGTATCTGAGCTGCGAATTATAAGGTAAGAAATCATACAATCCCGGCGAACGCATGACACTCCGATACTAATTCGGTCAGTGTGCCAGAACTGTCAAAGGAGCCTCTCTATATAACGTACTAGCTGAGCTCGTGCGTCTGGAGCACCCTGAGCAACAATCAGCGAGGTCTTTACGCTGATTAGCAAATCCTTTCAACACAATGGCTTGCCATTGACACGCTAAGAAGGAAACTGTAGCCCGTTAAAACATGCCACTGTAAGAAGCAAACCTTGCTCTTAGAGTAACAAAGTAAGAATCTTACAGCTATACTAAATTTAAAAAAAACTACACAGTAATTTAGTTTAATTAAAGGTCGCGATTTTCTTTTCGCAATAGGAAGCGTGTTTGCTTTGTCGCTCTTCTCCGTGCGGTTATTTGTTTAAGTACATTATCAGCAAGCTTTCAGTAAACAATAATATATTCAAATAAAAAAACATGCACAGTACAATATCCTATAAATTTTCGTCAAGAATACAGAACACAATAAAATAACAATAATTTAAGCACACAAAGAAAATCTTAACTGCACATACCACTTCGAAAAATATCTGAACCAAATGATCCCAACACGCTGGCAGCATTGCCACGCTGCACCGCCAAACAGGCCCTTTGTCCCAGACAAGACAAGCCCACGGTCCCTCAAGCGGCGATCTAGCTCCCTAGCAAGGATCTTGGTCTGAGTCCCCCAAGCCACCATTGTCTCCACCGCAAATGGAACAAAAATAAATTTAACCAACAAATAAAAATTATAATTTGCTTAATATGTATTTATATTTTGTCTTTGGGGGAATCCTGGTTGTCACGGAGAGCATTGTGTTCTTTCTTCAATATTTATCTTTAAATATGGCATATTCCTGACCTTGCGGTCACAACTCGAACATCAGCGATTTTGGTTCTGGAGCGGAGCGTGATGTTTCGGATTCAGTCAATCCTTCTCACGCCCAGAATGCTGCGCTCCATCGCGCGTTCGGAATATTTATTTTATAGAGTTTCTCCAATAATTAAGCTGTAGCAAAATTAACTTTGCACCACTTTCACTGAGGCTTAATTTCGTGCCGCCGCGGCGATCATATCACAATCCTCAGATCCTTATGTACAAGTTACAACCCAGCCTTCTTCGGACGGACCATTTTATCTACAGGTCCCTCGGGGCACTCTTCTCCGCATATGAGAAGGTAGGAAGGGTTTCCGTGAGATTTATTGCCATCCAAGGATCGGGAAAGGCGATTGCTGTATGTTTTATGTTTGATGTTTATTCGCCTGTATCTTTCACTGCGTATTCATATATGCATTCCGAAACATCTTAAGCCTTAAAGTACTTTGTGAAGATGTTATAATCTCTCAACGATGAATGAGAACAAATTTAATGCCTTTGGCTAGAACAACATGACATGACATAAAGTCTATGTTTATCAGTTATATTTCGATATACCTACTCGTACATAAAAAAAAAAGTTTATTTCTCAATCAATTTGCCCGAGATTGTCCACTGTTGGGCATCGACACCGTAATGACATTGATGTACTTGAGTAATTAAAATTAGAGTTTTAGAATTAGACTACAATATATTTTTCGGAAGTACTTAGTTAAATCCAATTTCATTTCGTTTCGTTTCGTTTCAAAGGACTACTTAGTTAAATGCCTTGGCTGCATGTATAAATTATTAAGTAACTATTGTTTATTTTAAATGTATTGCTGTGGATTTCTGTTGAATAAATAAAAGAAAATAAATAACATAACACAACCAGCATGGATAGAATTTTTAGCCTTTTAAAAATTGTCCTTAGCACGGGTTAGTGCATTAAAAAAAAAATAGGTTTACTATTACTAATGAGCGTGTAAGAAATAAGAACGGCATCAAGTGTGGCCCTCCCGGCGTTCCTGTCCTCGGTTCATAGCACGATCGACCTCATTGGTAAAATTATTTCCCCGTCTCTTGGAGACGTAGAGGTCGCGTGCGTAGCTGAGGCCAGGAGTGCCTGGACCGACGCAGCCGGTTCGAGCCGGGTAATTCCAAAGATTCTGGGATCGCAAAGGCTTTGGGATGAGCCGCTCTGCATGCGGGTTCGTAAAGAACTCCTTGAAACTGCAGGCGACGACGCGGAGCGTGCTCGTCTCTTACCCAGCTGCGAGCCAGAATCAGGCTACTGGTTGAGGGCCCTCCCATCGGCGAGCATAGGTACTCTCTTAGAGAGAACCACATTTAGTTTGGGAGTTAGTCTGAGGTTGGGAGCCAGGACTAATGAGCCACATCGCTGCCGCTGCGGTGGAGGCGTCGATGCGTTAGGTCACCATGGCCTGGCATGCTGCCGTAGCGCTGGACGTCTGTCTAGACACGCTGCCCTGAATGACATAATCCGTCGGGCTCTTGCCAGCGTAGGTGTACCTGCAGTCCTGGAGCCCACTGGGATTGCGCGCGACGATGGCAAGAGGCCTGACGGAATGACTCTTATTCCATAGAAAAATGGGCGGTCGCTGGTCTGGGACGCAACTTGTGTTGATACGCTTGCACCATGCGACCGCCTGCCATGCAGGGGCGGCGGCGCCCAACGCAGAGTCGAATAAGAGGCACAAATATGCAGCCATAGGGCAGGGCTATATATATGTGCCTTTCGGAGGCGAGCTTCAGGAGACCCGAGGGCTGGTGCTTACTTTGGCCAAAGAATAAGCCTAGGCATACAGCGAGGCAATTCCGCCAGCCTTCTTGGTACTCTGCCGCCCGACAGCGATCTGGCTCAAATATTTTATTTAAATTAGAATGTTTTACGTTTAGTTCCATTTTTATCATTAATTATTATTATTATAAATATTTAAGCTATCATAATGTTTGTATTATATATAATATGCCCGTGCTAAAGACCGTTTAAAAACCTATTTAGAGGCCAAAAATTCCCCCCATGCCGGGATTCGAACCCGTGACCTCTGGCTATCCGTGCCAGCGCTCTTTCCAACTGAGCTAATGGGCGACTCACCAGCATCAGTGAAATTTCGAACCTCTTTACAATATTATCTGTATTACGTACAGGCAGCGACCTATTGTTATGGATCCCACGATTTGCCTCACTAGGCGTCTCCACAGTCTTGTTAAATTATGTCAACGATTTGATGGAAATAAACGGTTATTTTACTTTATATAGAAGTTGTTATTGTTTATTATTTTTGTATACATCTGTGGTTATTACCTGTAAGTTTACCTTATAAAATAAATAAATCGTAAATTAAATCAGACAATGTCGTGGCCTAGTTGAACCGAGTGATTGGAATAAATCACTTGAATTAAGCAACAACCGGCGCGGTCAGGTACAGGTGCGTGATCGTCTCGTGACTGCTGCTAGTGGCATTTTTCCGAGGGCTTCCGTGCTTCGCAAGGCACGTTAAGCCGTTGGTACCGGCTGTCTAGAAATGACAATCGTCAAGTCATGTGAGAGGCCTTATGGGCGGCTTTTAACTTCTGACAGTAAGGCCCGCCACTGTCTTACAATCGTTCTGTTAGACGGGATCTGACTTTATTGTTTTTAAAAACAGATTTATTAATTAAAAAGTATTTTATTCCCTCAATTTAAAACATGTCACAAAGGAAATAGAAAATAGACTCGAAACACCGTGAAATAGAAATAGAAAATATAGTATCTTAAGACGTGACCGTCCCGAAACAGAGATTGAGTAGAACTGACTGCCCCAGCGCACTCTGGTTCAGCCATTACAAATGATGAGCTTATGCAGCAGTCTGGGATCGGTCACCAGCAATTCTATAAACATATCAAATATATAACAGTTCGCCAACCCGGACTTGGCCCCCATGTTGGAGTATGGTCTAACCTTCCTGCGATGCAGGAAGAGGCCCGTGCCCCAGCAGTGGGGACATATATGGGTTGATATCGAAATCATAAATTGGAGACCCAGTCACGAACATTGATATTGATAGCGACAGTATTGCAGCAGTTAGGCGACGGCTAACTGCGAACTTTTTTAAGAGTGGGTAGGCTCTCTGTTCATTATTTATGTATAAATCTTAGCAATATATTTTTCCTTCTGAAATGCTTACACCCTAAATTATTTTTCACTGAAACTCGTTTTTCTTGCGGTGACTTAATCTTAGTTAATCGTTAGTTTTAATATTATTTGCACCTAGACGCAAACGCATCCTCCTATAGCTCGCACCATCGCCCCAAACATGCTGATGCGAAATTGATGTGAGATATCTTACTTCTTTTGTGATGACACACAGGATAATTTGCGATGAGATTTCATCAAGAAAACGATGACACGGATAATGGGAGGACGTCTGCAAGAGGCCCGGATCTGGAGTGAGAAATGAGACCAATTTTGTGCTGAGTGCTTTTTGTCGCTTTTGGGTCCATAAATTGTTTTGCGATTTGATGTTTATTAGGTGGTATTAGGTAGTTACAATAATGACTGTCTTTCCTGTAGGTCGTTGCTTCTTAACAAAGCTGTTTAGATGGTGTAAGTGCGGGGCTAGTCGAATCCACCTGAAAAACAATGTACCAGACTCTGCAGCTAGTTAGTTAGAACTGTTCAGATTATAGTACGTACTCGTAGCTAGCGCTAAGGTACTTTAATGCTTCAGGTACTAGGGTTTTCTAACAATGTTTTCCTTGAAATTAAATAAAATGATTATATGCTATTTAAAGCGCTAACCCGTGCTGAGGAAAATTTTTAAAAACCTATTTAGAGGCTATAAATTCCACCCATGCCGGGACTCGAACCGACTCACCGGCATCAGTGAAATTTCGAACCTCTTTACAATACTCTCTGTATTACGTACAGGCAGCAACATCTGGCTGAAATAATTTGCATCACCTGCAGCCCCGAGTGCAACACCGAGCTAACCCATTAAAAATAATATAATCATCTGGCTACAGCGATATCATTCCGATGTAAAAACTGCAAAGTAGGCACTCGGGGCTGCAAGTGATACAAATTACTTTCAAAGAGAGGATGGGCTTAAATACCACGCGCGACCAGCGCAAATCGGCAGTTTAAGATAAAAGACTGGATAGCCAATATTTTACTTTACAAACACTTAAAAACGTTCGACCGATGAATATTTTTAAGCATTTGCTGTGGATTGCTAACTACCGCCAATAAAATAAATCATCACTTGTTTTCTAATAACATTTCATCACTTTTGATAAAAACCTATTCAAAATTAAAACTGTTTTTGTACGGATTACACTCGTTTATTATATTTTTACGATTTTCCGACGTTTCGGTACTTTTACAGGTGCCGTGGTCTCGGATATCATGAGTCGGAAAATTGTAAAAATATAATAAACGAGTGAAATCCGTATAAAAAAGTTTTAATTATGTCTCGTGTTAACCTTAGAAAACTTATTCAAAAACAAATTAGTTTTTTCATTCTATTGGTGGCGCTAGTTAGCGCCCCGAAATGCCTTAACCCGCGCGACAATAAGACGTATTTAAGTAGCAAACCAGCCCTCAAACTGCCTATAACGATTTAGGGCCAAAAACTTCCTATATTCTGGCCGGAATCCCTTAATTTCTCGGGCGAAGGCGTCGCCGATTGTTATCTTTTCAGTAAATTAGGCTGGTAGCGGGCCCGGGGTCCCCCGGAGCCTTTATGCGGAAGATGCGGGCTGAGATAGACGTTGTTTATATGTGTAATGAACGAGGTAGGGTCCAACCACTGCTTTGCCCGCGCAAGACGATGCAGAAGGAAAAATCTCGAAGGTTTTGGTAGAAACTATGTATTGAGCGAAAAATTCGTGAAGCGCTCGTTGTCTAGTCGAACCGATCACTGAGATTAATCACTTGTGTTAAACAACAAAAGCCGCGGTCAGGCGCAGGATGGGTGACCGTCCTGTGACTACTGCTAGTGGATTTTTTCCGAGCGCTTCCATGCTTCGCAAGGCACGTTAAGCCGTTAGTGCCGGCTATCATGTAATGGCAGTCGTTAAGCTACCCACACACATTGTGTGTAGTTTGCACATTGCATTAGACAGCCCTGTGGGTAACAATGATATAATTATAAAAAGGCTCAAAATGGCGTTAAACATCAACTAAAGACTGTGGCCGACTCTAACTTTATACAAGCCGAGCGACTTTAAGTCGGTTGACATAGAAACATGTCTATGACTACCTCATTGGTTTAATAGAATCATGCAAGACTGATTGCCATGCCGTAGCTCATGAGTTAGATTCCCATTGACGGTCGCCGTACTTTTGTACAAAAATGCCTTAATCTGTGTGTATTTTGATGTCTGTGGCGCTCTTGTTTGATTACAATAGCACAAAGTACAGTCTGTTAGCTTTTAAAATATACCTCGGGCTCTAGAGTAGGCTCCGGTTTTCGCCCAAGGCAGACGGGTGTAATACTACTTCCTGCTCTGTAAAAAACTTTTCTTCACTATTTTGAAAAGTTATGTAAATTAGGTGCCATATTAGTTCCGATATTTCTATTACACGAATATATCCGATTCTATCCGATAGTAGCCGAGGTATATTCTAAAAGCTAGCAGACTGTATCGTAGTTTAGGATCAGTGCCTTGATTATGTAACTTTCACGTATACAATTGTGTGTGAAAGCGGAATGTTTACTCAGCTCTTTCGACTAAATATGAGGCGTAATATGTATGACACATAATGGATACCACATTTCAGTGCATATCTGACACATGACAGATATTGAAACACGTAATTGTACGATAAAGTCCAGCAGGTAGCTATTTCGTTTTTGCACACAGATTTATACATGATAAAGTTATATAATCAAGACCCAAAACAAGTGATTGCGTTGTCTTGAAGTTAATTAGTTTTTATAGTATAATGGTTGCTGTGACATACAAACACACTTACAATTGCTAATTACGTAATTGTTTACTCGCATACGCTTACAGCAGTTTCCTCAAAGGCAAATAATGATAATATGTAAAACGTAATAGAACATTCAATTAGACTAGGTGCGGTGCAATATTGTTGAAGTAATGTAATTATGCAGTTTCTTTCATATAATAAATTTTGGCCTTCGCGTATAGACGCATCTCATTACATAGGTAATGAGATGGTTTATAAAGCGTCCAGTGGCACTTTCATTGACACTAGATGGGAGAAGCGACCACTTTGACGCTGCAGGGACTGCGGCATTGTTTTTAGATCCTCCTACTATCCTGAGTCCAGTGGCACTTTCATTGACACTAGATGGAGGAATCGACCACTCTGACGCTGCAGGGACTGCGGCATTGTTTTTTAGATGGAATAGGCTTGCTCAGCCCTTCTACTATCCTGAGTCCAGTGACGCTTTCATTGACACTAGATGGGGGAAGCGACGACTCGAACACTGCAGCGACTGGGGCATTGTTTTTAGATGGAATAGGCTTGCTCAGCCTTTCTACTATCCTGAGTCCAGTGGCGCTTTCATTGACACTTGATGGGGGAAGCGACGACTCGAACACTGCGTTGACTGGGGCATTGTTTTTAGATGGAGTAGGCTTGCTCAGCCCTCCTACTATCCTGACCGCTTAATCGGCCTACCCTACAGGAAAGAGAAGTCAACCCGTAAGGATCCAACCAAGCCGCGGGTCCTCAAAATGGCATGTTATCAAAACCTCATTTTCGTTGGACAAGGCCAATTTAAAAATCTATTTAGAGGCTAAAAATTTCACCCACGCCGGGACTCGAAGCTGCGACCTCTGGCTAACCGTGCCGGCGCTCTCCCAACTGATCTAATGGGCGACCACCGACATCAGTGAAATTTCGAACTTCTTTACAATACTCTCTGTATTACGTACAAGCAGCAACATCTCATTAAAGAAATTTGCGTCACTTGCAGCCACGAGTGCCTACTTTGCAGTTAAGTTAAAAATTTAAAATTGTCCTTAGCACGGGTTAGTGCAATAAAAAAAGAATATATTCATGTGGGTACAGCGATATCATTCCGATGTAAAACCTTACTGCAAAGTAGGTACTCGGGGCTGCAAGTGATGCAAATTGCTTCAGTCAGATGTTGTTGCCTGTACGTAACAGTGAGAGTATTGTAAAGAGGTTCGAAATTTCACTGATGTCGGTGGTCGCCCATCAGCTCAGTTGGAAGAGCGCTGGCATGGTTAACCAGAGGTCGCGGGTTCGAGTCCCGGCATGGGTGGAATTTTTTGCCTCTAAATAGGTTTTTGAAATTGTCGAAAACTTTTGGAAGACGTGGGTCCAAAATGTTTAATTAAACAACTTCAGTGACAATGAAAATTAAATCTATGTATTAATTGAATCAATTAAATGATGAGCAAGTAAAAAAGTCTTATCGATTTTTTATAACAATTTCAGCATTTATTAAGGGTAGCAAAATAACAGAATTGAAAATAATATTATAATGTTTAACCTAGTTTAAGAGCTAAGACAAATTCTAAGAAAAACATGAATAATGAAAAATAATAATGTGTTACATAAAAAATATACTTCTGTCATTATAATGATAATATGACACTACGGTCGCTATCAATAAAGTCCGTGATTGATTGAATTTCTTCTGAGCAAGCTGACCAAACCAGAGTTTTAGTCATTAACGTAGTTAATAGAAGACAAAAAAATATTTAAAAACCTATTTAGAGGCTAAAAATTTCACCCATGCCGGGATTCGAACCCGCAACCTCTGGCTATCCGTACCAGCGCTCTACCAATTGAGCCAATTTAGCCTCTAAATAGGTTTTTAAATTTGTTCCTTAGCACGGGTTAGTGCATTAAAAATAAAAATAGTGTAATCATGTGAGTACAGTGATATCGTTCCGATGTTAAACCTAACTGCAAAGTAGGTAGTCGGGGCTGTAAGTAATGCAATTTGCTTAAGTCAGATGTCGCTGCCTGTACGTAATACAGAGAATATTGTAAAGAGGTTCGAAATTTCACTGATGCCGTGAGTCGCCCATTGGCTCAATTGGTAGAGCGCTGGTACGGATAGCCAGAGGTTGCGGGTTCGAATCCCGGCATGGGTGAAATTTTTAGCCTCTAAATAGGTTTTTAAATTTGTTCCTTAGCACGGGTTAGTGCATTAAAAATAAAAATAGTGTAAAAAAATATTTGCTAATCATCCCATAGCTTTTCATACAGACAAGAATCGATGCTTCCCATTCTTGAACCATAGATCACATTGTTATTATCAAAAGTATTTTGATGCCAGAAGTAAAATTAGCTCTAAGATTCCAATATCTTCCGTTTCTTTTGCAAGAATATTGATGTGTAACCACGAAAGTTTTAAAAATAGTTACAGTTAATAGTAGCTAACTGTGAAGGAAAACACCGTAAGGATACCTGAGCGCCTGAGGTGTTCAAATTCCTCAGCGGTTGAAAGTGCCAACCCGGGGTCGGTATTGAGAAAAAGTCTTCTCCACCCTGTAGTGGGACGTATATTAAGGCAACTTAAAAGTATATGGCAAATAAGAACGCTGCCAAGTCTAATCACTCTATGTAACTGACCATAAATAGACCTATTTATAGGAATATACAATACAAATCATTACTTCTCCATCCACAAATTAGTTGGAAAATAGCAGTGGTACAATAATATGCAATAGAAGCGATTTGTGGACAGACTGCGTCCCACACTAGATCAGAGATCTGTATCTTAGGATGCCAGGCCACCCAAAAACCTAGGACAACGAAGTATGAGACATAGTCGTACTGCAGACACTAAGTCAGCTGAAATTACAGAAAAATCAAAAAAAATGTACAAAAATTATAAAATACAAAAAAACAATAGTGGGTACTCATTTTTCACTCAGACCTTCGACTAGGTCTTGGGATCGGGTTTAGCCACTGAATGAAGGAGTCTGTGTGTGTCTCTGTGTGTGTGTGTGTGTGTGTAATATCTCTAAACTAAAACGCAGCATTTCTCGTCGACCAAGCAGTCGGTGGCTCGTTGGAAAGTCAAGCTTTCAGGGCACTGATCGGTCTTGTTAATGCATTCGCCGCCATTTTTCCTGCAACGGGTTTCCCTTATTGACACTGAAAGTAAAAAAAAACAATAATTAAAATAAAAAACCTATTTAGAGGCTCAAATCTCCACCCATGCCCGGATTCGAACCCGCGACCTCTAGCTAACCGTGCCAGCGCTCTCCCAACTGAGCTAATGGGTGACCTACCGGCAACAGTGAAATTTAGCACCTCTTTACAAATACTCTCTGTATTACGTACAGGCAGCACCATCTGGCTGAAGTAATTTGCATCACTTGCAGCCCCGAGTATCTTACTTTGTTGATTTAACATCGGAATGGTATCGCTGTACCCACACGGCACACAATAGTTTATGTTGTATATTTTTTTAATGCACCGATCCGTGCTAAGAACAATTTTAAAAAACCTATTTTGAGGCTAAAAATTCCACCCATGCCGGGACTCGAACCGTAATTGTCAATAGTTTATGTTACATACTTCCGTGGCAGCATTCCACGCCCTGCCTCTGCTGCTCAGAGCAAAGACCTGTACTCCTGGTGAGCCTGCCTGCAGGGCAGTCAGCCGCTATGACGCACACACCCCCAGCTTGCAGGCACGCCCTCTCGTTGTAGATCGAGTCTATCTTCTCAACTAAGGAAAGGAAAAGGAAAGAAATTAGACATTTGTTTCGGTGTTAATATCATATTGAGAAAGTAAGTCGGACCTTTGACCATTCAGATTCTTTTTATTCTTTGTGATTCTGATTAGTAACTCATTCGCTACACTGAAATACAGCCGAACCCACTCTCTCTTACACATACATTCAATCATTTTTTCCTTCGCTCGTTCGTTCGTTCACTCGTCCGCTCGTGCGCTCGTCCCTCGTTCGTTCGCTCTTCCGTTCGTTCGTTCATTCATCCATTGAATTATTCATATCTTATTTTTAGCAAAAATAGGCGACTACTTTTAACATTAAGAAGAGTTGTAAGATGTTTATACCTATTCTTTTTAATTCACTAACCCGTGCTGAGGACAATTGTAAAAAACTAATTAGAGGCTAAAAATTTCACCCAATGCCGGGATGTAAGAGAATATTGTAAAGAGGTTCGAAATTTCACTGATGCCGGTGAGTCGCCCATTAGCTCAGTTGGAAGAGCGCTGGCACGGATAGCCAGAGGTCGCGGGTTAGAATCCCGGCATGGGTGGAAATTTTAGCCTCTAATTAGGTTTTTAAAATTGTAAGATTTTATTAAGAGTAGGCACATTTATTTTCCATACAGGCACTAAGATTGCTTCTGGCCCCACACTTAGATACCCCGTGTCGTGGGAACCAGAAACAGCGACACCACAAACAGCTAAACATCCAAGATCTGGGTTTTTTTTGTCACCAGTCGGGGTTCGAACCCGGTACCTCTCGCATGGTAGGTAGTTTCGCTACCGCTGCGTCACAGAGGTCGTCAAAGGAAAATGTAATTATATATTATCATGCGTAGACTGAAGCACGTAAGTCCAGAATCGTAGTTTTAAGGAAGTAAAAAAACTTACCATAAAATTATTTGTTACATTTTTATTAACCTAACTACATTAACAGAGAGCTTCACGTAACAATAAACAGAATATAAATGTTTTTTTACAAATATTAAGCAAACTGCTATTTTTTTTACTTAATTTAACGACGTTAAATCGTTGGTGCCTGCTGTCATATAATGGCAGTCCTTAAGCCATGTCAGAGGCCTTATGCCCATATGGAGGAGGGCTATGTCCATCGTTGAACAGACGCAGGATGGGTGACCGTCCCGTAACTACTGCTAGTGGCATTTTTTCTAGCGCTTCCGTGCTTTGCAAGGTACGTTAAGCCGTTGGTGCCGGATGTCATGTAACGGCACTCGTTAAGCCATGTCAGAGGCCTTATGGGCGGCTTGATAACTTCTGACAGTAAGGCCCGCCACTGTGTTACAATCCTCCACCAACCCGGACTTGGCCCCCGTGGTGGAGTATGGCCATTGAGTATGGCCTAACCTTCCTGCGATGCAGGAAGAGACCCGTGCCCCAGCAGAGGGGACATACAAGGGTTGATGACGATAACGAATTTAACGACCATATGATTAATGCTTTATGTCCAGCGACACTGAATATTATCAAACTCATCCTAATAAATCTAAAATCCATATGTATACCCCAATTCGCAAAAAATGAGCGTCCAAGAATCTTCCCTAAGCGCACGGTACATTCGGCAGCACGTCAACCTTTATGGTTCAGTTTCAAAGTCACCCGTATCATAACCGCATAGATTGCACAGCTGTTAAGATTAATATGCTGTCCTTTATTACTACTAGACCATCATCATCATCATCGACCCATTATATCCCCACCGAGGGGCACGGGTCTTCTCCCCAAGGAAGGTATCTTCTTCTTTTTCTTCAGGCTATATTATGTAGTCCACTACTGGACATAGCCCTCCCCTAATGAGCGCCATAGCACCAGACGGGGAGGTATAGGGCACATACTCGTATATGCTCTGAGGTATAGACCATACTCCACCACGGGGGCAAAGTCCGGATTGGTGGAGTGTACTACTAGATGCTATAATGTTTAACACTGACCTAAATTTTTTCATGTTACTCGGTATTCAAATCACCCACTGTAGGTTCGAAATGTAACATGAATACAGTGTTATTATTGATACGGCAATTGCCGTAATATACGGTAATTCATGGATGTTTTTTCCAATATACGGTATACGGCAGGACTTCGACTACCGTATCATATAATACGGCAATTCAAGTCCAACGTGCTCGTAAGCTTAAAACAAAAATGACTACAAACAAGACTTAATAAATGTGTCCGATTCTTGGGATTTCCCAAAGAAAATTTTTCTGCTGACATAAATTGAACTAGATGTCTTATGCTATCCGTTTTATATATCCCACTCTTAGAGTCTTAGCTAAACAAGCTATTCGAAATCAAGGTTGCACAAATTTTCAGGTGTCAGGAGATATGCTTATCAAAATGAAAAGCAAAGAAAAAAATTTATTGCACTAGCAGTGCATTAGAAACATATAATTATGATAAAAAAAAAGTCGAAGAATAGAAAAATCATACAAAAATTATGTATAAAAAAGGCAATATAAAAAGTTGAAAATATACTTAGAAACACAAAAACAATAAGATAACTTACCCACCCCACCAACCGATAATACGGCAGATCTGCGATTTTGTTTCATATACGGCAATTTGAAGTTTTAGATACGGCAACCCAGATTTTGACGATAATAACACTGCATGAACATATATATTAAGATATATATATTTATTTATATTTATATATATATGTTCATTCAGTGTTATTTTATATATATATATATATATATATATATATATATATATATATATATATATATATATATATATATATATATATATATATATATATATATATATATAGATAAATAGTAAATTTCAGTGGTCAGACATTAGTTGTCACATTTAATCAAGTTCTAAAGTGACGTTTATAAAACCATATACCAGCATGACCCAGATAATCGGAAAATCCCGCTGTACAATGTTTATGTAAATTGTAGGTGTTCTTCAGATAAAAACACATTAACGTCAGAAAAACAATCTCAATCGTGTTGAATATAATTTATCGCTTAATGCAATTTTTTTTTATGTAGCCCATAAGCAGTGCAGGGCACAAGCCTTCTCTCAGGAAGAGGAGGGTGGGCTTAATTACTAAGTGTGCCCAACGTAGATTGGCGATTTCGTGCGCTGAGGTTGTCCGACATTCAGGTTACCTCACGACGTTCTTCTTTCCCGTTAGCGAGTGGTATTGCTACTATTATTTCACAAACTTTCACTTTGGCAACAAGACTTTCCACTAACGTGTGGGACGAAGTGCTGGATTTAATACTGATATCAACGTATTTCAAAATATTTAAAGTATTCCAAAATATTTCGGGCCGCCGGCTGGCCTTTAGGTCACTGGGCCAGTCAGAATAAATTAATAATTTAGTTACTGTAACCAGAATCACTCGTAGCCCCGGCTGCCTGAGCGATCTTAAACGATTACAAAGATGAAGAAAGATTAGGCGTTTGTGGCATTTTTCCAAGCGGTTCCGTGCTTTGCAAGAGACGTTAAGCGATTGGTGCCAGCTACCGTCGATAGATGGCAGTGGTTAAGCCAAGCCAGAGGCCTTAGGGGCGGCTTGAAAACTTCTGACAGTAAGACCAGTCACTATTCTTGCTTTACCAATCTGAACTTGGTCCCCGTGGTGGTGTCCCGTGCCCCTCAATGGGAACATAATGGGTTGATGATGATGAACTAGAAAATAATGTCACAATAATGGAAAAAAAAACTTGAACCTGGGCCATTTGCACAGTAGTAAAATCAAAAAAATGTGCGAGAAATCTATTAATCCAAACACAAAATGCATTACACCGAAACACCGATAGCGTGTTCCATTTTGTGAAGATATTATCATCATCATCAACCCATTATGTCCCCACCGACGGGTACGGGTCTCTTTCGTAAGGAAGGTATAGGCCATAGAGAATGCATAAAGCACGCCTTTGTACATTTACTTTTGAAAACCAAGTCTCACTTTCGCATCAAGTCGGTTGTGAAGGGCTATGTAATTAGTGCAATAAAGAATTGAAATAATAATAATTATACTCAACCGAGTGAAGCGCTCGTGGCCTAGGCGAACCGAGTGATTGGAATCAATCACTTGGTTAAGCAACAACAGGCGCGGTCAGGTGCGGGATGGGTGAGCGTCCCGTGACTACCGCTAGTGGCATTTTTCCGAGCTCTTCCGTACTTCGCAAGGCACGTTAAGCCGTTGGTGCCGGCTGTCATACATATAATGGTAGTCGTTAAGCCATGTCGGAGGCCTTATGGGCGGCTTGATAACTTCTAACAGTAAGGCCCGCCACCGTCTTACAATCCTCCACCAACCCGGACTTGGCCCCCGTGGTAGAGTAAGGCCTAACCTTCCTGCTATGCAAGAAGAGACCCGTGCCCCAGCAGTGGGGACATACAAGGGTTTCACAATTAATTACATAGCCTGTGGCTGCCTCCTTCAATCAGCCTACACAGCCACAGAGGAAATCTAAATATTTACGTAGGCAGGTTCTAAGATGGACTAGTGAGAAATTGAAACACAGTACTGAGAATCGTAGAGGAAGAAGTTTTATTGATTTCACCCTTATACTTATAGGTAAAGTTGACATTGCAGATAGTTGTTACGTTACACAGGACTAAAAGGGGGCGTGGCTAGCCCAGGCGATTCGAAACAACATGATTCGAAAACTTAAATTTATGACAATTGTTTCTTATGCACTCATTGTTATCATTATCTTAATTCTACGCAATCAACAAACACAATCAACTTATAATAAAATCGTTAATTAAATTTTAATGTTATTGAGGAATCGTTCCTGTCCCGCACATTATCTCCCGCCGCAGCTACTAGCTGGAGTATGCATGAGGGTCAGGATCACCATTTTTTTAGTTGGCCGTCGCAACACTCTGCCTCCGGCTAACCTCACATCTACTACGCGAATTTCGCCATCGGTACCGGGGCAGACTGCTACGACGATTCCCCTAGGCCACTGATTTCGTGGTAAGTTCCCATCTGCGACAAGCACCAAGTCTCCCAATTTGATAGGTTCACCTTTGGATTGAGGCTCCCGCCGGTGCTGCAGTTCGGGAAGATATTCACGAACCCATCTTGACCAAAAAAGGTCTGCCAAGCGTTGTGCCTGTCGCCAGTGGTTCTTAGTGTAACCAGCTTCGTCGTCCTTAGAAAAAAATCCTGGCTGAGGAACCCGGGAAGGGCCTCCCAGCAAGAAATGATTAGGCGTTAGGGCATCCGGATCATCTGGGTCGGATGTTACGTTTGTCAACGGCCTACTATTTACCGTATGTTCAGCCTCCGCCAACAAAGTTGCGAGAACCTCTTCGTGCGGAGACCTTTCCTGTAAGACCACACTCAGAGCCATCTTGACTGACCTTACTAACCTCTCCCACGCTCCGCCCATGAAGGGGGCGCCCGGGGGAATGAATCGCCACCGTATAGCCCTTGAAGAGGCTTCTTGCTCTAGAGCGTTCTGAGCTGCTTGACGCAATTCCTTATCGGCGCCGCGGAAGTTTGTTCCGTTATCCGAGTGAAGTTCACTGGGACATCCGCGGCGCGCTATAAACCGTCGTAAAGCCATGATCGCCGAGCTTGAGCTTAGGGAACCAGCTAATTCTAGGTGGACCGCTCGCGTCGTTAAGCATGTGAAAAGAACTCCGTAGCGTTTCTAGCGCGAGCGGCCCACTGTTACCGTCATAGGGCCAAAATAATCGACCCCTGTGTACGTGAAAGGCGGTCGATGGTGGGCGAGACGAGTTTCCGGATGGTTACCTGTTGAAGGCTGACTTGGTGTAGCTCTACGGATTCTGCAAAACAGGCATTTACTTACTTGCTCTTTGACCACTTTCCTTAAGTGTAGGACCCAATACTGCTGCCGTATTTCGTTTGCGGTGATATCTCGACCTCCGTGATGCATCTGCTTATAAACGTGTGCTACATACAAACGCACCCAAGGGTGTTCACCGGGGAGAACTGCAGGTTCTCGCTGAGTCGGAGTGATGTTATCCGCTCGTGCTACACGCGAGCGTAACCTTAGGATGCCTGCATCATCGATGACTGTCGCCAACTTAGCCAGTCGGCTAGAAGCGGACTGACGCTCACCCTTTTTAGTACGCTTCAGCTCTTCTTTGAAGGTGTCCTCTTGAATAGCTCGTATCCACAGGGCCTCTGCTTGAATTGAAAATTCAGCTGGGATGATTGACGCCTCTACTTCACTTGCAGTTGTGATGGCAGTCTTTGGCTTAGACAGCACCGAAGTCAGCGACCTACCTTTTCTTTGACCTGGTGGTTTCCAGTCGGTGTCCTCATGTCGCTGTGCATAGAGTTTTTCTGGCCTCAGTTTTGCTACAAACATTAAGACCCTAGCAGTGGCGCGGATCAGTCGTCTCCATTCTGAAAACCTTTCAACCTTTGGAAGAGCCTCGCTGAGACAATCCCGCTCCTGTAATGCGTACGTTTTCTCTTCTTCCATTGCCTCTGGGTCTGGTGGCGCTGAGCACGCTGAGGAGTCTTCCCTGGGCCAAGAGTCCGGGTGGTTTCTTAGGAAAATGGGTCCGTTGAACCACCTGTGATCGGGGCCAAACTTATCTGGGATTGAGCGAGTAGCATCGTCCGCGACATTATCTGTAGTGGGTACCCACCTCCATTCGCTTGTTTTTGTCAGCTCGTGAATTTCAGCGATGCGGTGAGCCACAAACGGTTTGTATACTCGAGCCCCGTTGCGCAGCCAGGCGAGCACAGTTTTGGAGTCACTCCAATAAAAACATTTCGTCGGCGCCAGATCATGCTGACTCTGAGCGGTTTGAGCAAGTCGACACCCGAGAACGGCCGCCTGCAGCTCTAAGCGAGGTATCGTGTGCACTTTGCCGATGGGCGTCACCCTCGCTTTACCGGTGACTAGGGAGGTGTACACCATACCTTGTCCGTTGGTCACTCGCCAGTACACAGCCGCTGCATAGGCCGTTGAGCTGGCAACGACGAAAGTGTGGAGCTCTCTTACCTGCGCTGATGTGAAGTGGGCGTAGCAACGTGGTATGGTGAGCTTAGGGAGAAATACGACATGTTGGCCCCAGCTCTTCCATGTCTTAGCTTCATCTGGATGCAACGGTGCGTCCCACTCAACCTTCGAGCGCCAGACATCTTGCAAGATCCGTTTTGCTTGTATCGTGATCGGCGTGGCTAGACCGAGCGGATCGTAAATGGACATCGTCGCGCGCAGAGCCTCTCGTTTAGTAGGCGTACGTTCTCCTCGCAGTATTGCGCCATCTATTCGTTTCTCATTGAGGTTGAATGAGAGTGTGTCTGTTTGAGGGTCCCATACCATACCTAGGACTTTCGTAGGATCGAGCTCCAGTTTGTCGTTGGTGGCAGCGATTTCATTTGACAGCTCTCTGACCACCTGTGGGCTATTGGAGGACCACTTACATAGGAAGAAGTTGGCTTGACGATGAATTTCGTCAACTTGGCGTGAAACTCTTGTTGCCTCCTCTTCGTCTGCAAAGCTTACCAAATAGTCGTCTACGTAATGACTTCTCACAATCGCTTTTGCCGCCTCCGGATATTGAACGTCGAACCTTTTGGCGTTTTGATTTTTTACATAAATTGCCGTGAACGGTGAAGATGTAGCGCCAAAAATCACACTCTTCATACGATATTCCAGTGGCGGCCCTGTACGTGTGTCTGCGCGCCATAGAAATCGTTGCATGTCACGATCCTCCTCGCGAATAGTGACACGCAAAAACATGTCTTTGATGTCGGCAGTCACTGCCACTCGGTGTTGTCGAAAGCGCATTAATACACCGGGTAGGGATTGCAGGAGATCTGGTCCCGGCAAAAGTAAGCTGTTCAGACTTACCCCTTTAGTTACTGCTGCTGCGTCATGGACGATTCTGAGTTTTCTCGGTTTTTCGGGGTGAACTACGCCGAAATGTGGCAGATACCAACGTTTACCTGGGGTTTCGTTGGGTGCTAATTCGGCGTACCCGTTGTCTATCATATTTTTCATCTGCTCGTGATAGCGTTTCTTCATCTCTGGGAGTCGATCGAGTTTCTTCTCTACAAGTTCGAGTCTTTTGATCGCCGTGGAGTGATTGTCTGGCGGGAGCAAGTCATCGCTTCGCCAGGGTAGACATGTCTCATACCCTCCCGCCGGTATTTGGCGGGTATACTTGTCGAGGAGATCTAGAGCCCTCTGTTCGCCGTCGGTATACGGTCGTTTCTTCTCGACTCCCAGACATTCTAGGGCAAAATGCTCACGCATCAGGTCATGCATAGCTACCTCATTTTTTAACCGACTTACTTGGTCGTTTATCTCCTCGTCTTCGCTGAATTGCTCACGTATGTGACATATGCGTTCACGCATATGGTACGTGTGCTGAGGTCTTCGCGGTGCGGAGCGGGCACCGTAAAGGGTCCAGCCGAGGTCTGTGAGAACTGCGGCGAGTTGATCACGCTCCTTACCTTCCCGTAGCTGACGGGCATCCGCGAGACTGTGGTGGTCTACGCCTACCAGCACTGTCGGCCTCGCTTCTTCGAGGAGAAGTTTCTCTGTCAGGTCGCTCATGTGTGGGTAAGACTGTATGAGGTCTGCGGGAACCGCTTGAGATGACAGACCTAGGTTGTCTACTGTGCGAGCCCAGATGTTATACGATTTATCGTTATCACGTCCTCGAATACTTACTCCGACTCGTTTTGAGGTTGAGGCGTCGAAATTAGAGCCACATACCAACTCTCCATAGAAGGGATCACGCCAGCCTCGGGCACCGACGGCCTCCGCTACAGATGTCTCTATGAGTGTGCTCGTAGAGCCGAGATCTAAAAGAGCGTATGTGTCATATTCGCCGTTGGGCCCTGACACACACACTGGAACTATCTGGAGATACGCATTTCTCGCCTTGGCCTTTACTGCAGCTATTATTACCTCGGTTGGCTCTTCGTCTGTTGAAGTCACATGCGCTGTGGTCTCCACTGGCGGCTTGTAATTAGGATCGTGAAGCAGCGGGTGGTGCGTGTATATGCAGCCGCTGACTGTACACTGTGTAGTCTTACAAGTATGTTTGAACTTACGAATTTTTAAACAACGGAAGCACAGACGATGTTTCCTCGTAAGAACCCAACGCTCTGCCGGCTCGGCCTTTTTTAAAGTGGCGCAGTCCTTCGCGCGGTGCTCTTCAGCGCCGCATATTGGGCATTTACCCGAAGGCTGCGCCGGAGCGCTTGAAGACGTAGACGCTTCGGATACATGGTGGGTACGTACCATAGGCAGTGCCCGCTTGGGCTGTCGGGCGACTGGCGGCTCCCGCCGGTCACCCAATGAAATCACCTCTGCTGGAGCGAACTGACTCATGCGATTTGCTATATGGGACATGAAATTTCCTAGCAGCACCAGCTCTGGGGTATCACTTGGTTGTGAGCAGGAATATTCATAAAACTGATGCCTAATCGCAGATGGGAAACCCTCGGTTATTTGATATACAAGCGTAGCATTATACAAAAATGTCGGCTTACCAAGTGCTTGAATAGTCGCTACAATATTTTTCAGTCTTGTTGCGTAAACACAAATATCACGAGGACAGTCCACTAGTCGAGGTAAGTTTCGCAGTTTCTCCTCTTCCGCCATACAAATGGCCACTGGGCGTCCGAACCTCGATGCGAGGATTTCAAGTACTTCCACTGTCGTCGTAGAACTAACGAACAAACACTGCACAGCTTCCCTAGCGGGTCCTTTTAAGCACCGTCGTAGCCGCGCTAGGTTATCGTGTTCACTAAAGTACCGCGCAGACTCGTAGAACGCCGTCTTGAACACGAGCCACTCGGATGAGGCGCCGGAGAAAGTAGGCAGTTCAACAGCGGGGCGCCAGGACGACAGCGCCGACTGGGCGGCCTCCGGAAAGGTCGTCGCGAAGTCCCGGTAGTTTTGGGCGCCCGCCACATGAGGTTGAGCTTGCTGGAGATGTGCGGACGGTGATGATGCATAGGCCCGAGCTGGGCGGGCGTCGGCCGCCGGCGAGGGCGGCTGTTCATATGCCCAAGCTAGGCAAGTGCCGGCAGCCGGCGGGGGCGCCGGCGGCGGCGCACAGCTCCAAGCTGAGTGGGCAGCGGCCGCCGCCGGCAGGGTCGCGGGCGGCGCCACACGGTCCCGCGCTGCAGTATTCCACGGCGCGGGCGGCAGCTCGTTGGCGCCGGCCGGACGGGGCGCGGGCGGCGGCGCACAGCTCCAAGCTGAGTGGGCGGCGGCCGCCGGCAAGGTCGCGGGCGGCGCCACACAGTCCTGCGCTGCAACATTCCACGGCGCGGGCGGCGGCTCGTTGGCGCCGGCCGGCGGGGGCGCGGGCGGCGGCGCACAGCTCCAAGCTGAGTGGGCGGCGGCCGCCGGCAAGGTCGCGGGCGGCGCCACACAGTCCTGCGCTGCAGCACTCCACGGCGCGGGCGGCGGCTCGTTGGCGCCGGCTGGCGGGGGCCCGGGCGGCGGCGCACAGCTCCAAGCTGAGTGAGCGGCGGCCGCCGGCATGGTCGCGGGCGACGCCACACGGTCCTGCGCTGCAACATGCCACGGCGCTGGCGGCGGCTCGTTGGCACCGGCCGCGCGGGCGCGGGCGCCGGCTTTCGGTAGAGGCGCGGGCGGCGCCTCACGGACTACAGCAGCTCCACTCCAAGGTGTGGGCGGCGGACGACCGGGGACAGGCGCTGTGAGTGGCACGATATGAGTGTTACCAGCTGGGTGGTGTTCGTGCACTTGCGCCTGCCTGGCGACCCAGGTTTCAATCCGCTGCGAGTTGCTGATTACGCTCCGCATCTCTTCTTCTTCTTCACTGTCCGCTTGGCACTGAAGAGTAGCGAAACGAGCTTCCGCCGTCTCTAGTTGTCGCTGGGCGAGTTCTTCCCTCCTCTTTGCCAGTTCTTCTCTCACTTTAAGCAGCTCCACTTGACGTTTCTTCGTCGAGGCCTTGGAAGAACTCCGATGTGACGAAGAGTCCCCCTGAGGTCGTAAAGTAACATCGTTGTCGGTGGTCGGCGCGGTGAGCGATGTTGTAGGTACCGCCGTTGCGACTGTGCCGATGGTAATGTTCGATGTACTAGCGGCTTCAGTGTCCGTTGGACGGGGCGCTGAGTCGGTATCGGATGGACTTGCGGGGCTCTCCTTGTGCTCGACGTGGTCAGTGTTGCTCCTTGTTCGGACCATCTTCTTATCCGGATACTCGAAGGACCATACAATGTGGCTGCCTCCTTCAATCAGCCTACACAGCCACAGAGGAAATCTAAATATTTACGTAGGCAGGTTCTAAGATGGACTAGTGAGAAATTGAAACACAGTACTGAGAATCGTAGAGGAAGAAGTTTTATTGATTTCACCCTTATACTTATAGGTAAAGTTGACATTGCAGATAGTTGTTACGTTACACAGGACTAAAAGGGGGCGTGGCTAGCCCAGGCGATTCGAAACAACATGATTCGAAAACTTAAATTTATGACAATTGTTTCTTATGCACTCATTGTTATCATTATCTTAATTCTACGCAATCAACAAACACAATCAACTTATAATAAAATCGTTAATTAAATTTTAATGTTATTGAGGAATCGTTCCTGTCCCGCACATAGCCCTTGGGCAGCAGCGCCCCCTGCAGTACAATTCCACCGAACTGCGATCCCCAACCCGCATGCCCAGCGTGGGGATTATAGGCATTACCCCCTATGATAGCACAACGTGGCGCTCTTAAGGGGAGGGCTATGTACAGCAGTGGACTAGTATAGCCTGACGACGACGAGAATAAGTATAGGATAGCCTATGACCTAACTTCATAGTAACTAAATATAGACAACAAGTTCGATAAAAATCGGTGAAGACGTTTTGAAGAAGTTCAATAGCAAACACTGTTTCACGAGAATTGTAAATATTAGATCTAGTAATACTAATTCACACCGCAAACATTGTGTTGCTATGGATAGATAGGTTGATAGGTAGGTAGGTAGGTAGGTAGGTAGGTAGGTAGGTAGGTAGGTAGGTAGGAAGGTAGGTAGGTAGGTAGGTAGGTAGGTAGGTAGGTAGGTAGGTAGGTAGGTAGGTAGGTAGGTAGGTAAATAGGTAGGTAGGTAGGTAGGTAGGTAGGTAGGTAGCTAGGTAGGTAGGTAGGTAGGTAGGTAGGTAGGTAGGTAGATAGATAGATAGATAGAGAACACTTTATTGCACAGTTGTGTATTAAGCGCGTCAAATCGTGTAGTAGACCAATAAATAATTATTTATTGGACTATCCGAGACCGCGGCAACTGTAACGCTGCCGAAACGTCGGGAAATAAGGTAATTACGTTTTACCTAATAAATAATCGCGATTTGACCCGTTTAATATATAACTACGTATGAGTATCGCGAATCATTAAGAAATACTTTATTGCACAACCAGAAAAAAGAATACAATCATGATTTCTCAAATTTAAGTAATGTTATACAATTGGCGGTCTTATGACTAAGAGCGATATCTTCCAGACAACCTTTGGATGGAGTGGATTGCATGAAGAGTATAGTCGGTACGTGCATGTACATAAATAATAAATCGAAAATCATAGTACAGGGTGACCTAGTTTGATTTTCGACATGTCATAATTATATTAATAAACATACATTTCTGTCAAACATTACCTACTTATCTGTAAAAATAATGTTTGTACTTTATGAAGTATGTAAGATGTTCGTATAAGTAATAAATTTCTTTCTTTCTAATCTGCCAGGCATTCCGATACATCAATGCAGTGATCCCGACAGCCAATCTTGTTCTTGCCCGGGTGTACAACGCATCAGTACCTAGTATACGCTACCTGGGAGTTCAATTAGATGAACGTCTAACTTTTGGGCCAGATGTTGAAGCAGTGTCTGCCAGAGTTCGAAGGGTGGTTGGCATAATGAAGTGCTTGAGACAAAGTGATAAGAAATTACTCCATACCATCTATCTCACTATTGTATCTCGGTTTAGGGAGCTTCTGCTAAATCGCTCATGATCAGGGTTGAGAGGGCGCAGCGCTCCGTTCTGAAGGTAATGTGTAGTTAAGACCTCGCCTATATTCAACTGATAGTTTATACCAAGACTGTTCCGTTCTCCGAGTCCGACAACTATATATCCCTGGATGTACACAAGAGGATCCTAAACTCTCCTGAATACACCCAACTTGCCAAAAAAAGAGTTTTTGGAATTTCAGTTCCTAAAACGAGAACTTCATTTGCACAACGCATTCCTAATTTCTCTTCACCTTTCCTTTATAACAGAATACTAAAATACTGTGATGTACAGAATTCAACACTGAGAGAATGTAAGGTGGTAGTCACTAACTATCTAAAAACTTTGAACTGCGCAACTTCTGAGACCCTGTTGACAATACAAAAATAACATCTGCAGTCCTCTATATCATTCTGTACACAATTTGTCGCGTATTATGAGTAGCAATTTACTCCGGCAATACAGCGTCGGAGTGGTCCCTTCACCCATCTAGTGTGAGTGAAGATACCACTGGACGCTGTATAAATCATCTCATTAAGTAGATGCAAAAAGGCCAATATTATTATTATGTACTCATAATTACTCACAATTTAGCAATTTATTTAATTTATTTAATTTATTTCAAAATTTTCATTCTAGGGAAAATTTTAATCGCTTGAATGGGTCAGCCAAACAAGTTGATTTTGCATGAATTTTTTTAATAATCAATTTGTATTTTATTTCCACTTTCTAAATATTTGTGCATGAAATTGTATAAATTCAATAATTACCTATTATAATTATTAAATTAGATTTACGTAATTAATAGAAATAGACTGCCTGCTTAGGTTGCCCTATTGTAAATAAATAATAGCCAATCACGATACAGGCTATGCCTAGTGTGGGGTCACCATTACTCTTGTTGTTTACACAAAATTTTACTTTTTAATATGTAAGTACCATTGTTATCTGGCATTGTGTATTATTCCTTATATAAATAAACAATATTTGATTTCAATGAAATCGAAAATATTGTTACCAAATAGCAAGAGTGCGAGAATATAACTACATACTACGTACGATATAAAAAACATATATGACGACCTTTGTGGGGTAGCGGTATAGCGCATCTGCCTACCATGCAAGAGGTCCCGGGTTCCAATCCCGGTTGGGGACGAAAAAAAAACCCAGTTCTAGGATGTTTACATGTTTGCGATGTCGTTGTTTCTGGTTCCCACGACACAGGGTATCCTAGTGTGGGGCCAGAAGCAATGTACGTGCCTGTATGTAAAATGTTATGTTATGAATAATATATTTATATTAATCGTATTCGTCGTATGCTTTATTAATTAGCATACGACCTATTCTCATACCAACCAAATATGCTTTAAAAAACACGAAAATCGGTAATAGCGTTTTCAAGGAGTTCGATAAAGGGGCTTCTAAATGGGCCATATTTTCACTGCAATATGTGGCCGGCAACTGTTGGTGTCCCTCTCCTACTCATATGTTGGAGAAAGACGCCAATAGTTGTCGGCCAAGTATTGCTGTAAAAATATGGCCCGTTTAGAAGCCCCTTAATAAACACACTGAGACGAAAGTTTTAATCATTTTTGAACAGAAATAAAAAAGGTGTCTACTTGAAAGAGCGTCTCTAAGCTAAATTTTTTACATAAACACTGTTATATTTTTTATTGGCAATGTATAACATCTACATGCGCGCATGTTAAAAACTAAGCATAATGTTTGTACAAACAATAGGTATGACATACAGAAACCTAAAATACTTTTAAAAGCGTTTCGTAAAAATAATTATTTGATTTGAAATTTTTACATATCGGAAGCTTAGATTCTTTATTACACAATAGATATATATTGAATCACTTATTGAATCGCCACAATACACAAAAAAAACAATTACAATTAACACGTACAGCATGCTAACAACAATATTCACAATAACAATGTAATAAAACAATACTTACATTCATTCCTATACTCGTCGCCGGAAACGAGCACCGCGACAATGGCCAATAAAACCAGATTGAACCGCATTTTAATTCCGATTATCCGCCAACCAACTCCGAGTAAGAAAACAGTACTAGCCGCTTAAAACGTGCGCGACCGGCGTACAGCGGTGCCTCAGTATTGACGTAACATCGCTCTGCCACTATTTGTATGTATGACAACACACTGCGTTACGCTAATCCACATTTGTGTACAGTGAGTGATGGAATTGTGCCTGTGTTTGTATTTGAAATTGACATTTGCGTCTATATGAGATGATTTATACAGCGTACAGTCGCATATTCACTCACACCTGATTGCTTCAGATCCAATCGAAATTTGACAGATCCAATCGAAACTTTACGTTAATCGAGCATTGAGTAGTGAGTATGAGTAAGTTAACCGTTCGAACTGGCAAAACGCTGTCACAGTACAACTCGCACTCGCGTTTATTCGTGTTTTGGCTGGTAAACGTGTTCACTTCTCAACGTAAACCATTACAACTCGCACTCAGCAATTTTAATTTCCATACTTGTCGCTAGGTGGCGCTTCCTCGATGCCATAGAAATATGAGTTTACGTTAACGCGATCGAGTAGTTAAAAAACTCGCACTAAGCACTCTGTCGCATATTCACTCACACCTGAGTGCTTAGTGCGAGTTTGACCAGCCAAAACACGAATAAACGCGAGTGTGAGTTGTACTGTACCAGCGTTTTGCCAGTTCGAACGGTTAACTTACTCATACTCACTATTCAATGCTCGATTAACGCGGTAGTAAAGTTATTCGATTGGATCTGTCAAACTCGCACTAAGCACTCAGATTGGTGAAGGGATCACTCGGACTGTGCAGTGCCTGGGAAATTCAAAATTTTTTAATTTAATTTTATTTGTACTTGCGTTTGGGAGCCTGAGGATGCCTCGTGTTAGAGGCGAAACGCGTCGCGTGTTTTCTCACACAAGTATTGGTGTTGGTGGTGGTGTGTTCGTGTCTTGGTTCTGCTTGAAAAAGTGGGAGGGAGGGCGGTTCATTAGCTAACCGCATGGTGCTTGTGGGATTTTTGGCGGAATTTAGCAAAGTAATTTTAACTTTTTAATAACAGATAAGTAACATAACATGTGATAATATCATGATGAAAACTTATAATCTAGTTACCTATCCTTTAACGTGTGATGACAGCATGTTAGAATATGGACGAGCGCCAAATCACATCAAACCACACACAACCAAATGCGACCACTCAGCGCAAAGTATCGCAGACACCCTACTCCGAACGGGTATTTAGAACAATGGACTCGGAAGCGAGAGACTCAGGTTCGATCCTCTTTGTTTAATTTCAAAGTTACGTACATATGCAAATTTGTAGTAGCAATGCCACACGCTAACGCTGAAGAAAAATAATGTATTTGAAAGCATAAATATAAATGTTTATTATTTGTTTACGTGTCATTTTTATTTTTATTTAGATAGAACTTTATATTCTTTGCTTATGATGGCTATATAAGTCTCACTGCTGTCCACAGGCCTTCTCCCAGAGAAAGAGTTTGAACTTAATTGCCACGCGTGCCCGCCGTGGATTTGCAATTTCAGGTATGTGAACACCAAAGGCTCTCAGGTTACCTCACGATGTTTTCCTTCACGATGTTCGTGACCTACTCAAGTTTTACAACTGTACGTTACTTAGACAAGAAAGTCATGCAGTCATGTATTTCTTTATTTATTATCCGCGGTAAAAGAAAATATTGCAATATTTAAGAAGATTATAGTATTCGAATAGCAACACAAAATAGTATTAGAATTACATGTAATAATTTTTTTTCACTGTCCACTCTCATAAGAAATGTAGATGTCACAATATTAAGGGGTGGCTGAAAAAAAATCCCCTGAAACAAGCTCACCGTGTACATATTTTTATTTTGTAATTTTATTGTATTATATTGTATTTGCAATAAAGTATAGTTGTGTACATTACAATTAAACTTTAAACGTACTTGAGAGCTGAAAACGCCTAAATCATGTTTGAAGGTTATACTTACATAATATTTACTTCGTCAATGAAGTTTGACGTGTAGCTACAGTGAGATTTCTTAATTGTTGGCAATGTTCTACGGATAATAAATTATAAAAACTTAAATCTTTAAATTAAAATTAATGACTAAATTTTTTTCCCGCTGCCTTTTTCCCCACTATACTACGACCCGAAGGCAGTGGATTAAATTGTACATTTGACATTCAGTATACAGAATGCAAAGTCTTTACGTTGAAGTTAGCCTAATTGTTTGATTTGCATTGATTTATGAAAACAATGAAATCAAATGGATTGATAGAAGACGTTTATTCAAATAAAAATACAAAAAATACAGAAGTTGGCTTCTGCCAAACTGCAAAACAGTTTTGTGTCAGATGCTTTTGGTTTTACATATAAAGAAAAAATATTTTAAACTTTAAAAGGAGAAAAATAACTAAAAAGGTGTTGCTTGTTTTCACCGAAAAGCCAAATTTTGATGTCTCAGTGGTATTGTTCCAAAACATTCTAAACACGACTCACTTATATTATTATTTATTCATTTAAATTGCGTAACATTACAGTGAAAACCTTTGCGTTAAGCAATTCATACATACAAAGTATAAACAAGTATTTTAGGCAATTCGCTAGTTACAACATCAATGAGAACTGAAAAACATAAAATTTTGAACTGTATAGGTACAAAAAAGAAATTATAATTACTATGCGTAAAATTGTAGAACCAAATATTAATGTTTAGATCAATATATATTTACATACTTTAACTGTAAATCAAGTAAATCTTTTTCTTAGGATCTAAAAAGTTATATTAAAAAAAAATATTAATCCGTAATTAGAAAAAAAAAACAGAATCCTCTACTTTAAAGAACATTCAAATATACACCAATATTAACTGGCCACTTATTAAGTACTACCTAAGTAGTTCAAGAGAAAAAACCCCTTTGTGGGCCTGACGGAACCCTAAAATGGAGTGACATTGTGGCCTGAGAAAGGACAAGACTTTGCAGTGAAAAACAATACAAAAGTCACGCGAAAAAGTCAAATTCATAATGTTTTATTCAACTATAGCTACCCATCTCGGCTTCGCACGGGTGCAATAAATATATATATATATATATACAAATATAGTCTCAGTGTAAAGTAAATAATAATATCACTACAATAACTATTTATTATAAAAAAAACTAGCTAATGAAGTGGTAGGAATCCTTCACGTGGGCTTCAGTGTTCCCCCTCACTGGTGACAGGACTAGCGTCAGGTGTTGGGCTAGTTTATAGGTAGGAGCACCGATTTGTCTGACAATAGGACGCAGTGGAGCCCCCGTCTTGTGAATTTTCGGTAGTCCATACAGTTTAGGAGGTTTTTATCATGGATTCCTTTAAACGAAAAGTGTCTAACAAATTACTTGAGCCAGATGTCGCTGCCTGTAGGTAATACAGGGTCAATACACTCTGTAAAGTGGTTCGAAATTTCACTGATGCCAGTTAGTCACCCAGTCGGTTAGCTCAGTTGGAAGAGCACTGGCACGGATAGTCAGAGGTCGCGGGTTCGAGTTCCGGCATGGGTGGAATTTTTAGCTTCTGAATAGGTTTTTAAAAAATGAGACGGGAGATCTTGAAATATCCTGTGTTCGAGCACTATTCATATTATGAACGGGACCAGATATGGTGACCTCAGATAAGTATTATTTTTATGTATTATAAACACGTCCTGTAGCGAACGTATCACGAATCGCTCGTAGCCCCGGCTGCCTGAATGATCTTAAACGATCAAGACGGGGCGCGTTCAGTGCATGGCTGGGTGACCGTCTCTGGCTAACGCTAGTGGCATTTTGCCGAGAGGTTCCGTGCTTCGCAAAGTACACTAAGCAGTTGGTGCCGGCTGCCGTCGATAGATGGCAGACGTTAAGCCAAGTCAGAGGCCTTAGGGCGGCTTGAAAACTTCTGACAGTAAGACCAGCCACTAGTCTTGCAAGCCTCCACCAATCCGGACTTGGCCTCCGTGGTGGAGTAACGCCTATACCTTCCTCAGGGAAGATACCTGTGCCCTCTCTGTAGGGACATAACGGGTTGATGATGATATTGATGACACGTCCCACTGCACGCCCCACGAGACTTTTCTCTGAAAGAGAGAGAGCATAGACTTAATCACCACGCGTGCCCACCGCTGATTGGCAATGTCAATAAGCGCATCTATAAAGTTGTGGTAGCAATACCACTCACTAACATCGTGAGATGCTGTGTCGTGTCGGCCTAGAGAATAGCGCAAACCCAAATTCGTCCCGCGGGTGTCGTAAAAGGCGACTAAGGGTCACAAACCGGGGGGTGGGCAGCAGCGCCCCCTGCAGTACAATTCCACCAAACTGCGATCCCCAACCCGCATGCCCAGCGTGGGGATTATGGGCATTACCCCCCAATGTTGGCACAACCTTGCGCTATGGCGCTCATTAGGGGAGGGCTATGTCCAGCAGTGGACTAATATAGCCTGAAGAAGAAGAAGAACATCGTGAGGAAACCTGAGTGGCTGAGGTGTACAAAATAATATATAGGATTTTTTTTCATTGGAAGCCGTTCCTTAAAGAGCTCCATGCAGTAATGCTTGCCAGCATTACTGCATGGAGCTCTTTAAGGAACGGTCCGTGTATATGTAAAACGAAAGCATTTTTTTCAAACAAAAAGAGGGTTTTAAATTTATTTGCGAAATGAATAAAAGACCTCGATATCAACCCTTGTATGTCCCCAATGCTAGAGCACGGGTCTCTTCCTGCATCGCAGGAAGTTTAGGCCATATTCCACCACGGGGGCCAAGTCCGGGTTGATGGAGGATTGTAAGACAGTGGCGAGCCTTACTGTCAGAAGTTATCAAGCCGCCCATGAGGCCTCTGACTTGGCTTGACGACTCCATTACATGACAGCTTAACGTGCCTTACAAAGCACGAAGCGCTCGGGAAAATGCCACTAGCGATAGCCACGTGACGGTCACCCATCCTTCACCTTACCGCTCCTGTTGTTGCTTAACTCAAGTGATTGGTTCCAATCACTCGGTTCGAGTAGGCCACGAGCGCTTCATAAAAGACCTCGCTAGAAGCCATTTCAAGGGCGTTACTTATCAGCTTAATATCCATCTCGCATTTAAATGAAATAGACTCTAATTGCTTACCTACACATTGTTATAATTGCCGCAACGCTTTTGTTTACCACAGTACAGCCAACCCGTATAATAATATTATGCAAATTGCTTTGTCATTAGATAACTAAACGGCTAAGTTTTCCGCCGAGTGTAATCTCTTGTTCGCAAACGAATTAACTTTCATGACCTAATTTGAGAAGCCTGTTTCGACACATTTTGTTGTGAAACCTTTCGCCTAATTGATACGCAATTCATTTGTGAGGAGCAATTAAAGGGCTATATATTAAATGGGTCTGATCGCGATTATTTATTAAGTAATTACGTACAGTGCTACACAAGAAATAAGTCTCGCGGATGTACCTGCGCAGATGACCAAATTTTGGATGTGCGGCAAGTTGATCGACGAATCAGATAGTTTCATTTGGTTGGTTGATTCAACGTCATCGATACAGGTGAATATTAGTTTGGCAATATTAGCGTGAGCGAAATAGGTAGTGCTACTGCGGCAATCAATTCTGCACTTTAACCGTATCGGTTATAGATCATGTGGAATGTACTTATAGCTTCGGGTACTTTCGTTATACTTCTTCCTAGTCTGCGCGAACGTAGATTCCCGAAAGGACTTTTATGATGATGTGTAGTACTGTAACTACCTTAATTCCCGACATTTCGGCAGCGTTGCAGTTGCCGTAGACCCGGTTAATATAAAACTCGATGACCTCTGTGGCATAGCGGTAGCGCATCTGCCTACCATGCGAAAGGTCCTGGGTTCAAACTCTGGCTGGGTACAATAAAAAAACACGGGTCTTGAATGTTTTCATGTTTGTGATGTCGTTGTTTCTGGTTCCCACGGCACAGGGTATCCTAGTGTGGGCCCAGAAGCAATGTATGTGCCTGTATGTAAATGTTATGGTTTGTTTACTATGTGTAAGCATAGCGAAGTGCATATGAATCATCATGATTCATTGCGAATGAAGCGCTTGTGTTGGCCTGAGATGGTCACCCATCTAGCACCTGACCGCGCCTGTTGTTGCTTAATTCTAGTTATTGATTCCAATCACTCGGTTCCATCACTCCACGAGCGCTACAAAGGTACAATATTATTATGTACGTGCAATCAATAAATATTTTTACGTAATTTCTCGAAGTAAGTCCCACTAGGTAAGGCCGCACTTTGTTTTTGACGTTTCAGACCACAACTGCTATGCTCAACTGGTTGTGCAACTGGCATTTTTTTTCCCAGCAGACCAATCAGTTGTACAACTGATTGGTCTGCTGGGAAAAAAAATGTACCCATGGCTCTACTTATAAAACCTCCAATCGAGGGTGGTGCCTAGACACAACTGCAATGCTCAACTTGTTGTGCCGTGGGCACTTTTAAACGCGGTATATCATAAGTTCAACATGTCTCTTTTAACAGCTATAAGAAGTTTTATAATAGTAATAACACATACGCAGAGTTGACAATGTGACGATCACATATGTCAACTCTACGCAGGCACTATAAAATTCAAGATTTCTGCATCGCGCAATCTAAGTGTTTTACTTGACACTATAAATAAAACGTCCAATATCTATTCTCCTCAGCCTCGAGGGTGGTCGCTCCTAATGTGGGTTTAGTGGTCCTTAGGACCAAAACCAGCCCCAAGGTGGTGTTTAGGCGTACTTCTTGTGAGTCCCACATTGGCAGCACGATCGGGTCCGTGCTGTTATGTTGTACCCTCCCGAGGATGTTCTTTATAGGGAAAACGACTGTAAGACCAGACGTCGTCCCCAGTCATACGATTTGCCTGACAGGAAGTTTCCCTTTATAGTGGAAGAGCATGATCACCCGCTCTTTCCTGTTCTAATAATAACTCCTACACAACACAATCACTAGATCAGTCCCGAACTCCCGACCCTTTGTGTGTAACCAACCGTTTTGCAGCTAGACCATCTAGGATTTTTATTCAGTGTTACTTGAATAAATTATCTTTTATCTTTATCTTTTTTTTATCCATTGATGGCTAGCTTAGTTATGGGTGGCATAACGCCCAAAACCGCCTTAAGCACTATTTATTAACGGCTTGTCAATGTTTTGCGAACAAATCGTTTGCTCATTAAGAGAGAAGCTGAACGAATAAACTAGTTTGCGTTTATGTTAAATATCCAGCTGAAATCCTAAGCGAAATATCGAAACGCCATTTGCCGGCTCGCGATTAATCGTCACTTTGTGCTGGCCGTGTTCTAATTTCAATTTCATTTCTGTGTTGCCAACCTAGCATGAATTTATTTAGTTTATTTCTTTCCTAATAAATAGGCATGAAGTTAAATTGTAATTTCTCCTTGGACGGAACATTAAAATGTTTTATAAACACAAATATAAAGTGTCGGCTATTCACGTTTCATAAAACAGTTTAGTATGATAATATTCAGTTCATTTATTATATAAATGTGTTATGAAACTCTCGTGGCCTAGGCGAACCGAGTGATTGGAATCAATCACTTGAGTTAAGCAACAACAGGCGCGGTCAGGTACAGGATGGATGACCGTCCTGTGACTACCGCTAGTGGCATTTTTCCGAGCGCTTCCGTGCTTCGCAAGGCACGTCAAGCCGCTAGTGCCGGCTGTCATATAATGACAGACGTTAAGCCATGTCAGAGGCCTTATGGGCGGCTTGATAACTTCTGACAGTAAGGCCCGCCACTATCTTACAATCCTCCACCAAACCTGACTTGGCCCCCGTGGTAGAATATGGCCTAACCTTCCTGCGATGGAGGAAGAGACCCGTGCCCCAGCAGTGGGGACATACAAGGGTTGATAACGATAATGAAAGAAAACGCTAATGAGAGTTGTTAACAGCTGATTAATAAACAGATATTTAGCAAACAATAAACCGGGCGTACTCGTCCCGCGGTCACTGGTCAACTGAATGTCTAACTGATTTAGGGCGTTGGTAGCGGAGCGGTGTAGAACGCCGGCTTCTCAATGGGGAGGTCGTGAGTTCGAACCCCGGCATGTTCCAATTATAGTAGTAATACTACTCGCTGACAGTGAAGGAAAACATCGTAAGGAAACCCTGTGTCTGAGGTGTTAGCGTACCTCAGCGCTTGCTACGTACAATGGGACCACGGCACCTGAAAAAGTGCCGAAACGTTAGAAAATTGTAAAAAATGTAATAAACGAGCATAAATCCGTATAAAAACAGTCTTAATTACGTACAATGGCCCAACTATGAGGCTAAATGCGGAAATCTCAGGTCTAACTAACTAAATGATTCTACGTCTGTTTCGGAATTGAGAATTTCACTAAGTAAGTAATTACGTAACGCTCTTCTGTCACGCTCTTCGCTGAGAAATTCGAGGAGACAGAACTACAGTTAAGTATTTTAAAAACCTATTTAGAGGCTTAAAATTCCACTCATGCCGGGACTCGAACCCGCGACCTCTGTGCCAGCGCTGCCGGCGACTCACCAGCGTCAGTGAAATTTTGAACCTCTTTACGTAATGCTCTCTGTATGGGCATTGTAAAGAGGTTCGAATTTTCACTGATGCCGGTAAGTCGCCCATTGGCTCAGTTAGGAGAGCGCTGGCGCGGTTAGCCAGAGGTCGCGGGTTCGAGTCCCGGCATGGGTGGAATTTTTAGCCTCTAAATAAGTTTTTAAAATTGTCCTTAGCATGGGTTAGTGCATTAAAAAGAATATAGTTAAGTACTTGCTTAGCAAAATTCTCAATTCAGAAACTGGCCATATGACATACACTGATTTTTACTTAAAAAACACAACTTAGTTCTAAATGAAAATTAATGTTGAACAAAACTACTCCACCAGAGTTCCAAGACTTTTCTTTTTTTAATCTACAAACAACTCAAGTACCACCTTTTTGTTACTCTGACTAGATAGCTAAGCTATCTATTCACTGGCAAGCAATCTGTGATTACACTATTTTTATTTTTAATGCACTAACCCGTGCTAAGGAACAAATTTAAAAACCTATTTAGAGGCTAAAAATTTCACCCATGCCGGGATTCGAACCCGCAACCTCTGGCTATCCGTACCTGGTACGGATAGCCAGAGGTTGCGGGTTCGAATCCCGGCATGGGTGAAATTTTTAGCCTCTAAATAGGTTTTTAAATAAGCAATCTGTGGAAAAGACTAAGGGCCGGTTTCTGAATTGAAAATTCCATTAAGTATAAGTAAGTAAGTGTAAGTAAGGTTGTCTGGAAGAGATCACTTTTAGTGATATGCCCACCGTTTGTACTGTTAGGTTAAGAAATATCTGTGTAGTTTCCATTTTTATGGACAATAAAGTGTTCTCTATCTATCTATATACTTAAGTAACGTTTTGTCACGCCTTTTGCTGAGAAATTCGAAGAGACAACATAATATTGTTAAGTATTAACTTAGCAAAATTCTCAATTCAGAAACTAGCCCTCCGACATACACTGATTTGAACGTAAAAAAGAAAAAAACAACAGGCGCGGTCAGGTGCAGAACGGGTGCTTCCGTGCTTCGCAAGGCACGTTAGGCGACTGTCATGTTATGACAGTCGTTAAGCAATGCCAGATGCCATGGGCGGCTTGATTACTTTTGACAGTAGGCCCGCCATTTTCTTACAATCAAACCTTCTTGCGATGCAGGAAGAGACCCGTGCCCCAGCAGCGGGGTCATAGAATGTTTGATATCGAAACAGAATGTAAATTCGTTGAAAATTTATTTGATTTGACAGTTCAATAAAATTTTGTGAACTAATAAAGCGCTTTTACGCCGCATTTTTCAGATCTTAGTACACTCGAACCGTGTAACCTACTACTCGTCTCTGGTACACCAGTAGACTCGTATCTGGTACACCTTAGTACAAATAATGTAAGTCTGACAAGAACGGCCATTGTTCATTCGGACCGTCATCTACTCGTCTTCGTTATCAACCCTTTTATGTCCCCACTGCTGGGGAACGGGTCTCTTCCTGCATCACAGGAAGGTTAGGCCATACTCCACCACGGGGGCCAACTTGTCTTAGTTGAAGATAAAATTGCAAAAACAAAATGGCGCCAATAGTAGGAACTCTTACGTTTGTAAGAAAAAATAAGTGGCAGTAAAATGATGATGTTTCTAGAGTGTTATGAAGCTGAAGCGAAATGGCGCCAATAGTAGGAACTCCTGAATTTGTAAGGAAAGGTAAAGTTTTTTTTTTTTAAAAAACCTATTTAGAGGCTAAAAATTTCACCCATGCCGGGATTCGAACCCGCAACCTCTGGCTATCCGTACCAGCGCTCTACCAATTGAGCCAATGGGCGACTCACGGCATCAGTGAAATTTCGAACCTCTTTACAATATTCTCTGTATTACCTACTGGCAGCGACATCTGACTTAAACAAATTGCATTACTTACAGCCCCGACTACCTACTTTGCAGTTAGGTTTAACATCGGAACGATATCACTGTACCCACATGATTACACTATTTTAATTTTTAATGCACTAACCCGTGCTAAGGAACAAATTTTTTTTTTAAAAACCTATTTAGAGGCTAAAAATAATAATAATAGTGTAATCATGTGGGTACAGTGATATCGTTCCGATGTTAAACCTAACTGCAAAGTAGGTAGTCGGGGCTGTAAGTAATGCAATTTGCTTAAGTCAGATGTCGCTGCCAGTACGTAATACAGAGAATATTGTAAAGAGGTTCGAAATTTCACTGATGCCGTGAGTCGCCCATTGGCTCAATTGGTAGAGCGCTGGTACGGATAGCCAGAGGTTGCGGGTTCGAATCCCGGCATGGGTGAAATTTTTAGCCTATAAATAGGTTTTTAAAAAAAAAAAATTTGTTTCTTAGCACGGGTTAGTGCATTAAAAATAAAAATAGTGTAAAGGTAAAGTGGCAGTGAAATGCTGATGTTCATGGAGTGTTATGAATCTGTGGTACTGTTGTAAAATTTGTGGTTTTCATTTCCGTGACGAAACTACTAGGTACTTCCCATTTTTTTAAACTTCTACTATACAGTTCAAGGATAAACATTGTAAATGGTTAAAAATGTCATCTTTGGCACGACACAGTTTATAAGAAAATATCTATTAACTGAAGCAAAAATCTGAATGTGTATGTACTAGCATCCGAGTAGATGACAGTTTCTCACTGTCCGAGCGTACTAAAATTGTGATAATGCGGCTTTACCTTGAGATCGCTCTCAAGTGCCTATTTCAAGATGGCGGTCGCAGTGAATAAACAAATCGACAGCGCACTGGAGAGTGATCTCAGGCGTAAGAGCGCTTTATTAATTCGGCATTTCATGTCCAAGACAGTTCTTAGTGAATACGCTACTCTATCGGCAGGATAGCGCCCATTAATCAAGCCCCAACTACGCTCGAATCTAGAACTCGCCGGGAAATAAGAAAACTTCCCAGTCAATTGAATTAAAGAGTTCAACTTTGAACAGGCCGTGACTCCGCGTTTTTGATTGTTTGTTTCAAACTAATCGGGGAGGGAGCTACTAGAGCTGGTTTTTGGTAGGATGTTAAATAAGAAAACAAACTGTTTGGTACTTGCCATTATGGAACGCAGAATCTCTTGGATGTCAGTCAAGCGTTTATGACGATGCACAGAAACAGTCATTTTTAAGGATGCGCAAGTAACGTGACGTTTTGTAGTGAATTGATAGTGACAATAAAATTTGTAAACTGGAAGAAAAATCATTGAAAGGAAACTTGTGTGTCTGCAGTGTTTACGTACCTCATACTATATTATCACGTGTGTTGATTAAGCCCATGTCTGCTAGGCAATGCACTATTATTAAAAAGACTTTCTAAAGGCCACAGGCGCTAGAGAACCCGTGGCCAAGTTCTGGACCACTAAATTCTAATATTAATTTTATTATATTTTATTAGGCACACCAACAGCATACATACAGAACAAAATAGTTACAAGAAGATAAAATTACGCGTATGTACACCACTTATAGGTAAGCGAAGCATTTATATAAATTAAACTTACATCGTTAATGTAATAGCTGATGTTACAGAAATGATAATTAAATTAAACTAAGCAACAAATCAAATATACTGCATTTGTATAAACCAATTTCTTGAAATGATGAAATTAACAGGTTTTAGTCACAGTAGCGCAGAAACTGCGACTTCATGAACGTTACAATTCAAACTAGGGGGCCATTTCAAAATCTAGATCATTTTCGAGGAAAAATGGACAAAACATAGTATTTTCAAAGTCCTTAATTAACAGGCTAAAAAGCCTAAGTAATGTCACCGACACAATAAAAATTATTGCTTATCTATTACGATTAAAATTATTTACTACACCAAGTAAATATTGTACCTACAATAGACGGGTTCAATACTAATTAGTATTTTATTCTAGCCAACCAACGGGTGACGGGAAAAGGAGGGGGCAGTGCCGAACCGAGAAATTAAAGAAATACTAAATACACAAAAACATAGATATACTTTATAAAGTAGAATAATAATATACCTATGATATATAAATTTATATTACAAAATTATCTATAATCTGCCCACATCAACCCACTGCTGGGCATGCGCCTCCTTTTTATTGCGCCATTCTTCGCGGTCCAGTACTAATCTGATCCATCTCTGAGCCGCAACCCTCGCGATGTCGTCTGACCATCGTGTCGGTGGTCTGCCTACCAACCTCCTTCCATCCCTTAGCCACCACTCCGATACTGCCCAGGTCCACCGGCCGTCTTCCCTTCCCAAGTGTCCCGCCCATCTCCACTTTAACTCTATGATCCGCTTACCAACGTGTTCAAAATAATATATAATACTTGTAAATTAAAATAAATAAATCTATAGCGGTTGGTAGCGCAGTACATTCACAAGGTGCTAATTCAAATCCTTGCATTTATTACTTTGTTTTCTAAATACAATTAATTCTACAAACATTCAATACAATTCTACAAACGCTAACTTCAATGTAATAGCTTGTAAATTCAATCTAGTAGCTTGTTTGTTATAGTCGCCTGTCTGAATTGGAATTGCAATAGAATATTATTAGCCTCAACTGTGTGCCTGTGATAAGCAAATTAGATTAATGGCCTTGTTAATCAACTCCATACAGAGGTTGTCTGAAAGATAAAAACCTATTTAGAGGCTAAAAATTTCACCCATGCCGGGATTCGAACCCGCAACCTCTGGCTATCCGTGCCAGCGCTCTACCAATTGAGCCAATGGGCGACTCACCGGCATCAGTGAAATTTCGAACCTCTTTACACTATTTTCTGTATTACGTACAGGCAGCGACATCTGGCTTAAGCAAATTGCATCACTTACAGCCCCGACTCCGTACTTTGCAGTTAGGTTTTACATCGGAATAATATCACTGTACCCACATGATTATACTATTTTTATTTTTAATGCACTAACCCTGAAAGATGCCATTTAAGCGGTAAGACCTCTAAGTGTATACGATTACTTAGATTTAAGAAATCATGTTTGTAATCAAAAAAATTCTATCTGTGCAATAAAGTATTCTTTATCTATTTAATTATAGTGAAAATGTTTTGGTGATCCCTTCCGTATTGATTCTAAAGTTCTTTTTATGAGTTTGAATTTGAAGTGTTCAGAAGTTCATTTTAACCCTAACTGCAAAGTAGGTAGTCGGGGCTGTAAGTAATGCAATTTGCTTAAGTCAGATGTCGCTGCCTGTACGTAATACAGAGGATAGTGTAAAGAGGTTCGAAATTTCACTGATGCCGTGAGTCGCCCATTGGCTCAATTGATAGAGCGCTGGCACGGATAGCCAGAGGTTGCGGGTTCGAATCCCGGCATGGGTGAAATTTTTATCCTCTAAATAAGTTTTTAAGTTCATTTTAATTCTTCTTCTTCTTCAGGCTATATTAGTCCACTGGACATAGCCCTCCCCTAATGAGCGACATAGCGCAAGGTTGTGCCATCATTGGGGGGTATTGCCCATATTTTGAATTGATACCCAAAAATATAAGCTCAAAGTCATATTTTTATTTCAAATTCCAACAGCATGTAAACCAACTGAACTAAGTTTTATGCGTGTGATTACCAATTTCTTCATCTTGGCTTACATTGAGGACCAAATTAACAGTTATATTTAAATAACAATAAGTGATGGTGACCATGCCCTTGCACTAGGCCGAGCCTGTATCGTCGGTGACGACATTATTGCTTAAAAAGACTTGACGTGCAGTTGATATAACCCGAACTATGTCCCTCTAAAAATGTTCGTAAACACTACGATTTCACCCTATAACGGACTGGCAGCCTAACTTTCCTTTTTTTCTTTTGACCTTCACCATCAGTAATAATACATTATGGTACTAGTGTGTAGTGTAACATTGGTGATTACCGCCGGGTCTTTAAGAAAGCTACGGACGGTAATCATCAATACACACGTGTGTCATACACCGTTTTTCAACATAATTGTGAATAAAATAGCAATAAAACCTCATTTTGTTTAGAAGTGAAAAATGTTTCGCTATAGCGGGAAAAAATAATCAGTTTTTCTATGCGCGCGCATTGCAATCGGCCACAGACTAAAGGGATGAGATTTTTTTATTTTCCGCGCATAGGATTTGCGCCTATTCTGTCACGTACAAAATGGGGAATTTAATGTTTTATTTTATTACAAAGAAAACAAAAGTTATATTTGATTGAAAGTTTTAGTTATTAAACACGTACGAGTTAAAATTATCTATATAAATAAGAAGTTGCATGAAATGAGCAGGCAATAGGAACATTAATTTATTTGTTCTATAGAATACGATCTTTTTTTTTTTGCTTTTTTTATTTGTTTTTTTTTGCTTTTATTTTAACAGGCTGTTTTCGATATTAAAAGTAAATCGGAAACAGACTGAGAACCTAACTCTTGAGTTTTTTTTTCTGTTGAGTTTCTATCAGAAAAATAGCTATGATTATTGTCAACACTTAGTACGTTTATTCCGTAAAAGGGTGTCTTCTTTGTTAACAATATATCAGAATCATACTGGCAACCTAGCTCATATGTTTTTTTTCTTTTGACTTCGCCATCAGTAAAAACTATAAACCGTCAACATTTTACTCCTATGCCATAGTAAGCTGTTTTCGATTATAACAATAAATTCAAAACAGGCTGGCAACCTAACTCACGAGTTTAATTTTTTTTCTTTTCACTTTCTATCAGAAAAATAGCTATGAACTGTCAACACTTAGTACGCCTATTCCTATATTAACAATATATGAAAATAATACTGTCAACCTAACTCATAGGTAAGTTTCGTTTTTTTTCCCTTTTGAGTTTTACCAACAGAAAACAACTATGAAACGTCAAAACTTGCACTGTAATTTCTAGGTACAAATTTTATACGTCTCTTCCATTATTGGCGTGCAAATTTTGTGTGTCTGTAATACCAAAACATGCAGAAGTTAGTCTGATTAATTCCACCTTTCTGTACCTACACATGTTTGAGAAATTAATCTCACTATCTCCGTTAACAGACCGTGTACGTACGAGGAATTGGCTAGCTCAATGTTCAGTCTTTAAGTTGTCCAGCGTTTACAGTCACTTGGGAGCCATCAATCTTACTTAAGACGCGGCCCACTGTACCGCGCCGCGGACAGCAAGACTAATGATGGCCGTTGCATCTGAGTTCGCTGTAGTCTTGCAGTCCTGTCTCGCCGGAAATTAGAAATAGTTCCGGGATATATCTTGCACGTACTAAAGTAGAACGAGTAATTCACTGGTTTCTACAAGCGACTTCCTTCAGAGGTAGTTTTTTGTAGTCTATAAACGTCCCACTGCAGGGCACAGGCCTTTTTTTCAGTGAATTTGGGCGCAATTACCATGCGTGCCTACCGTGGGTTCGCAATTTCAAGCGCTGAGGTATTTGATTACCTCAGACACTCAGGTTTCCTCAGAGTTCCCTTCTGCTAAGTAATAGCACAAAAATAATGAAATTTTTGGAAGAAATTGATTTTAGTAATAAGGCCGAAAAACCGTACTTTATTTTTATGTGATTTCTGTTCTATCTATATGTAGAGTTTCGGAAATTATTAAGAAATACTATAGAATACGAATACGAAACGAATACTCGTAATATGCTTTGTTGAAAAAAAAAACCAGTAACTTGGCTGTGCCTAATAATCTTTTATAAATAAAGTTGTTTTTATAAAGATCCTAAAATCGCTATTGACATGATTCAAATTCAAATTCAAATTCAAATAATTTTATTTCAACGTAAAGAATTTACATTCTGTTTGCTGAATGTCAATGTACAATGTAAAATGTAAGCCGCCGCCTTCGGGCCGTATTGTAGTGGAGAAAAAAGCAGCGGAAAAAAAAACTCCACTCTGACCATCTTTTCTCAAATCATCTTAAAACCAAATACATCAGTTGCCATATGTAAACCTAATAAGATTTCATGATTGCCATTAACAACCCTAAATGCCAAAGCATTAGTCAAATGTCTCACAATAATAGGGGAAAACATAAGTGCTGCGGCCAGACACACGAACAGCACTCGTTCACGAGCATAACGCAGTGCTCAGCCATCATCAGTCTCAACCATTTTGGAGGGAGATAGATGACCCGAACACCACGCTACCATTCGAATGACCTTTAGCAAACTTGCAGTTAAGTTTTTGTCAGTTATATAAGGTATCATATAGTTATTAATATGCAATCACGTCGTCTGTACACACTTGTATTATAAAATATGTTATACTTAGTTATACTTAACAATAAAATCGCGGTGGAATTGGTTTACTACCACGGATTAGGATCGTTTATATAGTCGTCTATTCTATAATATGCCTTCTTACATAGCGAATTTTTAATGAAAGTTTTAAATTTATTTTCAGACAAGCATAGAACACGTTCTGGAATTTTGTTGTAAAAACGAACGCAGTAACCTACAAATGATGTGCCTACCTTGGCTAATCGGGATTTAGTACAAGCAACCTTGTTTCTATTCCTTGTGTTTACGTTATGAACGTCCCTATTTAATTTAAACATTGTTATATTTTTTCGGACATACATTATATTATCGAATATATATTGGCAAGCCAGTGTAAGAATGCCTATTTCTTTAAAGCGCTCCCTTAGCGATTCTCTACTGTTTAAGTTGTAAATTGCTCTTTTTTGCAAGACAAATATGGTTTCTATATCTGCTGCCCGTCCCCATAATAACAAACCATACGACATGACGCTGTGAAAATAACTAAAATAGACCAGCCTCGCCGTCGACACGTCTGTAAGTTGTCTAATTTTTCTGACTGCAAACGCTGCTGAACTCAACCGACCCGACAGTTTTCCAATATGCTGACCCCATTGCAGTTTTGAGTCTATCGTTATGCCTAAAAAAAGCGTGGACTCTACCAGCTCTAGCCTCTCACCAGATATTTTTAAACTAGTGTCAACGTTTTTAACATTGGGTAGTGAGAATTTGATGCATTTTGTCTTTTTTGCATTTAGCATCAGATTGTTTATAGTGAACCAGTTTAGAATAGTAGATAAAGCATTGTTTACATCGTCTACATTACTTATACCTCTCTTTACTTTAAAAATTAAGGAAGTATCATCTGCAAACAACACTATCTGCGAAAGCTTTTCTACTAGGTAGGGCAAATCATTTATATATACCAAAAAAAGGAACGGACCCAGTATAGAACCTTGAGGGACTCCTACTTTTACATCAGAACCCGAGGATTTAACTCTATTAATATCAACCTTTACAATTCTGTCTGTTAAGTAAGATCGAAGAAGACTTAGTGATTTATTACTTAAACCATATCGGTGCAATTTTATGAGAAGTGTTTCGTGGTCAACGCAGTCAAACGCCTTAGAAAGGTCACAGAAAACCCCAATGGCATCCTGCGACTCCTCCCACGCCTCAAAGATATGCTTTACTAACGCTATGCCTGCTTCCGTCGTTGAGCGGCCTTTTGTAAACCCGAACTGTTTCTTATGGAAGAGCTTATTTATACTAAAATGAGTTTGCAATTGATGTAATATTACTTTCTCAAAAACTTTACTTAGCACCGGCAGTATTGCTATAGGTCTGAAATTATTTGGATCTTCACTATCACCAGATTTAAACAAGGGTACGATTTTACTTAACTTTAATAGATTGGGAAAGGTTCCCTGGTCAACACATTTATTAAAAATCAAAGCAAGGTAAGGTGCTAGAATATTGATTACAGTGGATATTAATTTAACCGATAACCCCCACAAATCTTCAGTCTTTTTTAAGTTTAACTCTTTAAATGTTTTGACAATAGTTAAGGTAGTTATATGGGAGAATTGGAAGTCAACTTTACATGGATTTGTACTTTCCAAAAGTAAGGTATCGGCTATTTGGGAGGAAGAATTTAAGCTAGCCGTTATATGCAGTGGCATGTTTTTAAAAAAAGTTTGAAATATTTCTGCTATGTCCTTCTTCGAATTAACTAACTTACCTTCTATCTTCAACGCAAATCCCTGGTCCTTAGGTCTCGTTTTACCTGTTTCTTTGTTAATTACTTGCCAGACTGTTTTTATTTTATTAGTAGACGCCATAATTTTTTTACTTATACTAATCGATTTGGCTGTTAAACAAGTTTGTCTAAAAGTTTTTGAATATTGTTTTACGTACTCTTTGAACGTCGGATCGTGATTGAATTGTTTTTCTTCATACAATTCATAAAGCCTTTTCCTACTTCTATATATACCTGGCGTTGCCCATTCTGAAAACCCGCTTTTTAACTCTGTAATTTTTTTTACGTTAAAAACATGTTCAAATTCTTTTGATATGGTTGAAAACAATACTTGATATAACGTATTCGGATCATTGCTATCGAAATTCAACGAATTTAACTTTATATTTATATTTCTTTTAAATAATTCAATTTTTTTCTCTGTTATTGGCCTACAATTTAATTCATTGCATTTTTTTGCTTCCAGTACTGACGGTAGGACTACCCATAGCCCGCTATGATCCGACTGTAATTTATGTATGACTTCTTTATCTAAATATTCACAATTGCAAAAGACATTATCTATGCAGGTAGCGCTAGTAGCAGTTGTCCTAGTGGGTTCTGTAAATAAATTATCTAAATTATATGACCTGAAAAGGCTTGCGAGTTTAGTTTTAAGTGGACCTTGAACTAAGAAATCTATATTGAAGTCCCCACACACCACTATGCTCTTCGTAGTACTGAATAGGCGTTTTAAGGCATCCTCCATAAGTAATTCAAATTCATTATAATTTGATTGTGGCGGCCTATAAACACACATAACTATATACCTATCCAATTCCACACACGATATCTCAATTAAACGTTCAACAGATAGACTGACAATATCTTTTCTTTCTTTCATTTTCAAACTACTTTTGACAAAGATCATTGAACCTCCTCTTATTGAGTGTTGTCGGTTAAAAGTGCTTGCTGCTAATGGACTGGTCTGACTCTATTTGCAGACACGATCTATAACATATGTTTTTTTTCCCATAGGTGGCGCTAGTGGTACCCTTTAAGCTCTTTAAGCTAGTGGGAGCTCTTTAACCCCAAAGCTCTCAAAGATACATATTATATTGGACTTTTTTGCATCTACTTAATGAGATTTATACACCATCTGGTATAACGCTTCAATTCACACTAGATGGGTGATGATAAGCCTTTTTGCATCTACGTAATGAGATGATTTATGCAGCGTTCAGTGGTATCTAAAATCACACTAGATGGGTGAAGGTACCACTCCGACGCTGTAGTGCCTGGGACATGGTTTTATAGATGGTGTAGGCTTGCCCAGCACCTATACCAACCTGACAGCTTAGTCGGCCTAGCCTACAGGAAAGACTTGTCAATACGTGCGGAGACAACCAAGCCACGGGTTTCCTCACGATGTTTTCCTTCAGGGTTAGCGTGTGGTAATGCCACTACAAATTCGCAAATGTACGTAACTTTGAAATTAAACGAAGTCATTGGTACATGCCCGCACTCGGGATGGAACTTGGGGCTCTCGCTTGCCAGTCCATGGTCCTACCCACTGAGCTACCACCGCTCCAAAGATGAAACCCTAAAAATACACCTAGAGCGAGATAAATAGTCGTTGCCTAGCCCAAGTCCGTACTCATGCTTCCCTAAGCATTACTTCAGGCTAACTTAGCTAAGTATTAATGCGTTACTAAAATAGACGTTTGCTTAGCTAAGCATGTTCTTAGGCCAATGCTAAGAATGTGAAGTCCGGGTTTCGCGACTTAGAGAGTGCCAAAGTACTGTCTATGATAGACAAATCGATTCTCAAGCAAGTGCTTTCGCTAAGACTCGTTCTAAGAAGCGACTATTTATCTCGCCCCTAGTGTACAGCCACGCAGAGCGAATTCAATTATCACCTCGCTAAATAAACAATAGCGTCACAGTGAGATAAAATGCGGAAGAATCTTCGCCGAAAATATTCCCACTGGCTTTCGGTCGAACTGCAAATTTAATACGGGTCCTGCATATATTACGTCGAAAATGGCGACAGAAGCGGCAGTGGGCTAGGTGTTGATAAGGTACAGTCTGTTAGCTTTTAGAATATACCTCGGGCTCTAGAGTAGGCTTCGGTTTTCGCCGAAAGCACACGAGTGTAACACTGCTACATGAGTTTACATGACAGTTTACAAGACGAGTATAAAGTGTCTTATTAGTTCCGATATTTCTATAACACTAATATATTCGATTCTATCCGATAGTAGCCGATAGTAAATATCTGTTTATCTTTTTTTCATAGCTAGGAATGGTAGCTCCAGCCAAGTTTCTCCCTTCTATAAAAATAATAATAACATGGGAACCAGTGCTTAAGTGCATGAGACCCCCTTGCTAGAAGTGTGACTGTAGAGTTTTTTTTTAATTTCAATTAATAATCGTATTTTTAAGTATTTTAAGTACATGTAAAATAATAAGTTTATAAATTTAATTTTAACTTCAATTACTAATAATCGATATTGTTGACTTTATATAAAAATAATTGGTTTGCCTATTTTGGAACGTAACTTTATAATTAACTTTTGTAGTTTTTGCCGAGGGTAGTTATTGCTTTCTAAAAGACGCCTATCACCTCAGTCATCCAGGACCACGGCACCTGAAAAAGTGCCGAAACGTCGGAAAAGATCGTTAACCCTATACTAAGTACAACTAAATGACTTGTGTTATAGGTGCTAACTTGACGATAGATTTAATACAATAAATACATAGATAGCATCCAAGACCCGAGACTAACTATAAAAGTTCTTTTCCTAGTTTGACCCGGCCGGGGATCGAACCCGAGACCTTCGGTTTTACATTCAGAGTGCCAAACCGCTGCGCCACCGCCGCTTCTCCTTCGTCTCAGAGAGAACGGGTCTCTTCCACGTCTGAGACGGTCATCGTGAGCTTCCGGCGGGTTTCCAGTCGAGGGCCGCCTGTGCATGAACAGAGATAAACGGAAAGCCCTTGTTTTAAAAACCTATTTAGATGCTAAAAATTCCACCCATGCCGGGACCTAAGCCCGCGACCTCTGGCTAACCGTGCCAGCGGTTAGCTCAGTTGGGAGAGCGTGCCAGCTCTCCCAACTGAGCTAATTGACGACTCACCGGCATCAGTGAAATTTCGAACCTCTTTACAATACTCTCGTATTACGTACAGGCAGCAACATCTGGCTGAGGGCTGAAGTAATTTGCATCACTTGAAAGCCCTTGTATCAGCCCTAGACTCTACGAAGAAACCGAAGTAAAGGAAGCAAAGAAAAAGAAATATCTGTGCAATTTCCGTTTAAATGGGCAACAAATTATTTTGTAACCTGAACTTGACAGTGCCGAGCAACTGTAGGGTATCCTAGTTTGGACGCCAGGACTCATGTAACTTAACAGTGCAATTAAACTTTTTTCATTTAATTTTACATATTAATTTTGTAGTAAGCCTGTAGCTCCGCTATACCACGATCTAGGAGCCCACAATAGCGAAAAAACTAGTCGCCACGTGACGCGGCGCATGCATGAGTAAACAATTAAGCGACGTTTTGTTGAGCCACGCTTTTTGGCTCGGCAGTATGCGTCAGTACGCTCTATCGACTGGTTGAAAATGATGAAAAAATGGGTTTTTACCCGACCGTGGCCAAGCCCGAAAGGAGGGAGTGTTTGGATCATGTAAAAAAAAATATATATTTTTCTGTTTATTTATTTATTTCGTAGTTAGGTAGGTTATTCAACGTTTGTGTAGTATATTTTGTACACGTATATAGACCCGCTTTTTACTGCTTCTCCAACTATCTAAGGTTTGCTGGAAGAATTCTCTTTCAGAGATAAGCTCGCCTTTGTACATGTTATTTCTTATGCCATGTCCCGTTAAATATTTCGTGTGCAATAAAGTATAATTAAATAATTAATTATTATATATATATATATATAATTAATTTTTAATTATATATATATATATATATATATATATATATATATATATATATATATATATATATATATATATATATATGTATTAGTCCAGTCCATCTAAAGGGTGTATGGAAGAGATCACTTTGAGAGATAAGGCCGCCGTCTGTACTCTTAGGTTAAGAAATGTCTGTGTAATTTGTGTTCTCTATGTATCTATCTATATTAGATAATGTTCACATTTGGTCTTTGACGACTCTTATGGTAAGCGCAGCCAGTGCCGAGAGTGACGCATACGATACGCATTTAATAGTAAGCAGAATATAAATGTATTAATTCAAGAAAAAATATATTTTGTTCCTTTATAACTCCTAAACTCGTCAGATTTTGACACTTAATATCTTCGTTCATTTAAAAATCTCAAACATTGCAGGAGTAAAATAGGCACAAATCTGTAATGACCAGGAGGAGCACCTTTTGGACTTCGCCGCGGTCGGGTAAAAAGTTGCGGAATTCCATTCATTTCAAAGAAGTTCCCGACATAATCACTAGATGGCACTATAACTGTTCAATCTTGCTACGCGTCATACATAACAGCGCTAATTCTATTGCTAAAATAAATAAAAACAAAAGTTCGACGGACGAACGTTAAATACAGGTGCTCCCCACATTCAACAGGTACTAACTTATTGTACCTAGGTTGGTCCCGCCTGCTTACCCAGTAGTTTATACTCAGCATTCGTTTTATTTATTCCAGCCTTTATATAATTGGTAGAAACGCTCGTGGGCAGGTCGAACCGAGTGATTGGAATCAATCACCTGAGTTAAGATATGATTAGATAAGAATATTCTTTATTGTACGCTGGAGAAACAACAAATACAAAACAATTGCAAATATACATAGTACAATTGGCGGCCTTATTGCTATAAGCAATTTTTTCCAGACATCCTAACGATGGAAAGTTGCTGAAGGAAATTAGAAAGACGGCTAGCCAGTGAAAATTTGAATATTGATACATAGGTACTTATACTTAATAATAATACACTTCCATACCGTTAAGCAACTACAGGCGCGGTCAGGTTCATGATGGGTGACCGTCCCGTGACTACCGCTCGTGGCATTTTTCCGAGCGCTTCCGTGCTTCGCAAGGCACGTTAAGCCGTTGGTGTAGGCTGTCATGTATTGGCAGTCGCAAAGCAATGTCAGAAGCCTTATGGGCGGCTTGATAACTTCTGACAGTGAGGCCCGCCACTGCCTTAAAATCCTCCGCCAACTCGGACTTGGCCCCCGTGGTGGAGTATGGCCTAACCTTCTTGCGATGCAGGAAGAGACCCGTGCCCCAGCAGTAAGATAAAGATAAAGATACTTTTATTTGCTACGAACACGTGTAAGTCAAGTTACATAAAATAAAACATGCACTTAGGATAGAAATATAAATACTATTAGGCCCAACATGTTCTGCTGATACCAGCGCACAAATTTGAGTGGACGGAAAGTCTGGGCGCGGTTTTGTTACAGTTTTCAGAAGGGACATCCAAGGGTTGATATCAATATAATTAGTATAGTTGAAAAGGACAAGCTTTACATTATTATTACAAAGTCGGTAAGGCTGTAACAGATTAGAGGGAGCGGGTATAAAGAATGATGTGGTTTACAAACGCACCCGCGTGGGATTTTTCCTTTCCTCACCGCACAAAGATCTGGATATAAAAGGTCTTGCACAATAAAAAATCCAACACTGGAAAGTTAATTTCAATTCGTCCCATTACAGGTTTATTTTTGTGCTGTCCTTGAAACCCAATTATCCAGATCGTAGGCACAAAATCACTCGCAGACAGCTCAGACCAACTTTAAATTTTAATCAGTATTTTCAGCATTTTAGGTATTTTAGGGTCGTGAGACAAAATAATTAAACGTGAATGCTCATGATGCCATTAACAACGGCAGGATCGCGTGAATATTCAATCCCTTTACAGCTCTAGAGGTTAACGCAATGAACATTTTGTTTCTAATGGCAATTGAGGCCGCGGAAACGGGTATGATTCTTGAAATAGAATTTAAATGAAAGTTGTTATTTAACCGGTATATTCAGTGGAAGCGCTAGTGGCCTAGGTGAATCGAGTGATTTGGTTAAGCAACAACAGGCGCGGTCAGGTACGGGAAGGGTGAGCGTCCCGTGACTACTACTAGTGGCATTTTTCCGAGCGCTTCCGTGCTTCGCAAGGCACGTTAAGCCGTTGGTGCCGGCTGTCAGTCATTAAGCCATGTCAGAGGCCTTACGGGCGGCTTGATAACTTCTGACAGTAAGGCCCGCCACTGTCTAACAATCCTCCACCAACCCGGACTTGGCCCCCGTGGTGGAGTATGGCCTAACCTTCCTGCGATGCAGAAAGAGACCCGTGCCCCAGCAGTGGTGACATCCAAGAGTTGATAACGATTCAGTGGAATACCTGGAATCTGCCAGCTTGTAGGATCCACAAAATGTTCCAGATTTTGAAATGGACACCTACTTTGAATTGTAACGTTCACTAAGCCGCAGTTTCTGCGCCACTTCGAATAAAACTTTTTTCATTTCATTGTACAGTTTAATTAAAATCTATTCAGTAGTTTTTACGTGAAAGAGTAAAACACCTCCCTCCACCCATAGTTACAAACTTTCGCGTTTATAATAATTATTATTAATACTTTATTGCACCATAAAATTGTACAATGCGGCGAACTTAATGCCATAAGCATTTTCTACCAGTCAACCGCAGGAGGTAGAACGAAAACTTGGCAGGCGTGCAAAAAAAAAGGAAAAAGACAACCTTCCACATTATTATATACTTACACATATAATACACTAAACGTATATATTAAAATAATAGTATATATATATATATATATATATATATATATACTCATCACATTACATACAAGTATATATTACTATTAAACATCACTATTAAATACATATGATATGTACACTGTAAGAGACAAGGAATACCATATAAATTACCATACATATGAAATCTAAATATAATGAATAGGGAGGACATACATCGGAAAGACTCTTTACATAAGGATTAGTAGTATAGCAATAATAAGTATAAGACAATTTCAAAAACCTATTTAAAGGCTAAAAATTCCGCCCATGCCGGGACTCGAACCCGCGACCTCTGCCTAACCGCACCAGCGCTTACCCAACTGCAGCTTGCGGCATCAGCGAAATTTCGAACCTGTTTAAAATATTATCTGTATTATTTACAGGCAGCGACATCTGGCTGAAGTAATTTGCATCACTTGCAGCCCCGAGTACCTACTTTGCAGTTCGGTTTTACATCGGAATGATATCGCTGTACCCACATGATATCGTGAAGAGGTTCGAAATTTCGCTGATGCCGGCACTGCCCATTATCTCAGTTGAGAAAGCGCTGGTACGGTTAGCCAGAGGTCGCGGGTTCGAGTCCCTGCATGGCCGGAATTTTAAGCCTCTAAATAGGTTTTTAAAGTTGTCCTCAGCACGGGTTAGTGCAGCAAAAAGAATATAAGTATGAGACTTACAAGGTTCTAAGGACCACATAATATAGCCTGAATAAGAAGAAGGTGTACGCGTTAGTGCACGCGACTGTACACCTAGGCAAATTGTGCGTTAGCGTTTCGCGCGCGCCGCAAACAAAGCTCTGGGGCGCGAGGCGTAGCGTTGTAATGCGAATTCTAATTTCACCATTGTTTGCCCTCTGCTCCACCGGTGGCATTGTTTGGTGCGTGTCCGTGAGCGATGAGGCTGCCGTTTTGATAGTTTGGACGTGTAATGTCGGTGTGCCTATTGAGGTGGAAATAATTTAGGTACATTTTTTTAACTATGTAGGTATTCTAAGTTTTGTATATTTGTGAAGTTATAGGAGCAGTACCAATCGCTAACGTGAAGGAAAATCTCGTGAGGAAACCTGAGTTTCTGAGGCGCTAAACTACTTCGGCGTTTGAAATTGCCATTCTGCGTTGGGCACAAGTGGTAATTAAGCCCATAATATCTCTTCCTGAGACAAGGTCTGTGCCCTGCAGTGGGACTTATATAGCCTACATAAAAATAGGAACTAATATCTACCTAAATCATTGACAGCACATCACATTTTATGTACGTGTAATGAAGTCATTTGTTAAGGACGTTTTTGAAACAAAAATGTTAAAATTGACCTGTACCTACATGGTTTATTAGATTTACAGCATTAATGATATATACACAATTTCTTAAAACGCTTTTCAAATGCACTTTAAATAATAGTCTATGGCAAAGCATTACTTTAACAATAAACGATTTAAACTGACATTAAGGAGTCATTATTGTCATCAACCCATTATGTCCTTACCAAGGGGGCACGGGTTTCTTCCCTGAGGAAGGTGTAGGCCATACTCCACCAGAGGGCCAAGGTCGGATTAGTGGAGACTTGCAAGACTAGTGGCTGGTCTTACTGTCAGAAGTTTTCAAGCCGCCCTAAGGCCTCTGACTTGGCTTAATGACCGTCGTCTATCGACGGCAGTCGGCACCAACTGCTTAACTTGCCTCGCGAAGCACGGAACCGCTCAGAAATATGTCAGCGTTAGTCATAGATGGACACCCATCCATGCACTGAACGTGCCCTTTGTTGCGTAGCCTTCGTGATCGTTTAAGATCACTTAGGCATCTGAAGCTACGAGCGATACTGAAATTAAGTGAACTTAATATATGTAAGTATGCTACAATCATAAATCAATAATATTCATTGATTCCTTTTCCATTTCCCTAGCACATTCTAACAGTTTTAGTGATTATAAGAAATCTAGATACCGCTACTTGATACTGGGATAAAACTTCAATCTTGTCTTTCTGCTCTTTTATCAGGAAGAGAAAAAAACCTTTTCATCGAAAACAATAAAAACAATCCCAGCAGCCAAATCATTACACTAAATAACGGCCAATATCGCCAAAGCTTTGCCAAAGCCTTTTCCTCTTATTTCCTTATGAAGGACTTTGTTAATGCGGTCCCAATCGAAGCACACCACTAAGCCCCTAAAAAAACATACAGGAAAGAAAATACGAAATACGGGCACTGGCTGAAAATCAGCGCTTTGGGCAAATGCCCTCAGCACAATGCTGAGCTTGCTGCCTTTTGCAGCTACAGGGACACACCGCGACTTATGTAAGTTATGGTTTTTTTTTTATTATTATTTTTCGCTATTGTGTTTGAAGATTTTATCTTGTAATGTGATGACCAAATGTGTGTGTTTCTGTTGATGCAATAAATACTTTCATCTATTTCTTCTATAAGATTATTCTTTGCTGTACACTGGGAAAAAACCAAAATATTTACAAAGGTACGTACTATAATTCAGCCATGTCAGAAGGCTTATAGGCGGCTTGATAACTTCTGACAGCAAGGCCCATTACTGTCTTACTATCCTCCACCAACCCGGACTTGGCCCCCGCGGTGGAGTATGGCCTAACTTTAATGCAATTCAGGAAGAGACCCGTGCCCTAGCAGTGGGGACATACAAGGCTTGATAACGAACAATACTACAGTTGCTGGCTTTGTTAATAAATCATTAAAACATTTAAAATGGAAAGGAATAAATTTATTTCTTTTATAGGTAAATTTTTTAAGACTTTTTGCAGTCTATTTTCTACACGTATATAGACCCGCTTTTTACTGCCTCTCCGGCTCTCTAAGGTATGCTGGAAAAAATCTCTTTTAGAGATTCCTTGCCTGTGTACATGTTATTTCTTATGTATGACCCTGTTAAAGTTTTCGCGTGCAATAAACTATATAATCTATTTTTAGTATACTTAATTTTTTTTCCAGTTTTTGTAAACGTCCCTCTGCAGGGCACACGCCATTTCCCATGGTGACGGTATAGGCTTCATTATCACGCGAGCCCATCGCGGACTTGGAATTTCATGCGCTGAAGTGTTTGAACACCTTTAAAAAACCTATTTAGAGGCTAAAAATTCCACCCATGCCGGGATTCGAACCCGCGACCTCTGGCTATCCGTGCCAGCGCTCTTTCCAACTGAGCTAATGGGCGACTCACCGGGTGGGTGGGTGAAATTTTTAGCCTCTAAATAGGTTTTTTAAAACTGTCCTTAGCACGGGTTAGTGCATTCAAAATAAAAATAGTATAACCTTAGAGATACTCAGGCTTTCTCACGATGTTTTCCTTCACAGTTAGCGAGTGGTCTTGCTATTATAACTTTAAAAAAGCAAAGTCATTGGTATAGCCCGCACTGGGAATCAAACCTGGGTCTCTTGCTTCCGAGTCTATTGTTCCATTGGCCTAAGACCGCTCGTATGTACCTTATTAATTTTTTTTTACAGAAAGGGGTATTGTAGTAGAGGAGGTAATGTATAAAATCATAGGGCGCTTAATGTGTCCTAACATATAAAACATATGTATTAAGTTTTTTTTGCTACATATGTATTTTTTGATTATATATATATATATATATATATATATATATATATATATATAATATAGGGATTTGTTTTATTACATAATTTTATTATTATAACCTTAAGTTATAAGAGCGTTATGCCAACAATAAGGTGTTGATTGTTTTTTGTAAAGTTCATTGTGTTTTATGTGTTGTTTGCTATTGCTATCGTATAGTCTGCTTGATCTTGGTCTAAGTATATATATATATATATATATATATACTTATATATATATATAACTTTACAAAAAACAATCAACACCTTATTGTTGGCATAACGCTCTTATAACTTAAGGTTATAATAATAAAATTATGTAATAAAATAAGTCCCTATACCTATTATAAATTAACATAACTACGAGTATCTGCAAAAGAGTCAAAGTTTTAGAACGAAGAAGACTGATTTTATGTATATGGTTGCATTTTATTATACACGAATAATCGATCACTCACGTATCAGCAATTAATTTATGCTTGCCACACGTTCACGGATTTTGGCCGTACATTATTGGCCGCCTATATTGGATGCAAATTATTTGCTACTTCACTGTTGACTCTCTTTTCAATTAACTTCGATATCTTTGCATTGCATTCACATTGCGCTGGCTGTTCAATATATTAAAACAATGGCGGGCCTTCATTGTGCGTTGGTGTTTATAAGCCAGTACAATCGACAGCGGGTTAAACGTTACATTTAATTTTGTTGCAATTTTGTTTGCCTAAGTAAGATTATATTAGATTGAATGTAATGTAATCTAACTTAAGTAAGAGCGTAAAGGCTGCGTAAGTTTGATACTGACAACTAGCTCGTTTAGATACATCGGTTGTCTGGCAGACATTTTTCTAAGCTGTAAGGTCGACAATTGTACTGGATCTTTGTAATTATATTACATTTGTTTTCTCCTGGTTTACAGTGATAATAAAACGATTAACTTCCAAACAAAACAATCACTACACCTGGTCCCAACTAGACACAATAAAAAGTATTCTAGTCTTATCTTATCTTTAATATGTGATATTATCCTAATATTACAGCAGTTCGTCTAGGACTTAGCGAGCAGAGTAAACAATAAATATTTATGGACATATTACACAGATCTCGTTAGCTCTATATTACTATTAAGTACACCAAAATGACTTGTATTATAGGTGTTAACTCGACACCTATAATACAATAAATACATAGATAACCTCCAAATACATAGATACGTAGACCCGAGACAAACTAGAAAAGTTCTTTTCCTAGTTTTACCCGGCCGGGGAACAAACCTCAGACCTTCGGTTTTACAGTCAGCGTGCAAAACCGCTGCGCCACCGAGGCCGTCTAACAAATTCAAATCAATTTATTTCAACGTAAAGAATTTACATTCAGTTGGCTAAATGTCAATGCAAAATCTAAAATGTAAGCCGCTGCCTTCGGGCCGTATTGTAGTGAAGAAAAAGGCAGCGGAAAAAAAACTCCACTCTGACCATCTTTCCTCAAATCATCTTAAAACCAAATACATAAGTTGCCATACGTAAACCTAATAAGATTTCATGATTGCCAGAAGCCCCATTAACAACCCTAAATGCCAAAGCATTAGTCAAATGTCTCACAATAATAGGGGAAAACATAACTACGGCCAGACACACGAACAGCACTCGTTCACGAGCATAACGCAGTGCTCAGCCATCACCAGTCTCAACCATTTTGGAGGGAGATAGATGACCCGAATACCACGCTACCATTCGAATGACCTTTAGCAAACTTGCAGTAAACCGTAAATGTAGCAGCACAGAGTAGTGCCTAAACAGTGTCTTTAATTCCTACTTTGAATAACTAGAATCTTCTAAATTTTCACCATTCAGCTTTCATAAGAAATAAGCAGCGTACGATATAAATTCATCGAAATGAAGCGCTCAACAATTCTGCCGCTCTATTTTTCGGGATGACGGTAAATGATTAAGCAACATTTGTCTTGGGTCCCGCCCAGCTTTAGTGATGCGACTTGCGACTGAAGGCGCTCTTTACAGTGCCACTAGAGTGTAACAAATTAAATTTCACTATTTTTATTTTTAATGCACTAACCCATGCTAAGGACAAAAAACCTATAATAGCCTCTAAATAGGTTTTTAAAATAAATTTCTTTAGTTTATTAAATTTTATCGCCTGTACGTAATACAGAGAGTAGTTAGTTAGACCTGAGATTTCCGCACTTAGGCTCATAGTTGGGCCATTGTACGTAGCAAGCGCTGAGGTACGCTAGCACCTTAGACACTAGGGTTTCCTTACGGATGCTTTCCTTCACCGTCAGCGAGAAGTATTGCTGCTATGATTTCACAAATGTACGTAACTTATAAAACAAAGTCATTGGTACATGCCGGGGTTCGAACCCACGACCTCCCGATTCAGAAGCCGGCGTTCTACACCGCTCCGCTACCACTGCTCTACAGAGAGTTGTAAAGAGGTTCGAAATTTCACTGATGCCGGTGACTCGCCCATTAGCTCTGTTGGAAGAACGCTGGCACGGATAGTCAGAGGTCGCGGGTTTGAATCCCGGCATGCGTGGAATTTTTAGCCTCCAAATAGGTTTTTATTAAATTTTGTTTTTGTAACTTTTGCCGTATTAAAAAATGCTTTACGCACCGAATGTGGATAATTTTTATCTGCAGCAGCGTCTGTGGACTTCTTGTTTGGTGTTGCATTGTTATTTTGCTGTGTTTTGTGGAAAATAGACTGGAAAAAAACAACAAATACAAAATATTCAGAAAAGTCCATAGTACAATTGACAGCTTTATTGCTAAAAGCAATTTCTTCCGCACAACCTTATGATGCAAAGTTGCTGAAGAAAAAAAGAATTAAGGTTTTTAGGTTCTAAGTATTTATTTCTTACATACATACATACATACATACATACATACATACATACATACATACATACATACATACATACATACATACATACATACATACATACATACATACATACATACATACATACATACATACATACATACATACATACATACATACATACATACATACATACATACATACATACATACATACATAATTATACTATTTCTATTTTTAATGCACTAACCCGTGCTAAGGACAATTTTAAAAACCTATTCAGAGATTTCGAACCTCTTTACACTATTCTCTGTATTACGTACCGGCAGCGACATCTGGCTGAAGTCAATTGCATCACTTACAGCCCCAACTACCTACTTTGCAGTTAGGTTTTTACATCGAAATGTTATCGCTGTACCCACGTGATTATACTATTTCTATTTTTAATGCACTAACTCGTGCTAAGGACAATTAATGTAAAAACCTAACTGCAAAGTAGGTAGTTGGGGTTGTAAGTGATGCAATTGACTTCAGCCAGATGTCGCTGCCTGTACGTAATACAGAGAATAGAGTAAAGAGGTTCGAAATTTCACTGATGCCGGTGAGTCGCCCATTAGCTCAGTTAGATAGAGCGCTGGCACGGATAGCCAGCGGTCGCGGGTTCGAATCCCGGCATGGGTGGAATTTTTAGCCTCTAAATAAGTTTTTAATACATACATAACCTCACACCTGTATCCCAGAGGGGTAGGCAGAGACCAGGGACTGCCACTTGCCACGATCCTTGCAGATCACCTTCTATTTTCGTATTTATTCACCTTCATATTTATTTCTTATGAGAATGCATTTTTGAACGTAATTCAAAGGAGTCAGGTAAGACTTAAGAGTCGTTAGGTAAGAGTCGCAAAACGCGCCAAAGAAGACAAGACGACCAAACCGTTATTTTTACCTAGTTGGGACTTTAATAAGAAATTGTACATTGCTTTAATTTTAATTCTTCATTACGTGGGCTAAATTTCTCAAACGTATTGTTTTTCATAAAACAGTTGAGCAACATAAAAGAAAGTTCACAAAGATATAGTGAGACTTTGCATCTACGTAAAGAGATGATATATACACCATCCGGTATAACACTTCCACTCACACTAGATGGGTGATGATTGGCCTTTTTGCATCTACGTAATGAGATGATTTATTCAGCCTTTAGTGGTATCTTCACTCACACTAGATGGGTGAAGGTACCACTCCGACGCTGTAGCGCCTGGGACATGGTTTTATAGATGGTGTAGGCTTGCCCAGCACCTATACCAACCTGACAGCTTAGTCGGCCTAGCCCACAGGAAAGACTACTCAATACGCCAACCAAGCCGCGGGTTTCCTCACGATGTTTTCATTCACAGTTAGCGTGTGGTATTGCGACTACAAATTCGCAAATGTACCTTACTTTGAAATTAAACAAAGTCATCGGTACATGCCCGCACTCGGGATCGAACTTGGGGCTCTCGCTTGCCAGTCAATGGTTCCACCCACTGAGCTACCAACGCTGTGTGCTAGATGGCTGAAGTGAAGGAAATAGAGTATCTTAAGGACGGTTTATAAATGAAGGTAACGTTCTGTCACGCTCTTTTCTGAGAAATCCGAAGAGACAGCACTACAGTTACTACTATTTTATTAGTGAAATCGGTCGACGCCTGAGGATTCGGCGGTATGATGTTCGTTCCGGGGCATACCTGATGCAAAGCTTAAGTTGAAGTTAGGCTAATCTAAAACTAATTGTGTAGACTTTTAGTTGGCTGAGTGTGTCCTATTTATCTATGTATTGTAAACCTGTAATAGCTGTTAGTCTTCCTAGAGAATAAAGTAAAATAAAAAAGTATCTCCCTGGCGGTGCAGCGAGGTAAAGCTGCTAGCGAAGTAACTGCAAGAGCTTTTTCTCTCTTATGCTTTTAATATCTATTTGCTATAAGTTTACATGTTTACATGTATAAGGATGTTTACATGTTTGTGATGTCGTTGTTTCTGGTTCCCACGACACAGGGTATCCTAGTGTGGGGCCAGAAGCAATGTATGTGTTTGTATGTAAATGTTATGTTATGTTATAAGCTGACCCTGCGAACTACGTACCGCCTACGATTGATTTTTTTTCTCTCCGTAAGAACTATCCTCGTACTTCAAGGAATATTATGTTAATATGTAAATGTATGTAAATGTTATGTTAATATTCTGAAAAAAGAATTACCGAAATCGGTTCAGCTGCTCCCGAGATTTGCACTAAGCAACTCATTCAGCGATTTATTTTTATAATACTAGCTGACCCAGCGAATTTCGTACCGCCTACCATCGATTCTTTATTTTTTTCTCTACGTAGAAACCATCCGCGTACTTCAAGGAATATTCTAAAAAGGAATTAATAAAATCGGTTCAGCTGCTCCCGAGATTTGCGTTTACCAACTCATTCAGCGATTCATTTTTATATTACAGACTAGCTGACCCAGCGAACTTCGTACCGCCTAACAGTCGTTTCTTTAATTTTTTTTTAATTTTTCTCTCCGTAAGAACCATCCTCGTACTTCAAGGAATATTCTAAAAAAATAATTAGCGAAATCGGTTCAGCTGCTCTCGAGATTTGCGCTTACCAACACATTCGGCGATTAATTTTTATATAATAGATATTATAGATGATATGTAGCTACCTATGTATGAATAGGTCTGTGCTCGCGCGCTGGCCACAACCAGTCTTACAATATACGTCAGTCGATACGAACGTGTGTTTTACTCCGTATACCGACATACCAAAATGGCGAACGAAGTTAACAATTAACACAGACGCGTGCTCAAACAGATTAAAATGTCAATCGGGAAAATTAAGGAGTATGATGTAGCCAATGGCAATTGGTTAGCATACACGGAGCGTTTGAAAATGTATTTCAAAGCCAACCAAATCAAAGAAGAGCTGTGGTTGCCTACACTTATATCCGTAGTGGGTGACGAAACATACGAACTCATAGGGAATCTGGTGAGTCCTAAGTCGGTAGCGGCGTGCACCTATCAAGAAATAATAGATACCGTTAAAAGGCACCTACAACCCAAACCCTCAATAATGGCGGAGCGATACCAGTTTCGGTTGAGGCGGCAACATGTGGGTGAAAATGTGGCGCAGTATGTGGCGGAACTAAAAAGACTAGCACGTAATTGTGAGTTTGGACCGGCGCTGGACGAAAGTTTGCGAGATCAGCTAGTATGCGGTTTGTGTAGCGATTTAATCCGGCAACGGTTGTTCGCGGAAGAGGATTTATCTTATTCTAGGGCGGTGTCCCTCGCGTCAGCGCTAGAAGCAGCGGAAAAGAACGCAGCTGCAGTGGAGTCGAGAGCCGGGTCGGCAAGACATGACGTCGAACAAATAAATGCGATGGTGACTCAAAGCAATATGCAGTGTACCGTGTGTGGCGCACACGACCACGTAGCATCCAGCTGCAAGTTTAGCAGCTACAGGTGCGGCTGGTGCAACATCGTCGGTCATCTACGGCGAGTGTGTCCTCGACGAGGGCCACCGGCGAACCCAGCGGCGGCCACCAAGCCCGAGCCGAGTCGGGCAGCGCGTTGCGGCGGCGGGCGCGGCACGCACTACCGGGGGTGGCGCGGCGGGCGTCGTCGCGGCGGCAGCCAAGCAGCACATTACTTGGCGGAAGCAGTTAACACCGAGCAACAAGAGGAAGATGCAGAGTCGTCTGAGGAGGAAGCTATCTATCAAATGTCCTTAAAAGACTACCCAGCGGTGAGCATTCCCGTCATGATAAATAATAGGGAAGTGCTAATGGAAGTTGACACGGGCAGTGCACTGTCATGTATAAACAGTAGTACTTATAGGACGCTTTTTCATGACGTGCCATTACGAAAAAGTAAGGTGAACATAAAATTTTATGATGGCAGTAAAGTGAAGCCGATAGGTATGATCGAGGTCCAAGTTGTCCACAATAATAAGGTAAAAAATTTAGATTTGTACATTATTAGTGGTGGAATAACCTCGTTATTAGGTAGGCAATGGTTGACCGAGTTAGATATTAAAATTCCAGATTTCTGTGTTCATAATATTAAAGAATCGAGAAATAATAAGTCCATAACGATGCTCCTCGACATATATGCTGAGCTCTTCGACGGCGCGTTGGGTCAGTACTCAGGTGGGCGCGCGAGGCTGCGCGTCCAGGCAGGGGCGGCGCCAGTGTATTGCCGCGCCCGCACGCTTCCTTATGCGCTCCAGGAACGTGTCGATGCTGAACTCGACGCCATGCTTGTAATCGGTACGATCGAGCCAGTCGAATTCTCTGAATGGGCAACTCCTCTAGTAATAGTGCCAAAACCAAATGGCAAAATTAGGGTGTGTGCAGATTATAAAGTTACGCTAAATCCATACTTGTCTATTGACAAGTTTCCGCTACCAAAAGTAGAAGACTTATTTGCTTGTTTGAATGGAGGAGAAAAATTCACGAAAATTGACTTGTCAGCTGCGTATAACCAAATTTTACTCGAAAATGAGTCAAAACAGTACACGGTTATAAATACTCACAGAGGTCTATTTAAATATAATCGGTTGGTGTATGGGTTAGCAAGCAGCCCCGGTATTTTTGGTAGAATCATCACAAATCTCATGAGAGGCATCCCAGGCGTAGCAGTCTTCATGGATGACATATTAGTGACTGCTAAAAATGATGAATTACATCTTAATACCTTACAGTTAGTTTTTGAAAGGTTGCGAAGCAATGGATTTAAGTTAAACAAAAATAAGTGTGTGTTATTAGCAGATTCAGTGGCCTACTTGGGATACATTATAGATAAAAACGGGTTACACACAGACCCGGACAAAATAAAAGCGATAGTTAATTTGCCGAGGCCAACTAACGTTTCAGAAGTTAGGTCATTCCTTGGTTTCGTTAATTTTTATGCGAGGTTCATAAAAAACTTGAGTTCTCATTTAGCACCACTATATGATTTACTAAGGAAGTCTGTAGTATGGGTCTGGGGAAATGAATGTCAGGTAGCATTTGAAAATATCAAAAAGCTGTTAACAAGTACAGAAGTATTAGCGCACTACGACCAACAAAAACAGAAAACAGAAAAGCCCCCCTTAAAAAAACTTATCTTAGCTAATCAAAATTTACAGGGCGGTTTTTCTGGTAAATTACTAGAATTAGAGTTATTTCTAAAACAATATAGAGTAGATGTACTCTGTGTCACTGAGCACTGGCTACTAGAGTCCCAAATGAATTTTTCTGTAAATAATTATGAAATAGCCAGTTGCTTTAATAGAAAGTCTGCATTGCATGGTGGATCTTTAATAATAGTAAATAGTAGTTTGAAGTATAAAGAACGAAAAGATATTAGCAGACTTTCTGTTGAAAAAGTTGTAGAACTATCATGTGTTGAACTGGCTAAGCATATTGTAGTAAGCGTATACAGGCCCCCCGCCAGTGACTACAGTTTATTTGAATCCGTACTAGAGGATGTTTTAAAGGTAGCTTCAAGTAGTAGCAAGAAAGTTATAGTATGTGGAGATTTTAATATAGACTTGCTGGTAGACTCCGTTTTAAATAACAAATTAAAACTTATTTTCAAGTCTTTTAATTTAGTTAATATTTTCTTAGAGCCTTCTAGGATTACCGAAAACACAGCCACCTGTCTTGACAATGTATTCTGCGACTGTGAATTTTCGCATTGTTCTACAGTAACTTGCTTAAAGTCAGACCACAATGGTCAAATTGTCCACTTTGAAGCAGATTTTAAAAAAAAGGAGCAAGCTATAATTTATCGGCCCATTACAGCAAAAAAGATGGAATTATTTAGAAATTACATACAAAGTAGCTTACCTACACAAAATAATAAGACCCTTAATGCAAATGCTCATTATGGAGATTTATTCAAAGTTGTTTCAGGTAGTTTTGAAAAAGTTTTTAAATTAAAAAAGTTATCATCAAAAAGAAATAAAGTAGCATTTAGTGAATGGGCTACTGCCGGCATCCGAAAAAGCAGGGACACACTATATGCGCTATATGAGAAAAAAACATACACATATGACCCCAGTTTTATACAGTATGTTAAACTATATTCAAAATTATTTAAGGCCGTCTGCCACAAAGCAAAATGTGAGCATATAAAATCAAAAATCCTTCAATCGTCTAATAAATCCAGAACAATTTGGGCTATTATAAATAAGGAAACCGGTAAATCCAAATCAGGAGATCGCGAACTTTCACTTAAAATAGATGATAAATTAATAACCTCAAATGAAGACATTGCTACGGCTTTTGAACAGTTCTTTACAAATGTTCCAATTGTAACGACAGCTCCTTTAGACTCTTCTCCAGCTCTTGCTGAAAGTATTTTGAAAGACAATGTCCCCCCATGCCATCACGATTTTTCGTTCGACTATATTGAAGCCCATACCGTGATTAAATCGTTTAAAAAGCTAAAGCTTAAAAAAACTGAGGACTTATGGGGTATGTCAGTAATAGTAGTTAGCTCAGTAATCGATACCCTAGCACCCCATTTAGCCAAAATCTTTAACAAATGTTTAGATGAGGGTATATTCCCTGATCTAATGAAATATAGTAGGCTCGTTCCTTTATTTAAAAGCGGTGATAAGCAAGATCCCACAAATTTCAGACCAGTCTCAGTTCTACCCGTTTTGAGTAAAATATTCGAGAAGATAGTTCTAGGTCAGCTGCTTACACATTTCAATGACTATCAACTTCTCCATGGTCAGCAATTCGGCTTTACGCAAGGGCGCTCTACAACGGACGCCGGCGTCATGTTAGTTAAACATATATTTAGTGCATGGGAAGAGCGCAAGGATGCTATAGGCGTATTCTGTGACTTGTCGAAAGCATTTGATTGCGTTGACCATAAAACACTTCTTTTAAAATTAAAGCACTATGGTATAAACGGGAATAGCCTAAAACTTATAACATCATATTTAGAAGGGAGAGTTCAAAGAGCTGATATAAATAGAACTAAATCTTCAGGGTCAGAGGTCAGGATAGGAGTGCCACAGGGATCGATTTTGGGGCCGTTCCTCTTCCTCGTATATGTAAATGATTTGCCGTTCATGGTTCAAAATATGTCAGAGATAGTATTATTTGCAGATGACACGTCTCTTATTTTTAAAATTAAGAGACAAGAAAATGACCTTGACAATACAAATAATGCTCTCTCTCGGGTACTAAATTGGTTTACTTCTAATAACTTATTGTTAAATTCAAAAATGACGAAATGTATAAAGTTCACTCTTCCAAATGTCAAAACGGTAGACAGCAATGTTTTACTGGGGAATGACAAATTAGACCTTGTGAATGAAACTGTATTCCTAGGTATCACAATTGATGCAAAGCTTCAATGGGGTCCTCATGTAGAAAAATTAGCAAATAGGCTTAGTTCAGCAGCATATGCAGTCAAAAGAATTAGGGAACTAACTGACGTCGCAACTGCTAGGCTTGTTTATTTTAGTTACTTCCATAGTCTTATGTCCTATGGCATACTACTGTGGGGACGGGCAGCAGACATTGAGACCATCTTCGTCTTGCAGAAGAGAGCGATCAGATTCATTTATAGGCTGGGTAGTAGAGATTCGTTAAGAGATTTCTTTAAAGAAACTAACATCCTGACAGTTGCCAGTCAGTATATATATGAAAACATTATGTACGTTAGGAAAAATATCAGTAACTTTAAAACTTTAGGTAGCCAACACAATGTAAATACTAGAAATAAACATAAACTTTTGTTCCCACTATTTAGGCTGGCAAAGGTTAATACATCCTTCATGGGGCATTGTATACGCTTCTATAATAAAATCCCTGAAGATATATTAAGCTTGCCTGAATCGCGGTTCAAAAAATATGTTAAGCACACTTTGTGCCAAAAGGGCTACTATAACATAAAGGATTATTTAGATGACAATGAGGTCTGGAATGAAAGCCAGTACAATGTATGAGTTCTGTGTTCAAAATAATTATGTAAACTATGTTAATTAAGGACTTTTGAAAAGACTAAGTTAGGAGTTTTTTTGTCCATTTTTTCTCCTAAATGATCTAGATTTTGAAATGGACACCTAGTTTGAATTGTAACGTTCATTAAGCCGCAGTTTCTGTGCTAATTTGAATAAAACCTTTTCATTTCATTTCATTTCATTTCATTTCATTTCATTTCATTTCATTTCATTTCATTTCATTTCATTTCATTTCATTTCATTTCATTTCATTTCATTTCATTTCAAAAACAATTGATATTAACGTGTGATGCGAGCGCACGGGGGGTAGGCGCAATACTTTCCCAGCCGGGGCCGGGCGGTGCCGAGCGCCCGGTAGCTTACGCTTCGCGCGCACTAACACCCGCCGAGCGCCATTACAGTCAAATACAGCGAGAAGCACTCGCGATTATATTTGCAGTAAAAAAATTTCATCAGTATTTGTATGGTAGGAGTTTTTTACTGCGAACGGATCATAAACCATTGGTGACCATATTCGGACCAAAGGTAGGAGTACCAACTATGGCAGCGAGTAGATTACAAAGGTGGGCAATTATTTTGTCAGCGTACAAGTATGACATAGAATTCGTATCGTCGGAAAACAATAGCGCGGATGGTTTGTCTAGGTTACCGATTCCTAATAATAACAAACCGGAGAAACCCGAACAAACGTATTTGCACTTTGCCCGTGATGCGTTTTTGTTGGATTTTAATGAATTGCGGTTGGAAACAAACAGAGATGCTATCTTGGGCCGGGTCGTAAGTTGTGTTCGCGATGGTTGGCCGAGTGACAACGACATACTGCAATTGCAACCGTATTTCAATAGACGCAATGAAATATATCTTGAATTAGGCTGTTTGATGTGGGGACATAGGGTCATTGTGCCAACGAAATTACGTGAGCGAGTGTTGCAAGAACTACACGAAACACATATGGGCATGGTAAAAATGAAAAGTTTAGCGCGCAGCTATGTATGGTGGCCCGGCATTGACGAAGCAATCGAGGCACAGTGTCGAGCGTGTAGCACGTGCGCCGCGCACTCCACCGCGCCGCCTGCGCACGCTCCGCAGCGTTGGCCCGCCACTGGTAGGCCTTGGACAAGATTACACATTGATTTTCTTGGTCCAGTGGCGGGTACTAAATATATGGTAGTGGTTGACTCAGCATCAAAGTGGATAGAAGCGCATAAAATGAGCAAAACAAGCGCCTCTGAAGTAATAAAAAAATTGAGGAAATTATTCGCACAATTCGGGTTACCTAAACAAATAGTCTCTGACAATGGTCCACCATTCACGAGTGATGAGTTCAGGGTTTTCTTAAAAAGTAACGGGATAGCGCAAAGTCTCACTGCGCCCTATCATCCTGCGTCAAACGGGGCTGCCGAAAATGCCGTAAAGCTTTGTAAGTCAGTAATAAAGAAAGCGTTAACAGACAAAGTAGACGTAGACACAGCACTAGATAGATACTTATTGCTGTATAGAAATACGGACCATTCAGCTACTGGTGAAAGCCCAGCAAAAATTCTACTAGGTCGCTCACTCAGAACCAGATTAGACGCACTAAAACCGGATAGACTGACAAGAGCCCAGCGAGTCCAGGAACATCAGGCGGAGGCAGCAGGTGGAACGCACCGGGTGCTGCAGCCAGGTCAGTTAGTGCATCTCAGGAACTATGGTAAGTCTAGTGTTGAGTGGTTGCCAGGAGAAGTGCTTAGGCAGATAGGTGCAACGAATTACAGAATAAGGGACAGTAGAGGAAACGAAATACACCGTCATATTGACCAACTGAGACCTAGATCGTTATCGCTTTTAGCCCCTACAGATTTAGGAGTAATCACAGAGAGTTGCCCACAAGAGAGCGAAGCTGGTTCGATGGTACCCAGGGAAGATAATATTTCAGCTTTAAGTGCCAACTCTGAGTTATCCGTCCCACCGTCTGAATTATCTACTAGTCCGGGCAGAGAAAGTATTCCAAATTCCACAGCATTGGCGAACGGGAGCAGCTCGTGTGTTCCCAGCACAATGCCATCTATTAGTACGCCTAATACCAATCCTGAACCCAGCGCGCGACCGAAGCGTATAAGAAAGCCAGTAAAAAGATATGGCTTCGATAATTAAAAGTAAGATTTATGTCTTAAGGTATCTAATTTATCATGAAATGATTACACCATGTTAAAGTACCGAGTGCTTAATATAAAACATAGTGTCTTATACTGAAGTAACACTGTTCTTGTTATCGTTATCATAGTTTAAAAAGTGTGTTAGTATATAAGTATGGAGGTGATATGTAGCTACCTATGTATGAATAGGTCTGTGCTCGCGCGCTGGCCACAACCAGTCTTACAATATACGTCAGTCGATACGAACGTGTGTTTTACTCCGTATACCGACATACCAATAGATAGAAGATTACAACACGTTCCAAAGTGACCAAGAGGCCAAATCGATCGGCACTAGCTTGCTTGAACTGAAAGCTGCAAACCACCGTCAGAAGTGAAAATATGTGGCTGGTGCCTTATGCTCCCCTAGGAGTTAAAGGACCGAAGAAGAAGGATACAATGCGTTCGTATTTGACCTAGTTTACGTCTTTAAATTATAACAAACAAACATACATAACCTCACGCCTGTATCCCAGAAGGGTAGGCAGAGACCAGGGACTGCCACTTGCCACGATCCTGGCAGATCACCTTCGCTTCATCAACGTTCATAAGTCGTTGCATGCATTAAATACATAACACACCGAAGACACAGCCAGACATCCATAAGCAGCTCATGACCTCAATCGTAATAACAAACCATTCAATATTCAGATAAGAGCCATCACATGCCGTTATTAAATTAAACTAGAAGTACCGATCAGCTTTACTGTAGTAGTTATTGAAACACTAGTTTAGCGATAATACTTTCTTTTTGACGACCTCTGTGGCGTAGCGGTAGCGCGTCTGCCTACCATGCAAGAGGTCCCGGGTTCGAATCCCGCCTGGGAACAAAAAAAAGCCCAGGTCTTGGATGTTTACATGTTTGTGATGTCGTTGTTTCTGGTTCCCAGGACACAGGGTATCCTAGTGTGGGGCCAGAAGCAATGTATGTGCTTGTGTGTAAATGTTATGTTATGTTTTCAATTATTTTTTTATCACCAAAACCTAGCCCAGCTGCGAGTCTCAACACGACTGCCACCTACGTAAACAAAACGTAAAGATATTCTTCAAACAATTCAAACTCTGCCTAGACGGCTACGCCAGCCAGCTACTATAAAAAAGTATCGTTACAGTATCTACAATGAATCACCATCATCACCATAACACCACCCATTATTTTAAAAACCTATTTAGAGGCTAAAATTCCACCCATGCCGGGATTCGAACCCGCAACCTTTGGCTATCCGTGCCAGCGCTCTTTGCAAGTGAGCTAATGGGTGACTCACCGGCATCAGTGAAATTTCGAACCTCTTTACACTATTCTCTGTATTACGTACTTGGGCCTGATGTCGCTGCCTAAACGTAATACAGAGAATAGTTGGTACGTAATACAGAAAAAAAATCCACCCGGCATGGGTGGAATTTTAGCCTCTAAATAGGTTTTTAAAATCGTCCTTAGCACGGGTTAGTGCATTAAAAAAAAAATTGGATAACCACTCATTATGTCCCCACCGACGGGCACAGGTCTCTTATCTGAGGTAGGTATAGGCCATTCTCCACCACGGGGGCCAAGTCCCGATTGGTGGAGAATGGCTAGTGGTTGGTCTTACTGCCAGAAGTTTTCAAGCCACCCTAAGGCCTCTGACTTGGCTTAACGTCTACCATCTATCCACGGCAGCCGGCATTATCTGTATTATGTCGCTGCCTGTATGTAATATAGAGAATATTGTAAAGAGGTTCGAAATTTCACTGATGCCGGTGAGTCGCCCATTAGCTCAGTTGGAAAGTGCGCTTGCACGAATAGCCAGAGGCCGCGAGTTCGAATCCCGGCATGACTGGAATTGTTAGCCTCTAAATAGGTTTTTAAAATTGTCCTTGGCACGGCTTAGTACATTAAAAAGAATATATACTTTATTGAACATGAAAAACATAGAACAAGAAATAAAATTTGAGAAAATACATGAAAAAAGGCGAGCTTATCATTGTGAGAGATTTTTTCAAGCATACCTTGGGGGTATGCTTGAAAAAAAAGTTGAAAAAAGAGTTGAAGTGGAGATTTAAAACGGGTCTATGCACGTGCATAACACACTACATGATATAGTTACACATATAACAGATAAATACTTATTTTCCAACTTCTGACAGTAAGACCATACCTCTACTATAAAGTATAATAATAATAACTATTCCATTCCAGCTGGGGACAAAAAAAACCCAGGTCCTGGATGTTTGCACGTTTGTGATGTCGTTGTTTCTAGTTCCCACGACACAGGTTATCCTAATGTGGGGCCAGAACCAATGTATGTGCCTGTATGTAAATATTATAACATATTTTAAACTTTCGCGACTTGAACACATAGTGGATATAATTACACAAACCATCGGTGCTTTCCAACGATCGCCATTATTATAGCCGAATTGGGCGTGAAGCGGTTGAAATTAAGAACAAACTTGGGATCCGGTCATCAAGAAGTGTTCGAGTCGAAAAAAGTCGCATGGCTTATCGTCCGACATTGTCAGTGTAGTGTGTCGCAACCCTAATAGTGCTTTGTGATGGGTAATTGAGGGTACTCTGAAACCTTATCAGCCGAAGATACGAACGGGTACCAGCCATCAGTCTTCTAGTGACCACGATGACTGTAACGTCGTCGAAACGTCGAGGTAAAGTTGCAATAAATTAATACGCGATCGAAAATGTTCTAACTATATGTTATCTTATTATGTAAATATTATGTTATCTTGACTTGAACTGGACTATGACGGAGATGGCAGGGAATGGCCTGGGACAAGGAAGTGTGGAGGGTTTTGGGGATGGGTGGGGGGGCGAGCATTGGGACCCAAAATAGGCCAAATAAAATAAATCTTGACTGCGTCCTTCTAGCTACACCTATTCTATAACAAGACTGACCATTTCCGTCAACATTACCGTGTAGATATTGCAATCAGTCCCACAAAGGCCGCCGGCTGCTTATCGCTGACCGGCAGTAATTGCCCGAGGTAGTTATTTACATACACAATTAATCTGCACTGAGTATCTATTAGCTCCCGTTCGAGATGGCTTGGCGTACCTACCTGGTCGAGATACGCGGTAAATGCGCATTGTACTCTAATCACTTTAGGAAAAAAAATAAACTGAATTAAAATTGGCCAAGTGCAAGTTGGACTAGCGCATGAATTAGTGAATGAATAGGTTCGAATCCCGGCTAGGAACAAAAAAAACCCCAGGTCTTGGATGTTTACATGTTTGTGATGTCGCTGTTTCTGGTTCCCATGACACAGGGTATCCTAGTGTGGGGCAGAAGCAATGTATATGCCTGTAAGTAAATGTTATGTTATATTATGTTATGAAGGGTTCCGCTTTGGCGCTCATTGGGGGAGGGCTGTGTCCAGCAGTGGACTAATATAGCCTCAAGAAGAAGAAGAAGAAGGGTTCCGTACTAGTTGCAAACATGCAAACCTCTTTACACAATTTTTTTATATTTCTTCCCTTCTGTCCTTTCATTTTTAAATCAAAACATTAGGTTGTAGACTTTTAGTCCGGATCTACTTACGGGTGTTGTTATATCGGAAAAGTCCGACCAGGTTTCGCTCCGATTCGCAGAGCTCGTCTCACACTACAGTGTAGTGTGAGACGGAGCGAAACCTGGTCGGACTTTTCCGATATAACAACACCCGTAAGTAGATCCGGACTAAAAGTCTACAATGTGTTGTGCTTACAAAAGTTTTAGTTCAAAACATTAGGTCATCCACTCTAGATTTCCTTTGCAGTTTTTCACTTCCCACGTGATCTTTGATGAAACCAGACTGTTGACAATAATCTTTTCCTAGCAAATTATTAATTTTCCTATTTATTCCGATCGAATTTCTCAGCAAAGTGCGTGACAGACCGTTACTTAAGTATTTACTTAGTAAAAATCTCAGAAATCCTCCCTTGTTGAAGTAGTGTACAAATTTCAATATTGTTTATTGACAGAAACCCTTGCACAGTAACGCCATCTCATTAAAATGTATAGTGCAGTTTAGTATTTACCGAGTCTGCCTCGTGCTACCCCGTTAGTTATTATTTGCCCTAAGAATATAATAATAATAATAATAGAGCATAAACAAAAGAAAAACAACAAAAAACGCGTTTGTTCAATGAAGGCCCCTCTTGTTTTTTAAATTCTATTATTTACTTCAGCTACTTCAGCCAGATGTCGCTGCCTGTACGTAATACAGAGAATAGTGTAAAGAGGTTCGAAATTTCACTGATGCCGGTGAGTCGCCCATTAGCTCAGTTGGATAGAGCGCTGGCACGGATAGGCAGAGGTCGCGGGTTCGAATCCCGGCATGGGTGGAATTTTTAGCCTCTAAATAGGTTTTTAAAATTGTCCTTAGCACGGGTTAGTGCATTAAAAATAAAAATAGTATAATCATGTGGGTACAGCGATATCATTCCGATGTTAAAACCTAACTGCAAAGTAGGTAGTCGGGGCTGTAAGTGATGCAATCTACTTCAGCCAGATGTCGCTGCCTGTACGTAATACAGAGAATAGTGTCAAGAGGTTCGAATTTTCACTGATGCCGGTGAGTTGCCCATTAGCTCAGTTGGATAGAGCGCTGGCACGGATAGCCAGAGGTCGCGGGTTCGAATCCCGGCATGGGTGGAATTTTTAGCCTCTACATAGGTTTCTATTATTTGATTAATAATCTGCCGTAGTAACAGAAATAACAGAATTCTGTAAAATATTAACTCGTTATTACGCGACTAGCATTGTCCAGGAAATTCTATCGATTTTCAACGCCAACTTTTTAGAAAATTTTACTTAAGATCAACGAGCTACCTATTTAAGTTCAAAAATTTAACAATGAAGGTCAATCAGACGGACGGATGCTATAACAATATAGGTTTAAGAGTTAATGCCTTAGCGCTTGAATTTTCCCAATCCGCGATATACTTACAAGCGTCGTGATAAAACAGATACTCTCTCTGTGAGAAAATGCCTTTACCCTAAAGTAGGGCATACGACCCAGGTACAATATGAACCAATCATTCAAATCACAGACATATTACCTACAAAGGAACAAATTGTCATTGATCTCCCAACGATAACAAAAACGAAATATCAAATATCCAACACAATGTCTCGAAAGACACTCTTCGGAGTCCCGTGGCGTTACGTAACATTAAATAGAACCGAGGTAAAGGAAACAATTACGCTTCCCTTTGATACAAGGCAAACACCTGAGTCTCTGTTTCAACATGAAGCTGGGAATTAGGTTAGAGTAAGTTCGTTCTGCCGTGTGGTGTCGGCCTAGAGAATAGCACCAACCCAATTCTTACCGCGGGTGTAGTAAAAGGCGACTATGGGACACAAACCGGGGGGTGGGCAGCAGCGCCCCCTGCAGTACAATTCCACCGAACTGCGATCCCCAACCCGCATGCCCAGCGTGGGGATTATGGGCATTACCCCCTATGATAGCACAACGTGGCGCTCTTTATGGGAAGGCTATATCTAGCAGTGGACTAGTATAGCCTGATGACGACGACATATCCATATACATATAAATAGACTTCATAATATATTTTTACATACTTACGGATGGAATTACACTTTATTGTTCTGAGTATGTAGATGTTTACTCCATTTACAAGCAGCTCGACGTTCAATACCGTATGGGTATAAGCCTGATTGTTGTAAATATAATTTTTAGGCATTAGCTACACCTCAAACGCCCATTAGTCATACTTAGGGCATTCGCTTGACATATCCGTCATTGTGCCTTGCATATTGAAGTCGGAGCCAGTTTCTGCTTCATTTTAGTAAACCTCTGACGACTTTTGACGTGGCACAACGATAGCGCATCTGCTTATCATGCGAGAGGTCCTGGGTTCGTATCTCGGCTGGTGAGAGAAAAAGCAACAGGTCTTGGATGTTTACATGTTTGTGATGTCGTTGTTTCTGTCGGTTGGTCTTAAATTTGTTCGAGAGTTTTGCGGTTTTTTCTTGTTCGATCTAGTGTTAAAGTCATTAAGGCACTGGGCGGTGTCAACTATTTCCAACAATAAAATTAACACTTGTTTTATGTACCTTGACAAATTAACGTAACAATAAATGATTCATTGACTTAAAATACCTTTTTATACCAAAATAACCTAACCGTGCCAGCGCTCTCCCAACTTTTCACTCATGCCGGGTAGTTGCCCATTAGCTCAGTTGGGAGAGCGCTGGCACAGTTAGCCAGAGGTCGCGGGTTCGAGTCATGGCATGGGTGGATTTTTTAGCCTCTAAATAGGTTTTTAAAATTGTCCTCAGCACGGGTTAGTGCATCAAAAAATAATATATTATTTATAATACCTTTTTTTCTCAAAATATGACAACTATTTTTAGAACCTTTGCTCTACTTCAGTAAGTATATGCCATGGACATTAGAGAGCTTTAGCACTTTATCGAAGGACAAAAACGTTTAAATCCAGTTATTAATTCGCTACAGCTCCTAAATTAGGTACAATTCCTTAATAATCAACCTTTTGTATGTTCCCACTGCTGGGGCACGGGTATCTTCATGCGTCTTACGGAGGCTCGACCGTACTCCACCACGGGTTCCTAGTCCGGGTTGGTGGAGGATTGTAGGACCACTGTCCTACAATCCGGACTTACATCTATCAGAGGTAGCCTTCGACGTGGCTTAACAACTGCCATTACATGGCAGCGGAACCAACGGCTTAACGTGCCTTGCGAAGCACTCAAGTAATGAAATTCTTTTTTTTTTTACATCAAGTGACATAGTGACCACTTTTAAGCAAAATAATACCTGCCAGGAACAGGATGCGCTTTTGTGCATAATAAATTTACACTAAACAAAAGAAAAACAAACTAAACTGGCATAGTCGTAACATCACATTTTTTCCCGCTTTTTTTCCTCGCTAACGGGAACATACTTCAGCGGAGACGCCGCGCGACGCAAACTTCTTGAATATTCTATTCGCACACACATAATCCTCATAAAGTGGGACAAATAGAGTGGCACTAAGACACGGAGGTCGACCGGGACTCAGCCTCTTACTATCTCGTTAAGTAAAGTGAGTTTCGATGTTACCGCCCCTCATATAGTGTCGGGAAAGCATATGTTAGGTGCGAAGAATGCTCTTTTATATTTTAGATTTTTGCTGCTAAGTGCGTTACCACACGGGCGTTGCGGTGACGCTGCGTCGTCGTAACGCAAAGATTTCGGCGCAGTGAATTCCACACAAGGTTTTGTCGTATCTTCATATAAACCTCATAAATACTGGGCTGGCGATTCGTCGTTTCAACGCCGCTTTCTTTCCCACCCCTCATCTGCTTGTGCACTGCATCACTTTCAGTCATTTCAACGCATAGTGGAATGTGGTTCAGTCCTAGTTTTACGTAACTTTCCACACCATCGAGTTAAGCATTTAGATTGGAACGTTGTATATCTTTTATAATAATAATAAACACTGGAACGACTTCAATTGTGGCTTTATTTGTAGATAAATGTAGTAATATCTAAGTAGTGCGTCTGCTTACCATGCAAGAGGTCCCGGGTTCGAATCCCGGCTGGAAACAAAAAAAAAACGCCCAGGTCTTGGATGTTGTGATGTCGTTTTTTCTGGTTACCACGACGCAGGGTATCCTAGTGTGGGGCCAGAAGCAATGTATGTGCTTGTATGTAAATGTTATTTTATGTTAAAATTTTACAATAAAACAGAAAACTGGATAAAAACGGATAAGCAAGTAAAATAGTCGGATCTGGTCGAAGGGTAAAGTAGTAGTCACAAAAAATGAGGGAAATTTCGAAATGAGTGACGTCATTTAAATATTTAAAAATGATAGATAGAAATAGAATTATAAAGAATGGTGTAAATAGGTTTGCACTGTTACAAGATGACTCCAAAGCGTCGAAATATGTATGGATCTGACAGTCTTAATCATCATCATGATCAAGGTATATGAGTCCACTGGTGGACATAGCCCTCACCTAGTGAGCGCCACAACGCCCTCTCTTCAGTTTGCCACATCCAGCATCTGCCTGTAGTATTTCGCAGATACCTAACATCCCACCTAGTCGGTGGAAAGTTCTTCTTCTTCAGGCTAGATTAGTTCCCTGCTGGACATAGCCCTCCCCTAATGAGCGCCATAGTGCCCTGTCTTCAGCTTGCCGCATCCAGCATCTGCCGGCAGCTTTTCGCAAATCGTATTCCTACCTGGTCGGAGGGCGTTTGTCGGTTCTTCGCGAGATATGGCCAGCCCACTGCCACTTCAGTTCGCTAATTCTCCGAGCTATGTCGATAACTTTGGTTTTCTGTCGGACGCATTCGTCACGAATCGTATCTACCCAAAAAACTCAGAGCATAGATCTCTCCATAGCTTGCTGAGCTACTTGTAACTGGTGGACTAGCCCTTTCGTGAGTGTCCATGTTACCCGTGAGTTTAAATCAGACGACTCCATACAGTGGAGGACGTACGTGATGGCACCCCAGATTTACATGATGAATGTCAGAGCGTTACCTCTGAGTCGACGCAGCCCTAACGCAACGCACAGACAGCGCCCGTGTGACACCTCTCTAACTTGAGTGGGTTGATGGACTTTTTGAAGGCTGTAGGTGTTAATAGTCGCAAGGGGTCGATTCGTCCAGTCTTCTATATTATATCCCAAGCAATAATTTTCTTTAAGAGTTTTTTTCGCTGCCTTGAGTGGGTTGTCGTACGCTTCAAAGGCTGTAAGTGTTGATAGTCGCAAGGGGGCGACTCGTCCAGTATTTTTGTCATGCCATGCGACATTTATATCTTCGAGTTTTTTCTGCTAACTGATAGATATGTTGTTAGAGTTTTTAAGGCGTTAGCAGTTTCAAGGGGTCAATTGGTCTAGTCTTATATTATATCCCAAGCAATATTTTGATAGGACTTTTCTACATTAATTATTGGATGCTTTTAATTCTGCAGGTTTTGATGGTTGCAATGAGTTAATTCATCTAGTCTTCTCGTCTATCTCAAGCTATATATCGTAATTACCTATAAGCTGTGTAACGTAATTACCTTCTTTCCTGACGTTTCAGCTGTCGTACGTAGTCTTGGGTAGACTGGCGAGTACAGTCAATTATTGTGGGAAGTCACTTTTAGTTTTTCGCAGCTGGCCGACACACAACACTCACTACGCCCGCAGACAGGTCCGATGATAAGGCGCGTTATTTGTATTTATTTAGCACTGGATTCCACGTACTTGAAAGCTTGAAACCATCTTTTTTTATTGGACACCAGAACGAACCACTGGATTGAGCTACATCGACCGAAAGCTCTCTTAACCGATCGATAATATTATAGAAGAATCGTTCGGGAAGCAGTTGAAATTAAAAAAAAAACCGGCCAAGTGCGAGTCAGACTCGCGCACCGAGGGTTCCGTACAAACCTGTATTATAGACCTGAGTATTTGGTATGAATTTCATTTGGTATGAATTTCAATTTAATACCTCTACGCGTTTATGAGGAAATGGGTAGTAAGTTTAAAATTATTAAAAAAAAAATATTATGTGATGTAACTAAAAATTTATGGTTTTCGTAATTTTTCCTTTATCTATGCTATAAGACGTTGCTTCGTACCAAATTTCAAGATTCTGAGTTCACGGGAAGCACCCTGTAGGTTTTGATTCCCTTGCAAGTGTCGAAAATTTGCGGCATAAACGGCTGTATCTTTTGATTGCGTTGGTTTAGAAGTTTGATTTTTTCACAGCTTCAAAGGACAGTAGACCTGAGTAATTGATATAAATTTCAGCTTCATACCTCCAGTCGTTCTTGAGAAAAAGGGTCTTGACAGACGGACGGACGGACAGACGGACAACAAAGTGACCCTATAAGGGTTCCGTTTTTTCCTTTTGAGGTACGGAACCCTAAAAAGACAAGAATTTCAACAAAAAGGATGGTTTCAAGTTTTCAAGTACGTAGAATCCAGTGCTAAATAAATACAAATAACGCGCCTTATCATCGGACCTGTCCGCGGGCGTAGTGAGTGTTGTGTCTCGGCCAGCTGCAAAAAACTAAAAGTGGCTACCCACAATAACTGTACCCACATGATTATACTATTTTTATTTTTAATGCACTAACCCGTGCTAAGGACAAATTTAAAAACCTATTTAGAGGCTAAAAATTTCACCCATGCCGGGATTCGAACCCGCAACCTCTGGCTTTCCATGCCAGATAGCCACGGCACGGCTCTGGCACGGATAGCCAGAGGTTGCGGGTGGTAAGGTAAGCGCAAATCTCTTTTTTTAGTAGGTATATTACTTAAAATACAAGGATGGTTCTTACAGAGAAAAAAATAAATAAAGAATCGACTGTTAGGCGGTACGAAGTTCGCTAGGTCAGCTAGTAAAAAATAAAAATATTATTTTTATTGGGTAATTTTGTTTATGTATGGATATAAAAATAATTTAACCTTCCCTACTGTTATAAATATTCGCATGCTTGGTTAGTAGTATGATTTAATTCTCCATTTATAGTTGGAAGATAAATTGAATAAGCTATCCTGGTTAAGAATCAACCGTACGTATAAAAGTTTTACGTGATGAATGTGTTACTGAACAAACTGTACAAAATGAGATTGCCATCAACATATAAAATACCTTTCAAACACGTCAAGTTGTTAATTTGACGTCTATAAAGGGGTACGCGAGAAAATACTAATTAGACTTTATAATAAATCTCGCTTACTTAAATAATTTGTCAAGGTTTTTGATTGAGTGCTTTTAGACAGAAACCAAGTAGAATATAACAAAACAGAAGATAGGTACTCTTAGATCACATATAGTGAATCTCCTTTAAGACGTTTGTGTAGAGGCTATGTAGCCGCTTGTAATTTGTATCATTTTTGTGAAAAGGGTGTCTATGCATTGCGTTAACTTGCGTCTACTGACGCTGTGATGATCCGCCTTTCTGATATAAAGGCAGTGCCTTTATATCTAGAAAGGTGGAACACGAAAGAAAACAGAACACGAAAACACTATTGCACATCCAGAGAAAAAATTATAATCACAATTTTCTAAATATAAGTACCTATTGTTATACAATGGCGGCCTTATCGCTTAGCTGACATAAAAATTCAAACCTCGACTCTGAAGGACAGCTAAGGACCTTGAACATGACATGAACAAAACCAAGAACTGTATTTACATACACACATACATAACCTCACGTCTGTATCGCAGACGGGTAGGCAGAGACCAGGGACTGCCTCTTGCCACGAGCCTGACAGATCACCTTCGCTTCATCAACGTTCATAAATACCAAAAAGTATATAGAGGAATTCATGAAGCAAATTAGCCCCCAGCAAACGATGTAGGCGATGTATGAATCCACTCACCTGGTCCGCGGCTGTGATCCGGGGCCCCGGTGATGGATTTGAGGTGCTGGTCATCTAGGTGCGCTGGCTAGGTTGGGATTATCTTTTAAATTTTATATTCGGGATGATTTTTATATTCGGTTTTTCGCAACGGTTTTTAGCGCGCTTCACGGTCGGCCATAGATAAGTTTTTCTTCGACGTCATTATTTCGCATTTACAACGGTCCAGTGGACATCACTTGAAGCCACCAGTCAGTATAAATAGTACTGATATTAGACCTCTGGTTTTTACGTTAAATTGTGCGTCAACTGAGAGTGGTACGTCTTGTAATAACGGGTAATATTAAAGAAAACCGCGAGTTGCTTTAGTTTTTTTGTTTGAAAAAGACACAGAATGTAGCTGCTTCATTGCGTCCGTTAAGTTTACTTTTTATCTTCCCCTTTGCTAATTGTATTTAATTAGACATTAGTATCAACATATCCAGTGCAACAGCCAAACGCATGAACAGCACCTGTTCACAAACATAATGCCGGGGTCAGCCAACGCCACGCTCAGCCATATTAGAGCGAGCTAGGTGACGGCCATTTGGTACATTTTGTAACCAAACTCTGCAACAGGTGCGGTTTATGTATCAGTGTGCTTTCAGTTTTACAAGCAGTTTCAAATAGTTTATTGAACCTTCCTGTAGGGCCACAAAAATTTTAGGATTCCGTAGGGAGTCTTCAATTTGTTTTTTAAATAGCTTATGAACGTCCCACTGCAGGGCAGAGGCCTTCTCTCAGAGAGAGGTTAGCCTTTAAACGCCCCACTGGAGGTCACAGGTCTCTCAGAGAAAGATGGGATTAATTGACAGCATTTCAATTTTTAGCGTACGTATTTTACTGTCTTAAAAGAAAGTAGATACGAAATAAAACGACCCTTATTTTTTTATTTTCGAAATTCGCCTTATTCTAGAAGGACGTACCGCCAAATGACGTCGCACATACGGCTTAATATATTCAATGATAATACTAACACCCTTGCCGCCTTTTAGAAAACCATTAAAACTAAGGAAAGGAAAAGTAATTTCTCCGACATAACATTTGGATGAAATTGAAAATTACTTTTGTCATAATTATCATTTGTAATATTAGGCAACGGTACCTGCTCATTCCACCGTATGTGTGACGTCATCACACAATTTTCGGTTTTTATTTATTTTCTCTAAACTTAAGAAATAATAAAAATTCTATAAATTTTTTTCGTAATCAAAATAGCAAAATTAAGAAACGGTATTTTTAGTTTTGCGCGTTTTAAATAAATAAATAAAAATAGTATAATAATGTGAGTACAGTGATATCATTCCGATGTAAAAACCTAACTGCAAATTAGGTACTCGGGGCTGTAGAAGAAGAATATTCTTTTTTGTACTCCAGGAAAAAATAAACAAAACATAATTACAAAGATACAGTACAATTGGCGGCCTTATTGCTGTAAGTGATGCAATTTACTTAAGCCAGATACAGAGAATTGTGTAAAGAGGTTCGAAATTTCACTGATGCCGGTGAGTCACCCATTAGCTCGATTGGAAGAGCGCTGGCACGGATAGCCAGAGATCGCGGGTTCGAATCCCGGCATGGGCGGAATTTTTAGCCTCTTAATAGGTTTTAGAAAATTGTCCTTAGCATGGGTTAGTGCATTAAAAATAAAAATAGTATAATATGAAATGTTGTCAATTCTCACATCTGTCCACTGCGGATTGGCAACTTGAAACGCTGAGGTATTACCTATTAATATACATATATTTAAATACCGTCTGTCGATCTGATTGACCTTCGTTCTTTAACTTTTGTGTTTAACTATGTAGCTAGTTATTTTTGCGTAGAACGTCCTAATATGACAAATTGCTTGATCAGTAAAATGAAAATAAAAATTTGATTGTCCTAACATATATTTTTACCATTTTTATGCACTGTAAAAACAGACAACAAAGTGTCAAAAATGACAATTTTGAACTTAATTTTGTTGAATTTTCTAATATAAGAAATTGCTTAACGAATAGTACAAAAAGTAAAAATATATATTATTACGTTATTTTGACTGCGTTTTTTTAAGCTGTCGTAAAAACTGTAATACACAAAAGTGTCAAAAACGAGTTAGTGGCAACATGGCATTGTTATACCCCATTATCATTTCATAGAATAATGAAATTTGGCAAGTAATATCGTCTACGTAATACAAATATAGGAAAAAAATTATAACGATACATTTGAAATTAAACGACAAAAAAAACATTTCCGAAGTTCGGAAAAAGCTCGACAAAGACCGCAAGACTCGATTCGTAAACTATTTATAATATTTAAGGACCAACCCAGAATTTGTACGGAACCTTGAGTGTGCCAGTCCATCTAGCACTTGATTTTGATCTAGTATTTCTGTTCTTCTTCGTCTACATATAGAGAAAGCGTTTGTTGTAAAACATAATTATAAGCCTCTCCGATCCCCTCGATAAGCAAACTTATTAAAATGTAGACCTTTTTTTAACTTGTTGCTAATAAACGTCCATTTTAGAAAACGGGTAAATATTTGACATACCTCTCTTTACGTTTAATTACTCTTTTTACACTAAACGTTAGAATTTTTGACTGGTCATATTAGATTATATTCTTTTTAATGCACTAAGCCGTGCCAAGGACAATTTTAAAAACCTATTTAGAGGCTAAAAATTCCACCCATGTATGATTGGATTCGAACCCGCGACCTCTAGCTATCCGTGCCAGCGCTCTTCCAACTGAGCTTCCACTTGAGAAAAGATGGTGAGAGTAGAGTTATTTTTCCGCTGCTTTTTTCTCCACTACAATACGGCCCGAAGGCGGCGGCTTACATTTTACGATGTACATTGACATTCAGCAAACATAATGTAATTTTTTTACGTTGAAATAAATTGATTTGATTGATGTCTACGACAAGTATATTAGAGATTCATGGCTACAGTTCGTACTATTTCTGATCTATGTAGTCTATCTGTACAGCCCATGAAAGACGCCCGCTATTTAGTTAGACCTGAGATTTCTGCACTTAGCCTCATAGTTGGGCCATTGTATTGTACGTAGCAAGCGCTGAGGTACGCTAACACCTCAGACACTAGGGTTTCCTTACGATGTTTTCCTTCAACGTCAGCGAGTAGTATTGCTAGTATAATTTTACAAATATACATAATTTAGAAAACAAATTCATTGGTACATGACGGGGTTTGAACCCACGACCTCTTGATTGAGAAGCCGACGTTCTACACCGCTCCGCTACCACCGCTCTAAGACGCCCACTAATGGGCATAGGCCTCCTTACAGCTACCCCAACTTCGCTGGTCTCTGCTAATCTCTACAGCCTGTGAAGAAAGCCCACTAATGGACAAAAGCCTCCTCATAGCCACCCCAACTTTGCTGGTCTCTACTAATTTCTACAGACTGTGAAAGAAGCCCACTAATGGGCATAAGCCTCCTCACAGTCACCCCAACTTCGCTCGTCTCTGCCAATCTCTACAGCCTGTGAAAGAAGCCCACTAATGGGCTTAGGCCTCCTTATAGCCACCCCAACTTGGCTGGTCTCTGCTAATCTATCTCTACAGCCTGTGAAAGATGCTCACTAATAGGAGTTAGGTCTCTTTCCAGCCCCGGCCATTTTGACGGGACTTTACTAATCTCTACAACCCATGAAGTATGCCCACTGATGAGCATAGGCCTCGTAGCCCTGGCTGCGATCGCGAAGGTTAAGCAACACAGGGCGCGTTCAGTGCATGCATGGGTCAACCATCTGTGACTAACGCTAGTGGCACTTTTCCGAGCGGTTCCATGCTTTGCAGGGCATGTTAAGCAATTGGTGCCGGTTGCCGTCGGTAGATGGTAGTCGTTAACTTCTGGCAGTAAGACCAGCCACTTGCTTTGCAAAACTCCACCAAACCGGACTTGGCCCCCATGGTGAGTATGGTCAATACCTTCTTCAGGGAAGAGACCCGTGCCCCTCGGTGGGGACATAATGGGTTGATGATGATTGATGATGATGATTATGGGCCTTCACAGTCTTAAAAAACCTATAATATTTAGAGGCTAAAAATTCCACCCATGCCGGGATTTGAACCCTCGACCTCTGGCTGTCCGTGCCGGCGCTCTTTCCAACTGAGCTAATAGGCGACTCACCGGCATCAGTGAAATTTCGAACCTTTTTACAATATTCTCTGTATTACGTACAGGCAGCGACATCTTCACAGTCTTACCAACATTGCAGGTCCTCCGCTACTCTAGTCCATTGTCCTCCTAATAACTTTACTGCCTAAGAAATATACTTAAAGACCTACACAGAGGAAAACTAAAGCAGTCGTGTTTATTCCAGTGCTCTTTTTGCGATTCGTCATTGTTGTTCTAGTTTCTTGGGGACATAAATAAGACTTTTCGCGGGTATTCGTGTTAGTCGGCTGCTACTCTCCTTTCACGTTTATGCTTTGCCATTAATGAAATTGAAAATAATAAATTCACGTTATCTCGAAATCGATATCAACCCTTGAAGTGAGCTTGAAGAACTTGAGCAGTGGGGACTGCTGGGGCACGGGTCTCTTACTCCACCACGGGGGTCAAGTCCCGGTTGGTGGAGGATTGTAAGACAGTGGCAAGCCTTACTGTCAAAAGTTATCAAGCCGCCCATAAGGCCCCTGATATGGCTTAACGACTGCCATTACATGACTGCTGGCACCAACGGCTTAACCTGCCTTGCGAAGCTCGGAAGCGCTCGGAAAAAATGCCACTAGCGGTAGTCATGGGACGGTCACCCATCCTGTTTCAATTTCAGCCAATTTCAACACCTAAAAGATTGATGATGTTTGAAGATGATGCTTGTGGGATTTTTACTGGAATTTAGCAAAAAAATTTTTAACTTTTTAATGCTATCTGAAAGATTTCAAAATGGGCCTTTTCACGTACGCGAAAAGTTAAAATTAAGATTATGCATCTTGATTTCACTTTCCACCTATCCATCTGTGTGCAAAAGCGGAATAATTACTTAGCTCTGCCGTTTGGATAAGAGGCGTAACATGTATTACACATTCAGTTGATATCTCATATGTAACAGAGTGCTTAGTGCGAGTTTGACAGAGCCCATCGAATAACTTTACTACCGCGTTAATCGAGCATTGAGTAGTGAGTATGAGTAAGTTAACGGTTCGAACTGGCAAAACGCTGTCACAGTACAACTCGCACTCGCGTTTATTCGTGTTTTGGCTGGCAAACGTGTTCACTTCTCAACGTAAACCATAACAACTCGCACTCAGCAATTTCAATTTCCATATTTGTCGCTAGGTGGCGCTTCCTCGATGCCATAGAAATATGAGTTTACGTTAACGAGATCAAGTAGTTTAAAAAATCGCACTAAGCACTCAGTGATATTGAGCCATATAATTGTACGGAAAAATCCAGTAAAGATTTCGAAGACTTTATTTGCATACAGATTTATAGAAAAGTTACATAAACAAGGCGCTAGGTCAAATAGGTCGTAGTTTGGTTGATGGGACAAAACAACGCTTGCGAAGTCAGCTAGTGTAACTATGTACGAACATTGACGGCCTCGGTGGCGCAGCGGCTTGGCGCGCTGACTGTAAAACCGAAGGTCTCGGGTTCGATCCCCGGCCGGGTCAAACTAGGAAACGAACATTTGTAGTTCGTCTCGCGTTTTGGATGTTTTCTATGTATTTATTGTATTAAATCTATCGTTGAGTAAGTACCTGTAACGCAAGTCATTTGGTTGTACTTAGTATAGGGCTAAAGAGATCTGTGTAATATTTCCATGAATATTTATTTATTCGTTTGGGAAGCAATTGAAATAAAAAAAACACAAGAATTAAAACAGAGAGAGAGTTTTAAGTTTTCTAGTACGTGGAATCCAGTGCTAAGTAATTACAAGTCACACGCCTTATCACCGGACCGGTCCGTTGATGTAGTGAGTGTTGTGCGTCGGCCAGCTGCGAAAATTTAATAGTGACTACCCACAATAATTGACTGTACTCGCCACTTCAGTCTACCGAGACCACGGCAGCTGTAACGCTGCCGAAACTTCGGGAAATAAGGTAATTACGTTTCACCTAATAAATGATCGCGATTTGACCCGTTTAATATATAACTATGTATGAGTATCGCGAATCATTAAGAAATATTATTGCGAGTCCTTCACAAATACACTGCGAGTCATCCCGAGTAGGACCTTGCACCACGCGAATCCCTCTTACTATCACATAAGGCGCGATTTATCGTCTGGCCTGATAAGAAGGAATGTTCGCTCGTTTTTGGGAGATTTTCGCGCCGAAAAGAGCGTGATTATGGTCACGCGTGACATTTCCGCTGTTGTTTTCGGTAGGGTTATGGCTAATGCAGCCATTGTTGTAAAAAATAACGGGCTTTAGTGCTGTATTAGAGGCTTCTTAACAGTCCCTGTTATGTAAAATAAGGGTGTTTTGCTAGATTAAAAAATATACTACCTGGTTAATCATAAAAACACAATCAATGTAAAAAGTTCAGTAAAGTTTAGTTTAGCAAGTGGAGTATTCGTGCATTCTCCTTATCATTTTGTCTTTTCCGTTTGTCTCCATATAGGACACAGTATTGTATTTATTTCCTCATCGCGTAGATTGTTATTATAATCTTTTTATGTAAATTTATCATAACTATATATAGTTATGATAAATACAAATATACCTACAAAAACAATTACATATATGTAACTGTTTTTGTAGGTATATTGTTATTTATATAAGTAGTGTTTTAACATATTCACATTTGCACCGGCTACCCGTCTTTTATTTCCTTCAGCAACTTTCCGTCGTAAGGTTGTCTGGAATAAATTGCTTTAAGCAATAAGGCCGCCAATTGTACCTTGTATCTTTACATGTTTTATAATGTGCTCTGGTGTACAATAAACAATATTCTTATCATATCTTAATGTAAAGCACTCCGAAAAAAAAAGTTAGAAAAAATACATATATTTCGAAGCGCTCGTGACCTAGCGGAAGCGAGTGATTGGAATCAATCACTGGGGTTAAGCAAGAACAGGCGCGGTCAGGTACTGGATGGGTGACCGTCTCGTGACTACCGCTAGTGGCATTTTTTCGAGCGCTACCGTGTTTCTCAAGGCACGTTAAGCCGTTGGTGCCGGCTGTCATGTAATGGCAGTCGTTAAGCCATGTCAGAGGCTTTATGGGCGGCTTGATAACTTCTGACAGTAAGGCCCGCAACTGTCTTACAGTCCTCCACCAACCCTTACTTGGCCCCCGTAGTGGAGTATGGCCTAACCGCCCCAACAGTGGGGACAATTAAAGGGTTGATATAGATATCGATAATTCGAAGTACAGTTGAAATAGTCCATCGTAAGATCAACTGAATCTAAACTACATTTGAACTGTTATGAGAAATCGAGTTTTTATAAACAGTACATGAAGCTTCTTTTACAACCAAAAATTCCACTTCAAAATGAGAAATAATACGCAAAATTTTCGTATATACCGTCACTTTGGCGTTACTTATCCTAATGTTTCAGGGGGTGATCAATGTATATAAAACTATGCTAAGTTGGACGATATTGGTGACCGAACCAAAGTTAAGATAAGATAAGAATATTCTTTATTGTACACCAGGAAAAAACAAACAAAACATAATTACAAATATACAAGTACAATTGGCGGCCTTATTGCTTAGAGCAATTTCTTCCAGGCAACCCACGATGGAGAGTTGCTGAAGGAAAAGTGAGACGGGTAGTTGGTGCAAATATGAACATTGATATACACACTTATACTTAAAAATAATATACTTACATAAATCATAACATATAATACATAAAACAATTTATTATAAACATACACAAACTTACATTATTTACAATAGAGTTCCGCAAGAGGATAAAAAGAAAGACATACCTACATTAAGAAAAACAATAACAAAATCAAATAAAAAAAATAATAATCAGAGTGATAGATACAAATCATAAACCTTATTTTTAAAGATAGCTGGGGAAGCAGAGCGCCTTATTGAAACCGGCAGATCATTCCAGAGCCGGGCGGCCCTAACAGCAAATGAATTGCTGAAGAACCTCGTCGAATGACTCGGAATCTTCAGCATCAGGTTCTGGTCAGACCGAAGGGCCCGGCTGTGGGAATCACTGAGGTAGATAAAGCGCTCTTTAAGATAGAAAGGGGTGGCGGGATTGAACAGTACTGAGTAAAGAAGAGAAATGTTGTGGGCATTCCTACGAAAACGGATAGGGCTTAGTGCGATACTCGGAGACATGGTCATATTTGCGTAAGCCAAATATAAACCTAATAGCAAAGTTTTGGAGGCGCTCAAGTTTATTCAGTTGCTCTTCGGTCAAATCAAGATAGCTGGTATCAGCGTAGTCGAGGATAGGAAGCAAGAGAGATTGTGCAAGTGCAACTTTGGTCACAGTGGGCAGGAAATTCCGTAACCTTCTCAGAGAGGCTGCCGAAGCGAATATTTTCCGACTCACTTCCGCCAGCTGTGGTGACCAAGACAAACCTATACCTATATACCTATCGATAATAATCCCCAGGTTCCTAATCTTCTCACTGAAAGGAATTATTATACCGTCAAACTGCACACGTGGAAGCTGATCCCACTTGACCCTCGATATCATCCTAGGACTGCCGATAACAATTGCCTTGTCTTGGATGGATTGACCTTCAAGCCATGAGACGTACTCCAGTCTAAAATATGATGTAGATCAGCATTGATAGACGCAATCGCCAAGGGCAAACTATCTACGGGAGTATGCGCGTAAATCTGGAGATCATCTGCATAAAGGTGGTAGGAAGAAGAAAGGTTTTTAGAAATACTATTAATGAAGATGGCAAAGAGAAGAGGAGACAACATGCCACTTGTGGAACACCGGCAGTGGTATCAGACCAAGCAGAGAAGGATTCATCGATACGTATTCGTTGCCGTCGCCCACACAAGTAACTACGAAACCAGTCAATCACCTTAGGAGATATGTTAAGCGAGCACAGCATGGCCAGCAAGATATCAAAGTCCACTGTGTTGAATGCATTGCTGAAATCCAACAACGTAAGGACTGTGACTTGGCCATTCTCCATCCCCAACCGGATGTCATCTGTAATTTTTACAAGCGCCGTAACCGTGCTGTGCCCTGGTCGGAAGCCAGATTGGAAGGGATTAAGGAGATGGTTTTTGTTTATGCCATGGTGCAGGCAGGAACTTTAACTGCTTTAGTCGGTGCGTGTTTATCGTAGAGATTAGTGAGAAGGTCAATGAAAACGGAAATTTGCTCATCGACGGTGTTGGCATCAGCCACCACAGACCAGTCGGTACTCAGCGCGTCCTCTCTAAGTTGGTCCAGATTCATGCCACCAAAATTACGCTGCATGAGTATCCTCGGCTTGGCTTTGGGGGGACGTATTTTATAAGAAATATATAACAAATTGTGGTAAGAAAAGGCATCAGCTGCGAGCTGACCATGCGCTGAAACGTGCTGAGCAGAAGAAACGATCATAAGATCCAATAGGGAAGGTGCACAGTTAGGAAAATTATGAGTCGCAGCAGATGATAAGATAGTTAGGTTGTTTGCAGTAAGTAAAGATTGAAGAGTAGAAGAGCGTAGATAATTTTTTAGCAAACAGGTATTAAAGTCACCCATAATAATGGTGTGACTGTAAGAAGGACAAAATTTTTCAAGGAGTGTTTCAAAGGAAGAAAAGAAATTAATGTGTAAAGAAGGACAGTAATACACTCCGAGCAAAACTTTTGTGTGAGAGAGTAGTACTTCCAGAAACAATTATTTACCCGAATTTGGTGGTGGGGGCTGGACTGAAGAAGAAACAATAGAAAAGGAGATATTGGTTCTAAGGTATATTGCTACTCCACCGCCACCACCACCCGTACGATCGTTGCGAATGAGTTTGAATCCCGGAAGGGAATAGGACATGGACGGAAGCCAAGACTCTAAGACTAGGATGGCATGTAAATTTTTAATATCAAAGGTAGCCAGCATATCAGGGAAATGGGCAGGAATGCTCTGTGCCTTAATATGAACAACATTAAAAAAATTTGTTAGAAAGATGAGAACTAAGGTCCTCCGAGAGACAAGGGATACTTTGGAAGCCACAATCATTACTGTTCAATCCCTCCGCAGAAGAAGAAAAGGATAAATAATCGCTACATTCAGCATCGGACATAGGTAAGTAATAGTTGCAGTAGGTACAGAAAAATATATAAATAAAATATATAAAAAATAAATAGCTACTTTAAATATGAAAAATACAGCGTTATCGACATAGCTTAGAGAATTAGTGAGCTGAAGTAGCAGTAGGCTGGTCATATCTCGCGAAGAACCGATAGCCATTGGAGCAAACGTATTCTTTAGTGGAAACCGCGACTCGGCAAACGTAGTGTAGGACGCTCTCCGACCAAGTGGGATGACGATCTGCGAAAAACTGCTGGCAGATGCTGGATGCGGTAAGCTGAAGACAGGGCGCTATGGCGCTCAATAGGGGAGGGCTATGTCCAGCAGTGGACTAATATATAGCCTGAAGAAGAAGACGTTTTGTCTACAAATAATAATAATCATAATGGCCCACAATAATAATCGGGTGGCCGTTAATCTCGGCAACTGCGACGAGACTCGCGCACATGGGGCGGCTCTAGATCGTTGATTTAATTTTAATTAAACTTCACTGAGAGCATCGGGCGATAAAAATAGAAAGAAAAGCGAGCGGCAACGTGCTGAGGATGGTTCCTGAACGGCCCTTTGCAGCCTGGGTTCTGGTGAAAATCATTTTTTAATACAGTTGCTCAAAAAGTGGCGTATTGCAGGGACGTACAGCATGCGGGATGTGGGCTATTACACACTCGTGCTTTGTTTTACCTATCCCGCACTTGTGCGTTTTCTTTCCCAACTGTCAAAATAATGTCTATTAAAAAAAACCAACCATGAAGTTTTTACTAAAAAAAATCATAGAAGTTTTTATGAGCTACTAATTTGTTTCAATATCAGATTTAATGATTTGATTGTTAGGTTTCATTTCATTTCATCTCATTAAATTTAATTTTCACTTCATATCAATAAAAAAATTCTACTGAAGACTTGGGTGTATGGGCTTTGACCTTTGACTGTTAGAATGGGTGAAGAAAAAAAATCCCTGCTTAATTTTTTTTACGGTTGGCGCCATTTTCCAAATAATTTTTCTTTATTAAATTGCTTCATTTTTTCGCAACTATATTAAAAATAGTCGTTCAGTACACATGCGGAACCGTCATTGCAACTTGTTCCGACTGTTAACCCTCGCCTTTCGCTGCGCCTCGGCTCGGGTCGACATTTGTCGGAACTCTTTGCAATGACAGCCTTTCCGCACTTGTAATGAAATATACTATATTAAGTCAGGGAGTCTACAGGGGCATAGGTACTCACTTTTAATGGGATGAATATCATAGTTATATATAAAACGGGTCTAATCGCGATTATTTATTAGGTAAAACGTAATTAACTTATTTTCCGATGTTTCGGCAGCGTTAAAGTTGTCGTGGTCTCGGATAGACTGAAGTGGCGAGTACAGTCACATATTGTAAGTAGTCACTTAATTTTTTGCAGCTGGCCGACATCCAACACTCACTACGCCCACAGACAGGTCCGGTGATAAGGCGCGTGTTTTGTATTTACTTAGCACTAGATTACACGCACTTGAAAGCTTGAAACCATCCTCTGTGTTGAAATGCTTTTGTTTTTTATTTTCGTTTGCTTCCCAAAGCAATCACCAGGTAATAAGTAAGATTAGATTATTTAAATAAGACGCACATACGTAACAGAGAAAAGCAAAATGCTATCTCTGTTAAAAAGGTGTTTGCAGTATAGATTTGTGTCACTGTTAATGTTTGTGTTCTGATAAATAATTACTCTTTTGATTTATTCTGTACATAATTATGACTGTTTACATCCTAAATAAAATAAACAGAATATGGCCCCCGTGGTGGAGTATGGTCTAATATTCCTGCGATGCAAGATGAGACCCGTGCCACAAAAGTGGGGACATACAAGGGTTAATATCGATATCGAAACATAATATAACCGGCTCTCATCAAAACACTAGCTCCTTTCTCTACAATCCCTACTTCTAAAGCCGAACATGTTGGTAACAAAACAAAGATTTTTTTTTTGTATGAACTCATTCTCTTGATATTTTGTGTAAGATTATAAATATTAATGCTAAGTCATGATGACATCGGTTGCTTGGGAACACGCCGCGGGACGCAAGGAAACTTTTTAATAGATGAAACGTTTTAGAAATGGCTACGTTTTTTATGTAACGGTGTTGCAAGGTAATGGCGCGAGGCTAAAGTGTTTTGCCCTTAATGGCAGCGTGTGTGTGTGTTTAAGTACCCACTTCTGTGTTAATTTAAATCGTATTATGTCAATGACAGGCTTCAAACAAGTAGCGTGCGTTTCCTGATAACATTTAATTTCGATATCAACCCTTTGTCTCCACTGTAGGGGCACGGGTCTCTTTCTGTATCGCAGGAAGGTTAGGCCATACTCCACCATGAGGCCCGAGTCCAGATTTGTGGAGGATTGTAAGACAGTAGCGGATCTTACTGTCAGAAGTTATCAAGCCGCCCATAAGGCCTCTGACATGGCTTAGCGACATTTAATTCACTAACCGGAATTGACTTTTTATGTATCTGACTGGTACTTGTAACCACAATATGACTGCCTACCTTTCTGCTTCATTGGTCTAGCAGTTAAAGCGCTTAGGGGCGCTAACTAGCGTCGCGTATGGAATAAAAATCAGAACATGTTTTATACTACATTTTTATCTAAAAGTGAACATGAGAAATCTTAACAACTGTGACAACTATCACTTAATAATCAGCATGGCTCCTTCTTTGAGGCCACAAAGCAAAACATGGAACTGAATAGGCGTTAGCCAGTAACTTTAGGCGTAGATCACTAATAGACAAGTTCGTTAGCAGAACCACTGTACAAGCGAATCAGTTCTATATCCTCAAACGTATTATTCCAACTTTAGCCGTCGAGGCTTGACTGAGCTTGCGCTGATCAATTAGGAATGAGTTTGTATGTTTGTTCGCGTGGAATAATGCTGGGACCTGATGAAGCGTCGCTCAGCTATAGTTTTTTGCCGGTCATCGGGCTTTTTACGAGTACATACGATTGTAGAGAGAGTTGTGTATTTGTCGGGAATTAGATAGATATAATTATAGAGAACACTTTATTGTATATAAAAAATTAAATCACACAGGCATTTCTTAACCTAAGAGTACAAACGGCGGCTTTAACGCTAAAAGTGGCCTCTGAATGCATAAAAATTTAAAAATAACTTGTTAAGTTCTGAATTTGAAATTGATAATTATTCTGTTAATTGTCAGTAATGTTCTGAATTTCATCAGAAGAAAACAAAATTATAAATCAAATGATCTCTTGTCGTCTGTTTGTCCATTTGAAAAAACTTACAAATTTTATAAAAAGTATAAAAGTATAGTTTTAATCAAGTAGTAATGTTTTAAATTGTTCTACCTGCTATTGATGTTCTCAATCACCAATTCCAGAAAGTACATTTACTACAAAAACTTTTTAATTTGAGGCTTATGAATTAGAAAGAAAGAGAATTTACGTAATGAGATGATTGATACAGAGCGTCCAGTGGCACCTTTACTCATACTAGATAGGTAAAGAGACCACTCGGACACTGCAGTGTCTGGGACATTATTTTAGACGAAGTAGGCTTGCCCAGTACCTATACCATCCGGACAGCTTCGTCAACCTAACACACAGGAAAGACAAGTCGGTACGCGCGGAGCCATCCACTGCTGGTTTCCTCAATGTTTTTCTTTACGGTTAGTTTGTGGTATCACTCCACAAATTCGTAGATGTACACTACATTTAGTTTTAGTTTAGCTCTAAAACACATAATTGCCGGGTCAACGTCTTGAAAAAACGCTTCCTTAATTTTATCTTACTAGACTGGCATTATTGCCAGCTTTAAGGGAGGTAAACCTCTATTTAGTCCTTTCCTATAAGTATACTGAAAGTTTGTATGTCAATCTTTTTCTTCTTCTAATCGGCCCGTGATTAAACACAACCCACTATTGGGCATGCGAAAAACTGCCGGCAGATGCTGGATGCGACAAGGTGAATGCGACGAGGCGCTCATTAGGGGAGGGCTATGTCCAGCAGTGGACTATGTAATATAGCCTGAAGACGAAGAAAACCCTTTGTATCATATCCCCACTGCTAGCGCATGGGTTTCTTCCTGCATAGCAGTAAAGTAAGGCCATACTCCACCACGGGGGCCAAGACCGGGTTGGTGGAGGACTGTAAGGCGGTGGCAGGCCTTACTGTCAGAAGTTATCTTCACACCCTCAGCAAAATGATGAGTCAGCTGCCTTTTGCAGCAACGGCAACACACCGCGACAAAACTGTTTAAAGTGTCTTTACTACCTTACCCTTTGAAGGTTCACCGATAAGTCTGTTTCGTATTTGTTAGATGTTTTGTGTGTGTGACTGTTGATGCAATAAATGTTTCTCTTTCTTTCTTTTTCTTTCTCTTATCGAAGCGAACTGAAAAGCGGTTCAAAAAAAAGTTAAGTATACTTTGTGGCAACAGGGCTTCTATATTATAAAATATTATATAGGTGACAATGATTTCTGGAATCAAAGCCACTACAATGCATGAGTTCTATGTTTTTAATAATTATGTAAATTCCATTAACAAACTTAAAGGCTTCAAAACTAGGAACAGTAAGATCATAATTAAAACTGTTTTTATATGGATTTATGCCACACCTGGCAATAAAGTGGCTTTTTCCGCACGCTGCGCGTACGGAAAAAGCCGCTTTCTGGCCAAGTGTAGACATAAAAAGATGTACATAACACGGGAGGTAATAAAGAAAGCTCTCGATCGCATATTTACGTCCCTCGCTTGCAGCTCGGGCCGCAAACTTCTGCGATCTCGGCCTTTCTTTGTATTACCACCCTAGTTGTGTAATGTACTATTATGCTCATAGTAAGATTAGCCACTAGTCTTACAAGCCTCCACTAATCCGGACGTGGCCCCCGTGGTAGAGTATGGCCTATACCTGCCTTAGGAAGAGACCCCCTGCCCCTCGGTGGGGATATAATGGGTTGATGACGATGATGTAAATTCTGTTAATTAAGAACTTTGGAAAGACTACGATTGAACTTTTTTTGTCCGTTTTTTCCTCCAAAATGATCTATATTTTGAAATGGACACTCAGTTTAACTTGTAACATTCAACAAGTTACAGTTTCTGTGTACAATACTTTGATTTGATTCATTCACCGACTAACCGTCTATTTCACTAAAAAACTTTACATGTTTCATTTCTGTACAGGTAACGTTTAACAAACAGCTGCGTTTCGCAAACAATGATGATTGGCCTTTTTGCATCTACGTAATGAGATGATTTATACAGCGTCCAGTGGTATCCTCACTCACACTAGATGGGTGAAGGGACCACTCCGACTCTGTAGTGCCTGGGACATGGTTTTTATAGATGGTGTATGCTTTCCCAGCACCTATACCATCCTGACAGCTTAGTTGGCCTAGCCCACAGGAAAGACTAGTCAATACGTGCGGAGCCAACCAAGCCGCGGGTTTCCTCACGATGTTTTCCTTCACCGTTAGCGTGTGGTATTGCAACTACAAATTCGCAAATGTACGTAACTTTGAAATTAAACAAAGTCATTGGTACATGCCCGCACTCGGGATCGAACCTGGGGCTCTCGCTTGCCAGTCATGGTTCTACCCACTGAGCTACCATCGCAAACAATATTCTATGTTTTATCCAGAAGGATAGATAGAAATCTATTGCACTTATTTTCTATTTAATATGAGGAAACATACGAACGAGAATGCTACAGCTGGACTTGGCGCAGGCTTTACCGTGACTTTTGATAACAAGAGAGCAATCCAAACGGCTATGCGCTGCGCTAGTGCTGCAGAGGGAGCTCTCATCGATCAATTAGGTGCCCTGTCCACTACTCCTGCTCTGCTACTTTCCGCCACCATAGAGTTAAGAAGGCGTAGACAAGAGAAACAACAATACTACGACACCACAAAAAAACGCATTTTTTTAACAAAACTTTCTTGTGTGAAGAGAATAAAGACTTTGGTTTCTTTTATCTTCATTAAAGGATCATGTCACCCTAATAGAACACCTATACTTTCCTCAGAGAACTCCTCTGTAACGGGTTGCTAATGATGATGATGAATAGAACACATTGTGCAACTTATATTAAATCTCCTTACACTAAGGGTGAATTTCACTAAGTCAAGTTCCAATAAAGAGTATTTATTTATCTTTCTACTAACATCAAAATTTGTGTAAAGCTTATGTGAAGATAGAAAGTAGAAATACGTAAAGATTTTAATTATACGGTTTTTTATAGATTTTAGTGTAGAGTCTAGTCGCTGTAGTATCGTCCAAGTAAGCTTTTAAAAACATTTGCTAGTGACTGGAGTAGGTACAAGCCAATTATTTTATATTCTGATATAAACGTCACTATCTTCATCTCTTTCGTTTGTTCAAAACCAATAAATCTTTTTACATGTCATTTAGATGGCAAAAATCAATACACACCTTTGCTTTGGGATAAGACTTTTAGGGACCTATTAAAAGCCAATTTTTTCCTTATAATCTTATCTATATATAAATCTAGCTTTAAGTGGACATATTTGTTTAATTTTTCAAGCTCTAACGAACACAGTTTCTGCTCTACGAGAAATAAAACTATATTGATTTGATTACATTCGTCTATTCGTTAGTTTCTTAACACTGTGGCAAAGTTAGCGTTGGCTGGGGCAACATCGTCGATATACTTGATATAAACTTTGATTCAGGAAGAGAGTAATTACATTTTGTATTGAGACTTATTTTGTTAAAGTTTTTCCTTGGATATATTTCCTTTTATCTTTTGTGGAGAAAATAATCTCGCGAATATAATGAGCCAGCGCACATCTCGGACAAGACGGTCAGAAGGCAAGCTTTATATTTAAACTTTGGCCTTTCCATCTACGTAATGAGATTATGATGAAGCGCTTGTGGCCTAGTCAAATTAAGTGATTGGAACCAATCACTTGAGTTAAGCGACAACAGGCGCAGTCAGGTGCAGGACCGTCCCGTGATTACCGCTAAAGGCATTTTTCCGAGCGCTTCCGTTCTTCACTAGGCACGTTAAGCCCTTGGTGCCGGCTGTCATGTAATGACAGTCGTTAAGCCATGCCAGAGGCCATAACGGCGGCTTGATAACTTCTGACAGTAAGGCCCGCCACTGTCTTACAATACTCCACCAACCCGGACTTGGCCCCCGTGGTGGAGTATGGCCCAACCTTCCTGCGAAGAAGAAAGAGACCCGTGCAACAGCAGTGGGGGCATACAAGTGTCGATATCGATCGATCGACGTGAAACTTGTCAAATATTATATATTGTGAAACAAACTTGCTCGGACTTTCTTAATAAAGCCCGTGCCTCAACAGTGGGGGCGTATAACGGTTGATATCAAATGAGATTATTATAGAGCGTCCAGTGGCACCTTCATTTATATTACATTGTTTTTAGATGGAATAAGCTTATGCACTCTCTATAGAGTTACAATTAATGAAAACCGGTCAAGTGGCAGTGAAGCTTCCAGCAACGGCCAAACTCCAAACTCAGGCTTTTCAAAGACCTGAATTAATAGTTTACATCACATTAATATTATAAAGGCGAAAGTGTGTGAGTGTGTATGTTTATAACTTCTTCACGTATAAACCGCTAGAGTGATTTTAATAAAAGTTGGCATGGAGTTAGCTGACACCCTGGATTAACACATAGGCTACGTTTTACTGCGAAAAAATATCTTATTTCCATGGGAAAATCGATAAACCGTGGGTAACACCGCGGGGTACAGCTAGTAATCATTACAAAACATTCAATTTAAGAGAGAGAGAGAGATAATAATTTATTCAACAGCACAATACTAAAAACATAGCAAAACAGTAACAAATTCACAAAACACAACAAAATATATGTATACACAAAGTTTACAACACATTATAAACAAACAGAGGAAAAAAGCAGCAAGTAAGAAAATAAAAAAATACAAATAATGGGCGAATAGACATTTAAAAAAAAATTATGCATTGTACGGGTTTTAATTCCAGACATCATTATCATCTTGATAAATAATCCTTTACGCTATAGTAGCCCTTTTGGCACAAAGTGTACTTAAGACATTTGTTGAACCGCGTTTCAGGCAAGCTTAATATATCTTCAGGGATTTTCCTACAACATTTTCAATCCTAAATACTCCAATCACTGAAGTGTCACGACAACCAAAGGTTGGCAACGCCCGTCAATCAAACCCGTCCCCAGTTGCATAGGCAAATCGCGATAAGCCCTCCTTCAATGGTAGTCCGGAGTTAATCCGTGGATCAAATTGGCCTTATGACTGACACGTTACGCAATATGCATTTCGTGTTATTCTACAGGCCTCCTTTCAAGTAACTGACAGGTTTGATCTTTAATTAGATGGCAATAAATTTGAACTGAAATTTCATGTTACCTTTTAAATTGTGTTATACAATATTTTCAATGTTTTCTCATTTTTTCAGCTAAATTAGGGTGTCATTTTGGGATTCAAAACGAGACGGCCGTAATTTTGTTTTTGCGTTACCTTGGATCTTTTCACAATAGGCGTGACAGTATTATGTAATGAAATATTTAACGATATTAGGGGAAAGAACCTATTGAAAGGATTTAAAAACACTGTTTAATTTTAAAAAAATATGAGAAAACCAATGTTTTCAATAAAATTAAAGGTAATACTGCTTTCAGCCAATTTGACTGAAACGCCAATAACACCACGTAACGTCACGCTTAGGTAAAAATTTATTAACTTTCTTTAGCTGCGCGACACGTTTGAAGTTTGTTTACCCAGGCCTGACATCAGATTCGACGCCATGACACTGCGAGCTGTTTCTACCTTCGTTAAACTTTAGTTTATTACTCAAATATAGGTTTTTTTTTGTAAATAATATGTCCCCACATAAGGAAAGAAGATTTAAAAATCTTTCGTTATGTTTATTGCAAGGACTGTAGACTGCGGACCTGAGCAAACTTAATTTCAACTCGATACCTCTATGCATTTCCGAGAAAAAAAGTCGACACACAGACGAACGGACAGACGGATGGATAAACGGATAGAAACGAAAAGTTTCCTTTTGAGGTACTAAACACTTGATCGATTTCAAACCTTGTATGTCCCCACTGATGGGGCACGGGTCCTCCCTGCATCACAGAAAGGTTAGGCCATTCTCCATCACGGGGGCCAAATCCGGGTTAGTGAAGGATTGTAAGACAGCGGCGAACCTTACTATCAGAAGTTATCAAGCCGCCCTTAAAGTCCCTGACATGGCTTAACAACTCCCATAACATCAGCCGGCACCAACGTCTCAACGTGCCTTGCGATGCACGGAAGGGCTCGGAAAAATGCCACTAGCGGTAGTCACGGGACGGTCATCCATTCTCCACCTGACCGCGTATGTTGCAGCTTAACTCTTAAGTGATTGGTTCCAATCACTCGGTTCAAATACGCCACGAGCGCTTCCGTTAGAGTTGGGTCGCGGGAATATACCCGAAAGGTATATTCCCAGGTAAATACCCAAAACGGGTAAATACCCGGGTAAATACCCAAAATGGGTATTTATGTGGGTAAATACGTTTATTGGTGTTTTCGTTCGCTAAAATAGATTGCATTACCGTTAAATCCATTTTTACTCACGAGCCTCAGGACTATATTCAATATCTTTCATTCTTTTTTGACGAAAGAACGAAATAAGTATATCTCAAGAAAATAACTTTTTTTTGATGGACTTATTTCATGAATTATTGAGAGATTGTTAAAGATTCTTACTTAGTAATTATCCGCCCGAGAGTAAAAAACCATAAATACCAGTTTCTACTGAGTATTTAACGAAAACTGACAGTAAATATTTTTAATTGGTTTTTTACAGTAAAATCTTTTAAATGGGGTGTTATTTGATCGGTATTGATGAGATCTTTGTTTACACTTGGGAAGCATGGTCTGATGATAGCGCTGAAAGGTGTGTATGGGATATCCTCAACGGATAGCAGTAGACCGTTTGAGTTTGTACTTATTCGATTAGTATTTATGAGATCTTTGTTGAAACTTATTTTTTTTTATTTTATTTATTTAGGAAACAAACGGTTCAATAACCATTAATAAAAATAAACAATTTCAATTACATAAACCAGTGAAGTTTCCACTAATAATTATTACATACCTCTTCAAGAACAGACTTATTAATTAAAACATGCTTAATCAAGTTCGAAATCAATCAAAATTAACTAAATATATTAGAAAACATAATATATTTAGTTATTATTATTATATTATGTTATATTATTATTATTATATTAGATCAATTACACCATCACGTCACAATACAAGTACTGAATTTTAATTTTTATTATGATTATTATTTTCCTTCATTCTTATAGCTTCTCTTAATTTAGTTTTAAATGGCCAAAAGTTTGTAGCAAAAATGTCTAAATTGTTTAAATTCTTATTATAAACATTCAATGAGCGGAACAAAAATGTGTTAGAAACATAATTATTTTTAGAAAATGGTATTTGGAACAAGGTATTGTTACAAGGGCGGGAAACAGTCCAGGGGCACTTAAACGTAATATGTTGCAGCAAAAAAGGCGAGTCTATATAGTTATTGATTATTTTATACAGGAACATTTGGTCTCTCTCAGTTCGACGGCCCTCGAGCGAGGGAATGACAGGCATTTGCAAAGACTTGGTGACAAGTTCTTAGATGGCACAGCAAAGTACTCAAATTCTAGTGCCATCATCAGACCCTTCACACACTAGATCTTCACAACGGATCGTAGGAAACTATTCGAGTTTCACCCTATTTAATCTGTATTATTGAGATCTTTAGAACTTTCTGATAAGATCTGATTACGGAAAAGTAAGGTGATTAGTTAGTTAGATCTGGGAAAAAGAAAATGGTTACAGGATCTCCTCAACGGAGAACCTAGAATGATTCATATTCATTTTTTTATGATATTCATTTATTTGATTTCAATAAAATCAAATTAACAAAAAAACATAACATACCGTAACATATTGACACATCCGTATCGCGTACGCAGAGATCAGCGTTTACCACTTGCAGATCCTGACAGATCTTTTTCGCATTATCAACATTTGTTACTCGAAATCAAGTAAGTTATTGAAATATTTTTGCAGTATTTCAAAAGTTAGTCTCAAATAATGGAGTCCTAGTAAAGAATAAATATTGAATTATATTTATATTGGGTCAGAAAAAAATTTTACCTTGAATATTTTAATTTGAAAACCTATTTAGAGGCTAAAAATTCCACCCATGCCGGGGTTCGAACCCGTGACTTCTGGCTATCCGTGCCAGCGCTCTTTCCAACTGAGCTAATGGGCGACTCACCTAACTGCAAAGTAGGTAAATACTCGGTGGTGCAAGTGATGCAAATTACTTCAGCCAGATGTCGCTGCCTGTACGTAATACAGAGAATAGTGTAAAGAGGTTCGAAATTTCACTGATGCCGGTGAGTCGCCCATTACCTCAGTTGGAAAGAGCGCTGGCACGGATAGCCAGAAGTCGCGGGTTCGAATCCCGGCATGGGTGGAATTTTTAGCCTCTAAATAGGTTCGTAAGTTAATGACTTATTTGAGCAAACAGAAATTTTGTTATTTATTCTTTGTCAATGTTGCCATGTTTATAGTGAAATCAAATAATAATACAATAATGTAAAATTCTTTTCTGACCCAATTGAAATATAATTCAATATTTATTCTTTACTAGGACTCCATTATTTGAGACCAACTTTTGAAATACTGCAAAAATATTTCAATAACTTGATTTTGAGTAACAAATGTTGATAAAGCGAAAAAGATCTGTCAGGATTATGCAAGTGGTAAACGCTGATCTCTGCGTACGCGATACGGGTGTGTGAATATGTTACGGTATGTTATGTTTTTTGTTAATTTGATTTTATTGAAATCAAATAAATGAATGTCAGAAAATAAATGAATATGAATCATTCTAGGTTCTCCGTTGAGGAGATCCTGTAACCATTTTCTTTTTCCCAGATCTAACTAACTAATCACCTTACTTTTCTGTAATCAGATCTTATCAGAAAGTTCTAAAGATCTCGATAATACAGATTAAATAGGGTGAAACTCGAATAGTTTCCTACGATCCGTTGTGAAGATCTAGTGTGTGAAGGGTCTGATGATGGCACTAGAATTTGAGTACTTTGCTGTGCCATCTAAGAACTTGTGACCAAGTTTCACCAAAGATCTCATAAATACTAATCGAATAAGTACAAACTCAAACGGTCTACTGCTATTCGTTGAGGAGATCCCATACACACCTTCCAGCGCTATCACCAGACCATGCTCCCCAAGTTTAAACAAAGATATCATCAATACCGATCAAATAAGACCCTAACTAAAAGATTTTACTGTAAAAAACCAATTAAAAATATTTACTGTCAGTTTTCGTTAAATACTCAGTAGAAACTGGTATTTATGGTTATTTACTCTCGGGCGGATAATTACTAAGTAAGAATCTTTAACAATCTCTCAATAATTCATGAAATAAGTCCATCAAAAAAAAGTTATTTTCTTGAGATATACTTATTTCGTTCTTTCGTCAAAAAAGAATAAAAGATATTGAATATAGTCCTGAGGCTCGTGAGTAAAAATGGATTTAGCGGTAATGCAATCTATTTTAGCGAACGAAAACACCAATAAACGTATTTACCCTCATAAATACCCGTCGGGTAGATTCAATGGGAATATTCCCGCGAATCTACCCATTTCGGGTAAATACCCGGGTAGAATCACAACTCTAGCTTCCGTACCGTACTAACGAAGTAGCTACACTCATTATTTCATTACCCAAAAACTTCATTATTTATTGTTCGTGCCACTAGCTGTGGAATGAGGGTATGGGGGGATGACGGAAAAGTTTTTGTGATTTTCGGCTACTGAGGAGTCGTTGGTATTGAGGTCATACCAACGACTCCTCAGTAGCCGAAAATCACAAAAACTTTTCCGTCATCCCCCCATACCCTCATTCCACAGCTAGTGGCACCTGATGCAAATATCCGGTGCAGCGAGGTAACGCTGCTAGCGTATTTTTGATTAACTTAACAATTACATACAGGCACATAAAGGCACATACATTGCTTCTGGCGCCACACGAGGACATCCAGTGTTGTCGGAACCAGAAACAACACCATCACAAACATGTAAACATGCAAGACTTGGGGGATTTTTTTTGGGTTCCAACCCCGGGACCTGGTATCATGGTAAGCAGATGAACTACTGTTACGAATCTTCTTTTTATGTTATTTGTGGTCTCACGTTTTTATGACAAAGCTTTCTGTGAACTTTTGGATTTTGTATTAACTTTCTTTCCATGCTCCAGACATAAACTAAAATTTACGTAAGTTGTTATTTAGACAATGATAGTAAGGCAAACGTTCTACCTATCACTACCATAGACCATCAAGGACAATATTACCCTAATGACCAGCGCACGATACGTTACGGCGCGGTGTCGAGTCATAATCCCTCGTCAAGGCGTGAGCGATGGATGCCGGGTCCCCCGGTACGAATCACCTGGATCCCCGAATGTCACAGAGATGCGATACCGGGTTGAGATACGGTGACGGCTAGGACTGTGTACTTGTCACTTGTGAGTCTGAGTGCTTAGTGCGAGTTTTTTAACTACTCGATCGCGATAACGTAACCTCATATTTCTATGGCATCGAGGAAGAGCAACCTAGCGACAAGTATGGAAATTAAAATTGCTGAGTGCAAGTTGTAATGGTTGAGAAGTGTTGAGAACGTGTTCACGTTTACCAGCCAAAACACGAATAAACGCGAGTGCGAGTTGTACTGTGACAGCGTTTTGCCAGTTCGAACGGTTAACTTACTCATACTCACTACTCATACTCACTACTCAATGCTCGATTAACGCGGTAGTAAAGTTATTCGATTGTATCTGTCAAACTCGCACTAAGCACTCCGAGGATGCCGCGTGTTAGAGTGAAACGCGTCGCGTATTTTCTTACACAAGTGTCGGTGTCGGTAGCGGTGTGTTCGTGTCTTGCTTCTGCTTGAAAAAGTGGTAGGGGGGGCGGTGCATTAACTAACCGCATGGTGCTTGTGGGATTTTTGGCGGAATTTTACAAGTAATTTTCACATTTTAATGCTATTATGGATTTCCGCAAAGTAATGCCTGTTTCCATACAATTGTTTGGGAGAACCATTTGAAGGCTGTTTAAAAAGGAATAGGAATCCCTATAAAAATTATGACTCAACTTTAAAAAAATAATGCTACTTTGTACTGTAAAAAATTCCTACCTTCAATAAAATAAACATCTTTTAATAACAATACGGTAGCATACAAGATAAAATAATGATTGAATAAATAAATTAACATGCCACTTAAATAATAGAAAAAAAACAAATTGATAGCTATTTTAAAGGTAATCGTAACGTATATAAGAAAAGGCGGTAGTTTAAAAAGGACATAATTCAAATGCCCATTGTGTAAGTTACCGTGCACTGCGAGCTCACAACACTGGTGACGTCCTTCCGATAGTCAGCCTTGTCATCTCATTAACAATATAAATCTTCTAACATGTACCTGTGCATAGTTCAATAGTGCATCATGTGTATGAAAAGATATAGTGCAGATTTCGTTCAGGCTGTTTATTGACCCGAAACCGGAGTGCAACGACTAATGAACGTTGATGACGCGAAAGTGATCTGTCAGGTCCGAGGCAAGTGGGATACAAGCGTGAATTTATGTTATGTAATATTGTTTATTTTTATAGTTACTATTTATTTTCCTTGTACTACCAATCGGTGATATCCAAGCACTGGATTCTAAACTCACGACTGAAAAACCTAAACATATTCACAATAAGTCACTTACAGTCTATTTATTCTTACTTGTCCAATTTAGTAAACAAGATTCTACCCTTAAACTGTGACTTTTTAGTCCAAAACTGCCATATTTTCATAAATGAAGTAACCTGGAACACTCTTTTAGATAACACGCTGCCAATTTTATAAACATAGTTCATGAATTTGCGAGAAATTGTCTAGTTTAGGCATCTAATCTCAATTTTAAGGTTAGAATCTTGTTTACTAAATTGGACAAGTAAGAATAAATAGACTGTACGTAAAGGGTTGTCTGGAAGAGATCACTTTAAGTGATAAGGCCGCCGACTTATCACAGACGGCGGTCTGTGCTGTTAGGTTAAGAAGTATCTGTGTGATTTTCATTACGCCAGTAGCCCCGGCTGCCTGAGTGACCTTCAACGATCATGGAGGTTAAGCAACATAGGGCGCGTCCTGTACATGGGTCTGTGACTAAAGCTAGTGGATTTTTTTCAAACGGTTACGCGATTCACAAGGCATGTTAAGGATTTGGTTCCGGCTGTCATAGATGGCAGTCGCTAAGCCAAGTCAAAGGCTGATTGAAAGAAAACTTTGAAGGTAAAACAAGCCGCAAGTCTTGCAAGCCTCCACCTCTCTGGACTCGGCCCCCGTGGTAGACTATGGCCTATACATTCCTTAGGGAAGAGACCCGTGCCCCTCGGTGGGGGCATAATGGGTTGATAATGAAGATTTCCAATTGTAAGTACAACGAAGTGTTCTCTATATATATCTATCTTTTCATCTATCTGTCTATGTATCTTTCTATCATCTGTACATCTATCAATTTATAAAGTAATTTAACTGTACCGTATCTTCCAACTATCCTCATTGGCTAGAACATACCTCAATGATTAATGATGTTAACACTGCGAGTTGTTATCGTTATGGAACTGTAAGGATGGTACGTTCTTAGCTCACTTGGGATAGCGTCTACTGAATAGGTTTCTCCTCTATAAATTGGTTAGATGTACCTCCAAACTTAGCCCAGACGATTGCCTCGTAGATGTTAAGGAGTTAAGATGTAATTTTCTAGCAAACTTTAATTTTAATATTGTTAAAAAAAATTGATTGCGATCTGCGAAAAGCTGCCGGCAGATGCTGGATGCGGCAAGCTGAAGACAGGGGAGGACTATGTCCAGCAGTGGACTACATAATATAGCCCGAACAAGAAGAAGAAAAAAAATTAAATTAAATTAAAATAAAAACCGACTTCTGTACGCTAAGGCACTACAAACGCAGAAATAATTCAAACGAATATGAAATATAAATTTGAAACTCGTATATATCTAGGTATTGTAGAAGTGTACCTTGGAGTCGGTGCCCAAAATGTATGTGTGGATCTGGAACTTGGTACCGCCTTCAAGATATACTTTTATAACACCAAGGCCATATTTCTATGAATTATCTCTTAAATAAATTAAAAATCAAATAAACTTGAATTAAAAATTATTGAAATTGGTCAATGTGAAAACATAGTAAAAAAAGTAATATACGCGTCGAATTGATAACGTCGTCCATTTTTGAAGTCTGCTAAAAATTTTTTTTTTAAAAATTTGAAGTCTGCGGACATACTTCAACCAAATAGGGTATGTATAGCAAAAAGGAAGAGAAAAATTATCCGGAACCGGCTTGCGTGCGTGCAACGACTAATGAACGTTGATGAAGTTAAGATAATCTGTCAGGATCATAGTAAGTGGCAGTCCCTGGTCTTTGCCTATTCCTCTAAGATACAGGCGTGAGGTTATGTAATTGTTAAAATTCTTTCAGTAGACACAGTTTCTGTGTTATTTAGGATAAAAACACTTTGATTTTGATTTGGTTTTAATTACTACCACAGAGGAAATAACTACGTATGAAAAAGAGACAATACAAACTGGATGACCACACCACTACATTGACGTATAATTGATAAAAATTGAAAGAAAAAAACCATAACCGTAAGAACAATTTCAAATCAAAAGTCTTAAACACACATTTGTATTGTCTTTTTAACCCTGTACTCGAGATTTTGCGCTCTAAATCTCAAAGTATAGGGGTTAAGCCCAGTGAACTCAGAAGCGAGAACCCCAGGTTTGATTCCCAGAACGGGCATGTACACATGACCTTGTTTTCAAATTTATGTAAATTTGTGAAGTTGTAGTAGCAGTACCACTCGCTAGCGGTCAAGGAAAACGTCGTGAGGGGACCTGAGTTTCTGAGATGTTCAAACACCACAGCGCTTGGCATTGCCAATCCGGTGGGCACGCGTGGTACTTAAGCCCACACTCTCTCTCTGAGAAAATGCCTGTGCCCTACAGTAGGACGTATGTAGGCTACATAAAAAAAAATGCTATCTCTTGCTGTTTTCTGCTTTCTGCTAGTTGGAAATACGTTTAACTGAACCCGAGGAGAAAGAAGGAATAAACTACATTGAATAGTAACTAGCAAGTAAAAGTTTACAAGTTGAGCGGGCATGCAACGACTTTTGATCGATTGTGCCCGTGGCAAAGTTCAAGTTTGTAATTAGTTCCGCTGTACAGTCAATAGCTCATCAAACTTTACACACCTGCGCTCTACTATATTATTGACCATATTGTAAAGAACTGTCCAAGTGCGAGTTGGATTTGTGACGGCCAACCCACTGACATCCGTATTTTTTTCGGCCGCTATTCTGTGACTGCCTGCCCACTGACCGTCGTATTTTTCCCGGCCGCCACTTTTCTATTGCCTGCCCACTGACCGTCGTCTGTTTCTCGGCCGCCACTTTGCTATTGCCTGCCCACTGACCGTCGCACAGTGCCGCGAGTTGTATGGAGTGGAAGACAAAAATCATAACTCAATATATATGCATTTTTTTTAAATAATTTGTGTTCAGATGTATCAATATTGTATATATCTATAATTATTTATGAGTTTTATACCACTTATAGCGTTAAAACTCTTCATATAAAAATTTATTACAATTTAAACCTGTAGTAATTGCGAATTGTTTAAATTCTGTATTTACATTAATTTGTTCGTAATTTAATACAACCTTTAATAAAAACAATAATATTTTTACACGTACAGGTAAGTTCTACCCATATTCGTAAAATAACTTCAATTTTACCAATGTTCAAAAACAAATAATCATATAAATCATAAACAAACATTTCAATTTTTATATTTACTAATTACACGACCTATGAGGAGGGCTCCTGAGCTTCTTTGAAGTATATTCCAATATCTGTAGTAACTTTAATACATTTATTTGAAATGACCCTTCTCTTTGATGGAACAAGCGGTTCAGAGCTCAACAGGAGACCTCTCATCAAGTCTTGGTTTGACTTTGCTCTTGAGCATTTACGGGTGTGAAATAATCGGGGTTTTGTTGCCTCTTTGTGTCTTGCCTCCAGTTCGTCCTCTGATAGTTGGCCAATTAGTAAGGAAAATGACCCAATTATCTCACACGCATGTACAGTTCGGGTGCACGGCATTTACCGTAGACCTTAATAGGTTGTACTTCCTCTTTAATAAGTCTAAATCAAGGCATAGAGCCTTTTGTAACTATCTTTTGTATTCTTTAACCATCTTTTGTAACTACTCATTTCTTGATGAGTAGTTAGAAAAGATGCCTCACTTTCTGTGGAAGTATTAGCAACTAAACCAGCAGCAAATTGCAGCTCCATTGCCAGCCAAAGTTTCCATTACACGCCTTTGCAAAGGGCTTGCGCGGCCTGCCACCGGGACGACTAGGGTCAGGCTGGTTTTCTTCAACTGCTAGCGTACTTGCCGTACATTCCGGCATGCATATTTCCTGCTGCAGCCAAGATTCGTACCGTTTTTTAAATCTATGGCGGCTCCGACCACCTTCTTTCCATTTTTTCTCTATTGTACGGCAAAAAAGCCGGCATTCCTTTGTCATATGTTCATGAAGATGACAAGGTCAATGCTATAATGTTCAACAAAGAACAAATCTTGTTAAAAACGGCTGACTTTTCGTTGATTTTGTCACTCTCTAACCATACTTCCGCTAGGTCTGCGTTTTTGATTGCCTAACTGTCCCTAGAAAAAAAATTGTAACAAAATAAGTCGCAAGCAAAAGCAGATAAAAATTATGTATAAGTAAGTTTATTAGTGTAGTAACAATATTACATAAGAATTACAAAACGTTATGTGACGTTTTTTTTTAAACCTTCTTCAAAGTTTGAGTTTGCTTAACTTTTAGCACATTTGGAACAGTTACTTTGGATACACACAGAAACAAACATAGATACTGCAAGAACTTGATTAAATTATTATTTTAAAGCTACATACCTTGGCTTGAAATCTCCATAGTTTGTGATCCTAAACACTTTCTAATTTCGACACTGTGATGCACTGTCCGCAACTGACTTTTTGTAACGTAAAACGCAATATACGCAATGCATTAAAACGACGAATTGGACCGGTCATAATTACCTCATTAGAGGGTAGGAGGTCATAAAAACAGGCACCCGTTATGTGTTGACTACTAACCTATGCAGCAAAATCAATAAATACATGCAATTGCACATTAGGTTTTTTTATTTTTGTCTTAGGGTCGCGGCACTGTGCGTCGTCTTTTTCTCGGCCGCCACTTTATTATTGCCTGCCCACTGACCGTCGTCTTTTTCTCAGCCGCCACTTTGTTATTGCCTGCCCACTGACCGTCGTCTTTTTCTCGGCCGCCACTTTGTTATTGCCTGCTCACTGACCGTCGTCTTTTTCTCGGCCGCCACTCTGCGATTGCCTCTAACCGTCGTTCTGTTTTCGGCCGCCACTCTGTGATTGCTTGCCCAATGACGGTCGTCCCGCTCTCGGAAGCCTAATAAGTAACCTACCTCGGTAGGTAGGTTACAAATTTTCAGATTTATTCTTATATTTGTTGTCTAACACGATACTTATCCCTTTTCCCTTTTCATTTTTATCACGTGATTGAAATGGAATGGACCGATCTTTTTCCAGTGACGAATAAAATACAGCGAGGTTCTAAAGGTACCAATCCGGTCTTGGCCCCCGTAGTGGAGTATGGCCTATACCTCCCTCAGGGAAGAGACCCGTGCTCTCAGTGGGGTCATAATGGGTTGAATATGATGAAGGTTATAGATCACTTCTTTTTATCCTGTCCTTTTTCTTGCATTTTTCTGTAAACGTAAACAGATTGGCGAAAAATGCTCGAGTTACTCGTTTTGTCAGGATACAAACTAATCTTACTAACAAAACAAAAATAATTTCGATTTAACCCGGACTCAAAGTTAGCAAGGTTATATATAATATAGGCTTTTATATTTTAAAAAGTTTTGGTATTAACTATGTCTTCTGTGGCTTAGGCCTTTTCCCATAAATACCATCTCTCACCGCCCCTTGCCATCTGCTAGTGACTTGGTATTATTTTAGATCAATCTTAAAAAAAAATACAATAATGTGTACAGTGCATGAAGATTTTATTTTAAGACCCGAAATTCATAAGATTTTTCACTTTGCCGTTTCTCTTTTTGAAGGTGTAATGTTATTTTCCCGTACGGAAAAGCCACAGATATTCAACGATACAAATACATGAGAAGTACCAAAAGTAAAGCCTTTCTCCATCTCCGCCCATCTTCTTAGCGTGCCGCCGCATCGCAAGCAAAAGTGTAGGAATCTCGCTGCAATTTCAGTAATTTCGGGCGCAGACTGTTTACACTTTGAGATATTAGGTTCGCTGTGTGCTGTTGGGCCCTACTTCCAATCGTTGACGATCGGTGTCGGCGTCTTATTGGTCGTTTTTCCATTAGTATTTCTTAATGATTCGCGTTACTCATACACGGTTATATATTAAACGGGACAAATCGCGATTATTTATTAGGTAAAACGTAATTACCTTATTTCCCAACGTTTCGGCAGCGTTACAGTTGCCTTGGTCTCGTGTAGACTGAAATGGCGAGTACAGTCAATTTTTGTGGATTTTTTATTTTTACAATTCTTCTAATTTTTTGCAGCTGGCTGACACTCACCACGTCGACGGACAGGTTCAGTGATAAGGCGCGTGATTTGATTCAGAGCGGTGGTAGCGGAGCAGTGTAGAACGCCGGCTTCTCAATCGGGAGGTCGTGGGTTCGAACCTCGGCATGTACCAACGACTTTGTTTTCTAAGTTATGTACATTTATGAAATTATAGTAGCAATACTACTCGCTGACGGTGAAGGAAAACATCGTTAGGAAACCCTAGTGTCTGAGGTGTTAGCGTACCTCAGCGCTTGCTACGTACAACGGCCCAACTATGAGGCTAAACGCGGAAATCACAGGTCTAACTAACTAAGGCGTGTGATTTGTATTTACTTTGCACTGGATTCCACGTACTTGAAAGCTTAAAACCATACTCTCTGTTGAAATTCTTGCGTTTTTTACTTTCAATTGCTTCCCGAACGGTTCTCCTATAATAATGTCGATCGGTTGAGAGAACTTTCGGTCGATGTAGCTCGATCCAGTGGTTCTTTCCGGCCTCCAATAGATGCTCAGCTATTGCGAACTTGCTTACCTGTCTATTTTTGACTGCAGCAATGTTCTCTTTGACCCTTTCCGCGATAGACCGCTTCGTTTAGCCAATGTAAGAGCTTCCACAACTACAGTCAATCTTGTAGACTCCTGCAGACTGTAAGGGTATGATATCCTTAGGCGTTCTTAGCTTTTTTCTACTAGCCCGGCCCGGCACCGGCAACGACGCCGACGTTTGCTGCCGGCAATGTTGATAGTTCTTGTCTTCAAATCATCAGGAGCACTCCTTAACAGCTGCAACGTTGCCGGAACTGCGGGAATTAAGGTAATTACGTTTTACCTCATAAATAGTCGCGATTAAGAAGTGGATAATATCTATACTAATCCAGCTGCTAAAAGCAATAGGCCTCACACCATCGATACCGTGACTTAATTGTGAGTTGATAAATATTATGTTTAAATATTACCAACTTGAACAATAAAGTGAAACGTTTTAGGACAGCATCATTTATGAAAGAGCTAAAATAAATTCTAAAATGACTGTCTTTTAAGGACAAAAGCCAGTATTTTTTTTAATGTAATAATTTTAAACTTAATTAAAACTGTTTTATACGGATTTATGCTCGTTCATTACATTTTTTACAATTTTCCAACGTTTCGGCACTTTTTCAGGTGCCGTGGTCCCGAATGACACCTGAAAAAGTGCCGAAACGTTGAAAAATTGTAAAAAATGTAAGAAACGAGCATAAATCCGTATAAAAACAGTTTTAACTATGTCTACTGCTCGTGTTAACCTTAGAAATTTTTAAACTTGTTTAGCTATCCTTATGCAAGTTTAGTAAGTAATTGGATACTACAGTAAATAAGGTACCTATAGTTAGAAGATTTGGCGTTGACCATTACTTAAATTTTATTTAATTTCCAATTTTTGTTAAACGCAACATAAGCCACAAATAGTGTTTGTAGGGCTGTTTTATAGCTTAAGGGGCGGTCCTCTCAGTTCTTCTGTTGTAGGTCTTGCCACATTAACCATAAATGTGAATTTTCACTTTGTTAAATCTAGCTTAAAACAAGGATACAGCCCAATATTAAGTTATACTAAGGCTGACATTCAGAGACGAAAACTAAGCAAAGACTGGTCTTAGAAATGTCAAAATCACGTACTAATATTTATATTTTGACATTTCTGAGACCGCTCTTAGCTTAGTTTTCGTCTCTGAATGTCAGTCTAAGATGGTTGTCTGCTTGACATGCCTAGTAATCAAAATAAAATTTAAACGAAAGGAAGTTAGACTTAATTTTGGCTTACATTGTATTTTAACGCATGTACAGAAAAAAACTTAACTATGTTAGCTTGTCAGATAATAGGTGTTTTTTAAGATATTTTTTTTAGTTAGTTTCCATAACACCACTCATTTAAAGTTTTTTTTCAAAAAATGCAAAACGTAAATTCAAAATGCGATGTATTTTAAAATCCACCGAAATAATCCATATCCAACGTCTTGCGCGTTCCGAAGTAGACCCTCTTGCAAGTAGAGTGATGTAAATTTAAAACTCGAGGCTCCAAACAGAATACCGAGACGGCAGCAGAAAATTGCAAGCAGCACTATAGTACAGGCCACAGGATAAAGCTCGCCATGCACCTTCACATAAATCTTGTATTTGTTATTCATCGGCTTTATGACATTAACCAGATAGGTACCACCAAAAAAAATCTTCCTTTCTAGGACGTTACTGCCAAACTTAACCTACAAATCCAATTATTGCGTTTACTTTTCAACACACTCGTGAGTAATAATTTTTAATTTAAAAACCTATTTAGAGGCTAAAAATTTCACCCATGCCGGGATTCGAACCCGCAACCTCTGGCTATCCGTACCAGCGCTCTACCAATTGAGCTCAATTGAATTGAATTGCTCAATTGGTAGAGCGCTGGTACGGATAGCCAGAGGATGCGGGTTCGAATCCCGGCATGGGTAAATTTTTAGCCTCTAAATAGGTTTTTAAATTTGTTCCTTAGCACGGGTTAGTGCATTAAAAATAAAAATAGTGTAATAATTTTTAAGTTGAAAACTTTGTTAATTAAGTTAAAAAAAAAAGTTCATATTTTCATCCGATTGCAACCCTGTATGTCCCCACTGCTGGGGTACGGGTCTCTTCCTGCATTGCAGGAAGCTTAGGCCGTACTCCAACACGGGGACCAAGTTCGGGTTGGTGGAGGTTTGTAAACAGTGGCGGGCCTTACTGTCAGGAGATATCAAGCCGTCCATGAGGCCTCAGACATGGCTAAACGATGGCTATTACATGAAAGCCGGCACCCATGGCTTACCGTGCCATGCAAAGCATGGAAAATCCCACTAGTGGTAGTAACGGGACTGTCACCCATCCTGCATTTGACCGCGCCTGTTTTTACTTAACTAGAGTGATTGATTCTAATACGATCGCTATATTTTCATCGTTATCGTTATCAACCCTTGTATGTCCCCACTGCTGGGGCACGGGTCTCTTCCTGCATCGCAGGAAGGTTAGGCCATACTCCAGCACGGGGGCCAAGTCCGGGTTGGTGGAGGATTGTAAGACAGTGGTGGGTCTTACTGTCAGAAGTTATCAAGCCGCCCATAAGGCCTCTGACACGGCTTAACGACTGCCATTGTATGACAGCCGGCACCAACGGCTTAACGTGCCTTGCGATGCACGGAAGCGCTCGGAAAAATGCCACTAGCGGTAATCACGGGACGCTCACCCATCCCGTACCTGACCGCGCCTGTTGTTGCTTAACCAAGTGATTGATTCCAATCACTCGGTTCGCCTAGGCCACGAGCGCTTCATATTTTCATGAAAAGTATAAATTAAGTTAAAACTTACTCTCTTAGAGAAAGCCTGTCCCGTAGTAGGACTTTTACAGGCAATATAAGAAAAAGAAATCTTGTTAATGTTAATCAATAATATTGTGAATCTAACAACATTGACGTATAGTGTGAAAACAAATTTTAATGTAAACAAGTAGGTATTTAATCTAAAAATATGGGTCTTGAACGCGATAATCGCCACAAAGGAGACGGGGATTTCTGGGCCCCATTGTAAATAGTTGAGATATGGTTTAAAAAATTCGTTATATTTTTCTATTTTAAAATACAAAAAAAATTGCTCAATTCACAATCTGGAAGACGAGAAATCTTAAAAATAAGTTTATGACCCTAATAAAATAGGATGCCGATTACTTTAATTGATTAGTCTGCATCGTAGAGGGAGTAAAACTATAGAGCAAGCCACAGCGCACACATACAAGTTTTAAATGAAACAAACTTCGTAGCGATCATGGGTGAGAAAGAGATAGAATAAACAGCAAAAGTGTAACTACTTTTTTTGTTTGCCCCCAGTGTCAAGTTGACGTTTCTGGAGGCAAACAAACGACAAGATTTTGAAAGATTTGAGTTGCCATTAACTAAAACAAAAAAAAAAAAAGATTTTGAAAATGTAATCATATTTAACGCTACGCTAGCCGTTTCGAAGAGCAACCGTGTATTTGTGAAATGATATATTAAAAGTGACCTAACTAGAGAAAGTATGGTGAATTGTAGTGTACTCGTATGCAGAAATTGTCTAGAAAGAGCTTTGAGGGAAGTTTCCTTTCATAGGTAAGTAATGATTGTGTTTCAATTAGTGGTAAGCCCAAAGTTGCCTTATGTTGAGTATTTTAGTTAAGATTCAACTAGTAGCTTTACAACTAGGCCGTAAGAAAAGCAATTTAATAGATTTTACTTTCCTAACCTAAAAAACCGAATAGAAAAAAAATGTTGCCATTCGTTTATATCCAAAATCCCGATCATTACGTGACCGTGTTGGCAGACGTTTTGAATAAGCGATCGTACGATGGGTAAATAAAAAGTAGTATTCCCTAAGGCTGCTAAAAAAACAGTACGTTTTCAAAACCTTTGTTATATTACTTTAAAGTAAACAATCGATTAAACATAAACACACAATATTTAGGTTTTTATTTATCCTCGTAAAGGGTTTTACTGCTATGTTAATATTATTTAACATTTCTCTTGTTTGAGAAAAATCCACACAACACCCATAGCGTTTAATATGTTGTTTTGCCAAAAGTGTGCCGTTTAGAGTTTCATTGCTCAGCCTATTTGGGAACTTTGTTTTAATAAGATTGAATGAACTGAAGCAGCGTTCATAATCTGTGTCACAAATACGAGAACCCGGTAACGTCTAACATTAGTTAGATTTACCTTAAGGGTTGGTACTTAGTAAGTAAAAGAATAAATAGTGACGTGCTATGTTGGTATTAGTACTGTGGTTGAATGAAATCTAAAAAAGTCGTATGTTTACGTACGATTTCTGCCCCTGGATCGTACATGCAAAATAAATGTAAAACATCGTATGAATACGATTTAAATCGTATAATCTGGCAACGCTGCGTGATCATGGCTTGTCCTTGTACAGATATTAAGTTAATATTTAATTTATTAGGTAAAACGTAGTTACCTTATTTACCTAATAAATAATCGACCCGTTTAATATACAACTATGTATGAGTATCGCGAATAATAAGGAATAATAAAGTTACTTCTTATTATATTTTAATGTATTACAATATTTATTAATATTAGCAATGTTTCTATTCCAGATTTCTTCAAAATAGTCCTGTTCTGGAAAAATGGGTGCTAGCATTTAGAAGAGAGAACTGGTCACCTACATCAAATGCTCGAATAAGCTCTCTACATTTCGATAAAATGTACATTTCGGTGGTCTGAGGTACCCTTCGAAAGAATTTTTGTATGGTGAATTTTAGATGATAAAAACTTATTAATAAAACAGTTGATGATTGTATTCCATTGGTGGTCCTAGATAGCGTCCCTAAGCGCCTTATCTTGTAAAATTTAAATGTGTAAAATAAAATGTGTTTTTAATTATACGAAATGACAATTCTTTATAAAACGTTTGCTACGTTTTACAAACAATTGTCAGACATGTATGATTAATAAAATTCAAAACTAAATCTGCATTTTTATTCATGGCCTATGAACGACTGAAATATTTTACCCCACATTATGGCATTTCACTTTTATTGTGGCAACATTCACGCACACAAAAAAAAAATATTCACCGACGTAAAATCGGTTACACTGTGCCTTGATCTATAGTTCTACTCTATCTACGGTCTGCATGTAGATATCCCGTGTTTGTCAACTGAATTTTTAATTAATCTGTGTCTGTGCTAACACTTAACCACAGAACAATTAAACCAACACTTAACAGTGACAGGGTGACAGGCGTGACAGCTCCCTGACTCAATCTATGATCACTCGTTTTCTCGAGTCCGTTTTGAGCGTGTTTCCTGTTTTTTTTTATTATAATTCTCCAACCAGTGCTTTCTTTCTACAGACTTACGATCTTGCTTATGTTTAGTATAAGTTTCATTGTCAGCTTGTTGCATAGCCTCACTTTTACTAAATCTCTTATAACTCTGCTCTCAGATTGCCAAAATCCGCAGAATTTTCCGAGATGGTTTGCATATATAAGCTCTAAATTGATATCTCTTTCACCTTTAAAAACCTATTTAGAGGCTAAAAATTTCACCCATGCCGGGATTGGGTGAAAAAAAATTTTTAGCCTCTAAATAGGTTTTTAAATTTGTTCCTTAGCACGGGTTAGTGCATTAAAAATAAAAATAGTGTAATCTCTTTCACCTTTTTACACCCGGGCCCAAGAATGTATGACAGTGTATCCATCTCCTTTAATAAACGATTTCTCCTGTTTCGAATATCTTTCAATAGACAATATACCTACTAATTTAGTTCGTGGTTCAGGGTTACTTTATGCACTGTTATGTTTTCTGCTCAAGAAGATTTTCATTTTCATGTCATTTCAATTAATAGTTGTAAGATAAGAATATTCTTTATTGCACACCAGACTAAGGCGACTAAGGGACACAAACAGGGGGGTGGGCAGCAGCGCCCCCTGCAGTAGTATACCACCGAACTGCGATCCCCAACCCGCATGCCCAGCGTGGGGATTGTGGGCATTACCCCCTATGATAGCACAACGTGGTGCTTTTTAGGGGAGGGCTATGTCCAGCAGTGCACTAGTGTAGCCTGACGACGTACACCAGAGCACATAATTATTATAAAACATGTAAAGATACAAAGTACAATTGGCGGCCTTATTGCTAAAAGCAATTTCTCCCAGACAACCTTACGACAGAAAGTTGCTGAAGGAAATTAGAGACGGGTGGTCGGTGCAAATATGAATATATTAATACACTACTTATATAAATAACAATGTTGTAGTAGTAGGTAGTTAAGTAGTTTTTTTTTTTTTGTTGCAACCTGGTTTGGAGTTTTATAGCTTTCTATTAAAGCGGTGTGCAGTAATAAATGGTATAGCTCTGACTCTCTGTAAAAATTAAATATTGTGTGCTTTACAAATATTTAAAAACCTACTTAGAGGCTAAAAATTTTACCCATGCCGGGATTCGAACCCGCAACCTCTGGCTATCCCTGCCAGCGCTCTACCAATTGAGCCAATGGGCGACTCACCGGCATCAGTGAAATTTCGAACCTCTTTACACTATTCTCTGTATTACATATAATGTAAAGAGGTTCGAAATTTCACTGATGCCGGTGAGTCGCCCATTGGCTCAATTGGTAGAGCGCTGGTACGGATAGCCAGAGGTTGCGGGTTCGAATCCCGGCATGGGTGAAATTTTTAGCCTATAAATAGGTTTTTAAATTTGTTCCTTAGCACGGGTTAGTGCATTAAAAATAAAAAAATAGTGTAATATTGTAGTAGTAGTTAGGTAGTTCTTTTTGTTGCAAGCTGGTTTTGAGTTTTAGTAGCTTTCTATTAAAGCGGTGTGCAGTAATAAATGGTATAGCTCTGACTCTCTGTAATAATGAAATATTGTGCGCTTCACAAATATTGTGAAGCACTACAATAAAAACAAGATCTATCCTAATTGACTGTTCCTAATTACATCCAAAGTTTTTCAGATATTTATGCGCGATTATACATGCAATAAAAATAATGTACTGGATATCAACCCTTGTATGTCCCCACGGCTATACCCATATTCCACCACAGGGGCCAAGTCCGGGTTGGTGGCGGATTGTAAGGCAGTGGTAGGCCTTACTGTCGGTAGTTATCAAGCAGCCCATAATAAGGCCTCTGCCATGGCTTAACGACTGCCATAACATGACAGCCGGCACCAATAGCTCAACGTGCCTTGCGAAGCATGAAAGCGCTCGGAAAAAAGCCACCAGCGGTAGTCACAGGACGGTCACCCATCCTGCGCCTGACCGCGCTATTTGTTGCTTAACACAGCTAATTGATCTCAGTCACTCTGGTCGACTATTCCACGAGCGCTTCACAACTTTTTCGCTTATTACAACATATTTTCTATACAAAAACGTATTTGCGTTGTAAAAATATAACAAACCTATTTAGATTTAAAAATTTCATCCATGCCGGGATTCGAACCCGCAACCTCTGGCTATCCGTGCTAGCGCTCTACCAATTGAGCCAACGGGCGACTCACCGGCATCAGTGAAATTGCGAACCTCTTTACACTATTCTCTGTATTACGTACAGGCAGCAACATTAGCCTCTAAATAGGTTTTTAAATTTGTCCTTAGCTCGGGTTAGTGCATTAAAAATAAAAATAGTATAAAAATATTACAACCATGACAAAATGTCATCATCATCATCAACCCATAATGTCCCCACCGAGGGGCACGCGTCTCGTTGCTAAGGAAGGTATAGGCCATACTCTACCACGGGGGCCAAGTCCAGGTTGGTGGAGGATTGCAAGGCAGTGGCAGGCCTTACTGTCAGAAGTTACTCGTATTAAGCCAAATCATATGAGGCCAAATCTACTCATTAAAGAGTAATTTTGTAGAGAAAAATAAAAGAAAACCTAATTTGAAAAAATTTACAAGTGTAATACCGTAGAGAGAGTTGTAAAGCAGCCTCATTCCGCAAATGATGTTATGAAGCTACAAAGTCCCCACGCAACATAACTGCACTTAATAATCACGGCTATCTCTTCATAATACGAGTCATAATGGCGCAAATATAAACCTAGTTACGTTTGTATGGCCTTAGGGGGCGTTCTCATTTGAGCCTGAACAGCTTGCGCGTGGCCGTTTCTTTCCTTTTTATTTAAGGCGACTAGTTCTTTTGCGAAGAACTGACAACCGCTGGAGTAAACGTGTTCTTGAGTGGAGACCGCGACCCGGCAAACGTAGTGTAGGACGCCCTCCGACCTGGTGGGATGACGATCGGCGAAAAACTGCCGGCAGATGCTGAATGGGGCAAGCTGAAGACAGGGTGCTATGGCGCTCATTAGGGGAGGGCTAAGTCCAGCAGTGGACTACATGATATAGCCTGAAGAAGAAAAAGTTCTTTCAAACTGAATGTCAGATTTTTTTCTAAAGTTTGTCTTTCGATTTATGGGCTACCGAGAAATTAGAAAAAAAATCAATGAGTTTTAAAGTCCTTTGCTGCAATTATAACTTATATATTGTTTTTGGACTACAAAGTTATTTGTAATATTACATAAACTAAAACTCGCCTAAACCTCGAAACATGTGGATAATGATTTGTCACTTACTACAAATTTAGGTGTATTACTTTTGAATTGTACTGTCTAGTTATCGATTGATTGAGAAGTATTTCTAAAAAAATATTATTCGGAGAAAAAAACGTTGTTGCCAAACAGTTATGTTTTCTTTAGAAATTTCGAATTTAGAAAATAGCACTGGTTATCTTAAACATAAAAAGAACATCACCAGTTTGTTTTTTTTTTTCTTTTTAAATAACGTTAATTTTTTTAACTTAAGTTAATTATTTGTTGTGGTTATTATTTTGAACTGTATAAAGCATTTTGATTTCAGTCAACATCCCTGTTGAAATCTTAGTCATTGCTACTACATAAGTTCTGTCTTATTTAGTACAAACAATTTCAATGTCCAAGGTCATTGACGCCTACAATCGCCTTAAGTTGCACTTATATGAATACTACCTTATGAGGTATTTACCTCGGTAGCGGTGTGTGGTGTTATTTTGCAAAAGCGCTTTTATTATTATGGTTATTAAGATAGGAATTGAATGGAAGTATTCCATTTAAACCTTTATCAGACCCGCATGGGTATCTATTGTATTCTTTTGCTTGTGCTTGTGAAATTAATATAATCTTTTTTTCTTTTTCAACATTATGCTGGAGCAAGTAATTTGATTCACTTTCATTGTTTACAGACATTACCCTGTTTTAACGTTACATACAATTATATTATAAATATATCTTTTCCATAGTTCTATCTCATAAGGGGGGGGCTTTTCATGACACAGGTAGTAAATGTTATTGGTATTAACCACTAGCACCTGAACGGACTTTTAACTGAATAACTGAACTGATAGCCTAGAAATTTACTAGACAATCAGAAATCATAAATTTACTTCAAAGTACAGAATTTTAATTCGGTTTGTTAGATCTACCTACAATGATATTGCTGTCTTCGGTTCGCGTTGAAGTGGAACAAAAGACATCGAGAAAAAATTCCACTCTGACCGTCTTTTCTCAAATCATCATAAATCTCTTACATAAGTTGGTACGAGTGCCTAACGAGATAATATTCGTGAATAGAAACAAAGAAATTTTCCACTATATTGCACGCAAACAAACTAGACTAAACCAGGGACATTATAGTGGTTACTTTATATAAACACAAACAAGAAGTGAAAGTGTGGCAAGCACCATACCGACTCTGCGCGCGCTCTGTCATTCGTGCATCGCGCAATAAAAGTGTTTCACATGACATATAAATATCCTCGGCCTGGAGGGGGGTCGCTGCCGATGTGGGTTTAGGGGTCCTTAGGACCAAAACCAGTCCCAAGGTGGTTTTTAGCGGGTAGGCGCACTTCTTGTGAGTCCCACATTGGCAGCACGGCCGGGTCCGTGCTGTTACTCGTATGCATGAGCATTCACCACCTCCCTCCCCCGTGTCCTCCGGAGGGTGCCCTTTATATGGCTAAAAAAAAACAATCCCAGTTGTGCGCGCCTCGGCCTCAAGGGGGGTCGCTCCCGATGTGCGTTTAGGGGTCCTTAGGACCATAACTAGCCCCAAGGTTGGGTAGGAGCACTTTTTGTGAGTCCCACATTGGTAGTACGGCCGGTCCGTGCTGTATGAGCATTCACCACGTGTCCTCCAAAGAGTGCCATTTGTAGGGCGAAATAAAACAATCCCAGTCAGACGTAGCCTTCGCCCCCGCCAGTGTCCCCGTGTGGGCTTAGGGGTCCTTAGCCAAAACCAGCCCCAAGGTAGCGTTTAGTGGATAGGCGCATTTCTTGTGAGTCCCACATTGGTAGCCGGGTCCGTGCTGTTATGCATGAGCATTCACCATCTCCCTCCCCCGTGTCCTCCGGAGGATGCAAAAAAAAAGCAACAGTTGGACCAGCCGGCCATCCCTAGGCATACAATCTACCTAGCTGAAAATTTCCCTTCATGGTGGAAGAGTAAAGTGACCCGCTCTGCCCAATAAAAACCACTTTCCTTCTATACGCTAATTCTACAACTAAACGGCTACAGAACCTTTAAAAAAACCCATTACTATTGTACCAAGAGGTCGTTATCTGACCGAAACAGCGTTTTGCAGCCATCTGTCAAGCCGTTCGCGCTTGGCAAAACGAATACGTATTCTTTGCTTATAATTGTACAAGGGAACGGGCGACGGACGTCGTAACGGGAATTTATAGCTACGGCTTTTTATGGAGCTAGGAATGTTAAATTGACGTCCTGTAACCGGCAATACTGCCGAAACGCACTGGCAATGGTCTATCAATGGTTTAAAAAAATATTAGTATTTATTTAAACACTTCAGGCAGTCAGAATGCCTCATTCCTTAACAGTAGCGAGTACTGAGATTGTTAATTAAAAAACTTCTGATTGACTGTACTTGGTACGTTTTGTATAGTCTCAGCACTCTGGATTACTTAATTGATTGCAGATAAAAGACCAGTTGAACCTATTGACTAGTCTTTTCTACGGGTTATACCGTGTCAGGATAGTATAGGTGCTGGGCAAACCTACATCATGTAAAAAACAATATCCCAGACATTGCACCATCTGAGTGGTCCCTTCAGACATCTAGTGTGAGTAAAGGTTCCACTGGACGCTGTATAAATCATCTAATTACGTAGATGCAAAGGCCTACCATTTGCATCTACGCTACCTAAAGATGACCTTGAAAACTGTTACGGTGGTTCGATCAGGCTTTTTAAAATTCTACAGATAAACGTATTCATCCCCAGCAAGGTCATCGGTACATGTCAAATCAAACCCGCTCTGGATTTGATTTGACATCTCACAAAAGATGGGCAAGTATTATTTTTCTTCTTCTTCAGGCTATATTAGTCCACTGCTGGACATAGCCCTCCCCTAGTGAGCGCCATAGCGCAAGGTTGTGCCATCATTGGGGGGTAATGCCCATAATCCCCACGCTGGGCATGCGGGTTGGGGATCGCAATTTGGTGGAATTGTACTGCAGGGGGCGCTGCTGCCCAGCCCCGGTTTGTGTCCCTTAGTCGCCTTTTACGACAACCGCGGTAAGAATTTGGGTTAATGCTATTCTCTAGGCCGACACATTATGATAGATAGATAGATCCATAGTTATATAACATAAAACGATATAAGAGATCTAGGTAAAAGTATCGACCACATATCACCGCTTAAGTTTATGAGTCTTCGGAGATTCCTACCTCCATGCGCCCCCGCCGAACAAGCCCCCATTAAAAAGTTGGTCATTATTGCGAGTCCGGAACTATGTTTCCGATATCGCCTGTCCGCAGATCTGCCAAACGGGAAACTTTAATTAGCGTTTTGTTGAAATTATTTCCCCTGTGAAGACGAGACTGTTGAAGGAACATGAGGGAGCAGATGATTTTTGGCCTTTAGATCTTTCGCCTGTCGACTAGAGCACGAGCGTTTCTCAATTTTTCATGTAACAAGTCAAATGACAAAAATAATATTGTGTTTATTTAAAACATTAACACAATGTTATTTTTCAAAAATCTATATTATACACTTTATATTTGAAAAAATCTCTTAGCTTAAAAAAACAATTGCCTTCATCACTTCGTCTAATGTTATCAGGAACTCCGTCGAAGACTTTATAGATCTACAGCGAGAGCAAAAAGACAATTCCCACCGAAAACCGCCAAAAGCAATGGCCAACAGGAAAATTCCAACGCAAGACGGGACCGCGCGTTCCCCGGTAAATTGCCAGCCCTCCAGTAAAACTGTCAAAACTTTACTCTCAGATGTCACCTTAATTGTGCCATTACAGCCTCAGGAACGCCTATCTGCGGGTGACCTTCTACTTAAATTGGGAGCGGTACCGTAACACTCCTGTTAAGATGGCTGATAGGATGCCACCTCTAATCTTCAGAGTGATCGTCGGCTGATAGCATGGTTGACGTTAGTGTGCGTAAAATGGGTTTATGTCACGGTTGTTTTGAGTGGCAAGGTGAGGGGTAAGTTTGGTAATGAAAACTTATTTATGGTGTTGTTAGTTTACCTTATTTATGTATGTATAAAATGACTTTATGTAACTGCTTACGTAGGTCCATTGTTATTTATATAAGTAGTGTATTAATACATTCATACTTGCACCCAGTACCCGTCTCTAATTTCCTTCAGCAAATTTATTTTCGAGAATTATACAGACTATTTGTACATGCCTCATGCCTATTTGACGGCCTCGGTGACGCAGCGGTTTGGCACGCTGACTGTAAGACCGAAGGTCTTGGGTTCGATCCCCGGCCGGGTCAAACTAGGAAACGAACCTTTTCTAGTTTGTCTCGGGTCTTGGATGTTATCTATGTATTTATTGTATTAAATCTATCGTCGAGTTAGCACCTATAACACAAGTCATTTAGTTATACTTAGTATAGGGCTAACGAGATCTATGTAAATATTATGTCCATGACTATTTGACTAATGTGCATATAGACCCGCGTTTTCCTGCCTCTCTAACTCTTCAAGGTTTGCTGAAAGAAATCTCTTTCAGAGATAAGCTCACCTTTGTATATATTATCCTGTTAAATGTTTCGTGTGCAATAAGGTATAAGTATTCAAAAAGCACCGTCATGAAGTTGTCTGGAAGATGACTAGCAATAAGCCACCAAATGTACTCTGTATCTTAACATGTTTTATAATACGTGCTCTGGTGTACAATAAACAATATTCGTAAGTTATTTTATTTTGCAAGTTATACGCTTGTTTGAGGTCTCTATAACTCTATCTACTCGTCGGACTAGCCCATAGGAAACTAGTCAATACGTGTGGATCCAACCATTCTGCGGGTTTCCTCACGATGTTTTCCTTCACGATTAGCGTGTAGTGTTGGGACTACAAATTCTCAAATGTACGTAACTTTGAAATTAAACAAAGTAATTGGTACATGCCCGCACTGGGGATCGAACCTGGGTCTCTCGCTCTCGCTTGCGAGTCCATTGCTACCCACTGAGCTACCACCGCTGTCAAAACGTACCTTAGTACACAAAAAGAAAAAAAAACAAAACAAAAAAAAAACATTTCCTTAAATTTAAAAACCTATTTAGAGGCTAAAAATTTCACCCATGCCGGGATTCGAACCCGCAACCTCTGGCTATCCGTACCAGCGCTCTACCAATTGAGCTCAATTGGTAGAGCGCTGGTACGGATAGCCAGAGGTTGCGGGTTCGAATCCCGGCATGGGTGAAATTTTTAGCCTCTAAATAGGTTTTTAAATTTGTTCCTTAGCACGGGTTAGTGCATTAAAAATAAAAATAGTGTAATCATTTCCTTAAATATCATCCAAAAACGAGCAGAAGAAAAAAATATACAAGCAGTGTTGACAAAAAAAGCTTCTTTTTGCTCCCCTAAAAATCAAGACTCTGTCCCTTACAGCAATCGATATTTCCACAGTCGAATTCGATTTCAACCCTCTATGTCCCCACTGCTGGGGCACGGGTCTCTTCCTACATCGCAGGAAGGTTAGGCCACACTCCACCACGGGGGTCAAGTCCGGGTTGGTGGAGGATTGTAAGACAGTGGCGGGCCTTACTGTCAGAAGTTATTAAGCCGCCCATAAGGCCTCTGACATGGCTTAACGACTGCCATTATACCATGACAGCCGGCACGTGGGTGCCGGCTGTCATGGTATAGTGGCACGTTAAGCCGTGGGGCTTAACGTGCCTTGCGAAGCACGGAAGCGCTCGAAAAAATGCCACTAGCGGTAGTAAGTGGACGTTCACTCATCCTGCACCTGACCGCGCCTGTTGTTGCGTAACTCGAGTGATTGATTCCAATCACTCGGTTCGACTAGGTCACAAGCGCTTGTCTTCAGTCAAATTACGAGTATGTTTGTTAGGATCGTGGCTAGTGGAAAACCGTGGACGGCTACCCCTCCGGGATAAAGGCGTGAGTATTTGTTCAATCATGGTAGATAGCTATAAAAGAGTCAAGTCATGCCGGGATTCGTACTCGAAGGTACCTGTGTTTGAAAAGTCAATTTATCGATGGTAAGGTGGAACATTTAGGTAACATCACTGGGTTGAAGAGGGTACGCTAACGTGAAAGCAAAGAGTTGCAAGTCAATAAGTCTAGTAATAATAAGTTTTGTATTCTTTTCATCTACGTCAAAACAACAACGTCCTAATTATATTCTTTTTAATGCACTTACTCGTGCTAAGGACAGTTTTAAAAACCTATTTAGAGGCTAAAAAATCCACCTATGCCGGGATTCGAACCCGCGACCTCTGGTTATCCCAGTTATCTGTTATCCCAGGTATCTGGCTATCCTATGCTCAGTTGAAAGAAGCCTTGGGTAACTCAAGAGCCAGATATGAGTGGACACACAACTCCCTCACCGTCAAGTGTATCCCATTCATATCCCAGAGATGTCAATTATATCTTACTCCCTACAACTCTCAACTTAGTATGGTAGTCATTTCCTGCTACTTTATCCAGCTCATACACAATGTGCGAGAGCGAGATCAACATCGTCTGACATCGGTTACATTCGGCCGCATTTCTCGTCGTAGCCAACGAGCGATGAGAGAAAGTTCACCAAAAAAAAACGTTTGATCTGGATAAAGTAGGGAATAGGTAAGACTAGACTGACTCACCACTTGTGTCTCTTGTATCCACACGCACTTAGTTCGTTGAACGTCGTATGAGCTAGGACACAAGTGGTGAGCGAGATATGATAGAGAAAGTGTGTCTCGGTGAGTAAAGATATGAGATATAACAACTCCCTCTAAGGACACACTTTGCCCAAGTCTAGCTGGAAGAGCGCTGGCACGGATAGCCAGACGTCGCGGGTTCAAATCCCGGCAAGGGTGGAATTTTTAGCCTCTAAATAGGTTTTTTAAACATTGAAATACTTCAGGACAAAGTTAAAAAAAAGTTTTTAAATAAATTCGTGGTTTTTTTATATTTACTTTGATAATTTGACGTGATCCTGGCAGAAATAGTCGACATCGGCTGTTTGCCATGTTGCTTTTGTATCAAGAAATGATGTCTTGACACTGATGTCAAACATCCGTGTGTCTTGATGATTTCCTATTTAGTCTGTGGATTGACGCGCAGATTTAAAAAAGTTGAGTGGTTGACGGCTGTCATTTTAACAAGAAATAGGGTGAATTTTTGACTCTTGTGAGTTTTTAAGAACCATTTGGAACATAAAAGGTGAATGAATTATCAAAGTCAGTATGATTATGTAGCTGTGAGCCAGTGCATTATGCAGTCATGTAACGGCAGTCGTTAGGCCATGTCAAGAGCCTTATGACGCCAGTAACGCGTGTCTCACAATCCTCCACAAATCCTCCGCCGCCCCCAACTTCACCCACCAACCTCTTCGTGGTGGAATATGGTCCAATCTTCTTGCAACGCAGGACGACACCTGTACCCTAGCAGTGGGGACATACAAAGGTTGATATTGATTCGATCGAATCAAACCCAAGGTAGCAAATATGGATGGTTTGTATAAAGTGTTTGACGCCAATAAATTCAAATTTAACAAACACTGTACGTAATACAGAGAGTATTGTAAAGAGGTTCGAAATTTCACTGATGCCGGTGAGTCGCCCATTAGCTCGGAAAAGCGCTGGCACGGATAGCTAGAGGTCGCGGGTTCGAATCCCGGCATGGGTGGAATTTTTAGCCTCTAAATAGTTTTTTAAAACACTATACATTAGAATAAATTTCTTGTTACTGAATAAGTGGCGGAGTGAGAGATAGCTTTTAAGAGAAAAGGCCTATACTGTTTTCCTTTGTGCCTACACCCAGGTGTGGGGTGGTGGACTGATGATGATGAGTGGGTGTCTCATGTTTTTATTGGTATTCACAGATAGGAAGAAGATACAAGCATGGAAGACAAAGAAGATGACTTAATAGAGAACGAGGAGGTCATCGGTGGCTGGCAAACGGGAGCGGAAAAAGAAGATGTCCATTCTGCACCACAACAAGAGCACAGGCTGCATCGAGGGTTTAACCTTGAGTTGATTCAAGATGTACGGTAGACAGACGATTTGTTTCTTTACGTTTTAGTGGCAAGGCTGATAAAAGAAATATGTGGAGCAAATGTGAATGTAAGCGGTAAAGGACGTCCCAAGTGGATATCGTTATCAACCCTTGTATATCCCTACTGCTGGGGCACGGGTCTCTTCCTGCATCGCAGGAAGGTGAGGCTATACTCCACCACGGGGAAGAAGTCCGGGTTGGTGGAGGAATGTAAGACAGTGGCGGGCCTTACTGTCAGAGTCAAGTGGATATAATGCGATCAAACAGAAACTAACAAAGGCAAGATAAAAGTACCCAAACTGACGTGCGTGCTTGCAAGGACTAATGCATGTTGATGGAGCAAAAGAGATGTGTCAGGATCGTGGAAAGTGGCAAACTTCGTTACAAATGGGAACACGTCGAGCGTTTTTAAAAAATGTTTATTTTTCCGAGACTTAGGTCTACTACTATAACTATCGATGTCAACCTTTGCGTGTCGCCTCTGCTGGGGCACGGGTATCTTAGGTCATACTCCACCACGGGGGCTAAGGGCGGGTTAGCGGAAGATTGTGTGACAGCGGCGGGCCTTACTGTCGGAAGTTATCAAGCCACCCATAAGTTCTCTGACATGGCTTAACGACTGTCATTACATGACAGCCGGCACCAACGGCTTAGCGAGCCTTGCGAAGCACGGAAGCACTAGGAAAAATGTCACTAGCGGTAGTCACGGGACGGTCACCCATCCTGCACCTGACCGCGCCTGTTGTTGCTTAACTCAAGTGATTGATTCCATTCACTCGGTTTGCCTAGGCCACGAGCGCTTCGGAAGCACATTATTAAAACGATTATAACTATACATGACAAATACTAAGTGATGTTCGAACTGATTTGAGAATAGTTTTGCACGTAAAATTATAAATATTAATTGAATATAATATTGTTAATTAATGATATTATTATTGACTAATATAAACTATAAGTCAATAATATCACTAAGCCAAAGGGGTTTGGACAATGGGTATTATTGTTCTCTAAATGTTTTTTTATGGTCTTAATTTCTTCAATTACCTAATAAACGGTCAAAGAGCTCGAAGATTTCATTGTTGTCAAATGCGTGATAATGACTTTTGGTGGAAATTAAAGGGATTGGAAGATTTTTTCTATAACAAACCTGGTGTCTACCCCTCAGGGGTTCAGGCAAGAATTGAAGTTGATTATGTTCTTCTAAAAATATTATGTGTTATATCATCCTAAGCCCGGACGTCTTACTCTGGACATCGTTTTTAACTTTCTTAATTTATATCTAATGAAGTTTAATGAGAAAATCAGGAAACTTACTGTTCTAAGTCCAATATTTTCTTCATATTTTTTTTTTGGACACATGTGGTGTTCTAAATTTACATAGTTTTAGACATTTGAAGTAAAGTTTACCTCCAGGGGTCGTCGTCAAGCTATACTAGTCTATTGCTGGACATAGCCTTCCCCTAAAGAGCGCCACGTTGTGCTATCATAGGGGGTAATGCCCATAATCCATAATGCGGTTAAATGATACGGACGCCTATAAAAACTCACCTCACGACACACCGGACATTGCCATCCAGCATGTCGTCAGAAAATGAAAACCAAACTACCTATGTATCCATGTATAGGTACGGTATCCTAGTGTGGATACCGTACCAGAAGCAATGTATGTGCCTGTATGTCAATGGCATGTTATCCTAAAATAGTAATAATATATTTTTAAGAAAACGTGAAGTTAGTTTTAATAACTTTACTTAAGAGAAAGTAAGGATACTGCACTAAAAGCCGTATTTTTTTGCTTTGCAGAGAAACGATATATCTTCTGGCAGGCCTATAATACCAGCAACAACGATGCAAGTGCTATGCTTCCTAAGATCATACGTGTCATCCTCTTGTAAGGTGGAAATATTGTGCATGCAAAATTCAAATTTTAACATGTAAGTTTCAATCATCACCAACTCATTATGTGCCCACCGAGGGACATAAGACTCTTCCTGAGGAAGGTTTAAGCCATTTTCCACCACGGGGACCAAGTCTGGATTGGTGAAGGCTTGCAAGACTAGTGGCTGGTCTTACTGTCAGAAGTTTTCAAGCCAACCTAAGGCCTCTGTCTTGGCTTAACGGGTGCCATCAATCGACAGCAGCCAGCAGCAACGGCTTAGCGTGCCTTGCAAAGCTCGGAAGAGCTCGAAAAAATTCCACTAGCGTTAGTCATAGACGGTTTACCCATGCATGTACTGAACGCTCCCTGTGCTGCTTAACCTTCGTGATCGTTTAGAGATCACTCAGGCCGCCGGGCTACGAGTGTTAATGTAATTTTATTTGTGTTTATTCTACCTCGTTTATGACAAAACACTGTATCTATAGATATTTACCTCGTTTATGACAAAACACTGTATCTATAGACAAAACACTGTATCTATAGATACAGTGTTTTGAAGTAACATGAATAATTCGATTCTTCGCTCTTAAGTACATGGTATGGCATCAAAAAATATGGAAAAAGTTTTAATAATACGCAAATCAGTCATAGTAAATAAGACTGTATAGCCAATATTATAGAGACCTGTTTTGACAAAATACTGTTTCTATAGATAGGTACCGTGTTTTGCCAAAACATCCGCGTGATTTTTATGCCAAATAACTGTAGATGCAGTGTTTTGTCATAACAACTTTAAAACCTTTTCCTATTTGTCAAGAAAAAAAGCGGGTATTCAGTGCGAAAATTCTAGATTTTCAATTAGAGTCTATATACAAAAAATTAAATTAACTAGTTACGGCATAATTATGTGCACTATTATTTAACACATGTAAAATTTTTAAAGTAATCTGTTTTGATTTGACGTATCTATGCGGAATTTTCATAACGAAATGTTTTTGGCGTTTTGTGGAAAATGCCTGTTTTTAAATTACAGTGTCTTGTCAGGACACGGCAGTGGTGTTACTTAACCTTCTTAGCTACCAATACAGTATTTGTGAATTTGATTCCCGGCGGCGCACGTGATTTGTGCAAACAGCTTTAGCCTCGGTGTATTTCCATATTTTTGAAGTCTTAAATATAATTTCTTAATTTAGACTACCTCTGTGGCAGAGTTGTAGTGCGTCTGCTTACCATGGACAAAAAAACCCCAAGGGTTGGATGTTTAATTGTTTGTGGTACAGGGTATTTTAGTGTGGGGCCAGAAGCAATGTATGCCTGTGTGTAAATGTTGTTTTTTAGTTTGGAACCAGGATCACTGTCATTATGTAATATGATATCTTATTATCAATTAAATATGCACATCATTTATTTATTAAATGTATAGTTTTCTATAGACATAAGTTCAAAATCTATGGGAAACAAAAAAGTGATAAACTAGAAACTTTTTCTATAATAAAGTTACTCGTAGTAATTATGTTTACTTTAAAAGTCGTGATCAGAGCTGAAAAAGTGTGACTATTATTCGACAACGTTAATAGCAGTAAAAGTTAACTATCTATCTATATAGTTATATATTAAACGGGTCAAATCGTGATTATTTATTAGGTAAACTTTATTACCCGTGGTCTCGGGTAGACTTCCGAGTCTACCCGAGACCACGGCAACTGTAACGCTGCCGAAACGTCGGGAAATAAGGTAATTACGTTTTACCTAATAAATAGTCGCGACTTGACCCGTTTAACATATAACTATGTATGAGTATCGCGAATCACTAAGAAATACTATCTATCGATAATCAGCCCTCATCAACCCGCCTCAAAAGTTAACAGTTACTTTTAATCGAAATGTTTCAAAATGATGCTAAAAAAGTAGCTTGTCAAGCAAAGACCGATGATTACCTAATATTTTTTATTGACTATTATTGATTGCCAAATTAATTAACGATTATTATTTAAATGCGATTATCTAATTTATTGAATTGTCGTGTAACTTACAATCATGAATAAATAGGTCTATGTCTAATCCAAATGACTTACTTACAGATTCATTTGGGCTTATACTGTGAATGTAATATTCAAGACCCTACCGTGTTATTATTTATACATCTTCTTGGGTTCCTACACTCCGGACAATCACTTGTTTCTATCGAAAATGATTCCATTCTTCTACGGTAAGTCTAGAAAAGTAAGCGTAACACAATATAAGACGTGTGGCGAGCATAGTCTATATGCGCACTACATACTATATGCGCACTACATACTGCGAAATCCTGCATTGCGCAAGCAGTGTTTCACATGACATACGATAAATATAAATACAATTTTGACAACCCTATTTAGAGGCTAAAAATTCCACACTCGTACTCGATCCCGCGACCTGTGGCTAACCGTGCCAGCACTTTCCCAACTGAGCTGATGGGCGACTACCGGCATCAGTGAAACTTCGAACCTCTTTACAATACTCTCTGTATTATATACATATATATATATATATATATATATATATATATATATATATATATATATATATATATATATATATATATATATATATATATATATATATATATATATATATATATATATATATATATATATATATTCCACATTATTATAGTAAGTATATAATAATGTGGAAGGTTGTCTTTTTCCTTTTTTTTTTTTGCACGTCTGCCAAGTTTTCGTTCTACCTCCTTCGGTTGACTGGTAGAAAATGCTTATGGCATTAAGTTCGCCGCATTGTACAATGTTATGGTGCAATAAAGTATTAATAATAATACTTAATAATAATAATACATACATACATACATGCACTACAGTTGTGGAATTAATTAAAGCACTTTTATTTCATATGTGAGATTGTAATACTTATTTGAATTGAATACCTTTATGGAACAGGTTATCATATTCCAGGTTTCAGTTTCATATTCTTCACAGCTGGTTTCCTTGATTTGTTGGTGGGAAACGATTTGTGCTGCTTACTCTTGGACTATATCGTTTTGGGCATGATCTCTACTAACCCCTGGGCTAAGTAAGTTTTTTAATTTTTTTGTACTGCAACAGAGTATTGCAGTCAGTGATATTTAACCGCCACTTTTTTCAGTTGTTAAGCTAGTTTTTAGATTATTATATGTGGGGTTTATGTATGTTGGATGAGTTTCCTGAGTGGGATGGGTGAGATATGAGACGGTGAAAAAGGAAGAAATGGCGGACTCTACAGAGCTGATTCCTTGACTTGGAGATGTAGGTATGAGTCGACGATGAGGACGGCCTAGAGAATAGCACCAACCCAAATTCTTCCCGCGGTTGTCGTAAAAGGCGACTAAGTGACACAAACCGTGGGGTGGGCAGCAGCGCCCCCTGCAGTACAATTCCACCAAACTGCGATCTCCAACCCGCATGCCCAGCGTGGGGATTATGGGCATTAGGTACCCCTCAATGATGGCACAACCTTACGCTGTGGCGCCCATTAGGGGAGGGCTATATCTAGCAGTGGACTAATATAGCCTGAAGAAGAAGATTAGAATCCAGACTTCACAATAATGTTTAATGTACAATAATTATCGGGTTTAGTTTTGGGCCGGCCGGCGCGCGCGCGCAGATTATGGCAATTGGTTCGACACTGACACTTGACCGAGTGAGGTCGCCACCGGCGAGCCGGGGCTGTGTTGCCAGCAAGCGGCGCCTTTCCCATCTTGAGTCAAAACATGACCAGCGGCCTAGCTACGAACTTGATCCACTGTATCGGCTCGTATGATTTAGACGACTCCGAGCTGTGAAAAATGCGTTTTGCGATTATATTTGGGTCTCACAAGCTATCGCCTCGATGCCACAACTGATCACGTGACAGTAGCTTGTTTTGAGGTAACGACATATCGGTGTACTGAAAATAATGTCTATGCCTGGACACAGACTACATAAAAATGTGTCTGGCTCCAATAGTTTCATAGATAAGGATTATTAGCTTGCTGAAGGTCGCTGGGCGCAAACAACTATAAAATAATATAATGCGCGGGAATATGCGGGCTTATTTCGACTGTAAATTTTCGATTTAAATACGAAAATAAAAGTACCACACATCTTACATAAAAGAAAAAATCTAGGTAAAGAGAGTAAATTTAATAAATGTTACACTATTTTTATTTTTAATGCACTAACCCGTGCTAAGGAACAAATTTAAAAACCTATTTAGAGGCTAAAAATTTCACCCATGCCGGGATTCGAACCCGCAACCTCTGGCTATCCGTACCAGCGCTCTACCAATTGAGCCAATGGGCGACTCACGGCATCAGTGAAATTTCGAACCACTTTACAATATTCTCTGTATTACGTACAGGCAGCGACATCTGACTTAAGCAAATTGCATTACTTACAGCCCCGACTACCTACTTTGCAGTTAGGTTTTAACATCGGAACGATATCACTGTACCCACATGATTACACTATTTTTATTTTTAATGCACTAACCCGTGCTAAGGAACAAATTTAAAAACCTATTTAGAGGCTAAAAATTTCACCCATGCCGGGATTCGAACCCGCAACCTCTGGCTATCCGTACCAGCGCTCTACCAATTGAGCCAATGGGCGACTCACGGCATCAGTGAAATTTCGAACCTCTTTACAATATTCTCTGTATTACGTACAGGCAGCGACATCTGACTTAAGCAAATTGCATTACTTACAGCCCCGACTACCTACTTTGCAGTTAGGTTTTAACATCGGAACGATATCACTGTACCCACATGATTACACTATTTTTATTTTTAATGCACTAACCCGTGCTAAGGAACAAATTTAAAAACCTATTTAGAGGCTAAAAATTTCACCCATGCCGGGTTCCGTACCAGCGCTCTACCAATTGAGCCAATGGGCGACTCACGGCATCAGTGAAATTTCGAACCTCTTTACAATATTCTCTGTATTACGTACAGGCAGCGACATCTGACTTAAGCAAATTGCATTACTTACAGCCCCGACTACCTACTTTGCAGTTAGGTACGGATAGCCAGAGGTTGCGGGTTCGAATCCCGGCATGGGTGAAATTTTTAGCCTCTAAATAGGTTTTTAAATTTGTTCCTTAGCACGGGTTAGTGCATTAAAAATAAAAATAGTGTAATCATGTGGGTACAGTGATATCGTTCCGATGTTAAAACCTAACTGCAAAGTAGGTAGTCGGGGCTGTAAGTAATGCAATTTGCTTAAGTCAGATGTCGCTGCCTGTACGTAATACAGAGAATATTGTAAAGAGGTTCGAAATTTCACTGATGCCGTGAGTCGCCCATTGGCTCAATTGGTAGAGCGCTGGTACGGATAGCCAGAGGTTGCGGGTTCGAATCCCGGCATGGGTGAAATTTTTAGCCTCTAAATAGGTTTTTAAATTTGTTCCTTAGCACGGGTTAGTGCATTAAAAATAAAAATAGTGTAATCATGTGGGTACAGTGATATCGTTCCGATGTTAAAACCTAACTGCAAAGTAGGTAGTCAGGGCTGTAAGTAATGCAATTTGCTTAAGTCAGATGTCGCTGCCTGTACGTAATACAGAGAATATTGTAAAGAGGTTCGAAATTTCACTGATGCCGTGAGTCGCCCATTGGCTCAATTGGTAGAGCGCTGGTACGGATAGCCAGAGGTTGCGGGTTCGAATCCCGGCATGGGTGAAATTTTTAGCCTCTAAATAGGTTTTTAAATTTGTTCCTTAGCACGGGTTAGTGCATTAAAAATAAAAATAGTGTAATCATGTGGGTACAGTGATATCGTTCCGATGTTAAAACCTAACTGCAAAGTAGGTAGTCGGGGCTGTAAGTAATGCAATTTGCTTAAGTCAGATGTCGCTGCCTGTACGTAATACAGAGAATATTGTAAAGAGGTTCGAAATTTCACTGATGCCGTGAGTCGCCCATTGGCTCAATTGGTAGAGCGCTGGTACGGATAGCCAGAGGTTGCGGGTTCGAATCCCGGCATGGGTGAAATTTTTAGCCTCTAAATTGGTTTTTAAATTAATAAATGTTTTTACATTTATGCCTAGTCTAGACTATATTACTACGCTGGTAATATTTCCAATCCGGCAACATTGCCATGATAGTAGTTATCACTGTTTGGATAACCCATTACATTTTATTTTGATGGGCGATTTGGACTCCAAGGTTCAAATTTAAAAACCTATTTAGAGGCTAAAAATTTCACCCCTGCCGGGATTCGAACCCGCAACCTCTGGCTATCCGTACCAGCGCTCTACCAATTGAGCCAATGGGCGACTCACGGCATCAGTGAAATTGTAAAGAGGTTCGAAATTTCACTGATGCCGTGAGTCGCCCATTGGCTCAATTGGTAGAGCGCTGGTACGGATAGCCAGAGGTTGCGGGTTCGAATCCCGGCATGGGTGAAATTTTTAGCCTCTAAATAGGTTTTTAAATTTGTTCCTTAGCACGGGTTAGTGTGTAACGGTGCAAACCTCTTTACACCATTTTTATTTCTTTTTCCATCTATCATTTTCAAATATTTAAATTATGTATGTCACTCATTCTTCGATTTCCCTCATTTTTCACACTACTACTTTACGCTTTGACCAGATCTGACTTTTTACCTGCTTCTCCGTTTATCCGTTTTTATCCAGTTTTCTGTTAATATTACAACAATTCTACAAATAAAACCACACCTAAAGTCGTTCCAGAGTTTATTTATTTATTATAAAAGTTATAAAACGTCCCAAGTGTATTAAAAATAGTGTATCCAAGGCTCAATTTGAAGCGTAAAACTATTAAATGCTCAGGAAACCCTACAATGTTTGCGTTGATTGCAGCTGTCCTCAAGAGTACAAGAATTACACACTGAATAACGGTGCGGTAGTGGTGATGAAATGCTTGAACGTGTCAAGTTTCGTCGAAGCAGTGAAAGGGAAGCAAACAAATGTGTTCAAACCAATTGGGTACACGACTGGCGGCGAGCCATTCCAGTTGGCGCAAATTATGTTTTTCCAGTAAGAGATAAAAACTACATTACATTTTTAAAAACCTATTTAGAGGCCAAAAATTTCACCCATGCCGGGATTCGAACCCGCAACCTCTGGCTATCCGTACCAGCACGGGTTAGTGCATTAAAACTAAAAATAGTGTAACTACATTACATTATTATTATTAATACTTTTATTGCACAATGAGACCGTACAATGCGGCGAACTTGATGCCATAAGCATTTTCTACCAGTCAACAGCAGGAGGTAGACGAAAAAGTTGGTAGGCGTGCAAAAAAAGAATAACAATATAGTAATTTGATGTAATTAAATAAACTTGCACATTAGACTTATACATATAATACACTATACATGTATATTAAAATAATAATAAATAATATTGGCCTTTATTTGCATCTACTTAATGAGATGATTTATACAGCGTCCAGTGGTATCTTCACTCACACTAGATGGGTGAAGGGACCACTCCGACGCTGTAGTGCCTGGGTCATGGTTTTATAGATGGTGTAGGCTTGCCCAGCACCTATACCATCCTGACAGCTTAGTCGGCCTTTTAAATACTATACTATTTTTATTTTTAATGCACTAACCCGTGCTAAGGAACAAATTTAAAAACCTATTTAGAGGCTAAAAATTTCACCCATGCCGGGATTCGAACCCGCAACCTCTGGCTATCCGTGCCAGCGCTCTACCAATTGAGCCAATGGGCGACTCACGGCATCAGTGAAATTTCGAACCTCTTTACACTATTCTCTGTATTACTTTAAATACTATTAAAATAATAGTATTTTAATATTATATAAGAATTATTCTAGTATTTTCTAAGGTTAACACGAGTACTTGACATAATTAAAACTGTTTTTACACGGATTTCACTCGTTTATTATATTTTTTTACAATTTTCCAACGTTTCGGCACTTTCACAGGTGCCGTGGTCTCGGATGACACCATCCGAGTCATCCGAGTCATCAGTCATCCGAGACCACGGCAACTGTAAAAGTGCCGAAACGTTGGAAAATTGTAAAAAAATATAAGAAACGAGTGAAATCCGTGTAAAAACAGCTTAAAGAATTATTCTGTTAATAAACTTGAGAAAGCAATTAATTCAGTTAGAAAACTTCTTTTTAGCGATGGCAAGCCATTTTGGTGAAAGGATTAGCCAATCAGTGTAAGAGAGTCGCCGATTGGCAATAAAAAAATAATTAACAATTACAGCAATTATTGATTTCCCTGATTTTTTCATGAAATAAAATATTGGGTCAAATTTTAATGAAATCCGTTAAGTTTCGCTATCTTTAAGACCTGCATAACTCCAAACAGAATATTTAATATTTTTTTCCGAGTATTCCTATACCTTTTTTTAGTAAAACTTTCGTAAGAACTACACATTATTTACATTTTGACGACCTCTGTGGCGTAGCGGTAGTGCATCTGCCTACCATGCGAGAGGTCCTGGGTTCAAACCCCGGCTGGGGACAAAACAAATCTCCCAGGTCTTGGATGTCTACGTGTTTGTGATGTTTACGTGTAGCCACGGGACGGTCACCAATCCTGCAGCTGACCACGCCTGTTGCTGCTTAACTCAAGTGATTGATTCCAATCACTCGGTTTGACTAGGCCACGAGCTTTGGTACGAATAGAGAGCGTTAATGTTTGAAGCCGCCCCAGAGTCACATCCCCCAATCATGAGGACAAGACGAAAAAAAGAAACAGAATTACTGTGCTCTAAATTAATAGTTTTAGTTAATAAAATATACCTCTTGTATGAATACTATGTCTCTTCAATCTACCTATGAATTATAATAATAAAAATATATAAATAAAAAATATTTAAATATTTACTCAATAAGCAGCGGTTACAGTTTAGGTACACGTCATTGGGGTTCTGTACTAAGTCAAACCTTTGTGAGAAGCTGCTGGGAATAGCGGGGTATACAGATACCCCGCTCTTCCTTTTTATTATTACATTGTTAAGCTTAATGAGTAAAGTACATTCTAAATTTTGTATAGTATTTAGATTTACATGCATACAGAATGAATTAAAATCTAAACTAGAAAACAGTCTACAAAACATAATTGATCGTTTAACACAAAAAAATAAAAAATCTTTGAATATTTTTGGTAAAGAAGTGTGTGTGTGTGTGTATAAGTGTGTGCATGCGTGTGTGTGTATATATAAATGTGAATAAATAATAAAATTATCACCGTTTTTAACAGTCAGAGAGGGCGTAATGTTGTATGATCAGAAATTAACTATGCTTTATAGTACTGTGATAAAAAGTGCTTCAGTAGATTCGTAATCAAGTTGGCTCAACCAGGCATAGATTATTATCTGTACCGTTCAAATTTAACTTTACAGGAACCTATGGTCGAAACACACCGACGGCAGGTTTGGATTACACACGTTTTACTGCATCGGCCTATGGGCCTGCGTAATACTTTTCAACAAAAAACTGTACCACACGGCCCTCTGGAAAGCACAGCACTTCATGCAGTGGGTTATGAACGGAATTTTTATACTGATTTTGTTATATCTGTATTACCACATCACAGATGATGACGATGCTAAGTTTTCAAGCGACAATCCAATTGAACAAGCTCTAAACGAAGCCTGCGTAAGTTTAAATTGGGTAGAAATACTAAGAGAGTTTTGTGAAGAATGCAAAGTTTGGTTTAAAAAAATCCCAGGCCTTGCAGCTTCTTAGTGGTCCTATCTAGTGTGAGTGAAAGTGCCACTGGAATTTGCTAATCTGTGGCTTGATCGACTTTGCAATGTACATTGTACACCGAGTTTGAATTGTAACGTTCATTAAGCCGCAGTTTCTGCGCTACTTTGAATAAAACCATTTCATTTCATTGACGGCCTCGGTGGCGCAGCGGTTTGGCACGCTGACTGTAAAACCGAAGGTCTCGGGTTCTATTCCCGGCCGGAGTACTAAGCACTCCGGCCGGGAATAGAACCCGAGACCTTTTTTGACTACTCGAGTTTTTAACTACTCGATCGCGTTAACGTAAACTCATATTTCTATGGCATCGAGAAAGCGCCACCTAGCGACAAGTATGGAAATTAAAATTGCTGAGTGCGAGTTGTAATGGTTTACGTTGAGAAGTGAACACGTTTACCAGCCAAAACACGAATAAACTCGAGTGCGAGTTGTACTGTGACAGCGTTTTGCCAGTTCGAACGGTTAACTTACTCATACGCACTACTCAATGCTCGATTAACGCGGTAGTAAAGTTATTCGATTGGATCTGTCAAACTCGCACTAAGCACTCTGGTCACACTAGGAAACGAACTTTTCTAGTTTGTCTCGGGTCTTGGGTGTTATCTAGATATTTGTTGTATTAAATCTATCGTCGAATTAGCACCTATAACACATGTCATTTAGTTGTACTTAGTATAGGGCTAACGAGATGTGTGTAATATGTCCATGAATATTTATTTATTTATTATTACATTGCATCGTCATTGTTAAACATGAATTGTAGTTCTGTGAAATAGGCCTCTGACGTCGTGAAAAATATTTTCTCCACAGAAGTTAAACTCAATCAGTATGCTGTCGGAGTCCCTACTAGCGCCTCCACTCTTGCATCTTCTATCAGCAAGGAGAAACAAAGTTGTAAGAAAAAATTAAATTACTAACCGGCTTATGCATGTTAATAAAGGTTTATTTGGGGATCTATTATGTAAGTAGCCACTGGGTTGAGTGACGAGGATTTTTACTTTTTTTAAAACTACTCCAGCCGGCAAATGCATACATATGGTGTCACTTCGTAAATGCTAAGATAGACAATATAACATTGTGTACCGTTACATAATATCTGAGTGCTTAGTGCGAGTTTTTTAACTACTCGATCGCGTTAACGTAAACTCATAATTATTTCTATGGCATCGAGGAAGCGCCACCTAGAGACAAGTGTGGAAATTAAAATTGCTGAGTGCGAGTTGTAATGGTTTACGTTGAGAAGTGAACACGTTTACCAGCCAAAACACGAATAAACGCAAGTGCGAGTTGTATTGTGACAGCGTTTTGCCAGTTCGAACGGTTAACTTACTCATACTCACTACTCAATGCTCGATTAACGCGGTAGTAAAGTTATTCGATTGGATCTGTCAAACTCGCACTAAGCACTCAGAGGCTGGTCTTTACCTACTTCTCGGGGAATCTATACAGTTGAGGGATAAAACTCACTTATGGCCATAAGCCTTTTCCCCGTCACGACTTCTTCAACTGTCCCCAGCCAGTCCCTGGCATCTTCTCAGTACCTTCGACCCGTCGGGTGGGCCAAATTATTTCAAGATATATCTCTCTTAAAATAATTTGCAATGGCCGACTGGTCCACACTTTTTTTCAATTTCAAGATCTCGCAAAAATCGTCACTGATTGGAGGTCGTGCGTAGACCACCAGCGACGAGGTAGACATATATTTACATAGGTAGCAAGAGTTGGCCAAAGTCAAGGAGGAAAGGTAGTCTAAGAAGCTTTTGCCAAGCAGTGGCACAAAATCATGGCTACATTAATTAGACACCCTCTTGCAAAAACATTCTCGCACATCGCTAGAGCAAAACGAAAGATGGAGGAAAAGTTATGTCCATAAATTGTAGCGATTGCTTTTGGTCTTACGGTGGTCCCAACCAGTGGCCAAAGTTAACAAAGGTTCTAGTTGACAGCTATAGTTTTTTCTTCATATCTTTCCTCAAATCGGTTGCTTCCTATAATTATGATAAGATTCTATGATCCTTGTCAATAACTTAAAATGCAAATTTTTATACAAAAGTAGGAAGATCGTTAATGCTGTGGTCAGACGTACAAACAGAACTCGTTCACGAGCATAACACAGTGGTCAACTATCACCATTTCCGACTGAGGTAGATGATACGACCATCAACATTCGAATAACCAGCTACTGCTTAAGGTCATTTGAACGGGTTATTATTTTACCGATCAAGCCTACTCGTGACAGTGTATTAAGCCTGTGAACAGACCATTTGAATGACCTTTAGCAACATCTTACATTATTTTGTCTGTTATGCTATTTCTTACAGATCTTTCTTTACAGATCAAGCCTACTCGTGACAGTGTATTTGTGTCCGTAAACAATGCTGTTTATTTTATATTTCGCGGCGTAGTCCGGAACCGCTTGAGGGTATTCTGTAACAACGTCATTGGTGTACCTATTTATGCATCTGCTAACAGTACGTACTTGGTATTACTACCAAGTCAGTATTTTAACAGTAGATAGCTCAGTATAGTGCTACAAAGTTATTTGACCCGTGGGAGATGTCAAATTTTGTATGGAAACCTCAAGTTTACTATGAGAATAGTGACGCCTTCACCGAGTCAGGTAAGTTTGTCGCACTCTAAAAGGATAGTGATGGTGAGTGAGTGAGTAGTTAAGTAAGTGAGTAAGTAAGCAAGTAATTTATTTTCAAAAAGACAATACAGTTTATAGTCCGTTAGCTTTTAGAATATACCTTGGCTACTATCGCATCGAATCGGATATATTCGTGTAATCGAAGGTTTGTTTAAAAGTTTTATATAAAAAAAACTGTCACTGCTCTGTCAGTGAATTTTGCTTTTATGTTTGACATTCGGAATTAGTATTTTCGCAGGTCTTGAATATGCAAGAGTTCTGAGCTGATATGCGCCAGCTATTCTCACCGTCTTTCATAATTTATTTATGAGTCGATTTACTTTTTTGTAGACAGTAAGTCAGAAATACTCGATTTCATGCGTGTTTATTTCTTCGGGGATTGATTTTTCAAAGACAACAGATTAAAAACATTTTGAGAGATTCAAACGAATGATGTTTATGAATCTGTTTTAATCTGTGATGAACTACGGCACATAAAAATAAACAAAAAATATATTCTTATTAAGTGACTATTCATATCCAAATCCTAGAAGAAACTTTCTCAATTCGTGACCCTAGAAATAATGTCCATTGATTTTTATTATAATTTCAGATCACCTTACCTTCTTCTATACGTTTCCAATATACTTTACCAAATTTGAACTTGGCCATATATGGGTTGTTTTGACATTTATGGCGATTCTAGCAACTGAATTTTTCACTTGGGTAGGTACCAGTATTTATTGAATTAATTGGAAGTGCCTTTTCACATGCAGCTGGCCGCCGTCCGGTCGCCGGGCCGAGTAAAGTAGTATTGTGTCGGTCATGTACGAAGTACGATTAAGATACGTTACCATGCAATGACCGAAAGGAAACGTTTCGGTGATAATAGGACATTCGGTCTATTCGTTCATTGCTCTCGCGATCACGGATTGGCTGAATGAATAAATGAACCGGACCGGGTGACCGAATATGGCCGAGAGCGAACGAACGCTGCATGAGAGTGTGGTGATTGAACTGAACGGAGCGAAATTGTTTCGATCGGTCTCACTTCACCCGGTCGGTCTTTTTCGAACTTTAGAAGTAGGTCGTATGTCGCAATAAAGATTGTTTTTACTTGTTTTGTTTTTTGTTTCATTCATTGTGTCAATTCTGCTGGTTCGCGCGCTAATCCAAGTAGGTACTTTTGTAAAAGTAATACCGTGTTGTTTTCTTGATGTTAGTTTCTCTAACGAATATAACATAATATTTTCACTGTGTTATTATTCATATAGTGAATTATTGGTGAAGGAGATTCTTCTGTTTCGTGCGCTTTGGGACGCTTATTACTGTGGTAGTAATCTTGTTCTGCGAGCTACTTTTGTTCTTTGCAAATAACAAAAGTAACTTACGAAAATCTAGATGGTACCTAATAATTATTTCATTGTACGTAGGAAAAAAAACTACTCGAACTAAAAATATTTTTTGATTGATTTTTATCATAGTACTTATAATATAATGGTGGCACGGCAACATTAAAAATATTAATCACAAATTAATGGTCCTGTAAAAATAGATATTAAAAAAAAAAGCATATTTTATGGCTGAAAGGTCAAAACGTGAACTTTGAGATGGTTCTACTATGAGGTCCTAATAGTCCTAATAGTACTAATATACCGTACTAGTACAGTGTCTCAAATGTAACACTACGGAGCGATCCTTAAGATGTCCGAGCAGGCCCAATACTAGAGTAAAGTATGAGCTCCGGTCGCCGGCCGGTCATTGTGCATGTGAGAGCTGTCATTGGAGCTCATACATAAGGGATTATCTTTTTATTGTTTTTAAATACTTCCCTACTTGCTGGATAGATGGCGCTGAACTTGGTAAGTTACTGCAAGGTAGGGAAAACCACATTATTATTTTTTTCTCTTGTATTTTTGAGATCATAAAACGAAACCTGTATTATGTAATTTGTCACCTATATCACATGTTACAATAAAATTACAAGGAAAAGAAATCATAATAACAATATTTTGTCGATCAATATTTATCAATCGTTTCAAACCGTAAGACCCGGCTGAGTAACGTGTTAGTTCAGTTAGTTAGTTCAGCGCCATCCATACACTTCTTGGGAACTACTTTTTTTTTCAAAAATCTATTTAGGGGCTAAAAATTCCACCCATGCCGGGATTCAAACCCGCGACCTTTGGCTATCCGTGCCAGCGCTCTTTCCAACTGAGCCAATGGGCGACTCACCGGCATCAGTGAAATTTCGAACCTCTTTACAATAATCTCTGTATTACGTACAGGCAGCGACATCTGGCTGAAGTAATTTGCATCACTTGCAGCCCCGAGTACCTACTTTGCAGTTACTTTTTTTTTAATACTCAAAAAGAAAATCTCCCATTACTACTTTATCCGGCCCGGCGACCGGACGGCGGCTGGGTGCATGTGAAGAGGCACAAATTTTTTTTTGGGGAAATATCAATAAAATATACTTTTGATTAATGTGATCTGAGGAGTTGACAGATTAAGATTATTATTATTGTTAATATTATATATTATTTATTAGCTACTCCAACAGTATTTGCACATTTTATTTAAAAATAACTTATCTAATATACAATTCAGTGTAAAACACCTTTACAGAAGTATACAGATATTGAAATTACGGCCACTATCCAACGCTCTGTGGTATTTGTAGAGAGTGAAGACAGTTTCAAAAATTGTTTTTTTTTCCGGAAACTTAGTTACTTATTCTACCAGCTGGCGAAACCCATAAGGCCCACTTGCGTCAGCCCGGGTTAGCTCATCCAACTCGAGTTAACCGGTCATCCAACATCATCCAACTCGAGTTAACTCGACCGGTTAAATCGAGTTAAATGAGCTAACCCGGGCTGACGCAAGTGGGTCTAAGAGGTTTATCTGCCGCTGTTATCACTCGGTTAGTTTACATACATTAAGTGCACATAGAATATTGTTTACTTGTACACAGATATTACAGGAACATTTATTATATAAAAATATAGTGGCAGTCTTAATACCAAACGCAATTTCTACCAAGCAACCATAAGTTACCATAGGAAAAAAAAACACAAAAGCTCTTTATAGAAACATGTTTGTCCATGAATTTCATATTTGGACTAGTACTAGAAAATAGTTTGGAAACCTCTTCTCTAGACTTTTATAGCTTAACATTGTACTTATTTCAGATAATCACATTCCAATGCTTAATAGATGTGTTGATATGGGAATGGACACGGATAAAGCGTATACCAGTTACGATGTTCCTCTGCGCTGTGGGATGTGTCACAAACATTCTGGCGAATGAACATGTAACCAAATTCTCATACTCTTGTTATGCTGCACTTATGCGACACTTATGTATGGTAGCGAGACTTGGGTGTGTGGGCAAAAGAAGCAAGAAAGTAGAGTTAATGCAGAAGGAATGAGAAATGAGAAAAGAAGTATGTTTAGTGTTACTTTGAATGACAGGATACGCAATTGTCTGATTAGAGAACGTTGTTGACTGAAAGAGGATGTAGTGACTAGAACTGAGAAAGGAATGTTGCGTTGGTTTGGATATGTGGAGAGGTTGAAGGAAGATAGATTGACGCAACAAATATATATTGCGAATGTGAGTGGAAGGGCTGGTAAGGGACGTCCCAGGCGGACATGCATCGACCAAATAGGGGATGTATTAGCAAAGGGGAAGATAAATAGTACCCGGAACCGGCGAGCGTGCATGCAACGACTTATGAACGTTGATCAAACGAAGTTGATCTGTCGAGATCGTGGCAAGTGGCAGTCCCTGGTCTCTGCCTACCCCTCTAGGATACAGGCGTGAGATTATGTATGTGTGTCTTGTTATGCAAGAAAAAATGTTTTTTTTTCGGATGTCTCAGGTCACAAGTCGTAGTCGCAATTATTCTTTGTAGAACAATTTGTTATTGAATTATTTTCTTTTACTTATTTTCATTTTTATTGACATTTTAATTATTTTCTTGTTTGCTTTGTTTCAGTACAAACTGTAAGTAATACTGACTCAATGGTATCTACAGAAGACTTGTTATAATTTTTCAATCAAACATTAGAATCCATTTATAGAAAAATCAGTTAAAAATATTGTTTTTGGTTGACATGCACCACTTAACGTTTGGAGTTGTTTGTCCATTTTTTCTCCTAAATGACCAAGAATTTGAAATGGACACCAAGTTTAACTAGTAACGTTCAATAAGTTTGTATATTTTTTTAATAAAATACTCTGATTTAATTGATTGAATTTTGTGTGAACGCTACTTAAGTCACATTTAAAATAGAGGGCGCATTTATGTACTTATGTATATGTCACCGGAAGATAACAAGATCCGCAAGTTTATAATTTTTCTAGGAAATTTATAAACTGGCGGAATTTGTTATTTTCCGGTGACATATATATGTATGATATGATATCAACCCTTTGTACGTCCCCACTCATGGGGCACGGCTCTTTCCCTGCATTGCAGGGAGGTAAGGCCACCACGGGAGTCAAATCCGGGTTGTTGAAGGATTGTAACACAGTGGTGGACCTGTCAATATAAATATACGAGTATGTATGTACTTATCAATATAATAGAGAACACATCAGATAATTGTCATAATAAGGCCTCTGATCGATGATGATTGGATTGGGTACAAACAGCCGTTCGACGACCGGAATGGAAGGCTCTGGTAAAAACCAGAGTGATAGATTTTGAAGAGAATCGCTGCTCTGAAGTAGATGCTCGACGCAATGAACTGAAAGCACACCTACCCTGTGCTATCATCACATTATAACAATATTATTATCTTTAGAATATCTTCGGGGCTTAATCGCGTAGTAATTTATAAAATAACTGTAGCAAACGTGGGATCCGGTCATCAAGAAGTGCTAGGGTTGGACCTCACCTGGCAGCACGGAATCGCCTTTGTTCCTCCTGTGCTACAACGTGCTGCAGTATGCTGCCGCATGCGAACGCGCGCTGTCGCATTCCGCAGACAAAAAAGGCGATCGCACGCGTCAGCATGCTGCAGCATGGGGTGGCATACTGCCGCGTTCTTTCATGATCAGTTTAGTTTCAAGCGCGAGCATTCTCTTTACGGTGTTGGTCACTGTATTCCGCCGACTCCATGTCATAGAGACAAGGATATTTCTGCACTAAAACTATCAAATTTTCGTCAGTCATTGTTATTTCCATCCATACGGCATGAATGAACAGGCTGCACTGAGCTGACGAGCGGCCTAGTGCGCCATTGTACGATAGAGTGAGACAGCATGCGATAGCAAGTGATCGGCGGTGAAAGGATGCGTAAGCATGCTATCGCGCGCTTCAGCATTCCGGAGTCTCCCTGCCGACCACTGCATTTTGTCCGTGATGCCGATCGCCTTGAAGATTCCTCCGCGTCCTATCGCATTATGCTTTCTGTCTCGGTCTAGCAAATGGCAGTTCTAAGCGACAGAAAGAGAAAGGGCGACGGAAAAAGGCGATTCCGTGCTGCCAGATGTGGTTCAACCCTTAGAGTGGAAAAAAGTCGCATGGCTTATCGTCCGACATTGTCAGTTTAGTGTGTCGCAACCCTAATAGTGCTTTGTGATGGCTGATTGAGGGTAGTCTGAAATCTTATCAGCCGACGATGCGAACGGGTGCCAGCCATCAGAGTGCTTAGTGCGAGTTTTTTAACTACTCGATCGCGTTAACGTAAACTCATATTTCTATGGCATCGAGGAAGCGCCACCTAGCGACAAGTATGGAAATTAAAATTGCTGAGTGCTAGTTGTAATGGTTTACGTTGAGAGGTGAACACGTTTACCAGCCAAAACACGAATAAACGCGAGTGCGAGTTGTACTGTGACAGCGTTTTGCCAGTTCAAACGGTTAACTTACTCATACTCACTACTCAATGCTCGATTAACGCGGTAGTAAAGTTATTCGATTGGATCTGTCAAACTCGCACTAAGCACTCAGTCTTCTCGTGACCACGATGACTGTAACGTCGTCGAAACGTCGAGGTAAAATAGCAATAAATTACTACGCAATTAAGCCCCGAAAATATTCTATTGAACACATAGAATACATAGTCGCGAAAGTTTATATTCCTGCGAAACTAAATTGTTTTCAGCTATATCTACGTTGTAAGTAAACTAATACCGACGTGGTGCGAGATTTTGGTCATGTACTTCCTGTATCCTTTCGGGAGGCTTTTGGATGACATTCACTTTCACTTTGGGATTCAGCCGTCCCTATTCGAAATTGTGGTGTTAAGACTCATGCCATTCTACTATGCGGTAAGAGCCTAGTTGTGCTACTATATAGGCAAATCATTTACTGTCACCCTAGGTTTGAAAGCAACTAATTTAGTTCTGACTAACTAATTTAGTACAGGTTAGATTCGAGAAATTAAATAAGCTTTCAACCCGCGGTAAACACTGCTTTTTAATACGACTATAAGAAAAATTAAATAAATATCTACAGCTTGAAAAGCTAATGAAGATCGGATAGCCGCTTTTCGGTCTACTCCGAGTAAGCTTAAATTTAATCGTTATCAACCCTTGTATGTCCCCACTGCTGGGGCACGGGTCTCTTCCTGCGTCGCAGGAAGGTTAGGTCATAGTCCACCACGGGGGCCAAGTCCGGGTCGGTGGAAGATTGTAAGACAGTGGCGGGCCTTACTGTGAGAAGTTATCAAGCCGTTCATAAGGCCTCTGACATGGCTTAACGACTGCCATTATATGACAGCCGGCATCAACTACTTAACGTGCCTTGCGAAGCACGGAACCATTCGGAAAAATGCCACCAGCGTTAGTCATAGACGGTCCATGCGCTAAACGCGGCTTATGTTGCTTAGCCTTCGTGATCGTTAAGATAACTCGGGCAGCCGGGCTACGAGCGAGCGCAACAACTATGCTGCTATCAAAACAGCAAAAATAAAAGAAAATTATAATATTTGAGCGTCCGACCAGGTGAGATGACGATCTGCGAAAAACTGCCGCCAGATGCTGGATGCGGCAAGCTGAAGACAGGGCGCTGTGACGCTCGTTAAGAGAGGGCTATGTCCAGCAGTGGACTACATAATATAGCCTCAAGAAGAAAAATAAGAGCTTTGCTAACATTTACTCATTTCAGTGGAAGAGCTTCCTTATATTCCATACTCTGAGGATCCTATTCGTGACCCAGAATCGCATAGCTGACTCGTGGCTCTTGGCGTCGGTCACGGGGGTCGTGATCCTGGTACCGGTCGTGCTTGGCGCATTGTATGTCACTTTCCAAGAGGTGTGCAGGAAAAAGAGGGTAACTAATAATGACGTTCATACAACACAAGCACATCCTAAGCTAGGATACTCTGTGATAGTATGGTAATGAGAAAATGACGTCACAAATATAGAAAAACTTCCAGTACGGCGCCATTTGTACAAAATGCGACCCTGAGAATGAATCGAACCCAACACCTTTATAATATATCTCTATTTGTCTAGGACACAGTACAGTCTATCTTTTGCGAATATGACCGTAAATTACTTTTTAACCGCTAAAGAACACACACTTCGTCGTTAGGCTATATTAGTCCACTGCTGGACATAGCCCTTCCTTAAAGAGCCCCACGTTGTGCTATCATAGGGGGTAATGCCCATAATCCTCATGCGCATGCGGGCTGGGGATCTAAGTTCGATGGAATTGTACTGCAGGGGGCGCTGCTGCCCCCGGTTTGTGTCCCTTAGTCGCCTTTTACGACACCCGCGGGAAGAATTGGGTTGATGCTATTCTCTAAGCCAACACCACATAGCAGAATACACACTATTTGCGTTAAAAAATTATTAAATTTAACTTTTAATGTTTTATAATTTCAAGTAGGTGTTGAAAAAGCATCGTGAGGAAATCTGAGTTTCTGAAATGTTCACATACCTTATTACTTCAAATTGCTTATCCGCGGTGGACAGGCGTATTAATTGAGCACATATTTTCTGTTTAAGGCCGATATTAGACTATCATTATATTCATCATAGAAATATGATGTCTTAGCTGTCAAATTCTATGATATTTTTTTTCTATGATGCTGCTCTTTAATTGCATATTACATTATAAGGTCATATCCACGTCATATGTAATGAAAATGCATACCAATTTAGCCCCGTTTTCCATTGCTATGAGCGCAATTATAGTGATTGCCCTGAGATTGAAAAAAAAGTACAGAATAAAAAAGGATCAATCGACGTCTTTGGGTTAGACCGTGGATTGCGAGAGATAGGAGTCTTTAACAAAGTACAAGAAGAACTTAGGCTGGAAGACAAAAAAGTCCTGCAGAATGTATCTCCGTATGGACGGAGACGTATTTTTAACTATTATATTGTCATTCATTTCAAAACAAAAACTCATTTGAAATGTCCAATCAGTGCAAAGGATCATCTACTAGTAACTCTGAAGTTAGAAATATGATCATAATTGAACGCATGCTGTCAAATAGGATCATACTTCTATGATTATAGACAATATGAATCATATGTTGACATTACACTGTCATAGATGTTTCATATAAATATGGGTCCTACATCTGTGATCATATATCTATGATAGTGTAATATTGGCCTAAGAGACGGGCGGTGCCCTGCAGTGAGACTTATAAATAGGCTAGGTACATAGATAAAATAAGTGTTAAGTTATATGCTTACCTAATTTTGATTAAAATCGTAGTAAACTAAAAGTATTTAATTTTATTCATCACCATCATCATCATCAGCCATTTGGCGCTTACTGCAGGACATGAAGAAGAAGAAGAAGACGACGAAGAAACCATTGTAGACTTTTAGTCCGGATTTACGTACGGGTGTTGTTATATTGGAAAAGTCCGCGAGCTCCGTCTCTGCTCACCATGATTAAGCTCTGCGAATCGGAGCAAAACCTGGTCGGACTTTTTCGATGTAACAACACCCGTAAGTAAATCCGGACTAAAAGTCTACAATGTGTTGTGCTTACGAAAGTTTTAGTTCGAAGAAACCATTTATTGCATCAACAGAAACACATACATTTGTTTACCATGTTACAACATGAAATCTAAATCTTCAAACACTATAGGCACAAATCCATCATAGTTTCCAAGCTTTACGGTCTTCTACCATCCAGCGACTCCCCGCCATCGTAACTAGGTCGTCGGACCATCTGAATGCTTAGTGCAAGTTTTTTAACAACTCGATCGCGTTAACGTAAACTCATATTTCTATGGCATCGAGGAAGCGCCACCTAGCGACAAGTATGGAAATTAAAATTGCTGAGTGCGAGTTGTAATGGTTTACGTTGAGAAGTGAACACGTTTACCAGCCAAAACACTAATAAACGCGAGTGCGAGTTGTACTGTGACAGCTTTTTGCCAGTTCGAACGGTTAACTTACTCATACTCACTACTCAATGCTCGATTAAAGCGGTAGTAAGGTAATTCGATTGGATCTGTCAAACTCGCACTAAGCACTCTGGTGGAGGGCCTGCCTACGCTGCGTCATCCGGTCCGCGGTCGCCAGTTCAGAACGTTTTCGCCCCAACGGCCATCAGTTGTTTGATCTGTATCCCGCCGACTGCCACTTTAACCCTCTATGGTATGTTTTCGGCGAAAACCGAAAATATTCTAAAAGCTAACGGTATTTTGTTTTGTTTCGCAGCCCTGCAGTCAACTGTTTGTGCCGGCTCCGGACTTCGGACCCAGAGACTTTGTGACGAGACAGCTGAGGAAAATCTACGATTCACGAGATGTAAGTTATAAACTAGAGTCCTAACAAACTGAAAACACCAAACCGTGTGGAACAAAATGCCTATAAGTGACATGTTTATACTATTTATTTTTTATTTTTTAATGCACTAACCCGTGCTAAGGACAAATTTAAAAACCTATTTAGAGGCTAAAAATTTCACCCATGCCGGGATTCGAACCCGCAACCTCTGGCTATCCGTGCCAGCGCTCTACCAATTGAGCTCAATTGGTAGAGCGCTGGCACGGAAAAAGTGACATGTTTTCATTTCTAGCAGGGTGAAAATTTTTAATGTCTATTGATAAAGCTTTAAAAACTTATTACGAAACAAATTTTTACATTTTTTTTTGTTTCGTATTTTCTAAGGTTAAAACGAGGACTAGACACAATAAAAACTGTATTTACACGGATTTTACTCGTTTAATTTTACATTTTTACAATTTTCCGACGTTACGGCACTTTTGCAAGTACTTTTGTGTTGGTCTTCCGGGACCACGGTACTTGCAAAAGTGACGAAACGTCGGAAAATTGTAAAAATGTAAAGTCACATAATATCAAGGATGCATAATAATATCAAGGATGTGGGCTGAAGAGCTGCAATACCTTTGCTTAGCACTACGGCTTAGAAATTTAAAATACTAATTGTCAATGTCACGTTGACATCGGAATATAATCTCGTTTGTCAATCATCGTTTGTTTGTTTGACGCGTAGACATCAGTGTTGCCACTTTGATGGTTTAAATTTCCCACGTCACGTAAGCTATAGACGTAGATAGAGTAGAACTATAGATCAAGGCACAGTGTAACCGTTCTCACGTCGGTGAATATTATTTGTTTGTGTGCGTGAATGTTGCCACAGTAAAAGTGAATTGCCATAATGAGGGATAAAATATTTCAGTCGTTCATAGGCCATGAATAAAAATGCAGATTTAGTTTTGAATTTTATTAATCATACATGTCTGACAATTGTTTGCAGAACGTAGCAAACATTTTATAAACAATTGTGATTTTGTATAATTAAAAATACGTTTTATTTTACAAGTTAAAATTTTACAAGTTTAGGCGCTTAGGGACGCTATCTAGGACCACCAATGGAATACAATCATAAACTGTTTTATTAATAAGTTTTTTTCATATAAACATTCACCATATAAAAAATCTTTCGAAGGGTACCTCAGACCACCAAAATGTACATTTTGTCGAAATGTAGAGAGCATATTCGAGCATTTGATGTAGGTGACCAGTTCTCTCTTCTAAATGCTAGCACCCATTTTTCCAGAACAGAACTATTTTGAAGAAATCTGGAAAAGAAACATTGCTAATATTAATAAATATTGTAATACATTAAAATATAATAAGTAATAACTTTAGTATTATTACTCGCGATACTCATACATAGCTATTGTATATTGAACGGGTCGATTATTTATTAGGGAAATAAGGTAATTACGTTTTACCTAATAAACGATCGCGGCTAGACGGTATTGTACGAGATTCATTGATACAAATTCAAATTTGAATTCTATACTGAATTCAAGGGCACATTGCTTGCGGCAGAATGCACAAAAACACCGAAAGGGTTCTTGCGATAAATTCGAGTTGACACATTTTCTGCTGAGTGGAATGAATGCTGAAAAATTATATGGGCAACAAGTCACATAGGAAGGCATCGCCTTCCTATGTGACTTGTTGCCCATATATAACGGCATATATAAAAAGCTATCTAACAAAGCATCCGGATATTATATTTGATAATTCAGTGCTGTAGCCGTAATGTTTCTGTCTCTATTGTTTTTATTATAGATTTCGATATCAACCCTTGTATGTCCATAACTCTGGAGCACGGGTCCTGCATCGCAGAAAGGTTAGGCCATACTCCACCGCAGGGGCCAAGCCCGGGTTATAGTTTTAGGTACATTTGATTTTTAATAACGATACATTAAGTATTAAAGATTCATAATATATTTTGATTACGTTTGTAACTTAATATCTGTACAAGGACAAGCCGTCGAAGTCTGGGACTTCGAGTTAAGTAATGATCACGCAGCGTTGCCAGATATACGATTTAAATCGTATTCATACGATGTTTTACATTTATGTTGCATATACTCGTACGATCAAGGGGCAGAAATCGTACGTAAACATACGACTTTTTTTAGATTTTATTCAACCAAAGTACTAATACCAACATAGCACGTCACTATTTATTCTTTTACTTACTAAGTAGCAACCCTTAAGGTAAATCTAACTAATGTGCGACGTTACCGGTTACTCGTTTTTGTGACACAGATTATGAACGCTGCTTCAGTTCAGTCAATCTTATTAAACAAAGATCCGAAATAGGCTGAGCAATGAAACTCTAAACGGCACACTTTTGGCAAAACAACATATTAAGCGCTATGGGTGTTGTGTGGATTTTTCTCAAACAAGAGCAATAATATTAACATCACAGTAAAACCCTTTACGGGGATAAATAAAAACCTAAAAATAGTGTGTTTATGTTTAATCGATTGTTTACTTTAAAGTAATAAAACAAAGGTTTTGAAAACGTTCTGTTTTTTTAGCAGCCTTCTTAGGGGATACTACTTTTTATTTTCCCATCGTACGGTCGCTTATAACGTCTGCCAACACGGTCAAGTAATGATCGGGATTTTCGACATAAACGGATGGCAACATTTTTTTACTCTTCGTTTTTTTAGGTTAGGAAAGAAAATTCTATTATATTGCTTTTCTTACGGACTAGTTGCAAAGCTACTAGTTGAAACTTAACTAAAATACTCAACATAAGGCAACTTTGGGCTTAACAATAATTGAAACACAATAATTACTTACCTATCAAAGGAAACTTCCCCAAAAGCTCTTTCTTAACGATTTCTGCATACGAGTACACTACAATTCACCATACTTTCTCTATTTAGGTCACTTTTAATATATCATTTCACAAATACACGGTTGCTCTTCGAAACGGCTAGCGTAGCGTTAAATATGATAAAATTTTCAAAATCTTGTCGTTTGTTTGCCCCCAAAAACGTCAACTTGACACTGGGGGCAAACAAAAAAAGCAGTTACACTTTTGCTGTTTACTCTATCTCTTTCTCACCCATGGTCGCTACGAAGTTTGTTTCATTTAAAACTTGTATGTGTGCGCTGTGGCTTGCTCTATAGTTTTACTCCCTCTACGGCTATAGAGGTATGAAAGTATTTACTTCTTCTTCAAAACTAAACATTACTAGCTGTCCCGGCAAATTTATGCATCGGTCCAGCCGTTCTCGTGTTTAAGTGAGACTAATGACCAGCAATCCATTTTTATATATAAGATGAATCCATTTTTATATAAGGTAGTTTTTTACGGTTTCGTACAAGAAAAAAAATCTATTTGAAATACTTACGCCCTGGCATATCAACTAAAACCTAAATGTACGAATAGGTAATTAATAAGTGAATTGTTTTTTAAATCAATGGAACAAAAGCCGTACGTCGTAGTGGGAATTCCCTTCTTCGCAACTCGAGCCTATTATTATTATTATTAAATTCTTTATTGTATCTGTAAAGCTTGTAGATTTGGCGGGCTTAATACTAAATATTATTTTATCTAGGGACCAACATTTAAACAAACCATTAATAATTAATGGTTTGTCAGTAATTATCATTGACAGACTATTTACAAACAGCCAAATTATTTTCACATGGTAAAACGAATGTAAGCGCGTCCATAGCTCTCTTACTGGCTTACTTGGAATTGGGGTATGGAACTAGAGCGACACATTTGCCTGTACGTGTTTTCACCACGCTGCGCCGCGGGTAATGCGATGAAGGTCAACTTCATCGCAACGCAATGCAACACAATGAAATCCACGGTAATCCAAGGCAACGCAACGCAACTCAACGCAATTCGACGCGACACGTGACCCGACGCAAAGCAACGCAACTCAACGCGACGCGACGCCGCACAGAGTGCTTAGTGCGAGTTTTTTAACTACTCGATCGCCTTAACGTAAACTCATATTTCTATGGCATCGAGGAAGCGCCACCTAGCGACAAATATGGAAATTTAAATTGCTGAGTGCGAGTTATAATGGTTTACGTTGAGAAGTGAACAAGTTTACCAGCCAAAACACGAATAAACGCGAGTGCAAATTGTACTATGACAGCGTATTGCCAGTTCGAACGGTTAACTTACTCATACTCACTACTCGATGCTCGATTAACGCTGTAGTAAAGTTATTGGATTGAATCTGTCAAACTCGCACTAAGCACTCTGAGCAATGTAACGCAACGCGGCGTAACTATATTAATGTTGATATTGTTGTCCCCAGTACATAGACTCGACGGCGCCCCGCGTCCTGAGCCGCCACTTGATGCATAAATCGGAGTCGAGAGTCTACAAAATAGGCATCCGCTATGACAGCCCCGTTGTCTGGCGGTCCGTCAACACCAGGGTGTAAGTATTTTTTGTGATGAAATTCCAATAAATCATGAAAAAGTGTTATTAGGGGCTCATGTGGTATGGCATATACCTTCCCCAGGGAAGAGACCCGTGGGCCCTCGGTGGGGGCATAAAGGGTTGATAATGATGGGGTGATGCACAGCCATGGCTAATTAAAAAAAAATGTTGGGGTGGTTTATAGCAGAGTCGTGGTAGCAGTGCGGTAGAACGCTCAATCGGGAGGTCGCGGTTTCGAATCCCGGCATGCACAATGACTTTTTTTTATGATTTATGTACATTTGTGAAGTTATAGTCGCAATACCACTCGATAACTTTGAGGAAAACACCGGAAACCCTAGTGTCTGAAGTGTCAACATACCTCAGCGCTTGCTACGTACAATGGCCCAACTATGAGGCAAAGTGCGAATATCTCAGGTCTTACTAAATTATGGGCTGGTGTGTGTTCCTCAATGTCTTGTTTGCTACGCCTCTGTTGGATGCTGCTCTGGAAAATTGCAACGACCTGCTTATGTTATGATTATGATTATATTATATTATGCGACTGCGACTGCGACTGTGACTGCGAATGCGACTGCGACTGCGACTGCGACTGCGACTGCGACTGCGACTGCGACTGCGACTGCGACTGCGACTGCGACTGCGACTGCGACTGCGACTGCGACTGCGACTGCGACTGCGACTGCGACTGCGACTGCGACTGCGACTGCAACTGCGACTTCGACTGCGACTGTGATTGTGATAATTATTATATTTTAGTAATAATATGTTTTCAGCCCCGGGGCCACACCTGGGTTAGAGCTACGTCGAAAATCGAAGACCGAAGAAGGAAGTGAACGGAAATCTAACAGCAATAGTAAGACCGGAGATTAAAAAAACTACAAGAAAATATTAAAATGTTTTGATTCTTGTTTGATGGTCGATTCTTTCAATTGAGTGAAGTGTTTTCATTATCACTACTTGAAATTTTCAATCTGAAATCTTGGAATATTTTTAATTTAGACCTAGTTCTAACTGGTATCTACAAAACCAACAATTTAAAACCAAATTGACATAACACACACGCGCACACACAAAATCAAACGTAGATAGAGTAGAACTATAGATCAAGGCACAGTGTAACCGATTTTACGTCGGTGAATATTATTTGTTTGTGTGCGTGAATGTTGCCACAGTAAAAGTGAATTGCTATAATGTGGGGTAAAATATTTCAGTCGTTCATAGTCCATGAATAAAAATGCAGATTTAGTTTTGAATTTTATTAATCATACAACATGTCTGACAACTGTTTGTAAAACGTAGCAAACGTTTTATAAACAATTGTCATTTTGTACAATTAAAAAGACGTTTTATTTTACACGTTTAAATTTTACAATTTAACGCGCTTAAGGACGCTATCTAGAACCACCAATGGAATACAATCATAAACTGTTTTATTAATACGTTTTTTTCATATAAAAATTCACCATATAAAAATTCTTTCGAAGACTACCTCAGACCACCAAAATGTACTTTTTGTCGAAATGTAGTGTAATGAGCATATTCGAGCATTCGATGTAGGTGACCAGTTCTCTCTTCTAAATGCTAGCACCCATTTTTCCAGAACAGGACTATTTTGAAGAAATCTGAAATAGAAACATTGCTAATATTAATAAATATTGTAATACATTAAAATATAATAAGTAATAACTTTAGTACTCCTTATTATTCGCGATACTCATACATAGTTGTATCTCAAACGGGTCGATTATTTATTAGGTAAATAAGGTAATTACGTTTTACCTAATAAACAATCGCGGCTAGACGGTATTGTACGAGATTCATAGATACAAATTCAAATTTGAATTCTATACTGAATTCAAGGGCACATTGCTTGCGGCAGAATGCACAAAAAGACTTGACCGAAAGGGTTCTTGCGATAAATTCGAGCCGACACATTTTCTGCTGAGTGGAATGAATGCTGAAAAATTATATGGGCAACAAGCCACATAGGAAGGCGATGCAGCTATCTAACAAAGCATCAGGATACTATATTTGATAATTCAATGCTGTAACCGTAACGTTTCTGTGTCTATTGTTTTGATTATGGATTTCGATATCAACCCTTGTATGTCCTTATCCCTGGGGCACGGGTCTCTTCCTGCATCGCAGGAAGGTTAGTCCATACTCCACCACAGGGGCCAAGCCCGGGTTATAGTTTTAGGTACATTGATTTTTAATAACGATACATTAAGTATTAAAGATTCATAATATATTTTGATTACGTTTAAAACTTAATATCTGTACAAGGACAAGCAGTCGAAGTCTGGGACTTCGAGTTTAGTAATGATCAGGCAGCGTAGCCAGATATACAATTTAAATCGTATTCATACGATGTTTTACATTTATTTTGCATGTACGATCCAGGGGCAGAAATCGTACGTAAACATACGACTTTTTTTAGATTTCATTCAACCAAAGTACTAATACCAACATAGCACGTCACTATTTATTCTTTTACTTACTAAGTACCAACCCTTAAGGTAAATGTAACTAATGTTAGACGTTACCTGTTACACGTATTTGTGACACAGATTATGAACGCTGCTTCAGTTCAGTCAATCTTATTAAAACAAATATCCCAAATAGGCTGAGCAATGAAACTGTAAACCGCATACTTTTGGCAAAACAACATATTAAGCGCTATGGGTGTTGCATGGATTTTTCTCCAACAAGAAAAATGTTAAATAATATTAACATTACAGTAAAACCCTTTACGGGGATAAATAAAAACCTAAAAATTGTGTGTTTATGTTTAATCGATTGTTTACTTTAAAGTAATAAAACAAAGGATTTGAAAACGTACCGTTTTTTTAGCTGCCTTCTTAAGGAATACTACTTTTTATTTACCCATCGTACGATCGCTTATTCCAAACGTCTGCCAACACGGTCATCACGTAATGATCGGGATTTTCGACATAAACGGATGGCAACATTTTTTTACTCTTCGGTTTTTTAGGTTAGGAAAGTAAATTCTATTAAATTGCTTTTCTTACGGACTAGTTGCAAAGCTACTAGTTGAAACTTAAATAAAATACTCAACATAAGGCAACTTTGGGCTTAACACTAATTGAAACACAATCATTACTTACCTATGAAAGGAAACTTCCCCCAAAGCTCTTTCTTGACGATTCCTGCATACGAGTACACTACAATTCACCATACTTTCTCTATTTAGGTCACTTTTAATATATCATTTCACAAATACACGGTTGCTCTTCGAAACGGCTAGCGAAGCGTTAAATATGATTACATTTTCAAAATCTTGTCGTTTGTTTGCCCCCAGAAACGTCAACTTGACACTGGGGGCAAACAAAAAAAGTAGTTACACTTTTGCTGTTTATTCTATCTCTTTCTCACCCATGATCGCTACGAAGTTTGTTTCATTTAAAACTTGTATGTGTGCGCTGTGGCTTGCTCTATAGTTTTACTCCCTCTACGAAATAAAATTTTCATTTTACATTTTCATTTCAATCCGTGGTGTGCACGCCTGGTAATTAAGTTCATACATTTTGTCTGAGAGAACGCCTGTGCCCTGCAAATGAGACAAATTTTAAATGCACGCATTTGTCGCGAAAATTCTGCAAATCCGCAACGAGCGATTCGCTTTATTTACAATAAGAACGGCAAGGTCGTGGAACAAGTGGCCGTCGTCTGCCTCTCCGGAGACATAATTACTTCACCTGGTCCCGAACTAGGATACCCTGTACTAGAGTAACCAAGTAAAGACGTCAGATTGATAATACACCCAGACTGAGGCCACTTGTACAAATTTACGGGAGCCCCCATTTGTAATGGGAATCGAACCCACGACCTCTGTCTTGGTACCCAAGCGCTTTAAAACCTACACCAATGAGGCAGTCGATATAACCTGACAAGACATATCATCTGGGTGTCTTTAAAACAAGACGCAACCGGCATTTAACAGGAAAGCACGTAACATCTTAGACCCCGTCTTTGCTGACCACTTATTTAGCCAGCCAGCCCGACTTATAAAAAATATATATTTATATTAATAGCGGACCCAGCGAACTTCGTACCGCCTAACAGTCGATTTTTTTATTTTTTTTATTATTCTCTCCGTAAGAACCATCCTTGTACTTCAAGGAATATTCTAAAAAAAGAATTAACGAAATCGGTTGAGCTGGTCTCGAGATTTGCGCTTACCAACACATTCAGTGATTCATTTTTTTTATTTATTTTTTTTATTCTCTCCGTAAGAACCATCCTCGTACTTCAAGGAATATTCTAAAAAAAGAATTAACGAAATCGGTTGAGCTGGTCTCGAGATTTGCGCTTACCAATACATTCAGTGATTCATTTTTATACTAAGACTAGCTGACCCAGCGAACTTTGTTCCGCCTAACTGTCGATTCTTTATTTTTTTTCCCCTCCGAAAGAACCATCCTCGTACTTCAAGGAATATTCTAAAAAAAGAATTAACGAAATCGGTTGAGCTGGTCTCGAGATTTGCGCTTACCAACACATTCGGCGATTCATTTTTACATTATAGACTAGCTGACCCAGCGAACTTTGTACCGCCTAACAGTCGATTCTTTAATTTTTCTCTCCGTAAGAACCATCCTCGTACTTCAAGGAATATGCTAAAAAAAGAATTAGCGAAATCGGTTCAGCGGTTCTCGAAATTTGCGCTTACCAACACATTCGGGGATTCATTTTTATATTATAGACTAGCTGACCCAGCGAACTTTGTACCGCCTAACAGTCGATTCTTTAATTTTTCTCTCCGTGAGAACCATCCTCGTACTTCAAGGAATATTCTAAAAGAAGAATTAGCGATATCGGTTCAGCTGCTCTCGAGATTTGCGCTTACCAACACATTCAGCGATTCATTTTTATATGATAGACTGGTCTCTGCCTAAACCTCTGGGATAAAGGCGTGAGTTTACGTATGCATACATACATATACATACGTTTAAAAACAATGTTTGAAATGTAATCAATGTTTGAAAAGTGTTCTATTTGTCCTTTTTCTTTTCTTGTATACATGTAATATTTTTTCTTTATGGTATATTTGATGTTCATGTATGCCTATGTTATGTTTTAAAGTATTGTGCTGTTAAATAAATGTTTTATCTATCTATCATAAAAGTATTGTAAGCTATGTCGCGCGGGCACGCGTGGTGATTAAGCCCATACTCTCTCTGCGAGAAAAACCTTGTGGACCATAGGCTGCTTGATATACAACACTGCAATGTACCTATTAGCCAAACGACCCGCCTCTAGAGAGAAAGGTGATGAAATACGCCCATTAATATATTGGACGGGCCGCAGCCCTCTGGAGAATACCGCGATCAACTGAACCAACATTATCTCCTAATCTACATACAGCTTGTATGAAGGTATACCCATTAACGTGACTAGGTGATTGACAGACAATGGAAAGACTATTATGGCAATTTGGGTGTTATTTTTAAATAGACCTAGCACACGTTAAACCATAAATATGTGGCGAGAACATGTCAACTCAGCGTGCACACTACAAATTCCAACGCGCCTGCAACGTGCAATCAAAGTTTTTCAATGACTTACCATAAATATAACGTTCGACATAGGGCCTCTTTCACAATCTGCAAATAAAGTTCCGGATAAGCTATCCGCAACCAGGGCTGCCGTTTGTTCTAAATTTAAATAAATATTCCTATAATTTTAAAAACCTATTTAGAGGCTAAAAACTTCACCCATGCCGGGATTCGAACCCGCGACCTCTGGCTATCCGTGCCAGCGCTCTTTGCAACTGAGCTAATGGGCGACTGGGCGACAACCGGCATCAGTGAAATTTCGAACCTCTTTACAATATCCTCTGTATTACGTACATGTAATACATGGGCATAGGTGAAATTTTTATCCTCTAAATAGGTTTTTAAAAATTGTCCTTAGCACGGGTTAGTGCATTAAAAATAAAAATAGTACATTACACAACTAGGGTGGTAATACAAAGACAGGCCGAGATCGCAGAAGTTTGCGGCCCGAGCTGCAAGCGAGGGACGTAAATATGCGATCGAGAGCTTTCTTTATTACCTCCCGTGTTGTGTACATCTTTTTATGTCTACACTTGGCCAGAAAGCGGCTTTTTCCGTACGCGCAGCGTGCGGAAAAAGCCACTTTATTGCCAGGTGTGGCATAATAGTATATTACTATAATTATTGCGTGTGTTTGTTTATGGCTTCAAATTTAGAACAAACGGCAGCCCTGGTTGCGGATAGCTTATCCGGAACTTTATTTGCAGATTGTGAAACAGGCCCTAACAAAGTTGGAACAGCATACGATCCTTAGGCATACGATCTGCCTGGCGGGGAATTTCCCTTTACAATGGAAGAGCACGATCACCCTTTTAAATACGTTACTAGCTGATCTACAAGTTATGAAAATAAGGTAGTGCATAGATTTTACTAAAGACTCGTGCACAAATATTATATGTTAAATTAATACATTCACTGATTTCGTGGGTAGTTTGCATATTTTTTGAGTAAGTATGTATTCATTATACCTTTGTGATAATCTTCTATGTCATATCAACCAACCCTTGTATGTCTCCGTTGCTGGTGCATGGGTCTCTTCCTGCATATATATACATACATACGCACAGTTATATATTACATATGCAGGAAGAGACCGATGCACCAGCAATATATATATACATTTATACAAAGAGAAAGGTTTTTTTAACGTTAATTATTATTATTCGTCACAAAGTTTGGTCAAGAATACCGAGAGGCTTTAAGTACCAAAACACTTTAATATAATAATATTTTAGTCTCCGCTGCAGTGGAGGACGAAACTCGTTAATTCCCAAGTTTCCGGGCAAACTGAGTTAAGCACACCGAATCCTGTTAAAGACTTCCCAGGTAAGTGGCCGTACTTAGAAACTTTGCCGACTACAAAATTTACTTGCAATTATACACGGGCACTTGTCTTAGAGGGAGTCATTAGTGTTTGTATGAGAGCAATAGCTGAGCTCATTCTTCGCTCGTAAAGCTTAAGAATGTGTTTTGTACGAGTATATGGTTGATAAGTAAATCCTTATGAAATTAAATGTTTTTATTTCAGACCGAGATCCGCAGTTACGTAGGTAATTAAGAAACAAAATAATTCATTTAAAAACCTATTTAGAGGCTAAAAATTTTCACCCATGCCGGGATTCGAACCCGCAACCTCTGGCTATCCGTGCCAGAGGTTGCGGGTTCGAATCCCGGCATGCGCACGCCATGGGTGAAATTTTAGCCTCTAAATAGGTTTTTAAATTTGTTCCTTAGCACGGGTTAGTGCATTAAAAATAAAAATAGGATAAAATAATTCATGTTACAGATTGATTCACAAAATTCTAATCACACTCATATTATAAAGGCGAAGTTTGTGAGTATGTTGGTCTCTTACTTCTTCACCTCTAAACGGGTGGAGCGATTTTAATAAAATTTGGTAAGGAGTGAGCTGACACCTGGTCCAATCTCTGGCCCGCAACCCTCACGATGTCGTCTGACCATCGTGTCGATGGTCTGCCTACCAACCTCCTTCCCTCCCTTGGCCACCACTCCGATACTGCCCTGGTCCACCGGCCGTCTTCCCTTCTAGCCAAGTGTCCCGCCCATCTCCACTTTAAGTCTGTGATCCGCTCACCAACGTCTTCGACCTTGGTTCTTCGACGAATTTCTACGTTGGATACGCGGTCCACAAGCGATATGCCTAGCATGGCACGCTCCATCGCTCTTTGTGCAACTTTTATTTGTGCCAGAGATGGACCAGGTTAGCACAGGACCGTGAGGAATGGCGCAATAAAAAGGAGGCCTATGCCCAGCAGTGGGTTGATGTGGGTTGATTATAGATATATATAGATATAGAGCTGACACCCTGGATTAAGACATAGTGTACGTTTTACTGCGAGAAAATATCTTATTCCTATGAAAAAAATGATGAACCGCGGGGCATAGCTAGTATAATGATTATTATAGCACCTCCTGCGATTGACTGCTTCAAAATTCTTATAACATTAAGTCCACCGCAATGCCATTGTAAGATTTACTTATGTGTAATAATGATAATAATAATATCCTTACAGTTGTGAATAGTTAATAAATCATACATTAATACTCGTAAGTCAATTTTGACGTTATTATATAATGGTAACTAATAAGAAATAAATTATATTTAAGTAAATAAAACAATAAAAATACAAAAATAAAATTTTATTAAAATTTAATAACAATAAAAATATAAAATAATACTAATTTCAAGATTCATAAAAAAATAATGAATCTTGAAATTAATTCGTTAATACGAAATAGTCCTTACCCATTGTGAATAGTTAATAAATCATACATTAATACTCGTAAGTCAATTCTGACGTTATTATATAATGGTAACTAATAAGAAATAAATTATATTTAAGTAAATAAAACAATAAAAATTCAAAAATAAAATTTTATTAAAATTTAATAACAATAAAAATATAAAATAATACTAATTTCAAGATTCATAAAAAAATAATTAATCTTGAAATTAATTCGTTAATACGAAATAGTCCTTACCCATTGTTAATAGTTGATAAATCATACATTATTAACTATTCACAATGGTATTATATAATAACGTCAGAATTGACTCGTAAGTCAATTCTGACGTTATTATATAATGGTAACTAATAGGAAATAAATTATATTTAAGTAAATAAAACAATAAAAATTCAAAAATAAAATTTTATTAAAATTTTATAACAATAAAAATATAAAATAATACTAATTTCAAGATTCATAAAAAAATAATGAATCTTGAAATTAATTCGTCAATACAAAATAGTCCTTACCCATATTCGACGGCCTCGGTGGCGCAGCGGTTTGGCATGCTGACTGAACAACCGAAGGTCTCGGGTTCGATCCTCGGCCGAGTCAAACTAGGAAACGAACTTTTCTAGTTTCTCTCGGGTCTTGGACGTTATCTATGTATTAATTGTATTAAATCTATCTTCGAGTTAGCACCTATAACACACATTTTTAGTTGTACTTAGTATAGGGCTGACGAGATCTGTGTAATATGTCTATGAATATTTATAGTTAGAATATTTTCGGGGCTTAATCGCGTAGTAATTTATTGCTATTTTACCTCGACGTTTCGACGACGTTACAGTCATCGTGGTCACGAGAAGACTGATGGCTGGCACCCGTTCGCATCTTGCAACCCTAATAGTGGTGTTTTGTGATGGCTGATTGAGGGTAGTCTGAAACCTCATCAGCCGAAGATGCGAACGGGTGCCAGCCATCAGTCTTCTCGTGACCACGATGACTGTAACGTCGTCAAAACGTCGAGGTAAAATAGCAAACAATTACTACGCGATTAAGCCCCGAAAATATTCTAACCATGTGTACAAGTAGCGAAAATTAAAAAAATATGAATATTTATTTATTTATATTTACAAAATATGTGATGACCACCACCCCCAGCCTCTAGATTGCGAGATGAAGTTTACCTAAGTGCGCCAGGATAGGATTATCGATCTTGTAGGCAATGATCTTGCGGTTATATGCATCCAATCTTTATATGAGTGAAACAGAAGGCAATAGCTAGACAAGTGGGAAATATTGCCCACATGCATGACAATGTGATCGATCGATATCGATATTAACTCTTGTTTGTCCCCACTGCTGGGGTACAATGAGATGAAAGGAAATATTTTCCACAAAAACAGCTCCTACGGAATATAGGAAAATAAATCCCATTGTTAAAGAAAATCACTAGATACCTTTAATTATTTTGTGTCATTTTATGATTAATTTCAATCAATACTGTACTGTAACTAGTAGTTATGATGGACTTTCTAAATGAAAGGGGGAAATTTTGAGCATATACATTAAGAAACGCTCGTGGCCTAGGCGAACCGAGTGATTGGAATCCATCACTTGGTTAAGCAACAACAGGCACGGTCAGGTACGGGATGGGTGAGCGTCCCGTGACTACCGCTAGTGGCATTTTTCCGAGCGCTTCCGTACTTTGCAAGGCACGTTAAGCCGTTGGTGCCGGCTGTCATTTAATAGCAGTCGCTAAGCCATGTCAGAGGCCTTATGGGCGGCTTGATAACTTCTGACAGTAAGGCCCGCCACTGTCTTACAATCTTCCGCCAACCCGGACTTGGCCCCCGTGGTGGAGTATGGCCTAACCTTCCTGCGATGCAAGATGAGACCCGTGCCCCAGCAGTGGGGACATACAAAGGTTGATAACGACAATGTTCTGTCACGCTCTTTGCTGAGAAATTCGAAGAGTAAGTATTTGCTTAGCAAAATTTTTAATTCAGAAACTGGCCCATAGTACAATACTACGAATTTCCCCTGTTATTTGTAACGTCCATCATATATATTTTTTTGTTCATGAAAATATAGGTTACTTGCTGACCCAGCGAACTTCGTACTTTAACAGTCGATTCTTTAATTTTTTTATTTTTCTCTCCGTAAGAACCATCCCCGTACATCAATGAATATTCTAAAAAAAGAATCAGCGAAATCGGTTCAGCTGCTCTTGAGATTTGCACTTACCAACACATATAACGATTCATTTTTATATTATAGATGTCACCCAGATTAACAATCAATTGCCACCTCATTAGTTGACGTAGAATGATTAGTATATGTGCTACAGTGAAATATGAACCAATACGCACACATATACCCTACCTCTTAATTTTGGTCATGCCGAGTAAAAATACATTTACAATCACCATATTTTCTACTCTCCTCTCCCCTACCTTTTACAAACAATTTAACTCGCAAAATCAGATTCCGCAACCGTTCGCACTCAATTCCTTTTCCACCCTTATTTAGTCAATTTTAAAATCAGCTTCGTTAGTTTTGTATTCCACTGTTGTGCGCGCGGTAAATCAGGCGCTCTCTAGACTCGGGATGCAATTTTACGTTCTCTGGCACTGTGTCCACACGATGGGCCAATAAGCTGTCACACGCGCTGTCACTATGACTCCAATTGTAATAGTGACTCAATGCAGTCGACAGACGCAACGTTACGTCTTTTACAAGAGTCAAATAGAACACTTGAAAAACCATATGTTAGCCCACCGTGTCGACGTAGCGTTACGTGTTACGTATTTTTATATGGTGCATAAAACATTTAATATAATATTTATAGTCATAATAACAATATTATGTTTAATATTGTAATAAATACATGTCAAACCGAAGAGACAGACTGAAAACTAGCGCTGAAGGCTCACGCACTCAGCACAATGCTGAGTCAGATACTTTTTGTGGCATTTTTTACACAAAAAGGATGTATCATCAGCCAGGATTGCGGTGGATCACCTTAGATTAGTTTTTTCTGCAACTCCCAGACTCCTCCAAAAGTGTTCGGTCGTAAAACAAGTGATTTTTAGAGGTGTAAAATAAACAAAGTCTAGGAGGCAGAACCAGCTAAAATCTTCACATGCAAGCTGCAAGCGAGAAAGTTTTACAGTTGATGCACCGCAATTTTGAAACCTTTTTTTTTTGCAATTCTAGTTAATAGTAGTTTTTGGAGGTCGACAAAAAACCCACGAGTCGGGATCACTATTGATGCGACGCAACTCTAGTTGATAGTACGCTCTGACGTTGCCTTGTCCATTCTTGCACGTATGAAGCATGTGGGCCCATTGTGTCGACGCAACGTTACGTTCTCCAGCAGAGCTATACAGGGAACATAAGAACAGGGAGGTGGAGAGTCGTGTTGAGGTTTTTTAAACGTTGACTTAATCCAATTAAGGCTGTAGCTGGTTAAACGTTTTGTTAAGACCGCTGGTTTGGTGGATTACTGCATTTCTTGTCCAGTTTATGCTGAGGACGTGTTTTTATGCTGGAAACAAATTTTACAAGGTCCAGAAGCATTATCACTCGCTAAAGGTGATGAACCGTATCGAGAAAAACCTACGCTCTTGAGTTGTTTAACTTCGTATTTCTTAATGATTCGTGATACTCATACATAGTTATATAATATGATGTAAAAATAATATTAATATTAGGCAAAGAATAGCAATAAAACCTAACTAAATAAATCGCCATAATCTGTTAGCTTTTAGAATATACGTCGGCTACTATCGGATATATTAGTGTAATAGAAATATCGGAACTAATATTATGACACTTAACTTTTCAAAATAGTGAAGAAAAGTTTTATACAGAGCAGGTAGTTGTATTACACTGGTGTGCTTTCAGCAAAAATCGAAGCCTACTCTAGAGTCCGAGGTATATTCTAAAAGCTAACAGACTATACCTAATAGATTACCTTCTCCTAAATTGCCTAGAAAAAATTTTGGTGGCTTCTTGAATAGCCTACAGGTGATTTATTTAAATCTTCACACTTTTTTGACAATGTGAATAAATCATCACATCACACTAATATTTTAAAGGTGAAAGTTTGTGAGTGTATGTTTGTTACTTCTTCACGTCTAAACGGCTGGAGCGATTTTAGTGAAATTTGGTATAGAGTTAGCTGACACCCTGGATTAACACATAGGTTACGTTTTACTGCGTGGAAATATTTTTTTTCATCCCACCATCTCGGAAAGCGTATTTTTAATCTTGAATATCTGAGTGGAAAAGCCGTTTTTGTTCTCTAGAGGATAAAGTGAATTGAATTTAGAACATCGTGTGCACTAAGTTTGTGAATTAAAAAAATATTACACTCAATTTAAATAACTGTAGCAACGTTACTTTAAAATTTTCTTAATTATACCTTAGTATTATTTTGTTATAATTTAAAGATTATTCTGTAATACTTACTTGTCATAAAGTAGTAATTAATACCTAAACTGAAATAAAAGTGTACCTATCTTGTAATTGTAAACGTTTTTTTTGCATTTAGTCATTTCCTAGCTAAGGCGGAATGAAAAATTACGTGTTGCACTCGAGTGCAAAGATTTTTCACCTCGTGCTCTTTTGATTCCCTCGCTAACGCTCAGGATTATAATTTTGAATCACTCGCTGCGCTTGTGATTCAATTTTAGAATCCTTCGCTTGCTCGGTCATCGAAATTGAACACGCGGTTGAACTATTTATCTAATAAACCGCGGTTAACAAAGCGGGGCACAGCAAGTTCTATCATAAGTAGTTAAAACGTACTGTATCATTAAGACTTTTTTCATGAGTTTCAAATGGACTTATTGATAAATATTCTCAGATGAATCTAGATTTGAAAACGCCCTGTATACGAATTGATTAAGGTATCACAACTGTGTAACGGCTATACGGTAAAGCATGTGAGTAAACCAATTGATATAGCATTCACCAGAATTACGTCGATTCAATGTAAGCCAATTTATTCCCAACTAACATTCCGTAGCTGCATACACAAAACTAGATCAATGCTTTGATCCCTTGTGATGTTGACAAAGTTAAATGGAATAAATTATAAAAATACTGTATTTTTGTGCATTGTCAAGTCAAATATTCGACTTTATCATATCGTGAAACTGTTCCGTGATGTACAAATCGCACCCTCAGAACGAAAGAGGCCTAAGTCAAAAAATAGTGAAATTGAGTTACAATCATAGTCATAAAAAGGTATGCCGTGGACGGAAGATTCGCTATGCTCTTTTTTTACAATAAGTGCCTTTGTTTTACTATTCATCGGATAGAGCATACCTTTTTATGTCTCTCTATGATTGTTAGGTACTCAATTTTTTGAGTATTTAAAATATTTTTTGACTTAGGCCTCTTTCGTTCTGAGGGTGCGAAATACACTCTTTGATTTCTACACAGCTCTATGCCAGTTAGACCCGGGCGGTTCATCACGCCCATGGCCGAGTTTCATAAAACTTAATGAAATGATAATTATGGTTTTATTCAAGGAAGTAGAAACTGCGGCTTAATGAACGCTGCAAATTATGATTATCTGCATTGTTTTTTAGCCGCATTTGTAGATGAAATAAACGTCTTCCAGTGTCTTGAATATGCAAATTTTGACGTGTTCATCTCTGGCTAAAAGCGGAATGTTTGCTTAGCTCTGCCGTATAGGCATCAGACGTAATATGTTTCACACATAGCGAATACGGTATTTCATCGGATATCTCATACGTGACAGTGATATTGAGCCGCATGATAGTATGACAAATCCAGTAGATATATCGTTTTTTTACACGGATGCTGTCATGTCATGTAATGGCAGTCATTAAGCCATATCAGAGGCTTATAAGCGGCTTGATAACTGCTGACAGTAAGGCCCGCCACTGACTTACAATCCTCCACCAACCCGGACTTGACCCCCGTGGCGAAGTGGCGAAGTAAGTATAATATAAAATTTCAAAATAAACATTTCAAATTTTGAAAGTATTATTCTAACTAGATGGCGTTTTAACTCCTAATTACATAATCTTAGCTATCAAACTCCCCAGATTTCAGATGTTTTCATAATTCAAACATTTCTGGAATCGAAATTTAATGTCCCCATACAAAGGGTTTATATCAACCGGTATAGACATAATGAATGTATGAAAATTCTTTATTGCACTAAAACAAATTTGTACAAAGGCTATAAAGCTCGCCTTTAAGTATTTTAAGTATCTTCGCCAGATAATATTTTCTTCCGGCTAACCCACGACATTGCGGAAAGTGGAAGGAAGACATACACATATACATCTTTATTCGTAATTACAATTTACACGTCATTTTATTAACAATTCAGATTCAGTACTACAATTCAAAACATATATTATGTAACTTTTCACGCATACATATTATACGTAAAAAGTTGCAAGGCGCTCACTATCTTCTCAGTCGCTCCAGAGAGCTCGAATTCTTCTTCAAGACGGGCGGAAACAACTATGTTCCCACCGAATAACCTCTCCACGCCACTTAAAAGGCGCCAGGGGGCACCAGGTAGCGCCGGATCTAACAAATACCCGAGACGTTTCGCACAGACATTGATTGAGGCGACACATTTATCCGGGCACAGTCGACGGTATCGATTCGGCACTTAATGGCTGGTTTATTAGCTAGCTGGAGAGATTACGTAGATATTTTACCGAGGCAGGAATTTAAATTTCGAGGTTCAATTGGGTGATTGAATTCGGGGCCGTAGGTTAATTTAATTTGCGCCTGTAGGCCGGTGACTTCTTCGAATTTGTCTCAATTTAATGCTTCGTGAGTAACAAAACCAGCCTCGGTATTTACAACTTAAATGGCCTTATTTAAGTTGAGAATACTATGACTGGTTTAGTCATAGTATTCTCAACTTAAATAAGGCCATTTAAGTTGTAAATACCGAGAGTTGTAAATACTGGTTTAATGCTTCGTGAGTATCTAAAACTAGACAGGGTGCTATGGCGCTCATTAGGGGAGGGCAATGTCCAGCAGTGGACTAGTATAGCCAGACGACGACGACGACGACGAGTAACTAAACCGCTCATAGAAGCACTCGTGGCCTAGTCGATCCGAGTGATTCGAATCAATCACTTGATTTAAGCAACAACAGGCGCGTATGGGTGCCCGCTTCGTGCCATTTTTTCGAGCATTTCCGTGCTTCGCAAGGCACGCTAAGCCGTTGGTGTCGGCTGTCATGTAATGTTACTCGTTAAGCCGTGCCAGAGGTTTTATGGGTGGTGTAATAACTTCTGACAGTAAGGCCCGCCACTGTCTAACAATCGTCCACCAACCCGAACTTGGCCCCCGTGGTAGAGAATGGCTAAACCTTCTTGCGGTGCAGGAGAAGACCCGTGCCGCAGCAGTAGGGACATGCAATGGTTGATATCGATCGATAGTTTACCGGAAAAAAACAACAAATACACAATATTCACAAAGGTATATAGTACAATTGGCTGCGTTATTCCTGAAAGTAACATAGGTAGAAGCATTCCAGGCTGAAGCAACATTTTAAATTGCAGCTTTCTCTTTCCTTGCTTATCACCGAAAGAAAAATTTCGGGCGTTAAGTGCATGCTCCCGTAATTTTTTTCGCTCGGCCCGAAAATTTTCTTTCCATACTTTAATTATCAGACTTTATGTTGAAAAATATTAATAAACGTAATTTAGGGATTCACAAGATAAATAGGTAATCAAAAAGGTAAATGCGTATCCGGAGACAAGCGCATAAATATATGATTTATAGGGTTGTCAGCCATGCAGTTTACCTATGGACAACTTTGCAAATCAAACGAGAGTGATTTTTTTAACCGACTTCAAAAATGACCTCCTGGTTATCAATTCGACGCATATATAATTTAAAAAAACCTATTTAGAGGCAAAAAATTCCACCCATGCCGGGTTTCGAACCCGCGACCTCTGGCTATCCGTGCCAGCGCTCTTTCCAACTGAGATAATGGGCGACTCACCGGCATCAGTGAAATTTCGAACCTCTTTACAATATTCTCTGTATTACGTACAGGCAGCGACGGTTTTAGGTGGGTTGTAGGTTTTTGAAATTGTCCTTAGCACGGGTTAATGCATTAATAAGTATAAGCGTATAAAATTGTATTTTTAACTAATACTGAAGCTGTGCCCTAAAAGGCGCAAGGTGCCTATTTCAAAGTACAGATAATTTTGGACACAATGTCTAGGTAGATACAAGATGGCTTTGAAATTATTGACGGGATAAAGCATACCCATGAATTAGCAGACAGACAGTACTGTTACGGGCTAGCCTTAGAAAAGTAACTTGCATTAACAAACTTGTTGGAATTCGAATCTAGGACCTCTCGTATGAAGCAACATACTATCGACTGTACTTCTCTCAAAACAAGTCACAGATTTTGTCAAAAACCACTCTAAAACTTTGTTACAAGTAAAACTAGGTGTCGATTTCAAAATCTAGGTAATTTTAGAGAAAAAATGGACAAAAAAACTAAAACTAGTCTACACTATTTTTATTTCACTAACCCGTGCTAAGGAACAAATTTAAAAACCTATTTAGAGGCTAAAAATTTCACCCATGCCGGGATTCGAACCCGCAACCTCTGGCTATCCGTACCAGCGCTCTACCAATTGAGCCAATGGGCGACTCACGGCATCAGTGAAATTTCGAACCTCTTTACAATATTCTCTGTATTACGTACAGGCAGCGACATCTGACTTAAGCAAATTGCATTACTTACAGCCCCGACCACCTACTTTGCAGTCAGGTTTAACATCGGAACGATATCACTGTACCCACATGATTACACTATTTTTATTTTTAATGCACTAACCCGTGCTAAGGAACAAATTTAAAAACCTATGTAGAGGCTAAAAATTTCACCCATGCCGGGATTCGAACCCGCAACCTCTGGCTATCCGTACCAGCGCTCTACCAATTGAGCCAATGGGCTACTCACGGCATCAGTGAAATTACGAAATTATGGTACGGATAGCCAGAGGTTGCGGGTTCGAATCCCGGCATGGGTGAAATTTTTAGCCTCTAAATAGGTTTTTAAAACTAGTCTTTTTAAACATAACATAACCTCACGCCTGAATCCCGGAGGGGTAGGCAGAGACCAGGGACTGCCACCTGTCACGATCCTGCCAGATCACCTTCGCTACATCAACCTTCATTAGTCGTTGCATGCACGCGCCGGTACCGGGTTTTTATTATCTTCCTCTTTGCTTTTGCCCTGTCGTACTTCAGCGTAATTAAGGGTCATTCTAACCTTGATTAAAAACGCATTTTATTTACGCGACATATTTTCAAAACTAGCAAAGTCTTTTGATGCTCAGTTACAAAGAGTTCTCATAATATTATGAAACATAAAATTAATGCATTGAAGTGGCGTTAATTCCAAACATCTTTGTATCTTCCTATGTTTATGTAAGTTTATTATTGTAGTTCACCTTCTTTTCCTGCACTATCCCTTTGCGAGTCTCTTCAACACCAAAGGTTTGCTGGAAGAGAATGATTCTTGCATTAAGCACGCCCGTGTATATTTACTCATGTAATTGGTGCAATAAAGAATTAAAATAATAATAATTAAGTATAATAATAATCTTCTCTCTCTCTCTCTATTGTTCAACTGAAAAAAAATCTAGCTGGGAAAAATGGCGGTGGCAAACAATGGCAGTCTTGACAAAAGCCCCCCTTAAACGGCGCCAAAACGCAAATTGTATGAAGCGACACAAAATAATTGGTGTTCCAACGAAATTTTCAAGTCTCCACAACCCATTTGTTTGGAAACAAAGCGGGCGCCCGCGTACTTGCCGTGGTGTTCGCAAAATATGCGCCCAGGCCACGCAGATGTCCGAATATGTCCGGCTCCGATGGATAACCAATTTTTTTATATACAGAGCGTCCCAAAGTTTCGGGACATGAAGGGAATAAACCTTAAATATCGTAGTTAGGGTATTTTTCTGAAATAAGACTTTAAGTTATTTTTAAAAATTAGTAATTCTGCATTTCAAAAAATTACTTGCTTCGTCTGGGAATCGAACCAACTTAAATGTAAAAAAAACACCCCTGTTCTTTCAATTGGCATCAAAATGCCAATTGAAAGAATGGCCAATAACTAATAACTCTTCTTAAGTATCATAGTATTTTAAAAGAGAGGAACAACGTAAAATGTTTGAGTCATATTTCAAGAAAGTTATTTATTGCCGATGACGACGTTTAAAAAGTAGCGATATTATCATTCCATAGATTCACCATAAAATGGTAAGAAAATCATCAGGCAGCGGACTCATTAAATGATTGGCGATTTGCGTAAGGCAAAAGGGATCACATTTTAAGCATTTAATCAATTATACTTAATTGAGTACGGCAGTTTCATGTTTCTTTTAAATTTGTTTAAAATTATTAATTTTACGCTGTTCCATTCATTTAAAATACTATTTTACTAAAGAAAAGTTATTATTTTTTGGCCATTCTTTCGATTGGCATCATAAAAGTAGAGGGGTTTTTTTACATTTAAGTCGGTTCTATTCCCAGACGAGGAAAGTAATTTTTAGAAAATCTTTAAAAGCAGAATTAATATTGGCCTTTTTGCATCTACTTAATGAGATGATTTATACAGCGTCCAGTGGTATCTTCACTCACACTAGATGGGTGAAGGGACCACTCCGACGCTGTAGTGCCTGGGTCATGGTTTTATAGATGGTGTAGGCTTGCCCAGCACCTATACCATCCTGACAGCTTAGTCGGCCTAGCCCACAGGAAAGACTAGTCAATACGTGCGGAGTTTGTTTAATTTCAAAGTTACGTAAGTAGGATGTTATTGGGCATTCTGGACCAGCTTCCATTCGTTTGAGCTCACGACGCACCGCGCCGGTTGGCGCGGCTTGTCGCTCTCTCAAACTCATTACAGCTATTCCAGAATACCCAATAACATCGAGTGATTCTAATTTATAGTTTCAATAATTTTACGAGCAACCTACACAGTTTATGATAAATTCCATCAATGAAAACGAATGACACTAGGAAGCTTGAGTGAATGCAACTCACCATCATCTTGGTGGAGATAGGTCCGCATAGTCACTGAGTTGAATTAAATAAAGGATCCCCAAGCTCAACTGAATTGTATTTACCCACTAGCTATGTTTTGTGCAGTTTCGTAATATACTAGATAAAACAGCACACATTATTTGCGGTATCGGTTAGGTTTCCTCATTAAGACAATGACATGAAATATTCCAAGTGATACTTGTATTTACCCAGTCATAGTTTTGTGACCAGATTGGCTTCTCCCACTGAATGAGTTTAACACCACTGGTGTCTACTTTTCATAACAGTGACACAAAACTTTGCTTTTTCAACCCAGTTTGTTTTGTAGTCAGATTGACGTCTCCCACATGAACAAGGTACAACACCACAAATTTTGTTATCAGATTGACTTCCCGTGATGGCCCTTCATACAATAACATAAAAGTACAATTTCAACTTAATCATATTTTGTGGTCAGATTGACGGCTCCCACTGTTAGAAAGATTCAGCACCACAAATTACTTTGTGATCAGATTGACTTCATGTGATGAACCTTCTTGCGCAACAGTGACACAAAACATTTTCGTCTTAACTGTATTTTATGGTCAGATTGACGTCTCCCATTGTAAAAAAGGTGATTCCAACACAACAAAATTTTGTGATCCTTTTCATGTGACACAAATACTGGGTGATTGGCAGAACCAGGAAATACTTGTATTTTAGGCATATTTTATGGTCGGCACAAAGAATACCTTACTTTTCCCACAAAAATGTTAGTGATCAGATTGAAGTCTCCTGTTTATCGTTCACTACGGAAAACACAAAACATTGCACAGTAGGAAAAATGTACTTCTACAGTTACTTGAATCCTTGGGTATACTTAAGTAAAATCGTGAATTAATGATAATATCACTGACACATAAAAGTATACTTTCATTAATGGAAATCTATTTCCTACTAACGTGTCACTTTAGTTAACGCGAATGCGAATATGATAGGTGGCTGGCAGGGATTGTCAACCTTTAGCTGTTGACGCAGGAGTTATAAATTTGATACGAAGTATACACGGTGTAAGAAAAAATATGTTGTCAAAAAGTACAGTTTTATTTATAAAAGTTGGTTCCTTTGAACATTCCTTAAAGGTATTCCGGTAATAAAGCATTTTCCATGTTATTATTTTTTTAAGACTTGATGTTAAAGTATTTTAAGAAATCATGATTTTGTAAATACGACCGACAGCATTTTGTCTTTTTTTAATTGAAACTTGAAGATATTATTCTCATCCCATTATACGTAACTGAACCTATGCAGATAGTTTTATATTTTTTCAACAGTTTTCTAACATCAGTTCTCGTTCATTTTCTATCTAAATTTATCTGTAACATACAGTAAAATAAATACAGTAAATTTTACATAACCCATAAATAAAGAATTTAGAGGGGTCATAATATTTTAATGTATCACCTACATAAGAGATAACCAAAGGTTGACTATACTAGCTATACTCTAGTCTAAGATCCACACGGAAAAAACTCGTTGCATCAAAATATTTAGCTGTAGGTATCATTAATACCTAATGTTTGACTTTCACATAATATTGTGGAGTCTACCAAATGCTTTATAAAGAATACCTAGATAAGTATTATTTATCCTGAAATACATTTATATAGTAATTTCATCGATATCATACGATGTTTTCTATGGATAAGCTAGAGGAATTAATTATAATTTCCTATTTAGCTCATCATCCGATTTCTGGTAACTGGAAATAACAGTTTATTTTCTTCTGCTATAGTGAAATATTCACCCAATTCGAACATTATCTGATTAAGATCAAGAAAATCTAAAGTAAATTGCAACATGTGTATCTAGGACTATTTACTCCTACCTAGGTATGAAACCTACGAATTTGCTACGTTAACGTTATTGGATCCGTTGCAAGCTTCTGATTGCGAAACATCTTACCTACAATAATCGATATATTGGTCACATTATGTTGCAATGGCAACCAGCCACATTAACTTGAGCTATTAAATAGTGCTGACATTATGAGAATAATATATAGGCTTGACCTTGCTACCGGTCAAGATGATTTGGTTAAGTACCTACTTTTGAAGGCAAAGCAAAAATTTTGGGTGTTCGATACTAAAAAGTAATATGTATTACTTTTATCAACAATCACCTATATTCATACACCTATAAATAAAGGCGATTTTCGCATTTACTTCATTACAGTACTTGTAATAAAAAAACAACATACACATTTAGGATATAAACCTATAACACCCTGATTTATCTAAAATTCTCATCACTTCCGATAACGTGATAACGCTGTTCAGTACAGTCTCCGTGTGGTGTAATTATCTACGACTTCCTCGCTACCAGTCACTCCATCGGTATCAAAATGTTAGTAAGTATATTTATTTACATCCTAATTTTTTTTTTTACGTGTTCCACTGACTAAACCGTATTAGTCCCTATATGAAAACTATGTCCCGAACTATGTCTAAAAAATATGTTCCAGTCACTACATTTATCTAGTATAGTAATTACAATACGGTGTATAAATCGTTTAGGTTAAATGTATAAGACTGGTATAAAACTATGTTATTATTATTTCAGGTCTGACTCCGAGTTTGAATTCTCTGGTGTACCTATTGCTGTGCAGTCGAGTAAGAAGCAAAAGACTCCAACCAGCTCCAAACGCAAAGCATCGAGCTACGTTGAGGAGACAGTTAGGTAAGAATACAATACATCTATAGTTTATTATAAATGATTGTACACTTTACACATCGTTTCAAATGACGATTCCCTCGATGTAATCAAGCTGTTGATGAAAATCTTGGAACATTGAAAGAGATAACAACTGTTTATTTGTTTGTTTCATAACTAAAAGTTGTTTATTCGTCTTAATAATTCAAACCATAGGTTTGACCCTTAAACCTTATTTTCTATAGCCTAAAGCCGGGGCCGCTGCACCATGTTACGCGTGTTACAAAAAACGTAACACTTAAATATAATAAAAGTGGGACATGGTATAACACGTTAGGTACTTGTTATATAACGTTACGTTACGTAACACGTAAAGTGTTAATACCACTCCCCATTTTTGTTTTAATAACGTGTTACATTTTTTGTAACACGCGTAACATGGCGCAGCGGACCCGGCTTAACATTGATCGTTACGGTAAATGTTTACATCCAGGGAAAAGTTTACTGGAATAGAATTAGTCTCGTTATATTATTCGTTGTTACGTTGTCGCGTCATTTGACTCTAGCACACCGCTGAGTCATTGAATCGTTGATTACATTGCAGGCATGTACTCGTAAAGGTTAACATGCTGTCGACTGTTTACTTTGCATCTTACTAGTCGTGGGTTCGATACCCGCTTCGCGTAGTATTTTTGTTTTCCATGTAAGATATGCTTATTAAGAATCACTTGGGATATTTGCTTATTAAGAATGACATATATGGGATAGATCAAAAGTAGATATGTACCCTTCATATTAAACTATCATCCACTTCATACTCGTTCAATGTATGTGTATCTCCTATAGATAGCCTACCCAATCGGAATATAGGTATAAGTTTATGAAGGTACTTATGTTTTAAAATATATTGTTCACTTTTACAGGTCTGCAAGCACCTTAAAGAAAAAGACGGTGGGAGATCTTTTCGGGATTTTGCGAGACGCAGAGAAGGTCGCTAAAGCGACTCCCGAGCAGCACCAACTGGGGTCGAGTCTAGTGACGCGGGTCGCCAATGGTCACGTTCGTCGGACAGCAACGACGGAAGGAGAATTCTATATAGAATTGAAGGTCTACAACACTACCGATGCTGCAAGTACCAACGTTCAAGAGAGGTGGAAAAAAGCGTTGATGGTAATAAAATTGCAGACTGATACGGACACACCGCACTGGGACGTATTACAGAAATTTATTAAACAAGTTTATTCACTGTATGATAATAGTGAGGCGAGTTTTTTTAGTGATAAGATAAATATAAAATAAAATTCCTTTAATTTATAATAAACATATTATTTTGCTACTTACCTATTTATTTTTGTGTCTAAAACCTAAATTTTAATTATCTGTTTCCTGGTCAATCTTACTACTTTTTATTTACAATGCCTTATTGCATTACTTGCAAAACTCTTGTCAACCCAAAAAGTTGGGTGGGTCATATGCGCAGCACTGACCACAAAAGCAAAGTCGCAACTCATCATTTGTCAGAAGATGTTGAGGTTCTGACCTCTGCATTCCGTAATCGTATTGCAACTTATAAGATACAGGCTAACGGTGATGGTCAGCACTCAATTGAAACCTTTTTCGAGTCTATCCATAATAAATTAAAATCTCTGATTGATATTTCATTGAAAAAACACGTTTGCATAAAAGTCAATGTTGAGCTTTTTTCATTTTTCCTTATGTACAAAAACGATTTGCAAGAACTAAAATCGTTTGGCACGAAAAACATTACCATACACATGAACCACAACTTCAATTCCATTTTTTCAGAAATCATAAATACATTGAAAAAAAAGCTTGAAGAGTTTCAAGAGCGAGATAGCGGTTGGACATTTTTGAGTAACTCTCATTTGGAAATCAATGTAAATAAATATCAACCATTGAGTGGGTCATCGTTTATAGATTTACCAAAATTTATAAAAAACAAAAAAGCATGTTTGAATATAAAAAATGATGATCCTTATTGTTTTCTTTGGTGTGTTACAGCTGCTCTATTCCCTTCAAAGAGCCACCCCGATCGTGTCTCGTCTTATCCCGATTTTCGCGATATTTTTAACACTCAAGGCTTATCATATCCAGTAACTTTTTCTGACATCCCGGTGTTTGAAAAAAATAATCCAGATATCGCTATTTTTGTGTATGGCTTACAAGGCAAAAAAACTGTTGTAGGTCCACTATACAGATCAGAGTCTTCCACTGCGAAAAATATCGTTCATCTGCTATTTCTCGAGAATGATGAGGGCTCTCACTTTTGTTTGATCAAAAACCTTCCCCGTCTGGTTAGAAGCCAAATATCTAAACACCATCAGCAACTGCATTTTTGCTCATCATGTCTGTTATTTTTTAAAACATCTAATGAACTAGTCATTCATGCATGTGGTGGTATTGCTACAGCTCTTCCTAACCAAGGGTCGGTTCTTCAATTTAAGAATTACGAACGAAAACAAAACATACCCTTTATCATTTATGCTGATTTTGAGACTATGCTTCAACGTCATCTGGGGTGTGAAGCAGACCCTAACATTGCGAGCACTAGCCTGCTACAACAACATGTGCCCTCAGCGTTTGGTTACTATATTGTTTGTACAGTGGATGCCAAGTATAATCGCTACGTCAGCTATCGGGGATCAGACTGTGTATCAAAATTTGTAGAATGGTTGTATCGAGACATGAAGCAAATACACACTATTTTAAAAGCTAATATTAAAATTATATTCACGGATAATGATTCACAAAATTTTGAAAATGCTGTCCGCTGTCATATTTGTGATAATCTTTTAATATTTGACAAGGTTCGAGACCACTGTCACATCACTGGTCACTATCGGGGGGCAGCTCACAAGCATTGTAATTTACAATTTAAACTACCAAATTTTGTTCCAGTTGTTTTCCACAATTTGTCAGGCTACGATTGCCATTTATTTATCAAAGAACTAGGCGAGGCGCCTGGTCCGATTAGAATAATACCTAAAACAAAAGAAAACTATATTTCTTTCACGAAGTATATACCATTATCGAAAGATGAAGGTATCCAACTTCGATTTATCGATTCATTTAAATTTTTAGGTACCAGTTTAGAAAAACTCACGAAAACAATGAAGGTGGAGGAATTCTCGTTGTTGAAATCATTTTTTGCAAATGACACTGAACTCAAATTACTCACTCGCAAAGGTGTTTATCCATATGACTATATGTCACATTGGAAATGCTACGAAGAAAATTCCCTCCCACCCAAATCTGCTTTTTATAATACTATCAGTGGTGAAGAAATTTCTGATCAAGATTATGAACATGCCAAGTCAGTATGGTCAACTTTCTCCATTCGTAACTTAGGTGAATACACTGATCTATACGTTAAAACAGATGTCTTGCTACTAGCCGATATTTTTGAACATTTCCGCAAAACATGTAAACGATATTATCAATTAGACCCGGCATTCTACCTCACAGCACCCAGCTTATCATTTGATGCGATGCTTTTGAAAACTAAGGTCAGATTAGAATTGCTTAGCGACTTAGCGATTATTCGGATGATTCAGGATGGAATACGGGGTGGTGTATGTATGTGTTCCAAGCGACATGCGAAAGCAAACAATAAATACATGTCTGAGTACGACCCATCACGTCCCGAGTCCTTCATAACGTATATTGATGCTAACAATTTATACGGCTTCAGCATGTCTCAAGTATTACCTTTGTCAGATTTCAGATTTTTGGAACAGTCTGAAGTGAATACCATTGATATCACATCAGTTCCTGATAATGCATCTTTTGGTTATATTCTTGAAGTGGATATTATTTATCCCACACACCTACACGACTATCACAATGATTTCCCATTTTGTCCTGAGCGATGCATACCACCCGGTGGAAAGAGTTCGAAATTAATCCCTAACCTATACGATAAATATCGATATGTTATTCATTATGTGCATCTTAAAACATGCTTGAAACATGGATTAATACTAAGAAAAATCCATAGAGTCATTACTTTTCGTCAAAGTGCTTATCTCAAACAATACATTGAACTTAATACAAAACTGAGGCAACAAGCCCAATCAACTTTCGAACAAGACTTTTTCAAACTCTTGAACAACAGCATATTTGGAAAGACTATAGAAAATACTGAACACAGAGTAAACGTCTATTTGGTAAATCAATGGAGCGATAGTCAAAACAAAACGAAAAAATGCACATCGGCAGAAAAATTGATAGCCCGTCCAAACTTTCACAGTGCTTCAGTTTTTTCCGAAAATTTGGTTGCCATCCAAATGAAACCAGAACGTGTGGTTTTAGATAAACCTATCTACATTGGGTTTACTGTTCTTGAGTTATCCAAAAGCCACATGTATGACTTTCATTATTCAATTATTAAACCTATGTATGGGAAATATGTTGAGATGTGCTATACTGATACGGATAGCTTCATCTATCATTTGTCCACAGAGGACTTCTTCCTAGATTTGAAATACCGTTTACTACCTTACTTTGATACGAGTAATTACGATAGTAATAATATACATCAAATTCCATTAAAAAACAAAAAGATTCCTGGGCTATTTAAGGATGAAATGGGTGGTGAAATTATTACAGAATTTGTAGGATTACGATCAAAACTGTACTGTTTCAAAACTTTAGAAAAAACTGTCAAAAAGGCCAAAGGAGTAAAAATGAGCGTTATTCGCGGTCTTAACTTTAGTAATTATGAGCAGACCTTGTTTGAAGGTAATGTGCTGCGCAAGAGAAATATCTTGTTTAAATCGATAAAACATGAAATATTTACGCAAAGTGTCAACAAAATAGCTCTATCGAGAAATGATGATAAACGTTTGATTCATCGGGATCAAATCTCAACTAAAGCGTGGGGCCATACCTCAATATTATGAAAATAAGATAGTAAAATTGACCATGGGATAAAATTTAAAAATATGTAATCAAAATATCGTGATATGATGTATTTCATAGATCTGTTTCAGTCTTAGATGCTATGTGTATGGATTGCGGCTGCGGTAACCGCCGCGATAGAGCTAGTGTGGAATAAGCTTAATATTATGTTTTCGTTCTTATGCTCTTCAAGTTAAAGCTAAAGCTCTTTAGGTATGTTAAGAATAGCGTATTTATTTAAGTGAACTAATAATGTAATGAATTAAAATAGATAGGTACTTAGTTATAAAAGTGTTATGTACTATAAGCTAATAAGTATAGTTTTGGGTGAATAAATTGGGTTATACTACCAGCTTCTTTTATTTCCATGACCTAACATTGTTACCTAATGTTACAAAAACAAAAGAATATGTAAGTATTGTTAGTTCCTACATATCTCAGAAATTTTTGCTATAGACATAGTCTTGAGCGCGGTGGGATGAGGAGAGCTAAACTATATTCAATGAAGTTTTGATTTCGTGTCTACTGAAAGTATGACAGCTCCCTGTGGGAATCGAGCCCACGACCTCTGCAATAGTAATCAAACGCTATCATCACTAGACCGACGAGACAGTCAAAAGTAGGTCAAGTCAAGGTGTTAGCGATGTTGCAAACAGCAAGGGAGGCGCATCGATGTTGCATAGCGCGCAAGGGTTCAATGACTACTATTTACTTAGTCAGCAATGACATACTTGATTCAAACACATTCGATATTGATAATGCTGACTACGAATTCGAGCTCGCTCACTCTTATATGTATTAAAAGAGACAGGATTAATTTTCTAGAGCGATCGAAACGTATGAATAGGTAAGTTACACTCATCTACAAATCCAGTTTTATATTTGGTGGTTCAGTAATTTATTGTTACTGCATCGTTCGAGCCAACTAGAAGATCAGCAGACGTGAAAACATGTCGATTTCGGTAAGCATTATTTTTTTCCATCCAATTTATATTACACAGTTTGAAATAGGTTTGAATATTTTTAATAATTTTTTTTTTTGTTTTTTTCAGATTTTAGGCGAGACTGATCCGACTGACCCTTACTACTACGCGCAAAATATTTTGAGTGGGTTCGATAGTGATGTCGAAGAAATACGAAACCCGGCTCCATCAGACGTGGGGAAGCGGAAAAGTAAGACTTCAAGGAAACGGGTTGCAAAGGACTCCACGTCTACATCATATGTGGTTAGCAAGGCGGCAAGAAGAGGAAATCGGTTGATAAAAATAGAAGTATTCGACTTAAATGAGTGTAAGGACACAAACAGTGAAAGTGCGGTGTTAAGTGCCCAATATGTTGTGATAGATCCTGTAGACGAAATAATGGACATGGTGGAAAACGTAGTTAAGAACATTTCTAAAAATATGTGCAATAGTTATTAATTTCGTTTTAAATTAAAAATTAATTAAATAAAACATGTTTTCTTTTTTAAATACATTTACATTTATTTCTTACTTTCAATAAAAAAGTTACATAAATACTTGCTTATTCTAAATAAATTCTATAACATTATTTTCATAAAACCATTTCTTGACACATAGTACATTTTTCAACGCACATTGTTTGTGGTGAGAAAAACACGTAAAATTGCATACACTATATTTATCATGCAGGTATTTTATATTAGGACATTGATTTTCCTCGATATTAATAACACAACAATCACCACAAAGTTTATTTACCCACATGATTTTTTCTAAACCTTTTACAAAAATTTTCTTATTCCTCAATAAACTATAAATTAACCTATGAAATTCGCGGTAGTCAATAAAACCTTCACGCCAATAAATTCCTCTATTCTTTTCCAACCAAACAACTTGCTTTTTTTCGCTATCTGATAAAGTAGAAAATGGATAAGGAGGTTTTACCAAGTAGACCATAGTAAATTCTTTAGTAGCGAGAGCAAACTCTTTAATAATAAAATTATTTTTATAATCTCTAAATCCTTGTAAATCTACAAAAATATGTTCAGAATTCATGTTATTTTTTTAACGATGTTAGAAAGTGGTTTATATTCGATTACACAATCGTTTAGTATGAGGCAGTAAGCAGAAGTTTGATCTGGTATTTCTAAATCACTCTCTATTTCTACTCTAACATCAATGGGACCTGTCTTCAGGGTCTCATTTTGCCTGCAGCAATCTATTACAAATAATGGTGCTTTATCTTTGAAATCCTTCAGATTTAACAACGGCTCACACCGACGTCCATAGTAAGACTGTTGGAATCTAGCGTACTGCTCATATAATATCATATACCTTTCTTCAGTAAACTTAATATTGAGACTTTCATATGGAAAGTAAGTTGAATTTAAAAAAACCTTGACATCACGTACATAACAATGATCAAAGTGCGACATGTCTTTCATACCTAAACTTTTCCGATTAGTTTGTAAACCAATAATCACATAACGTGGTTTCTCTAATTGAGATGTGGTTTTTATAGACCAAGTATGTTTTGTAGTCTGTGGTAAAAGAGGGTATTCATAGAGATCCCAATTCCTAAATGCTAAACTGATAGGTCTATCTTTCTCCAAACATCTCAGCAAGTTAACTCTTTCACGATCAGATACTTTTATATGCGGTACTCTCCATACAATTTTGTTAATGGTTATGTCATCTAACACTTCATTAGTGGTTAATTTAATAGAATTAAGGTTTGTATTACTACGCAAAAGAACCAGCTCATGTTTACAGTTCATTATTATTTTATTATAATCTTCAGCGAAACCTAAAACTTTATTCAATGGGATACAGGCGGAAAAATTACCAGTAGTATTTTTTATTCCATCAATGTCCCACCCCCATAGCCGTGACATTTTTGATTCATTTTCATTCATCGAGAGCAATGATTTAATAGTAGTTGTGATCCCAGCATTTTTTATCCTATCAATTTCTACGCCATTTAGTTCATATCGAATGTCTTGGAAAAGAAAAAGCGCTGCATTATTCACCAACTCAATATTACTCACTCTCTCTTTTTTATCGCCATTTGGACGGTGCACTGTGATAGAACCTTCGATGTATAGTGTACTCTGTGACGGTAAGACGTATAAGTCTTGTTGATTGATGGGAATGCGTATTTCATCGTTTTTGTTAAAACTATTAATGTAGGGCTTATACGAATGGATTTGGTAGCTTTCAATGCTGTTGTCGTAGGCGAAAGAATCCAAGATATTTAAGATATTCATTTTATGACTTTTAAGTATCTGAGAAATTGTTTATTTTCCTTAGTCAGTTTTTTCTTTTTAGCAGGTGGTTTCTGTTGCGGTGGATGTGTTGTACTGAGATCTTTGGTTTCGGGTACCAATGTTTTATTTATGAAATCTATCATTTTCGTCTTAGGTGTAAATATAACTGTAGTTCTTCTTGTCGTAGATTTATAAGGTTGTTATTTGCATCCAAAATCCTTATATTAATCTCGCTAACTGTATTTTGATTTACTGGGAAATATATCAAATTTTTTGGGATTTCTATAATCCTGTACCCTGGCGGTACATTAGGTGCAAATTCGTAAATTATATGGCTAGGCTTCCCATTTATGTACGATCCGCTCACGATATCACATTCTATTCGAACGATGGTTGTTGGTAGAATGTTTACAGGGAAGAGAGACTCATGTAATATATTAGCTTTAAGAGTCTGATTTCCAAAACCCAATATCCTTCCGATTGAACCGGATTTCTCAAAATGAATATCTTTTGAACAAATTATTTTTGTGCTCAAAGTGTTATTGTTACATATCAAATTAAACGTACAGTCTACTAAATTTGTTTTTAAAAAGTCATTTATATCTAATAGCTCGTATGATCCTTCGGGTATTTCAATCATTTCGTTGTCGCCATAATGAAATTTGTTGTTGTAGCATTCTATGTTAGGAATCGAATTAAACGTCGAAAAAAAGATCAGCCCACATTCATATTCACCATCAAGCTGCAGAGCCGGCGAATAAAATGTTGACAAAGCTGGTTTACAACCGGTTATTGATAGCGTGAATGACATCGTAATAATGGTGAGAATAGTTTATGATTTCTTAATATAAATGTTTCAACCAGAATGTTTTTAAAAATTTTATGCATAAATGACCGCAATTATAGGTGTTGTTTTGTTGATAGTTCATATAACTATAATAAACGTTAGTGTTTTTTGTTAAGTACTTGATTAATTCTACAGGTGGTTTTAAACCATAACTATCAAAGTACACGCTGTAATTATTTATCTTAATGTAGGCTACCCAGTGAGTTCCCGGATTTATTGAATTATCTAGATTCAGGATAGCGCACTCGATGTTATTTGATTTGCTTGGTAAAGTGTCTCTCATATAGACACCTCGAAAGTATGGGATGTCCCGAGTATAATATATTAAATCTATATTACTCAGTGCTCGTCTGGGTAACCTTTTAACTAGTTTTTTGAAGAATGTACGCACAATCCCTTACCTGTCTTGTATGGTTTGATGTATAAACCTTTGCCTAAGGAGATCGATTCCATCATTTTATTGTGACGCACGGATTCAGAAAGATTTTTTTGGGCTGACTTGTAATCATTAACTGCTTTTGCTATTCCACCAATACCTCCAGCTAAAGAACCCAATGCTGATAGACCAGCAAAAATAGGAATGAGTGGAAGTATTCCTCCAGTTTTAGGGATGGGAATAATTCTTGGCAGCTTCATATTATTTTTCTTATGAAATATTTTTTTTGCTGCTAAGTATGCAAACTGAATAGCATCTTGAATATTTTTAGGTTTCTTTTTTTTCAGATGCGATTTTAATTTAGCCATAGAAGTTTTGAATGATTTAATTCCAGCACCCGATTTAATTTTTGCTTTCATTACTTTATTCACCAACCATGATGCAACTTTTTCACCTCTGCTAGCATCTTCTGATTTTAATCGTTGCTTTGCCATCTTTCTTAGCTCTAAGTCAGCCTTATGCCGATCTTCTAAACTTGAATACTTTGAATAAGCTATGTCGTGCAGCATACAAGCGCTGTCCAAAGGGTTTATGCCTTTATCGCCTCTTTGCAAACGTTCTTGTAATCGAGTACCTGGACCGCAGTAGTTGTAGCCTGGTAAGTGTAACTCTATTGGTAAATTATTGATTAAAGTATTGAGAAGTCCTTTCCCTTTCATAACTAACGATGTAATGAAAAATAAGTTAACTAATCTGTAGTAATATACTTCAATGCTTTATTATAGCACTTTTATTAATCCAACTATTTTCCTCTTGACCTAAGCCGAGCCATTTAACAAGATATTTGTTTCCCTTTTTTTTAATTACCTTCTCAACTAAATAAATATTGGGACAGCTAGTTTTTTGCAGTTCGTGTTCGTAAAAACAACCTTTTATTGGTATACAATGTTGATCTCGTATGTAATATGTTGTGGGTATAGATTTTATTACTTTTACAACAGTGAATAATTCGGTAGACCAGTTTGGTGTATATCCTTTTTGAAAATCTCCTTTGTGCTTGCTGATACGGACAAAGTCTCCAACACGAAATTTAATTTTCTTTGCAGGTAAGGAAGGTTGTGATTTGTTTATATTACATGCAACGAGTGATTCATTTAACTTGTTTATTTCAGACGGCATATGTTTTGTAGTGCGATGCATAGTATTATTATAGCTCTTAACTATATCACATAAAGGTTCTCCAATCCACTTATAATTTCCAAACAAGCTAAAATGTTTAAACAACTTGCTCTTCAAAGTTCTTATTAATCTTTCTACTATAGACGCTTTTTTTGTTGAATAAGTTGAATAATGATTTATTTTCCATCGGTTCGTAAGCTTCTGAAAAACGTCATTGTGAAATTCGGTACCCTTGTCGGTTTGTAAATTAGCAGGTGATCGGCCTTCTTGTAAAACCTTATCAAACGCTAGAGACACCTCAGTTTTTGTTTTATTCTTTAATGGAGCGATCCATGCGTATTTAGAAAAAGCATCGATGACTACTAAAATAAATTTGAATCCTTTGTTAACCTTCTGATAGTTTTGCATATCAATCAAATCGGCTTGCCATAAATCATCAATCCCTTTTAAAATAACAGAACGACGTGGGAAATTTCTTCTAGCTGCTTTATGGATTTCATTTACAACAGATTGTTTGCTCATGCTGGTTTCGATGAGTCTCTGAGTGCTACTATATGATCTTTAATAATATTACTCGCTTCTACCTTTGAACACTTCTCATCTAACTGTTTCTGTAGCAGTTGTATTTGAGTTTTTATACTTTTAAGTTCATTAATGAAATCTTGTTTTTTACAATATAATTTATTGTTTTTTTCTACATACTCCTTGCTAACAGCTTCATCTGCTGCTACAGCTAACGGTAATCCTCTCAATATACATTGTTTTAAGTCGTAAACTCCTGACTCATTTTTACTTAGCCCTGTGTTTATAGGAACCAAATTTAATGGATCTGACACACGCAGTCTTTTATGAACATGATGTCCAAATTTATCTATATTCATCTTGTAAATAGTGTGAAGGTTAGAGTAGAAATAAAATAAAATATAGATTACATAAGTATTTATTCATTTTATATCACACCACGTTTTTTCAGTTCTGTTAAAACTGATACAATTTCATCATCTAAGCCAGTATTACCGGCATCTTTCGAAGCTATTAATAATTTCAATGTTTCAACTAATTCGTTTGGATCATTCCAAAAAATGTAATCTACTTTGTTATCAACTTTTTTAAGCAATGATAAACCCTTTCCTTTGGAAACATTGGCGGAACATAATAAGGGTTTTACAATTTGTAAATACTTAAATCCTCTGTTGCTATTGATTGGTTGATTGGGATCATATTTACGTCGATGAGCGTTTGTGCTTATTAGTATAAATTTATAATTCCTTTTATCATCTTCAGTGATAATGTTTAGATCAGGATTTTTTTTGTAAAGTAATTCACTGAGTCCATTAGTTTTGACATACGAATGACCTGCTATTTCAAATGCATCATTAGTTATGGAGAGCGGTGCTGATCCTATCATAGGTTTTCCATTTTCCAATCTAATTCCATAAGGTACATCTTTGAATACTTCTGATGATAAAGACCATGACGATAAAGACTTTGCATTTGGTGTTGAAGCACCATCCGAATTTGTTTCAAAAAATATGTCACTCATGTTATTTCTAAGACTTTGATTCAGTTCAGAGTCACTTATGTTATCATCGCTGTTACTAGCATTCGATACCTCTTGGAGTGATTCCCTTGAAGAGCTAATTTCAGAAAATTTTCGTTTCTTCGTAGGTGTAGACTGTCGTGCTAAATGTTCAAGCGAATCAACATCTTCATTACTTAACTGTTCTTGATACGGGGTTCTCGTTAGCTGTTTAAGTGGATCTGTTACTGGTTTGAACATAGTTTCTAATGCCAACTCAGAATCCATTTTAGTATTTTTCATGTTTTGAACCTTCTTTTTAACAGCCTCAGCAGACTTAATTATTTGTTGTTTAATTGATTTTTCATCACACATTTTTTCTTATTTTACAACTACTCGCATATAAAGAAGATAAGAAAGTGGCTTCTGATTTAAAAAAAACGGCATTTATGTATCTCACTCGTCGAAAGTAATAAAGGTGTCGAATTTCATTCTGTAGCATCCGTTATTTCTTTGACAGTCTTTATTAATCACTAAATAGCTAAATGTATCTTTCCAAACTTGTGAACAAAGTTCGCGAAATTGATGCCAAGGCATATCAGTGTTCACATGTTCATCATAAATATGACGTAAGTTAATATCATCCTGTTTGAATATGATGAGTAGATTTGCATTGTCGCGAACCAGTTGTTTTGGGACTTTGCTATAAGTTTGGTTCAAATAAAAACAGTCTATATTTTTATGTCTACCCATGGCAAAGTAATCACGAATGTTATTTTGATTTTCACAGGCAACATCGTCGAAAATAATGACAGAATTTTGAGACGCTAAGCTTGGATTTAAGACTTCTTTGTTATCGCGATATTTATAATAACGTATTCCTGGAACGAGATTCATTACCTTCTCTAAAAATATGTATTTTGGTTGATACAACGTTTTCGAATAAACGTACACGTTACGGAAATGTAAACCATTAGGATGTAAAAGTAACCCAAGGACTAAGTTTGTTTTTCCGCAGTTAGACGGTCCGCAAACTATACAACGGATGGTGTTTGGTAAAAGCTTTCCGTGACGATATGTATTTTTTTCAGATCCTACATCAATATTCTCAAGATTTAGTGATGTAGGTTGTTTAACAAATTTCATTTTTGGAGAAATATGTTACCAGTGATGTCCTCATTACTGAAATGCGATCATCACGATTAAACTTCAGTATTTATCTGTGTTACTAACATCATTTCATTTCCTGCCGCAAGTAAAATTCAGAATCAATCAATATTATTGGGTATTCTGGAACAGATGTAATGAGTTTGAGTGAACGACAAGCCGCGCCAACCGGCGCGGTGCGTCGTGAGCTCAAACGAATGGAAGCTGGTCCAGAATGCCCAATAACATCCTACTTACGTACATTTGCGAATTTGCAGTCGCAATACCACACGCTAACGGTGAAGGAAAACATCGTGAGGAAACCCGCGGCTTGGTGGCTCCACACGTAAAAGCAGAATTACTAACTATTAAAAATAACATAAAGTCTTCTTTCAGCAAAATAACCTATCTACGATATTTAAGGTACTTTCCAATTATGTCCCGTAACTTTGGGACGCCCTGTATATACTATCGGACACTCGTAGCCAGCTTATGACCTAGTCAACCCACGTCATTGGTATCAATTACTTCAGTTAAGCAACAACAGGCGCGGTCAGGTGCAGTATGGATGACCGTCCCGTGACCACCGCTAGTGGCATTTTCGAGCGCTTCCGAGCTTCGCAAGGCTCATTAAGTCTTTGGTGCCGGCTGTCAGGTAAAGTCAGTCGTTAAACCATGTCAGAGGTTTGATAACTTCTGACAGTAAGGCCCGCCACTGTCTTACAATCCACCACCAACCCGGACTTGGCCCCCGAAGTGGAGTACGGCTTAACCTTCCTGCGATGCAGGAAGCGACCCGAGCTCCAGCAGTGGGGACTTACAAGGGTTGATATCGACTAGCGGACCCAACAGACGCTGTCTTGCATGCAGCGCCATCTGCCGGACTGAATGGTGAATCTAAACTATCAAGGGCGCCAACCAAACGCATATAAAAACTCTTCAAAAATAAAAAAAATCATTCAAAGTCCAGCCGTTTAGGTGGAGCTCAGCGTACACGTATAGTAGAATTATAATATATAAAATCTTTAAAACTCTTTTAATAATTTACAGTCATTTCTGCTGTCTCGGATGCCCAGTTAACATTATTGTAAAAACCTATTTAGAGGCTAAAAATTCCACCCATGCCGGGATATGAACCCGCGACCTCTGGCTATCCGTGCCAGCGCTCTATCCAACTGAGCTAATGGGCGACTCACCGACATCAGTGAAATTTCGACCCTCTTTACACTATTCTCTGTATTACGTACAGGCAGCGACATCTGGCTTAAGTAAATTGCATCACTTACAGCCCCGACTATCTACTTTGCAGTTAGGTTTTCGTTTTTTAAGTCCTGGGATGGTGTTACTACGTTCAAGGCTGTACGTTCTTAAAAAAGTGATCACAAATTTTATTTCTTTCTCAAAAAATGTTTTATAAAACAATTTTTATTACATTGGTGGCGCTAGTTGTATAAGACAACATAACAAAAGAATATTTTTTATTGTACACCAGAGTACATATTATAAAACTTATAAAGATACAGAGTACAATTGGCGGCCTTATTGCTGATAGCTAATTCTCCCAGGCAACCTAATACGTACATACACACTCGTACATACCCCAAAGCACATCAAGCTTTTTTTACAGTATCGTAAATTTTTAGATTGTGCGAGGGAGCAATATTTTTTAATTTTTTTTATTTATTTATTTCTACTAGTTTACATCTATCATTACACGCTTATACCTAATGCGATAGATAAAACAACAATAGGTGATAAATAATTAAGTGATAATAGCAATAATATAAAGGTTGATCCGTCGTCGAAGGCACATACGATAACAAAATATTAACAATAAACCTAACTATCTAGTTTTTATAGGATAGCACTTGTAATGTTATTCTTATGAATTCACTCAAATTTGGGAATAGTCCCAAAATGCCTTCTCTAATGTCAAATCTAGGTTCAATTCTTACATCCGTAGCTTTCAAGAGAACTTCGCGCTGTTTGAACCGCGCTCGCTATACAATCCACGGTGTCTTTGACTCGAGCTGAATGTTTGGGACGTTTGAGTTTTACTTACCTCCTTGATGTTTATGTCAGTGTTTCTGGAGTAAAACAAGCGGGAAACTGTGAGGAAACCTGAGTTTCTGAGTTGTTATATACCTTATTTTTTATATGAATAAATAAATACATAATTTATATATAAGATAAGAATATTCTTTATTTTTTTACCAGGAAAAAACAAACAAAAAAATAATTACAAAGATACAGTACAATTGGCGGCCTTATTGCATATATACATACACAAATACTCGTACGTACATACAAACATACATATTAACTTGAAAAGCCCAATCAGCGATGGTCACGCGTAGTTCGTTGTCTTAGAGAGAGAGAGAATATTCTTTTCATCCCACCATTTTGGAAAGAGTATTTTAAATCTTCAATATCTGAGTGGAAAAGTTTATTCTCTAGAGGATAAAGTAAATTGAATTTAGAACATCGTGTGCACTAAGTTTGTGAATTAAAAAAATATTCACTCAATTTAAATAACTGTAGCAACGTTACTTTAAAATTTTCTAAATATACCTTAGTATTATTTTGTTATAATTTAAAGATTATTCTGTAATACTTACCTGTCATAATGTAGTAATTAATACCTAAACTGAAATAAAAGTGTACCTATCTTGTGATTGCAAACGTTTTTTTTTGCATTTAGTCATTTCCTCGCTGAGGTGGAATGAAAAGTTACGTGTTACCGTCGAGTGCAAAGATTTTTCACCTCGTGCTCTTTTGATTCCCTCGCTAACGCTCAGGGTTCTAATTTAGAATCACTCGCTGCGCTCGTGATTCAATTTTAGAATCCTTCGCTTGCTCGGTCATCAAAATTGAACACGCGGTTAAAAAGCAACTTTGCACTCTTGTATAACAAATAACTATTATTGTACACCAGGAAAAAACAAACAAAACATAATTACAAAGATACAGTACATAGTGTAATATACTCGTATATATATTAGCCCATCAAAGCAAATTTCGTTCTCACAGGAACTCGCTAAACATTGATTTTTTCGACCTTTATCACCATCAACCCATTATGGAGGAGGGTATAGGCCATACTCCACTACGGGGACCAAGTCCGGATTGGTGGAGGCTTGCAAGACTAGTGGCTGGTCATACTGTGAGAAATTTTCAAGCCGCCCTAAGGCCTCTGACTTGGCTTAACGACTGCCATCTATCCACGGCAGCCGGCACCAACTGCTTAACGTGCCTTGCGAAGAGCGGAACGCTGGGAAAAATGTCACTAGACGGTTTACCCATCCATGCACTGAACGCGCCCTGTGTTGCTTAACCTTGATTCTCGACCTTATGCCCACAGAAAGTGTAGAAAGGTACTAGAAACTTTATCAACAAACGTTTTTCAAAGGCAAGCAATGATTGACTACTACCATAGATGAGCAGAAAGATAATGGTTTCCGAAACGTGTGAAGTATCCAATTTGTCTGTTGAAATAAATAGCCGTCACGATCGTGACCTTGAAACAACAATAAAATCGCTTTTCAGAACTTAAATCGATTTGTAGTTGGACCAGGTGTTCTTAGTACTTTGACTTTGTCTATTGAAAATTACACGAGGAATATGCCTTAATGATGTAATTTTACATGGAAAGATTCAAAGTACTAAAAACTCATTTCATGGTAAACGAGCATGCCAAAGATAACAGAAGTAAAAATAAAATATTTAGATTTGTTTATGTACGTATACAGAATCTAGCATTATTTCATTTACAAATTACCTATACCAAATATCAACGATGAAAAACGATCCCGTCGCAAATACCAAAATTTTGTTTGTAACAGCTGAGGTTTTTTGTGTGATTTTAGAGTCTGGACAAAAAAATCATTTACACTGTGAAACATACCTTTATCAAAAGTTTACTTATTTTATAGGTCCCTAAGATAGACACACGCCTTCTCTCACAGAGAGAGCGAAAGAGCGAGTGCATTGGCAATTTATAACACTCTGACCTTAGCGAACTACACATGATGATCGACAGGCTAAGAAGGAGATGTGGCGAGCATAATTTTGTCAACTCTGCGCGCGCACTGCAAACTCCAACATTCCTGCATCGCGCAATCAAAGTGTTTCAATGACATACCATAAACCTCTTATATAACGTCCGACTAACGATAGTTGGACCAGCCGTCCCCAGGCATACGATCTGCCTGGCGAGAAATTTCCCTTTATAGTGGAAGAGCACGATCACCTTCTCTTCCCTATAGAGATCGCTCTGTTTTATGTAAACACCTCGGACACCGGTGTTGTCGCGGAATGATTTTCATCACATAAGCCCAAAATAAATTAAATTATAATTAAAAAGATTGGTTCACAACCATTTGTTTTTTGGGGAAATACTTGTAATACAACTACTAAAAGGCATATAATATAATATAATATAATATAATATAATATAATATAATATAATATAATATAATATAATATAATATAATATAATATAATATAATATAATATAATATAATATAATATAATATAATATAATATAATATAATATAATATAATATAATATAATATAATATAATATAATATAATATAATATAATACTCCCGAATATTACAATCCCGTTTCTTTTACAATTATGTCGTTCTAAATTATATTTCGCAAAATTGAATTCGTTCGCCAAAAGTATTAAAACCATACGATCCAAAACACTTACGCCCCACACAATAGACCGACCGAAAAAACATAATCACCCTGAATGGTGCCCTACTAACTCACACCATTCAGATTTAACCCGTGTTAACATACGCTACGCTTTCTAGTGAACACAAAATACTACTCTGAAAAGTGCGATAAAAAAAATAACGTTATTTTTTAACACACGTCCCGAAACTGATATTCCGCACTCGTATAACGTCCACTGTAACGTTTATTTATAAGACTGGCAGTTTATTTGTATTTATACTTTTTATTTAAAGCAAAATGAATAGAGAACAGTGCAGCCGCTGGAGAAATGTCAAAATGACTGTAGCTCAGTCCGATGGTGAAGCGGGAAAGTCATCCCTGAACAAAGTCGTCAATCTGACTAAGGAAAAAGGTAAGTGGCTTATTATAGATCCGTTTTGATTGCAAAGCTTTTCATTCGTTCAGTTATTCGAACCACAAAGGACTGCGCGTTATGTCCAATTGCAACGTTTTACGTCACTTAAACAACTAATCTACACCAAACGAACTCTACAACGCTGCCGTTCACTAACTAAAATGCAGCTAAGCCCGAAGTCTGATTGTTGAGAAAACTCCGGGAATATGGAAATTGATATCTTTAAAAAGTCTCGTTAATTCTCAACCTGTTGTTATGGAACTTAAACATCCATCAAGAAAAGAAATTAAAAGGTTTATTCAAAGTGGCGCAGCAACTACGGTTTAGTACAGTCCATTAAAATGCACGTTACAATTCAAAATAGATGTCCATTATAAAATCTAGATAATTTTTGAGAAAAAATGGACAAAAAAACTCCAAACTTAGTCATTCGAAAGTTCTTAATTACCATAATTTACATAATTATTACAAATTATAAAACTTATGCATTGTACTGACTTTAATTCCAGACATCATTGTCACCTAAATAAATGTTTATACCATAGTAGCTCTTTTGGCACAGTGTTCTTAACACATTCTTTAAACCGCATTTCAGGCAAGCTTAATATATCTTCATTACTAAGCTAAGGTAATGGTAAGGTAAGGTCAGATAGGGTAAGAATTTTAAAAACCTATTTAGAGGCTAAAAATTCCATCCACGCCGGGATTCGAACCCGCGACCTCTTTCTATTCGTGCCAGCGCTCTTCCAACTGAGCTAATGGGCGACTCACCGGCATCAGTGAAATTTCGAACCTCTTTACAATACTCTCTGTATTACGTATAGGTTAGGTTTTTAAAATTGTCCTTGGCACGGGTTAGTGCATTAAAAATAATTATATAAGGTAAGAATGTCAAAAAAAAAAATTTATTCTTATTGTAAGTATTATGGTACAGCCGCTATCTCACGCATTAAGCCAGATTCAACTGTGGCTTAACTGCTAATACACTATGTTGTATTTTCGAAAATCATAATGTAACAAACGTCATTATTAGATCGAAAGATAGAAAATGTTAAGTTTAGAAATATTAAATTCAAAAGTAAAAAATCGTCACCTGAGGGCTTGGCTGCGTTTTAGTTACTGGAAGACAGAATGGGAGTATCCACTGGATTGGACATCATAACAGTTAGGTTTTAAGTTCTTCTGCGTACATAACTACATATTTCACACTTCGAAAATGTTAAAATAAGAGCGATGGTCTGTATGTAAATCGTCGTAACTATAAAAGTGCAGTGTTGAAGGAGAACAATTGGGAATGGAATCTTGTTAAGAAATAGAATTTAATTCATTTAATTTATTTCTTTATATTCTTTTGCACTAACCTCTGCTAATGACATTTTTAAAAACCTATTTAGAGGCTAAAAATTCCAGCCATGCCGGGACTCGAACCCGCGACCACTAGCACGGTTAGCCAGAGGTTTTTTTAAAATTATTTATTTGTTCCAAAAGAAATCATACAAGTTGTTTGTTTAATTAGAATTATGCTAGGTTCATTTTTCAAAAATCAAATAGTAGCATCTGTTGCTAAACTAGGCGTGAATCTGAACTTTAGCAAACAGCGCCCCCATCCGGGAAAAATAGAACTAGCTACAAAAAAGTTTAGACCAAATTGAAACATTTTTATTTGTTTGCATTTACAAATTATGACGAAATTAGTACAGAATATGTAGTGCAATCTTTTCTGTTCCAGCTACTAATTAAATCTTATAATTCTAGTATAGAGAAAAGGTGTGTATAGTGTAAAAACCTGTCGTTGTGTAAATGTGTGAGTGAATATTTGTTAGAAAATCTAAATAACATCAAATAAAAGGCTTTTTGGGCGGTGATATGAAGACAATTTCACTTTTTCTTCCACCAAGTAGCGCTAAAAGTATTCCTTGTACTTTTCGAGATATTTCGGAAAATACACCAACTATACCAACAAAATTTGCTAATTTTCCTAGTCTATAAAAGTTGAAATTTAAGTAAACAGTTTTACGGCGACAATCGTACAAAAAAAAGGATATAATTATTTCGTTGCTACGTATTGTTAATCTACAACAATGGACAGAAAATAAATTCTTTTTCTTTTCTATTCCTTGCAGAAAAAAGGAAAGATCAAGCGAAAAATATGACGGAGTGAAATAAAATAAAATTGACACTCGTCATGACAATTTCGGAGCGAAATGTGTTTGGATTTGAATTGCAAAATTCTGCCTCGCTCCTGAACACGAGAGGGTTTATTAATTTTGATGGCAATCCGATTAGCAATTTAAAATTTTTCGCCTTTTAACGGCCTGCCCCTTTTTATTATTCGATGGTAATTCGAAGCTCGCTGACGGTGAAGGAAAATATTGAAAATAGTGTCTGAGGTATTCACATACCTCAGCGCTATAAATTGAGATAGAACTGTCTTACAATCCTCCACTAACCCGGACTTGGCCCCCGTGGTAGGGTATAGCCTGACCTTCTTGCAATGCAGAAAGAGACCCATGGCCCAGCAGTGGGAATATACAAGGGTTCATATGTAATATTATATAGAAATTGCCAAATAATTGATTCCAATCAATTGGTTCGACTAGGCCACGAGCGCTTCACGAGAAGATAAATAATTAATATAAATAAATCAGTCTCGAATAAAGTTTTCGAATGGAGACCGTATATCGGCAAGCGCAGCGTAAGATGACTAACCACAAGATGGACAGACCTCATCCAAGCTGCAGGAAGACGCTGGATGCAAGCCACTTCTAACGATTTACGTAATTCCGATTTTGACGTTTTCGAATGTTAGGCCTACTCCACCACGGGGCCAATTCCGGGTACCAATCTTATTGTTATTTTATTTGCTTTCGTTGTTCTGCCTATTCTTTACCTTTAGTTTCCTTGGTTACTACTATTTATCGTGCGCAGGGTGCGGGCCAGTCGCAACACCATCCTGGCTATGCTCGCCGATAAGGTAGATTGTGCCTACATAAACCATTGTTGCCGTCTTCAAGTGGCAAGCAATGACAGTGCCCTATAGTTATGGTTAATAGAACAATATGTACTAACACTAGAATAAGATTCCTAACAAATCTATATGAATTTTTTATATTTGAAATAAATGAATTGAATTGAATTGAATTTATAAGATTCGGACTCCGTTGATATTCAACGCTGTAGTATGTCTAGTATCCCGCAGCATCGGTCAGTCAAGCTTCCAGCCCTTTTGCCAAGTTGTTACTTACTCTAGTACTTGCTTAAAATATACGACTAATCTCCTAAAAATAATTTAGTGTCTAAGTTTATAAGTGTAAGATATCATTTGTTCTTGGCAATAAATGGTTATTCCTTCAATTATTCAAATATTTTTTTTATGGTAGGTCAGCTGATTAATATTGCAAAACAATGTAGGCAGATTATATTCTTTTTAATGCACTAACCCACAGCACTAATCCGTGCTAAGGAAAAATAAAATGTTTTCTTAAAATGTTCGCAGAGTCAGATAGTAATATATAAAAAAAAAACTATTTGATAATGGAGCCGGTGAGGTGAGATGATTTTTTCGTTCACACGAAAATTAGCTTTGTTAAAAGACATTATTATTGTTAAAAGACATTATTATTATTATTATTATATATAATTTAGATAGATAGACTTTATGGTGTATACAAAAGAGAATTACACAGATATTTCGTGCTATTGCTTGCCTTTCATCCTACATAGTATAAAAAGTATAAAAATTATTTATTACCAACTGAATTAAGTTACATGCATCTGATTAACACTTATAAATCTTTGTTCACATTAAGAACAGAGTTTTTTATAAAGATTTAATTAAAAGCTGGAACATAAAAAAATGCACTGCATATTCTGTACTATTTCATCGTTTTCAATATTACAACAATTACAATTAATTAATGAATATTAACAAATAATTAATATAATATAAAATTACTAACAATACTAACAATATCTGTAATTTTGTCATTTTCTTACCCTAACTTGCACACTAGGATTCCCTGTGTCATGCAAGCTAGTCTCTTCCAATAATGAAACAAAAGACATTTTAGATATTAAACGATAAAATTATACAATAGTTAATTTGAATTAAAATCCTCGGCGAAAGTATTTTTCAATACATGGCCGTAAAATTAAAAATACTGACATGTTATAGGCTTACAATTGCGAAATAACAAAAATTTGATATTTAAAATAGATAATAAAACCCATCTCATGTTAGGATTAGTATAAGACATGTTAACGTTTATAATAATGTACACAAAAATTTGCTTTGTTAAAAGATATTTTAACGTTTATAATATGTTAACGTAAACAAAAATGTGTACAAAAGTCCTTAACCTTTAAGACAACAGGGTTTTTAAAATTTTTACCAAAATGACTACCACCTTTAATGTAAACGAATTCTTTCTCTGCAAAGACTACTATCACAAAACTACCTTCTCCTGTGTATTTTTTTGTGACAGGGACACAGTCCCATCTCATATTTTATCACGCAAGCTTTTGACTGCTTCGTAGAATTAAATATAAAAAAAATACTAGCACAGTTTTAAGCTCAATGCATAAAATATAAAAGTGTCGCAGGTACGCTGTAGCAATCAAAACGGATTTATTGCACAAAACAGGACGAAAAGAACGTACATTTTTCCACCGGTCGTTACCCCTTTTTACAGCGATTTTAATACTTTCCGTTTTAAAATTTAAACTGTGAGTTTTGGAAATAAAACTGTGGACGTTTGTTGCAAATGTTACTTGCGGCACTCATGTATTTTTGTCATTGCTAGAGGCAATTTTGAGCACCATTTTAAAAACGACTTAACTTCCTCAGTCATGACTAAGTCGTGACATTCGTCTCGTTTTAGTAACTTTGTAATGTTTCTATAAAGTGTCACAGGTAACATTTACAAACTAAGAATACACGAAACATTACAGAACAAACAACATTTTTTTCCCAAAAAAAAGAAATAAAGATAAAATAAAATTTATTCATAAACTCATAGGTATGTAGTATACGTAGTTAAGTTTCATAAAATTACGATCTTGCTTTGTATACATGTTTTGGAAATAAGCCTTCATTTTACATAATAATTAATAGTATTTTCAAGATGTGCTAATGTCAGTTTTGTGTGCTTAAAAAAATAACAATAGCATTTTTCACATAAATAAGAGTAAAAATATAGCTTAAACCCGACATTTATCCATATTTGAGATGCTGATCGTCAATATTTTCCGATTCCGATTTCACGCGTTTTGGAGATAAAAGGTCTTGACAGACAGACGGACTCACAACAAAGTGATGAGGGTTTTGTTTTTCCTTCACGGAACCCTAAAAACATAAGTTTATTTTAAGGCCTACTCATAATTTACATGGTACAGTATATAAGATTCGCTGTAAGTAATGGGTACATTTGAGAAAAGATCCACCAATCTACCATAAACTGTATTACTACGAGCATCACGTCTTTAACAAAAAGTGATTTTGATGTAAAAATTGTCTTTGCTTAATAAGCCATACAACGCTTGGCAGCAGATTACAGATATGATTGAAAAATAGTGAAACAAAACAGAAAGTAATACTGTGTAACAAAAACTGGGTTGACATTTTCAAAACACCAATTATAACGACAAGAGCTCTCTTTAAAAGAATCCCTCTCAGAGAGAGAGTATGCGTTTTAATGATTATTTAGTTGACTTTAATTATTGTTTAGTTTTTGGGTATAAAAATGAATGTACCAACTTTAAAAATTCAACACTAAAAATTCTCAATTTTGGAAACACCCCAAAAGCCGTTTGTATTGTACAACCACGGATGTATTTACATCCGTGTGTACTACACACAGATTTAAAAAAAAAATTAGGCTAAAAATTCCACCCATGCCGGGATTCGAACCCGCGACCTCTGGCTATCCGTGCTAGCGCTCTTTCCAACTGAGCTAATGGGTGACTCACCGGCATCAGTGAAATTTCGAACCTTTTTACAAAATTCTCTGTATTACGTACAGGCAGCGACATCTGGCTGAAGTATTTTGCATCACTTGCAGCCCCGAGTATCTACTTTGCAGTTAGGTTTTATAGGTTCGGTTTTAGGAATGATATCGCTGTACCCACATGATTAAACTATTTTTATTTTTAATGCACTAACCCGTGCTAAGGACAATTTTAAAAACCTATTTAGAGGCTAAAAATTTTAGCCTCTAAATAGTTTTTTAAAATAAAATTCTCCTTAGCACGGTAAACCGTTTTAATGCACTAAAGTGCATTAAAAATAAAAATAGTATAAAAACATACCAATTTCAAATATAGACTTATAGACTCATAATTATACCGGACTTTTTTCTTACCGGAGAACTTGCTCTACTGTACAGGTCTTAATTTCTTTAAGTATTTCATCAAGTCTTAAAAGACTAAAGATTCTACTAAGGTATATACGTTATCAACCCTTGTATGTCCCCACTGCTGGGGCACGGGTCTCTTCCTGCATCGCAGGAAGGTTAGGCCATACTCCACCACGGGGGCCAAGTCCGGGTTGGTGGAGGATTGTAAGACAGTGGCGGGCCTTACTGTCAGAAGTTATCAAGCTGCCCATAAGGCCTCTGACATGGCTTAACGACTGCCATTATATGACAGCCGGCACCAACGGCTTAACGTGCCTTGCGAAGCACGGAAGCGCTCGGAAAAATGCCACTAGCGGTAGCCACGGGACGCTCACCCATCCCACACCTGACCGCGCCTGTTGTTGCTTAACCGAGTTATTGATTCCAATCACTCGGTTCGCCTAGGCCACGAGTGCTTCTTCGCTTCTTCTACTAAGGTATAATCTCCATTAATAATTCCAGAAGTTTTTCCTGTGGGCTAGGCTGACTAAGCTGTCGGGATGGTAAAGGTGCTGGGCAAGTCTACACCATCTAAAAACCATGTCCTAGGCACTGCAGCATCTGAGTGGTCCCTTTACACATATAGTGTGAGTGACTATGCCACTGAGCTCTGTATACATCGTCTCATTACGTATACATCGTCTCATTAGGCCACAAGTGAGGTGTAAAAATTAGACAACAGGTATTCAGATTATTAGCGACTGGAACAGAAACCGTTTGCTAGCTTTAATCGTATGGTAAATATACAAAAAGAGATCCGCAAGAAATTATACACGACACGAGGAACTCCCACGAACAAATTAGACATAATCTAAGTCACGGCTCCGGAGTAGAGGGTATTATCTTCTCAAATTTGGAAGTGAGAACATTTTCATCCGATTAGTAAAACACCTTTGTAATTTTTCAATGGAAGGTTTACATTATTCCAGTTCAGCGATCAAATCCAGCGCTGGATTGATATCAACCCTTTTTATGACTCCACTGCTGGGTCGAGGGTCTCTTTCTGCATAGTAGAACGTTAGGCCATACTTGGGGCCAAATCCGAGCCTGAGGAGGATTGTAAGATAGTGGCAGGCCTTACTGTCAGAAGTTATCAGGCCGCCCATAAGGCCTCTGACATGGCTTAACGACTGCCATTACAAGACATCCGGCACCAACAGCTTAACGTGCCTTGCGAATGACGGAAGCGCTCGGAAAAATACCACTAGCGGTAATCACGCGACGGTCACCCATAAACCACCTGACCGACTTGTGGTCGCTTAACTCAAATGATTGATTCTAATCACTCGGTGTGACTAGGCCATGAGTGCTTCCATCAGCGCTGGATTACGACTAAAGTAATGCAAACCGGCACTGGAATGCATTAAATCCAGTGAGTAATCGAGTGCAGAAACTGGATGGGTGGTCTACTTTTGAATCCAGCACGGCCATTCCAGCGCTACTGGGTTCATCCAGTGCCATTCTAATGCTGAAAGAACGATAGTACAGAAAACATGTGCTGTTTGTATTTGCGGATTTTATCTGGATTGCGAAGAAAGGAGTCTATAAAATAGAATAAATAAATATTCATGGTCATATTACACAGATCTCGTTAGGCCTATACTAAGTACAACTAAATGACTTGTGTTTTAGGTTCTAACTTGACGATAGATTTAATACAATAAATACATCCCGAGAGAAACTAGAAAAGTTCGTTTCCTTGTTTGACCCGGCCGGGGATCGAACCCGACACCTTCGGTTTTACAGTCATGCGGACATTCATGTTTATGTTCAGATATTAGATAAGATTAACAACTTCTGGTCTCAAACTCATTGTCACTGTAGTCTTGACGATTTAACAGCTTTTAAATGACTGGAATCATGTAGACAATATCGCCGGTCCATTCCAGTCTAGTGCTACTGGGTTACTGAACTGGAATAGTGTAAACCCGCCATAACTCCTAAGAGAATGCCTACCTTACTGGACCAGTAAGCTGTTCTCTGTTTCTTTGTCTCTTGTCGCTAATAGTCGTCATATCTCGCGATGGTTGATGGCTAAAAAGGTACAGGAAAGAGTAAAGACGATAAAGACAATTTTAAAAAACCTAAACAATTTATCAAATTGTCCTTAGCACGGGTTAGTGCATTAAAAATAATATAATCATGTGGGTACAGCGATATCATTCCGATGTAAAACCTAACTGTAAAGTAGGTACTCGGGGCTGCAAATGATGCAAATCACTTCAGCCAGATGTCGCTGCCTGCACGTAATACAGAGAATATTGTAAAGAGGTTCGAAATTTCACTGATGCCGGCGTGTCGCCCATTAGCTCAGTTGGAAAGAGCGCTGGCACGGATAGCCAGAAGTCGCGGGTTCGAATCCCGGCATGGGTGAATTATTGTTCAAAACAATTTAGAGGCTGATCATTGTCAGCCTCTAAATTGATTTTTTTAAATTATCCTTAGCACGGGTTAGTGCATTAAAAAGAATATAAGATAAGGTCAACTTGAACAAACTAACTGGGCAAGCCAGAAATCATAAAAATAAATTACATTAAATAGCAAAAAACTAATCAGCCAATAATAAATAACTTTCGCCTTTGCATCTACATAGAAAGATTACATCTAAAAACAATATCCTAGACACTGCAGCGTCAGAGTGGTCCCCTCACCCATCTAGTGTGAGTGAAGGTGAACGAAGAATGATTGACGAACCAAGTAAATATTGCGAATATGAGTGAAAGAGCTGGCAAAGGACGTCCCAGGCGGACTTACACCGACCAAATAGGGGATCTGTGAGTAAAGGGAAGATAAAAAGTACCCGAAACCGGCGTGCGTGCATGCAACGACTCATGAATGTTGATGAAGCGAAGGTAATCTGTCAGGATCGTGGCAAGTGGCAGTCTCTGGTCTCTGCCTACCCCACTGGGATACAGGCGTGAGGTTATGTATGTATGTAATCAGTATAAAAACTTAGAATGAAAAAAAACATCACGTTCATTTACGTGATGTTTTTTTTTCATTCTAAGCCCATTTAAGAAAGTGACGAAAAATGGCTTAAAATAAAATGTAGTGAACGTGTCAATCTAAGAAGGAATCATTGCCACTCTATCTACAATAACATTATCCACCGACACTCTGGAAAGCTCAAATGCGCATTTTAAGATTTGTACAGTCGCGTTGAGATATGTAAATTGAAATTTGCATAAACATTTTCACACTGCGCGTATACCGCGTGCAAATAAGTGAGATGGTAAATGTAAACAAATAATGTCGTGACATAAAATTACCACTTTTAGTTCTACCGACAAATTTAAAATAAAGTCATTACATTCGATAAAAAAATCTTATGGTAGTGATTGAACACTATCCATAATAAACTTTATGACTAAGGTTAAGCAATACGTTTTTAACTCCCTTAAAGTTTAACTATACAATTTAAAAATGCTTATAAAAGTGATCGAAGTTAAGTTTGTTTCAAATTACCTATTTAAATTTAAAGTCTTTCTTTAGAATTGTTTTAAATCTTGATAAAGTTATTTCATTTTTTTATAGGATTGCCAGATTTCATAATGATTCTAATAATTAGGTATTTTATATAGATCTTTTTAAATAGGTACCTCTGATTTGTGGTCTTACATCCGTCTTTTCTCCAAATTTTTTTCGAAGATCATCTGGGATCATATTACTTTGTAAATATTATTTTTATTAAACTGTTAAACAAACTCTTAAAAGGATCATATTTAAGTGAAATTCATTCGCGAAGCTTCCTTGAACATGACCTTTTGTGTGTCCCTTCTACTAGTCTACTAGGGCACTGGTCTCTTCTTGCATCGCAGGAAGGTTAGGCCATACTCCGCCACGGGGGCCAATAAGATTATTTGTTTTATGTTTGACGACAGATCGGGTGATCTGTCGTCAAACATAAAACAAATAATTACTTAATAAAAATAGACAAAAGAAAACATGAAATAAATAAACGGTTATTTGTTTTGTTTACGTTTACTATTCAATCCCCATGAACGGAGTATAGGACCTATTGTTCGCCCGCCACACCGCATGGTTCTGAAAATTACTTACTCACATACATATGCGGATCCAACCAGTTGGAGCACCGCGTCACCTGCTCTGACGCTCTTTTTGAAACAAAAAACGGGAAAAATGTCTGTTAAAAATTGCGCGCCGTTTGTTCCCAAGTGAGAGGCTAGGTTGCCTAGGAAATGTTTTTTCGGCATCAACTATTGTAGTACACATTTTTGGTTATGATGGAATAACAGTATAATTGTTCAAAGATTGACGGAAGTTGTTTAAACTTTTGAAACGTGAAATTGGAACAGAAAATGGATTTATAATTATTTATACGTAATTTCCAACAATTGTTTTTGTATTAGATCTCTTCAACACGATAGTGCTTACGAGTTAGAATAAGACTATTCATCTAATAATCTTTGAAATTACTTATATGTAAATACTGTCTGGGATTTCACACACATTTATCACTGAAAATAATAACACACAAGTCTACAAATTAGTACAAATTTAAGCATTGAAATCGACTCATTGGGTCACATAAAAGTAATAAGAGTCAATAAGTGCCAACGCAAAATGGACCAACTGACAAAGTATCTCGTGTACAATCGCACACCAAAATCGCATAATGCCATGGACTACGAGTCGATAAAGAAACAAAAGAAGGAGAACAAGGGAGAAGGGGAAGGAATGCTGGACAAAAGGCTGCTTCTATTGTCACCAGAACCAGGGCGGCGGAATGATGGTAAGTCATATAGTATATTCCGCACTTGAATAGTATGTTTAAAACAAGAAACACGCTAATAATATACAGGGTTACTTTTCAAAACAGGCCCAGTACAAATTTGTTGTGTCCCAATGTTACGATATGTTAATTGTTGTGCCACCTATATGACGAACCTACCTGTAACTGCTTGGATTTTGTAATGCATTTTTCTTTGGTCTAAATAAATATTTTTCAATATATAAAACAATCAGGATGGATCAGGTTTGCACAGGACCGTGAGGAATGGCGCAATAAAAAGGAGGCCTATGCCCAGCAGTGGGTTGATGTGGGCTGATTATAGATTATAGATATAAAACAATATATATATACATATTATGTATACATGTTGTTATATACATGTATAGTCACGCAATGTTTTTGTCATTTTCGCGATCTTCAGAGACAATTTTTTGTCTATGATTTAATCACAAATGTATATTTTCAGACTATTTCCTCTATCGGTAGTACAAGACAATATTAGCTGTCAAATTGTTAATAGTTTCAGGTCAAAGGTAAGTACCTTATGAATTTCGATTTTCTTGAGTGTCGAAGTTTATGATAACAGCAGAACAAATTAAAAACCGTTTTGTAGTTCTCAGTAGCTGGTCTTTTAATAGGCACCGCGATGCTTCACACACGGCAACACGTCAAGTTTCACCCCCGCGTTGCAGGCAGCAATCAAGATGACGCTTTACAGCGAAAAGGCTAACTACAGAATACATTATGCTGTCTAGCGGGACCATAGACATTATCATTTTTTAGATACGACATGATGCATTTGGATACACAACTTTTAGCCCGGTTTTGATTCTTTAGTTTTTGAGTCTAGATTATTCTTTTTTAAAAAACAGCAGCGTGGTTTACCTATGTGAATTAAAGTTGGATTATGTTGAAATAGAACATCCTGCAATGAAATGAAAATAATAAGTTTAGTTACATGTGTCCGTCTTCCCTAACTAGGATACCATGTGCTATGGGCAGTCGAGTACTTTCGAGTTTGGGTAATCTTCTTCTTCTTCAGGCTATATAAGTCTACTACTAGACATAGCCTAGCTTGCCGTATTCAGCACCTGCCTGCAATTTTTTATATATTTTTTTGAGCAGGTAACGTGCAACTTGTAAATAAGTTGTTTTAAATATGAAGCCGCCTCCCCGATAAGTTCTCTGGGACCTCGACCAATATTTGCTCAGTTTGGGAGCTCGGTTCACCAGCAGGGGACTCTAGGTGAAGCAGACATCGCCATCTTGTAGTGAGGCAGCAACCGCGTACAAATGTGGTAGTTAACAAAAATGTAGGACTAGTGTGCGTTAACAAAAATTCTTTGTACACAACAAGCGGCTTACAGCATTACCAACAAAAGTGGGAGTATGGTATGATATGGCTTATGGATCCGAAAAAAATCACTTTCATCATTGAAATAAGTCGCCGCTTCTCTAATGAGTAAGACACATAGGCCACGTTACCTTTTCCTTCTTCTTTCTTATCGGTCCCGTTCTGAAGATCGTGACCATATACAAAAGTTCTCCTTTTGTCTCGGTCAGATGCGCAATGGGAATCGTACTGAATCGATCCCTCAGCTTCTTTTTAGAATTGATTCTTTATAGAATCGGACCAGCATTCGGATTAGCGTTCTGCCTCTTGTCCGTTTGCTCTTCATCTAGCCCAAAATGATCTGCTTCTTTAGGATCTAACCGCATACTATGCCCAAAAAAGCTGAAGGACATCTGGTGACAGACTGAAGCCACGTTACAATCGTCACCAATAGCTCAAGCTGAGGGACCTCTGGTTACGGACTGAAGCCACGTTATAATCATCACCATAACCTCACCGCTGCTCACTGCGGAATACTAGTTACATGTAAAGTACTAGTATGATGGGACTGGGCCCCAAAAAGAACATATGGACTATGTGCAGTTGGGCGGCAAAAGTTGTTGGTGAGTAAAACTTCGGGAACGGGTCGAGAATGATGACGAGATGAATGAAGGCTTAGTATGCCAAGTCTAAAATATTCAGTGCTCTGTAGGCTGTACGTATCAGAGCGTTACTGTAAGAGCTCAAGATTCGGAAATGAATACTTAGTGTGCCAAGTCTAAGACATTATGTGCTCTGTGCGCCGTACGTATCAGAGCGGTACGATGCGGCGTTTCCGTGTATTTATCGCGCTACGACCTTGGGACGCTTTGCCTTGCATTGGATGGGCTGGTGTAGCTTGGAGAAGAGGTTTTGATACTTGAAGAGGCAATGTATATTGAAAACAGTGTACCGAGCTACCCTGAAACTATATAGCATAATATACCTACGTCGCACAGCGAAGACCAGGCCTTGTCTTTCTGAGAGAACGCCAGCGCTACGCGTCTCCACCGCGGTTTGGAAATTTCAAGCGCCAAGTTATGTGAACACCTGAGACAAGTAGGTATCTGCACGACGTTTTCCTTCACCATGATTTTTTTTACTACTACAACTTCACGTAACGACCACAACACGACCAAACTTTTTGGTCTTACGAAAGGTATGATTTTGGGTAGGGGTTGTAACTTAAACAATTAAACATTATATTTTTTTAGTAGCCTACAAACGTGACACTGCAGGGCACAGGCCTTTTCTCGAAGAGAAGGTAAAATTGGTAAAATCTCAAGGTAAACGAAATTGGTATCGTGAAAAGTATCAAGACTAGTTCCGCTTCTTTCGGTGGCGTAAGTATGTTGAAGCTATCCAGTTATCTTGTCGAAAGCTTTGATGAATGCATAACCACCTTCCAAATTCGGACTTTAGTGTTTTCATTCTGACTAATCGTTCAGTTAGTGGAATTTCTCGGTGTTCGAATGGTGCTTCGTTTGTTCAGTCTGGGCTGAAAATGGCTGACGAGGAAAATCGAAGCTTAAAATTCAAAGGTATACATAAAAACCGTAAGCTTCGCGGTTCCGCAATACTCTGCACTTGTTATGATAATTACAGTAAGTCGATTTCTCCAACAACCGTTTACTCCAACAACCGTTGGAGTAAACGTGTTTTTGAGTGGAGACCGCGACTCGGCAAACGTAGTGTAGGACGCCCTCCGACCAGGTGGGATGATGATCTGCGAAAAACTGCCGGCAGATGCTGGATGGGGCAAGCTGAAGACAGGGCGCTATGGCGCTCATTAGGGGAGAGCTATGTCCAGCAGTGGACTACATAATATAGCCTGAAGAAGAAGAAGAGATACTGTTGGAGACCCGTGCCCCAGCAGGGAGGACATACAAGGTTTGATATCGAATCACAGTATTTGAAATGTTCAGTCGTTCACAAAAATTAAGTCAGTATGTAAGCTTATTGTGTTTCAGTAAATAAAACACAATTCTACCTCTTTTTATACTTTATTGTACACGAAAAACACAAAAAAGAAATACTATGCAAGAAAATACATGTAGAAAGGAGTGCTAATCTCTGTAAGAGATAATAATTAAATATTAAAGTTCACACTTTACACTTTCATAATCTGTCCTAATATTGGAAATATTATGTTTGTGGTACCGAGATTCATAACTTGTTTAAAACTGTGAGTGACGCGAAAACGCCATTTGCAACACTTTTTCGACTTGCTGTAATTATAATAACGGGGATTGTCAACAGTAGGTATCTCAACATATCTAAATCTACTGTAATGATTATTACTGGTATAATCTTAAGATACGGCAATGGGCCGGTTCTTTAATTGAGAATTTCACTAAGTAAATGCTTAAGTAACGTTCTGTCTACCTCTTCGATGAGGAATTCGAAGAGATAGCACGACAGTTAAGTAGTTACTTAACGAAATTTTCAATTCAGAAACTGGCCCTATGTGAAAAAAAGGAGAAGCGGGAAATTAAACATCAATTCGAACTTAATGCCGATTGGAAATATTTTTGTGTGTGTGTGTGTGTGTGTGTGACTGTGAGTGTGTATGAACGCATACTCACACTGCAAATGTAGAGTTTTTTGTCTGTAGGTACTTTTAATATTAGCCTCAAAAGAAATGGGAGCAGACTCGGAACAGGGACGGAAGCATTATGCGCGGCACATGCTGAGCCTGTATATATTTGTTTGCCATTTTTTTTATTTTTATTTTTAAGTAAGACAGGTTACTGTGTGGTGTCGGCCTAGAGAATGGCATTAACCCATTTCTTATAAAAGAAGGCATCTGGAGAAAAAAAAATCGAGAAATAAGAGTTTTCTGACGAAATTTCGTTTTGTGTGGCTTCGTGGCTCCACACATGAAAACACTGTTCGATGTCGCTTCAGAATGAACTAAGAAATCAATTCGTTTAAAATTGTTTCTAGTCACGATCAAATAGAACTTAAATTCAATTTCAAAGATTATTTTGCCGCCGTTAAAATGGCTGTAAATGAAAATTATTACGTAAAGATACGTAATCCACACTGCAATGCCAACGTTGATATACTCGTTTGTATTACAATTATCAAGGAATATATTAATCAGTATTTTTTTTAAATTTGTTTACAAATTATATTCGCAAAACGCACAGCGCCGTGTTTTTAATTCATCAACGGAGGAAGGAGGAGAAAAGAACTAAAATATAAAAGTAATAACGTGTTGCCGTTTCCTGAAAATTCATTACCAGAAAAACTTTGACGATTTAGCTGTAACTGTGACAATTACTGTGTTAATTAAGGGTTTTTTCGTGTAAAAAAGTAAGGTTGGCATTCAAGAGTTAAGCACATAACGTAGACTCCGTCTTTGCTTACCATCAGGCCTACTGATGACCTACTGACGACATCAGAATTCCTGCCTATGCAGAATAGGCAGTAATTGATCACTAATTATTTTATTAATTATTGATATTATGTAAGTCATCGTAATTAGTTATTTTCTTCAATATGTATGTACGTATAATTATTATATCTATTTATTTATTTTTATATGTATTATTGGTTGTGTAGGTTGCAAAAACGTGTATTGCAAAAACTGCAAAGTAGGTAGTCGGGGCTGTAACTGATGCAATTTGCTTAAGCCAGATGTCGCTGCCTGTACGTAATACAGAGAATAGTGTAAAGAGGTTCGAAATTTCACTGATGCCGGTGAGTCGCCCATTGGCTCAATTGGTAGAGCGCTGGCACGGATAGCCAGAGGTTGCCGGTTCGAATCTCGGCATGGGTGAAATGTTTAGCCTCTAATTAGGTTTTTGAAAAAATTCTTTATTGCACTAAAACAAATTTTACAAAGGCGAGCTTAATACTTGATAGTATTTTCTTCCAGCTAACCCACGATAATGCGGACAGTGGAAGGGGAGTGCCAGTAAACAATATAATGCAGGAGTGATTTATTACATAACCTAGGTTAACTAAATATTACAAATATAATTTAAATACACGTACGTATATAAATTAGCACGAAAAATATTAAGTGATACTCAAATACATATTTACTGCAATCTACATACCTACATACTAATAATCAATATTACTTACATACAATACTATAATAATATAATACTACATAGATACTGGTTAACTCTATTGAAGCCTAAAGTAATGATCATGAACCTTTTCGGTAAACAAGTCATGGTTGGTAATGATTTTTTCATCCCACCATCTCGGAAAGAGTATTTTTAATCTTCAATATCTGAGTGGAAAAGCCGTTTTTATTCTCTAGAGGATAAAGTAAATTGAATTTAGAACATCGTGTGCACTAAGTTTGTGAATTAAAAAAGTGTACCTATATTGTGATTGTAAACGTTTCTTTTTTTGCATTTAGTCATTTTCTCGCTGAGGTGGAATGAAAAGTTACGTGTTGCACTCGAGTGCAAAGATTTTTCACCTCGTGCTCTTTTGATTCCCTCGCTAACGCTCAGGATTCTAATTTTGAATCACTCGCTGCGCTCGTGATTCAATTTTAGAATCCCTCACTTGCTCGGTCATCAAAATTGAACACGCGGTTAAAAAGCAATTTCGCACTCTTGTATAACAAATGACTATTATTGCATTGGTGGCGCCAGTTAGCACCCTGAAGCGCCTTATGTTGAGCAAAACCCTAACGCCAAGAAAGCTGACTTTACAGTTATATTTAGCAATTTCCTTTATAGTGCCATAATAACGAACGCGTCTGGATAGCCTCAACCACACCGAGACCTCCAGCCGTGATTATAAAAGTCGGTAAGAAGCAGTTTTCATAACTCAACGAACTAATAGCCAACTCTAGAACGGTGACAATAAATGGAACATGGAGTCACTAAGTCAGAGACAGGAAACAGCAGACAACCCAATAAATGTTCGTTTTTTATCAACCCTTGCATGTCCCCACTGCTGGGGCACGGTCTCTTCCTGCATCGCAGGAAGGTTAGGTCATATTCCACCACGGGGGCCAACACTGGGATGGTGGAGGATTGTATGACAGTGGCGGGCCTTACTGTCAGAAGTTATCAAGCCGCCCATAAGGCCTCTGACATGGCTTAACGACTGCCATTATATGACAGCCGGCACCAACAGCTTAACGTGCCTTGCGAAGCACGGAAGCGCTCGGAAAAATGCCACTAGCGGTAGGCATGAGACGCTCACACATCCTGTACCTGACTGCGCCTGTTGTTGCTTAACCAAGTGATTGATTCCAATCACTCCGTTCGCCTAGGCCACGAGTGCTTCCAATAAATGTATTTTTATTAAAATAACTTCTTCTTCAGGCTATATTAGTCCACTGCTGGACATAGCCCGCCCCTAATGAGCGCCATCGCGTCTTCAGCTTGCCGCATCCAGCATCTGCTGGCAGTTTTTCGCCGTTATTTAAATATATAGAAGCATGAAGCGCAGGTGGCCTAGTGGAACGGAGTGATTGGAATTAATCAAGCAACAACAGGCGCCTTCAGGTGCTGGATGGGTGACCATTCCGTGCCTACCGTCAGTGGCATTTTTTCCGAGCGCTTCCATGCTTTCCAAGGCACTTTAATCCGTTGGTGCCGGCTGTCATGTAATGGCAATCGTTAAGCCACGTCAGGGGCCTTATAGGCGGCTTGATAAATTCTGGCAGTAAGACCCGCTACTGTCTTACTTGCTACGGACTTGAACCCGCGACCAGCATGACCGCACCAGCGCTCCCCCAAGGGCTTCATTACCACGCGTGTCCCACCGCGAATTGGCAATTTTAAATAAGATAAGAATATTCTTTATTGTATACCGGAAAAATAATTACAGATACGGCAGATACAAAAGGTCAAATACAATTGGCGGTTCAAGCGCTGCGGTATTTATATACCTCTGATTCCCTTAAGATGTTTTCCTTTACCAATTACATCACATTTACATACAAGCACATACATTGCTTCTGACCCCACACTAGGATACCCTGTGTCGTGGGATGCCACAAAACAACGACGTCACAAACATGTAAACATCCAAAACCTGGGCTTTTTTTTTGTCCCCAGCCGAGATTCGAACCCGGAACCTCTTGCATGGTATGCAGATGCGCTACAGCTGCGCCACAGAGGTCGTCAATTGCGATTGCGAGTAGTATTGCTACTAAATCTGTATCTGCTATAAAGGTTTATTACCACTGGCGCTTCGTTACTCTCTGACTGCAACTGCAAGCTTACACGAAGCTTATATTCAACGTGTTAGTGCAAAAATAAAGATTAATTTCCTATATGTGCGGTTCCGTTTTGATAGGTTCCGTAAAAAATACATACATACATAACCTCACGCCTGTATCCCAGAGGGGTAGGCAGAGACCAGGGACTGCCACTTGCCACGATCCTGACAGATCACCTTCGCTTCATCAACGTTCATAAGTCTTTGCATGCACGCACGCCGGTTCCGTATACTTTTTATCTTCCCCTTTGTTGATACATCCCTATTTGGTCGATGTATGTCCGCCTGGTCGATGTATACCAGCCCTTCCACTCACATTCGCTATACATATTTGTTTCGTCAATCTTTCCTCCTTCATCCTCTTCACATGTCCAAACCAACGCAGTATTCCTTTCTCAATTATAGTCACTACATCCTCTTTCAGTCCACAACGTACTCTAATCAGACTATTGCGTATCCTATCATTCAAAGTAACACTACACATACTTCTCAAGGACCGCACTTCTACCGCATTAATTCTATTAAAAATAAATTAAATAAAAAATAATTTGCACATACATGGTGTGGGCACTTGTGGGTCTGTGGGTCTTGAAAATTAATACTAAGGATTAATTAGAGGGGGGTTAAGGAGCTTTATGGACGTATATCTGCACTTCGAGGTTTTGTACACGGCTGTAATTCTGTAAATCATCATCATCAACCCATTATGTCCCCACCGACGGGCACGGGTCTCTTTCCTGAGGAAGGTATAGGCCATACTCCACCACGGGGGTCAAGTCCGGATCGGTGGAGGCTTGCAAGACTAGTGGCTGGTCTTACTGTCAGAAATTTTCAGGCCGCCCTAAGGCCTCAGACTTGGCTTAACGACTGCCATCTATCGACGGCAGCCGGCACCAACTGCTTAGTGTGCCTTGCGAAGCTTGGATTCGCTCAAAAAAATGCCGCTAGCGTTAGTCGTAGACGGTTTACCCATCCATGCACTGAACGCGCCCTGTGTTGCTTAACCTTCGTGATCGTTTATGATCACTCAGGCAGCCGGCGCTACGAGCGATTCTTTCCGCGAATTCTGTTAGTGCATTACGTTATAAGCAGATTAATGAACGGGTCATGCGACGTGGTTTTTTCATGCCATTGGCGCCTAGAAGGTTCGATATGTGTGTGGGCTTAGACCTAAAGCAGCAATGAAATGGAACCATGTTCTTGCAGTTCTCATTGTACTACAATACAATAGCAGAATCTAGATTCTGGTCTTATTTTTTTTACACAATATGTAACAACTGGCAGATCCTGGTCTCTGGCCACCCCTCCGTGATTCAGGTGTGAATTTATGTATGTACGTATGTATATCCAGGTAAATTGTAATTTTGAAATATTGTGTTTTCTTATTGTTATTTTTGTCGTTTTTCTGGTGTTAAAATTGTTTTGTGTGTAATAAAAAAACGGTTTCTATTCTATAATACAATAAGGAAGGTTTATATCTGTCAAAATGTATAACAAGTTTAATCTACCACTTGATCAGAAGTAACACTGGATTATGTAATAATTTCTTTAAAATAAAATCGAAATCAGGGCGTTTTTTGATTGACATCAAAAAATTAGAAGGTTCTCAAGTCAACGAAATCTCTTTTTATATTTTAAAGTGTCTTCCTAAATTAATCAAAGTCCACTGCTAGCAGAGCGCAAGGTAAACGTTAGTTCTTTTTTTGTTACGAAAGTTTTAGTTCCGAAATAGTGCAACACAAACTATATTTAAGTCTCCTCTTTTTTATTAGATGACGATGAGTAAAATTGCGAAATTCATGAGAAATTTTAATTAAAAAACAATATGACACAATTTGGCTTTACGTTCATTCACGATTTTTTCTGTTGCGTTTTGACCGTAAAATTTAAAAAAGGGTTATTTTCTCCAATTAATACCAATTAAATCGTACTTGGTTAGCTCTGTTAGATTTTTTTTTGTTTATGTCGTTAATATTTTATATCGTGCGTATTTAATTTTTGAATGTTGTGATAAATATTTCCCTCGATTGAAGTTTCGTTTATAGGCATCTATCTATTACTATGAATGCCTCTTCTTCTATTTATTGTAATAATTTGTAACAATAATTATGTATCTTTTTCATTATTATTTTTTTATTATTGAACCTATTAATAATAATAAAAAAAACATTTTACTTGCCTAATATTAAATAGCATTTATTTTTCCATTTTGCAATTTTTTTTCCATTCTTAATCCAGCATTTCTGTACCATAGGTATGGAGCCGCTGGCTATGAACTGAGAGATTTCCGTCATAAAAACACCGACTTTTAAAAACCATTCACTAAAATCCTATTAGCAGTTTGACCACACAGTACGTGGTTGCGACACGACACAAGGGATTTTCCCGGACGATTCTGGCCAAATAAAATAAGGTATAACATTTACGACGGTAATATCCCATCGGCCTTACTTATAGGTAAAATTTATTTAACATCCACATTTGCCGATATCATGTTTTATATGGAACAGTTTTGTTTTTACGATCGATCAGCAAAATTGCCTCGAGAAAAAGTGTTTTTGTTGACACTTTAATCGGTCTAATATAGTCTGTTAGCTTTTAGAATATACCTCGGCTGCTATCGGTTAGAATCGGATATATTCGTGTAATAGAAATAACGGAACTAATATGACAGTAGTTATATTCTTTTTAATGCACTAACCCGTGCTAAGGACAATTCTAAAAACCTATTTAGAGGCTAAAAAGCAAATTTCTTTAAACAGATGTCGCTGCCTGTACGTAATACAGAGAATGTTGTAAAGAGGTTCGAAATTCCACTGATGCCCGTGGGAAGCCCATTAGCTCAGTTGTAAAGAGGGACGGTCACCCATCCTGCAACTGACCGCGCCTTTACCGCGCCCTTAACTCAAGTCATTGATTCTAATCACTCAATTCGACAAGACCGCGAGTGCTTCAATAAACTTTAAATTGTTAGTGAAATATAGTTTTTTTTTGTAAATAATAAATGCAGCCCCACATTATGAAAGAAATATGGTACGAAGAAGAAGCGCTCGTGGCCTAGGCGAACCGAGTGATTGGAATCAATCACTTGGTTAAGCAACAACAGGCGCGGTCAGGTACGAGATGGGTGAGCGTCCCGTGACTACCGCTAGTGGCATTTTTCCGAGCGCTTCCGTGCTTCGCAAGGCACCTTAAGCCGTTGGTGCCGGCTGTCATATAATGGCAGTTGTTAAGCCATGTCAGAGGCCTTATGGGCGGCCTGATAACTTATGACAGTAAGGCCCCGCCACTGTCTTACAATCCTCCACCAACCCGGACTTGGCCCCCGTGGTGGAGTATGGCCTAACCTTTCTGCGATGCATAAAGAGATCCGTGCCCCGATAGTGGGGACATACAAGGGTTGATAACGATTATGGAAGAGGATTTAAAAATCTTTCGTCGCGCCTATTACTCCTATTTTGGCCGTCGTCGGTCAAGCTACAAACTTAAAATGCCGCCTCCGGTAGAACTGCAATTTTATAGCCTCCACGTGCCTGCTCTATAGACACAAAGAACATGTTAAGTTGATTTTCCCATCGGCTTCGCCCGCACACCCAGTCAAACACCTATGCTGCGAGTATTTTGACGTGAAATTTTACGTTAGCGTTTCGCTGTAGAAGCCCCGGTGTTTGTAACTCGTGTGTTTTATTACTAAGGCGGCAGGGGCGGGATTCGAGTGAGTATTGTAGTTTGGTAATTTGAAATCGAATAGCTGTTTTGATTTTAACTGACGTTTATGAGTGTCGGGTGTGGCTATATGTGGTGTTGTGTGTGAAAATGGGTTGTTTAGCTTTGGATTGTAATGGAATTTAAGATTGAGAAGCAAAAATGTTTACGATTAAATATTTTTTTTGCAATATAATTAAGAATTCTAGAACGCAGAAAAACAAAGTATCAGAAACTTGGTTGTAATTACAATTTTAGTTTTGAGTTATTAAACATCAGTGATTGCGCTTTTCCAATTCCTATCTACCTCAGGTAGTTAGATACGTCTTACCTCAACTAAGTCCTACTTGTATGTATTTTGTAACGTTAGAGTTACAAACGTCTTACTGTAGGGCACAGGCCTTCTCTTAGAGAGAGAGAGAGAGAGAGTATACGAGATAGGCCTAATTATCACGTTTTCCCACCGCGGATTAGCAATTTCAAGCGCTGAGGTATTTGAACACCTCAGACATTCAGGTTTCCTCACCAAGTTTTCCTTCATAGCTAGCGAGTAGTATTGCTACTATAACTTATAAATTTTGTAAATCCCGTTTATACTAAAAAAATATACTAGTATGTATCAGAAACACTGCCTAATAACTCAGTCCTCCGCGTCCAAGAATTGTATAATGTCGAGTTATCGATATGTAGTTTATGTAATGTAGCGTAAATAAATTATTTATCTATCTATCTATATGTCGTGTCAAAATGACTATGTTTCACCTTCATACTAAAATTCTCGTATATCGTTAGATTTCAATATAATTTCAGTTTTATGCACTATTCCTGTGATTTTGCAGCTTTTGACAATGACACTAAATGCGTCAGTCGATATTGCCATTGACAACTTGGCAGAGGCTAACGAAGGTAAGATATAAAACAAGTTGTATTTAGACTTACGCCTAATTGATTTTATTTTCCTAGGGTTCTGTACCTCAAAAGGAAATAGGAACTCTTAAAACATCACGTTGTTGTCAGTCCGTCCGTCTGTATGTCAAGAACATTTATCTTAAAAACGAGTTGCAAATTAAACCGCATTCTCCCGAACCGTAGGTAGTCCCTTGAAGCTATGGAAAAATCATGAAATTAAAAGAAAAGTAGCGCAGAAACTAATCATGTATTACAATTTAATTAATTTATGTATTTAATTGTATTAAATCCATCGTGGACTTAGCATCTATAACACAAGTTATTTAGTTGTACTTAGTATAGGGCTAGCGAGATCTGTGTAATATGTCCATGAATATTTATTTATTTATTTAACTGCGGCTTAGTAAACGTTACAAGTCAAACTAGATGCCCATTTCAAATACTAGATAATTTTGGAGAAAAAATTGATAAAAAATCTCCAAACTTAGTATTTTCAGAGTCCTTAGTTTACATAAATTATTATAAAATACTAGCTGACCCAGCGAACTTCGTATCGCATAACAGTCGATCCTTGATTTTCTTTCTCTCCGTAAAAACCATCCTCGCACTTCAAGGAAAAGCCAAAAAAAATAATTATCGTAATCGGTTCAGCTGCTTTCAGGATTTGCGCTTACCAACACATTCAGCGATTCATTTTTATATTATAGATAGAACTCATGCATTGTACTGGCTTTAATTTCAGACGTCATTGTCATCTAAATAATCCTTTATGCTATAGTAGCTGTTTTGGCACAAAGTGTACTTAACACATTTATTGAACTGTGTTTCAATCAGATCAATATTGAACAGTAAATTATTATTGTCAGCTTAATAGGCTTTTGTGGACTCTTCCAACGCAACGCCTAATAGATAAGGTCTGTAAGGTATCTGGTTACAATCCAGAAATATAATCTAAAAGTATTGTGCCATTATTTTTGAAAACTAGCTGACCCAGCGAACTTCGTGCCGCCTAACAATCGACTCTTTATTTTTTTTTCTAGCAATAAGAACCATCATCGTGCTTCAAGGAATATGCTAAAAAAGAATTAGCGAAATCGGTTCAGCTGCTCTCGAGATTTGCGCTTACCAACACATTCCGCGATTCATTTTTATACTATAGAATTTAGATTTATATAGATATATATATTATAGATGACTATATAAAATAATTGTTAATTAAACAAAAAAATTCAAATTCAAATAATTTTATTTCAACGTAAAGAATTTACATTCTGTTTGCTGAATGTCAATGTACAATGTAAAGTGTAAGCCGCCGCCTTCGGGCCGTAATTGTAGTGGAGAAAAAGGCAGCGGAAAAAAAAACTCCACTGTGACCATCTTTTCTCAAATCATCTTAAAACCAAATACATCAGTTGCCATATGTAAACCTAATAAGATTTCATGATTGCCATTAACAACCCTAAATGCCAAAGCATTAGTCAAATGTCTCACAATAATAGGGGAAAACATAAGTGCTGCGGCCAGACACACGAACAGCACTCGTTCACGAGCATAACGCAGTGCTCAGCCATCATCAGTCTCAACCATTTTGGAGGGAGATAGATGACCCGAACATCACGCTACCATTCGAATGACCTTTAGCAAACTTGCAGTTAAGTTTTTGTCAGTTATATAAGGTATCATATAGTTATTAATATGCAATCACGTCGTCTGTACACACTTGTATTATAAAATATGTTATACTTAGTTATACTTAACAATAAAATCGCAGTGGAATTGGTTTACTACCACGGATTAGGATCGTTTATATAGTCGTCTATTCTATAATATGCCTTTTTACATAGCGAATTTTTAATGAAAGTTTTAAATTTATTTTCAGACAAGCATAGAACACGTTCTGGAATTTTGTTGTAAAAACGAACGCAGTAACCTACAAATGGTGTGCCTACCTTGGCTAATCGGGATTTAACAAAACTTGTTTGTGTTTAAGACGTATGTTAACGGTGACATTTTTCATACAGGTCATTCTGCAAGCGTTACTCTAACATAAACATATCTTTAGCTTCTACTTACGTATAAGCAATAGATACTTCTACCAAGGTTAATTTCAGCCAAGCACGACCACTAGTGCTTAGAAGTTGCCGAATTTCCCAATGCAGCAACCGGAAGGCCACGGCCAAATTGAAATACTTATCACTTCGACAAAACCCGCAGAGGTGATCGCAATAAACCACTATGCATTCGCAATAGCACGAAAGCTGCTTTTAACTTACTTCAAAGCAAAAGATGTAGATGTTATTGTGATCGATGTATATCTGTATGTTTGTGTGTGTGTTTGCTTGTGTGTATGTAACTAGTATGCATGTAATCACTTGTAATTGTTTGATATTTTCCTGAGCTGATACTCGTTTACATAAAACGAAAAATCCCTATTACTTGGATACCAGTATCCGACGACGATATTTTTTTCTTCGTATGATACTGGTTACCAAACTCTGGTATCATACGCGGCCGAAGGGATTCTGAGACCCGATTTTCGGACGTATAGACATTATCATCTCAATTATTTATAATTTTAATCACTATGAAGGTTTTTAAGTTCACAATATTTTACTCATAAAAATACTTTGTACAAAATAAAAAAAACATCAAAAACACAAAACCACCACTTGTGCTGGGAAAATTTTAAGTTTTGTTTGGTTTATGATATAACATTTGGAATTTCCGATAATCGGGTCTGAAACACACTGAGACTTTAGTTGTTATTCCTATTATCAGTAAAAATAAACTCTAAAATAAAATTATCGAATAAAACAACTTTTCCGATATTCTTTTAACTCAGCAGGTAATATTTCATGAAACTTCCTACCTTATAAAGAAACTTTACAGGAATAGCGAGGTAAAAAATTAACACAAAACTAATTGAAAAATATAAAATTCAGATAAAAATTGATTAAATTATAAGAATATTACAAATCGATTCAAAACAAGTCACTGAAAATAACTTAAATAATGAAACAATGACAGTCATAAAAATATGGTTTAGGTAATTTCTACGTAAGTTATGACTTACAATACAAAGCAAATATATATTCAATTATAGTATAAAAAAGTTGGTATTTCCTAAAAAAAAGAGTGCATAAAAAGCTGCGACTTGAAACAGGGTAAAAGTTTTTTTATTAGACTATTTTTATTTTTAATGCACTAACCCGTGCTAAGGAACAAATTTAAAAACCTATTTAGAGGCTAAAAATTTCACCCATGCCGGGATTCGAACCCGCAACCTCTGGCTATCCGTATCTGGTACTGATAGCCAGAGGTTGCGGGTTCGAATCCCGGCATGGGTGAAATTTTTAGCCTCTAAATAGGTTTTTAAAGTTTTTTTATATTAAGATTTTTATGAGTCGGGTTTTTGTTTTTACAAAACAGGTTTTTAACGCTGTTGCTATTGACACGTATCGTGCAAAAGTGTCGCATGGTGCATTATTTTAGCACTTTACATCAAAACTGTACTTTACTAGCTGTGTCTGCGCTGCCATCACGTGAGATTGGCATAAAAAAATACATTTCCTTTCGTTCGGAACATTATTTGATACTTACATAACCTCACGCCTGTATCCCAGAGGGGTAGGCAGAGACCAGGGACTGCCACTTGCCAAGATCCTGACACATCATCTTCGCTTCATCAACGTTCACGCCGGTTCCGGGTACATTTTATCTTTCCCTTTGCTAATACATCCCTTATCTGGTCGATGTATGTCTGCCTGGGACGACCCTTACCAACCCTTCCACTCACATGCGCAATGTATATTGGTTTCGTCAATCTTTCTTCCTTCATCCTCTCCACATGTCCAAACCAACGTAAAATTCCTTTCTTAATTCTAGTCACTACATCCTCTTTCAGTCCACAACGTTCTCTGATCAGACTATTACGTATCCTGTCATTCAAAGTAACACTACACATACTTCTCAAGGACCTCATTTCTACTGAAATAATACAACATTATTTGATGTTGCCTGAAAATCATTTTAAGTAAGTCATACACACATACGTATACAAAATGAAGCCATAGAAATCGTCGTCGTCAGGCTGTACTAGTCCACTGCTGTACATAGCACTCCCCTAAGAGCGCCACGTTGTGCTATCGTAGGGGGTTATGCCCATAATCCCCACGCTGGGCTTGCGGGATGGGGATCGCAGTTCGGTGGAATTGTACTGCAGGGAGCGCTGCTGCCCACCCTCCGGTTTGTGTCCCTTAGTCGCCTTTTACGACACCCGCGGGAAGAATGGGGTTGGTGCTATTTATTCTCTAGGCCGACACCACACAGCATTTGGAATAGTATTTTTTAATGATTCGCGATACTCATACATAATTACATACCTACCCGAGACCACGGCAACTGCAACAGCCCCAAAACGTCGAGAAATAAGGTAATTACGTTTTGCCTAATAAGTAATCGCGATTTGACCCGTTTAATATATACCTAACTACTTTCTGCGCTGAGCGTGCTTAGCACATTTTTGAGACCGCGTCGGAGGTAACTCTAATTTATCTTAAGGAATCTTGTTGTAGAACTAAAATAACTAAATAATCAAAATATCAATGTCTACTCTGAGGTGAGTTTAGTATAATATTTTAAAGTCTTTATTGTACGAGTATCAAGTTGTGGAACACGCCCCCATGGTATGTCTTTCCGAAGACCTAGGTGTCTTTAAAAGTAGAGCTAACCGGCATTTAACAGGTAAGCACGTAACATCGTAAACCCCGTCTTCGCTTACCATTGCCATTACTTTGATTTTTTAAGTAAGTCCTACTTAAAAAATCAAAGTACCTACTCGAAGCAAAAGGCCTTATGGGCAGCGTGATAACTTCTGACAGGAAGGCTCGCCACCGTCTTACCCTTCAGCAACCCACAGTTGGCCCCCGTCGTGGAGTATGGTCTAACGTTCGTGAGATGCAGGAAGAGTCCCGTGCCCCTGCAGTAAAATTAAAAAAGAAACTGTTTTTTTTAATCTTTATTTACTATAGGGACTTTTGTACATATAAGAGTGATGATGACAGTCCTATCGTACCCATCTTAATTATACCACCACCACTGTACCTGTACTGTACCGTACTATACTGTACTGGACTGTACCAATTTGTCAATGTACCTATTTAGTCCTTCCAATGCTAAAATATTATATTGCAATAAGAGGGAACCATCAAACCAAATAGGAAACTAAATCGATACTGCAAATCTGCTAGATAGAACTGTCTTATGTTTCTATAACTCACTCGTGAAGTAACAAAACCGTTCTGTTTCACTAAAAGCTTGCGTGATATCTTTAACTGCAAATTGAAACTATCACACCAAGAAACAATATGAAATCTATCACTTTTTATTGAACCAATTTTGCACAGTAAGTTGAACGATTTCCAATTCCGCATTGAAAATGAATGACTAAATATTGATACTTAAAATTGATAGAATAGATAATTTCTTCGATACCTTACGTGATATAATTTCACTCCTGTATCTCGGAGAGGTAGGCACATACCAGAGTTTTCCACTTGCGATATATATATTTCTGATTTTTTTCTTTCTTTGCTTCAGTTTAAATCCTTTATTTGGCTAGACTAGATTAGTCTTCTCGTTGAAGTTTTTCTTGCATAGGTAAATACTTTAAGGATGTGAGTTGGGTTTTGACTTCAAATAATAAATTTAGTTGAATATTCGATTAGTTACATTAAGAGATTTCTTCGAACATTTAATTTATTCGAATATGCTTTGTTTTCGAATAAACCATCGTTATACTAATCGAATAATTTGAAATATCGTATTCGAATTTGAACGTTGCTGCAACGTTGTTATTCGCAAAATTAAACGAGGGGGTTAATGTCACTTTTTTTATTAAACGCAGTAAAAGTATTCAGTCAGAACTGTGTTTAGTGATGACTTCGGCAAAATAAAAATCATGATCTTAGGAGGAAATTAAAAGGATTTCCTTCATGATATCGCACATATTCCATAATATCGTTTTACAGTTAGCAAATATTACAAGTCATAGATTTGAGTCTTAGAGTATAATTTATTTTGAGTCCAATTTGAGTACATTGTGTACAGTCGACAGAACATCAAACTTTACACACGTGTTATCTAATTAGTTACCTTACGTGTAACGTTTACATTTGTGTTAAAATATAAAGGGTGTCCTGCTGCTGACTGCATTCTTTATTGTATTTTTTAAAAACAAAATGTGTCTTTTGTCACTTGATGAACATATCCGCCTAATTATTCTTTAAGTCAGATCTTTATAAAATCTTGTACTATAAAATATTGCAGGCATACATCCCACTGTACAAACCAGCCTTCTCTTTGGCGTTAGTTATATTAAACGGATACGGATTCCTTCCGAACACAAATGCAGTGGTGTCATTTACAAATGCAAACGATTTCAATGCAAACCACAAATCAGCGAAGACGTGCCAACTCGTGATCAGTTTTCAGCATGCACCCTTAGCTGCCAGTGTTAGTATTCAAGTCATTTGAGCCAGTTCACAACTGACTTTTTGTGGTCGAGCTGCGGTCTGCTAGCATGCATTTGAGGAAACGAATGCTTGGGACACCACAAGAGGAAACCTACGGTCAGACTTAGTTTTGTGTTCCGATAAATTTTATTCGTAAATAAAAAGTATTCATTCGTGAACTACTAAACGTGTTGCGGGTCTCTGTCGGATAAATTTTATTCGTAATTAAAAAGTATTTATTCGTAAAGTACTAAACATTTTGCGGGTCTATTTGGTTTATTCGGTAAAGATTATTAACTTAATTTTCGACGTTTCGATAAAAAATACTATATTTTTTGTGAATACATTCAAAATTAATACTTATCGTGCTCGATTAGTTTTTATATCTGTCCGTCATAACATATTAGCGTACAAATAATTTGTTTTGTCACTTTGCATATCAGAACGGTTTCGATAACGGTATCTACCATAAAAGTATAAACGTAATTGGATTTCGCAGTACATTCTATAAAATGGCGCATGCATTTAAAATAATTTGGGATTTACAATATAACCTCACGCCTGTATCCCAGAGGGGTAGGCAGAGGACTGTCAAGGACTGCCGCTTGCCGCGGTCCTGACAGATCACCTTTACAAATCAACGTTCATTAGTCGATGCACACACTGGCTTCGGATACTTTACATCTTCCTCTTTGCTAATTTTATTATCTAAGAACTAAAATGACGAAAACGGTTGAAATATTGAAATTAAAACTTAAGGTTAAAATTAAAATCAGTAAATAAATTAAATCAAACAAACATTGATCAAATAAAATTTCAGAAACAAAAGAAAGTAAGAACTACTCGTGAAATTTGGATTTTTTTGTGTCTAATTTTTGTTCAAGTTATATTTAAAGTGATATTTTGGTCAGTTTCATGTTAACATAAATCTTGCTCCAGAAGTTAATAACTGTACTATTGGTATCGGTCCAACGGTTTATTTAGCATTTGACAGCTCGATTTAGTGACGTTCTGTAAAGCTACCGATTCGATGGTTTTTGAATATCGATTTCAATTACGTTAAATTTGAAATCGATTGATCACGTTCATTTTTTTTTTTCATTTGTACAAGTGGCCTTAGACTGTTTGTGTTTCCGTGTTTGTCAAGTCTTTGCCCGGTTACCTAGTTACCAGATCAACTGATTGTGTTGCGTAAATTTATTGCGAGCTCAGGTTTTTTTAAGAGAGTGTATAGTTTTAATTACAACGCGTTCCCATCGCGGATTGGCAACCTATTCCAATATGTTAATAGGTTGCCAATCCGTAGTCATAGCTAGTAAGAATTTTTCATTGTTTTGGACTTGTATGTCCCCACTACTGGTGCACGGGTCACTTTTTCTGAAAGTTAGGCCATACTCAACCACGGGGGCTACTTTTGGACTTAATTTCGAAGGAAAAAAGTTTAATTTTACGCTATGCCCTGGTTAAGGGCACCCCTATGACAAACCTTTGGCAATACAACGAAAATCAAAACTTTAAAACTAGAATTAAGTTTCATACGAACTACTTTTGAATTATTGTAAGCCGGTGAAATAAAGGTATAATAACCAAGTAAAGTACAATATCGACACTTATGTGTTGTTTAAAAAACATCTCTGACACACTCCTCAGATGCAGTTTAATTAGTCGTCGTTTACCACGGAATATTGTAGAATTTTATCCAAAATACTTACATACATACACAAACAACCTCACTCCTGTATCTCAAAGGAGTAGGCAGAGACCAGGGACTGCCATTTGCCATGATCCTGACAGATCACGTTCGCTTCATCAGCGTTCATAAGTCGTTGCATGCACGCACGCCGGTTCCGGGTACTTTTTATCTTCCCCTTTGATAAAATACTTCTTCTTCAGGCTTTATTAGTCCACTGCTGGACATAGCCCTCCCTTAATGAGCGCAAGGTTGTGCTATCATTGGGTGGTAATGCCCATAATCCCCACGCTGGGCATGCGGGTTGGGGATCGCAGTTTGGTGGAATTGTACTGCAGGGGGCGCTGCTGCCCACCCCCCGGTTTGTATCCCTTTGTCGCCTTTTACGACACCCGCGGGAAGAACTAAAAATACTTATACCTAAAATTTGATATTTCATTGACATACTCAAAATAAAAATATGGCAATGCTGTGTGCATACTTAAGTCCATAACCTAGTACGAGTATACAGGGTGTCTCATTCAAATCGGTCAGTATGGGAAAGTCTGAAACTATAAGACACACGAAGATTTGTTCTGAGGAACCATGTCATCGATTTAATAACAAGAAAAACTGCAGTCATACATTTTAGAAAACATCTGTACTCCGTTCGGGAATCGAACCCGGTTGTTTTAAAGAAAAAACCTACACTATTTCTATTTAGATATCGATTGTGTAGGTCTTAAGCAGTAAATGTCTGTATGAAACATGATGTCTAAAATGAATAAAATGCACTGTTTTCACATACTTTAATTTATTTTAGTAGGTGCTCGAAGTGACCGCCGCCTTTTTCAATACAATATTCAACACGTTTAGGTAACGATCTTAATTTTTAAATAAGTATCTAGGTACATACTTATTTTAAGTGGGCTTTTCAAGTGATTGTTAGTGTTTGATTAATTGATTTTTTTTTTCAAAACAACCGGGTTCGATTCCCGAACGGAGTACAGATGTTTTTAAAAATGTATGAATGCAGTTTTTCTTGTTATTAAAATCGATGACATGGTTCCTCAGTACAGATCTTCGTATGTCTTATAGTTTCAGACTTTCACATACTGACCGATTTGAACGAGACACCCTGTATATATCAAAGTATTAGTTATAATCATATCGTGCAATAGTTGTGATCTCAGATAATGATCTGAGGTTGTGATCTATTTTGTATACCAAATAAAATAAGATAACATTAGAACTATATTCTTTTTGTTGCACTATTCCGTGCTGAGGACAATTTTAAAAACCTAGTTAGAGGCTACAAATTCCGCCCATGCCGCATAAAAATACAGAGATTATTGTAAAGAGGTTCGAAATTTCGCTGATGCCGGTACTTGCCCATTAGCTCAGTTGGGAGAGCGCTGGTACGGTTAGCCAGAGGTCACGGGTTCGAGTCCCAGACGGCCAAAATTTTTAGCCTCTAAATAGGCTTTTAACATAAGAATTGTAAATAAGTAATGGGTAAATTTAATGTTGTAAATTACACTACCTTCTAATCTTGTGTCTCAAACTTAGGTTAGCTAGTGGATAATACTAAAAACCCATTCAGAGGCTAAAAATTCCACCCATGCCGGTACTCGAACCCGCGACCTCTGGCTAACCGTGCCAGCGCTCTCCCAATGACTTAATGGGTGACTTACCGGCATCAGTGAAATTTTGAACCTCTAAACAATACCCTCTGTATTACGTACAGGCAGCAACAACTAGCTAAAGTAATTTGGATCACTTGCGGCGCCCAGTACCTACTTTGCATTTAGGTTTTACATAGGAATTATATCGCTGTACCCACATGATTATATTCATTTTGATGCACTAATCCGTGCTAAGGACAATTTTAAAAAATTAGCCTCTAAATAGGTTTTTCAAAATTGTCTTTAGCACGGGTTAGTGCAATAAAAAGAATGTAAAGATAATACTAAGTTGCATTATCGGCATGGGCGGAATTTTCAGCCTCTAAATCTTATTGTCCTCAGCACGTTAGTGCAACAAAAAGAATATAATACGTAATTTGTGAACAGATAATAAACAAATATCTTATCTTATCTAAAACGTGTCAGCATACAAAGCGAAAGAGTAAAATAAAAAGGCAGTTTTCAGCACGAATTCCAAAAGCATCATTGTTGTGAGTGATCGTGTTTCTTATAAATAAAGTCTTATTTGATTTTTTTTCTCTCAGAACGTGTGATGTACCCGAGGAACAAGCTGATTGGAGCAAGGCCGTCTGTGGTCGGCGGTACACCAATCACTGAGGAGCTGGCTATGGTAATTATATCTTTCACTATCAACAAACAGGGTCTCATTCTACGGAGTTAGTGACATATACCCGAGATTTTCGCACATAGCAGAAGATTATAATTTTATTATTATTAGCTTAATTTTAATGAAGCGAATAATAATACAATTTGAAAGTGTCTATTGGAACAAAAGGTTTATAATAATAATAACAGAATTCTTGACAGATGATAATTTCAGCTAAGACATTGACTGACATTCTCATATAATTTGTACTTTAAATTGACATTTATTCAGGTTCTCTTTACGCAATTTGACATGTAATAAAATTTAACTTATTCATTAATTTTTCTTATTTTCATTTTAATGTAATGTCATTAACTCTATTTCAAACTGTCATTATATTTTATTATTATGGAAAATTTGAATTTGTTGACATTTTTATATTATTGTTTCTATTGGTGGTGCCTTTTTAATAATTTGTACGCCTCATCAGGCAGAGCCTGCAGAGAACAATTTTTTTATATACATCCTATCAATGAACTCATGCTTCACATATAAAAATCTTTGTCGTTATCTTTGTCTTTGTCTTAGCTAAGCACCGTAGCCTAGTCGAACCGAGTGATTGGAATCAATCACTTGAGTTAATCAACAACACGCGCGGTCTGGTGCAAGATGGGTGACCGTCCCGTGCCTACCGCTAGTGGCATTTTTCCGACCGCTTCCGTGCTTCGCAAGGCATCTTAAGCCGTTGGTGCCGGCTGTCATGTAATGACAGTCGTTAAATCATGGCAGAGGCCTTATGGGCGGCTTGATAACTTGTGACTAAAAGCCCGCCACCGTCATACATTACCTAGGTATGACTGATTTCGAAGGAATTTGCGTCATAGTTCAGGAGAGAACTAGCAGTATGTCTTAGTTGTGTTTAGCTCGATATCAACCCTTGTATGTCTCCACTGCTGGGGCACGGGTCTCTTCCTGCATCGCAGGAAGGTTAGGCCGTACTCCACCACGGGGGTCAAGTCCGGGTTGGTCAAGAATTGCAAGAAAGTGGCGAGCCTTACTGTCAGAAGTTATCAAGCCACCCATAAGGTCTCTGACATCGCTTAGCGACTTGACAAATTAAATTGTATACTTTGACGCATCAGTATATACTTACTACTTAGAAAAATATCGCGTCAGTCATCATGTCAGCTCTTGCTAAGTTATGTTTCGTAATACACGTACTATTATGAATACGTAATACACAGAATATTGTAAAGAGGTTCGAAATTTCACTGATGCCGTGAGTCGCCCATTGGCTCAATTGGTAGAGCGCTGGCACGGATAGCCAGAGGTCGCGGGTTCGGATCCCGGCATGGGTGAAATTTTTAGCCTCTAAATAGGTTATAAAAGTATTAATACCTCACTCCATATATTAAATATATAATATAATTTAATATAATCACTTGTATGTATAGTGTTCCTTGGCATTTTCAGCACTTTTACTTTGTAAAATTTATTTTCGAATATAGAGCAACCTCTGGAAGCATTATAATTTTATATGAAAGACTTTTGCCTCCAGAACAAGAAAACTTTTGTGTACTTTTTTACTATGAAATAAACAGTTAAAATTTTTAATTTTTATTTTTCGTTTAGTCAATTGACACTGTTGACATCGGTCATCATAAATTGACCACGTGACTACCGAAAGCTACTGTTAAGTTATTATTATTTTATCATGAATTATCACATGATTCACTGTGAAATCCACCCTAATGCGCTGCCATAGTGCGGTTTCTGAAAATGTCATTGTGGCCACTATGTATATTTTCCATCAAAGTTTCGTGGGCGCCAAATAACAACGAACCTCAACAAACTCCAAAAATCGGTTCGTGTCGGTAGATATTTCAAGTTGAAAGCAAAATAAACTTTCTCACACGTCGCGCATCGAGATTTGGCCAGACAACTTCACGTAGACACGAAAGTTTTCTTGACGATGTTTATTTTCAGACAGATTGTTCGTCTAGGATTCCTCACACGTACATATCGTATGTACCTACATTCCATTGAAAGGAAATCTCAATATTTCGGCCTACATATGTCCCGCTGTAGGGTACAGCCTTCCCCTGAGACAGAGTACGTTCTTAATTACCGCTTCTTAATAAACTTTTTTTTAATGTTTTACTTATTAACACTTTTAATGCACTTAAATAAATGCACAGTACGACAGATTTAGTGCCTTAAGCATTTTCTACCAGCCAACCGTAAGCGGTTTAACCTTTAACTACTGACGTGGGGGCCTCTCAGGCCTCAAGAAAACTAAAATTGTGATTTACTCCCTTCCTCCGCGCACGGCATACGCGTAGCTTCTAATACCTTCGAGTTTAGTTGCGCCGAGGCGGTCAATAGCAGTGCACGTGTTTGCGCGCGCAATTTCGGTAAGTAAATTCATTTTGAAATTTCTTGTGGGCCTCTTAGACCCCATCTCAGTATTTATGTAACTTTTTTGTGAATTGTATCGATTTAGTTATCGGCTTTTTTTTTTGCAGTACTTTGAAAACTTTTATACTATGGAGCCCAGAACGTCATCCGGGAGAAAACGGTCTCTTGGTAATAATAATAACAAACATGTAGCTAAAAATAGAAGGACCGTAGTGCCAGGGAACAACGATTTTGCGACAGCCGTGATGTGGATAGATCGTGAAGACTTTAGCGGTTCGGAGGCCGAAGATATTGATAACACCTTTATACCGGAGCTTCACGAGCATGAGTCAGATATGCACAGTGCATCGGAACCCGAAGAACAGGTTGACAATGTTCCGGAAGAACAGACCACGTGAGCTACGTTTGAGTTTGGCACGTGTGCTGGGAAAGGATACGCCTGCACCTGACCGTCAAGAAGTTGACGACGAACAATCTAAAAAAAGAAGAAGGTGCCACACATGTCCTTCGAAGCTTCAAAGAAAATCTACACACACATTTTATGCATGTGGATGAGCCAATTCAAGAAATCACTAAGTCCTATTTTGACGGTTTTGAGTTGGCAACACCAGCTGGTAGATATTTTCATTCTCTTTCGAATGGTCTATTTAAGTTTTTGTAGAAACGTCTCCAAGTGGCATTTTCCAAACTAAAAAAAAAAAAAATGACGGTCTTCCAGTTCATGAAACCTCTAAGTCCTAGAAATCACTTAGTCCAGGGAAATTTTCGAAGAAATCACTTAGTCCTATGATTCCTGACTTTAAGTCCTATGGCAACACCTTATGCTTCATTTAAAATTTAATAACATTCAAATTAATTTGGTCACAGAATTAGATTTTAAGATGTCAATACTGAAGTCACCTATAATAATAATATTCTATTATTATAGGTGATAATAACCACTGTTGCTAAGAACGCTTAGTAACTGTTCTAATTTATCAAAAAATGATTGTAAATTCTTGTTTTTAGGTACTCTGTATATGCATACAATTATTATGTTGTTACTGTGTTGATGTGCTTATTATTTTCTTGCAATTCTTGTAGGCTAACCGACAGAAGATAGGATTTGTTGATCAGGCCGGCTATGTTTTGGTGCATTATGTGCATGTTCTTTTTAGTCACGAAAAAAGAACATAAACAAATTCGAAATTGTATTCTTAGAGAAAAGTTTGATCAAGGAAAGTTCTGATAATGTTTTGAAAGGAAATAATTACAAAAAGTTGTTCGATGAACGAATCAAAGGGAATCTACCTGGAATATCGAAGTGCCGAAGAGTAATTTTTAAGAAAATTGGTAAACCAATGTTTGCGATTTCCATGAAAAGCCAAGATTTTGATCACTTTTCACTATATAAGGTCGGTTTCAGCAGATTGATCAATGAAGCGCCTGATGATTGCTACGACGCACCCTTGACGATCAAAGCTGCAAAATGAAAGACGTAAAGCGTTTGCTTGAACATGTTCCCGAAACTGAAAGACATTTTTATGAGGATCTATTTCGTGATAATCAGGATCCTGTAAGCGAGGAAATTGACTCTGCAGATGAAGTTGAGTACTACTCAAAATTTGTATGAGTGCTGTTTTAGGTCCTGCAATAAAATTACTAAGTCCTTTAATTATCCGTAAAAAATCACTAAGTCCTTGGTTTAGGAATAAGTCCATTTTTTTTGGATTTTTGTAACGAGATTCGTTCTAACATTTATGTTCTGTTTGTTTTATTAAATAAAACTATTTGATTTGTACTAAGGCGTGTAATTTTTTCAGATTTTTTAAGCGATACGTATTATTTCCGCACAAGTTTGAAACCTAAAAACATCAATATCTCAAAAGTTACTTTTTGGACTAAGGGATTTCTTGAATTGGGTCACCCATGTAAAAAACATCTATGCCTTCAATGTGCAAAGCAAGTTTGCCCAGACTGTGTGTAATTCACAATTATTTGAAGACTGTTATTTTTTGTTCCTATTATTGTATTATAAATTCTTATGTGCCATTTACTAGAAAGACTGTTTAAAATTAAGATTATAAGTTAATTGGTTGATTTTTTTAATATTTTTAATTGATACTTTGTGATATAAGACCTCTTGTCTTTTTTGTCAAAAAATGCTAAACGTTTTCTAAAGTTTGATATAATAGTTCATTACAAACAAATACATCGTACAAAAATAATTTTATTTTATTTAAATATATCCACTTAAGCTAATTATTAAACACTAAACCCTAAAAAACCCAAAGATTTTTAAATATAAGCATATTTATACACGGGACTCTGAGGCCCCCACGTTAGTGTTTACGTGAAATTAAATCCACATCAGTAGCTAAAGGTTAAGGAAAAATTGGTAGGCTTGCAAAAAAAAGAACAAGAGAAAAAGTAAAAATGCTATTTAAAATATATCTCATTCTGTAAGGTAAAATCGAATAAACCTACATATTAATATAGTGCTATACATTCGATCGAGATCAACCCTGGTATGGCTACTAGGGCACGGGTCTCTTCCTGCATGCAGGAATGTTTGGCTATACTCCACCACGGGGGCCAAATCCGGGTTGGTGGGGAATTGTAAGACAGTGGCGGGTCTTACTATCGTAAGTAATCAAGCCGCCCATAGGGCCTCTGACATGGCTTTACGAGACAGCCGGTACCAACCGCTTAACGTTCCTTGCGAAGGACGGAAGCTATATAATACTATATATATTTTATAAACAGGAGCTTCGCATAACGACCTTCGGAGCAGCGGCGTGTCCGCCCCGTGGCGAGTGGCTTCGGACGCCGCTTCTCATGCGCGCCCCTAGCCAGTCCCAAGCTTACGGATTGGCAGCTCCAAGGAACGGTGCCAGGTCGCTGCTGTCAGCTCTGCAAGCGCACATAATCAGGTAAAGAGCAGTGGAAGCGTGTCGGTGGAACGCTGGCCTCACATTCGACAAGCCGTGGGTTCATATCCTGGCAATTACGACTTTGTTGTCTAAGTTATGAACATTTTGTGAAGTTGTAGTGGCAACTTCACTCGCTAACCGTAAAGGGAAACGACGTAAAGAAACCTTAGTATCAAGTGTTAATATACTTCAACGCCTGCTATACGTACAATAATAATTGTACATGCATTTTTAAAAACAAGATGTCTCAATTCAATTTTCTTTTATTTACGTCCATAATTGAATAATTATAATCGATCATTAAAATGTGAATTGGAAATTACTTTGCTGAATTCGGCCAAAAATCCCACAAGCACCATGCGGTTAGTTAATGCACCGTCTTCCCTCCAGCACAGCTCCACCGCATGGTGGTTGTGGGATTTTTGGCGGAATTTAGCAAAGTAAATTTCACATTTTAATAATATTATGGATTTCCGGAAAGTAACGCCTGATTCCATACAATAATTATAGTCTAAATGTCTGCCAAAACTACTCACTTTTTACCTTCAGATATAATTTCATCAATACCAACCCTTGTAGGTCCCCACTGCTGGGGCACGGGTCTCATCCTGCATTGCAGGAAGGTTAGGCCATACTCGACCACGGGGGCCAAGTCCGGTTTGTTGAACTTTTTACCTTACTCTTTGCTAATACATCCCCTATTTGGTCGAAGTATGTCCGCCTGGGACGTCCCTTACCGGCCGTTCTACCCACATTCGCTCGATATATTGCTTTCGTCAGTCTTTCTTCATGAGCCATTCCAGATCCCGTTTCATTCCGGAATTTCCCTTTCCTCGTAAACTTTGTTCATCAGACTGTATAGCATAAATATTTATTTATTTATTTGCCTTTACTTTCAGCCACTTTCTGAATTGAGAATTTCACTAAGTAAATACTTAATTACCGTTCTTCCCTTTTCTGAGACATTAAAAGAGACGGCACTATATTATTTAGTTAGCAACATTTTCAAACTGGCCCTTAATAATTTGCAGATGGCTGCTATTTGACTCAAGGCCGATCGCGAAGGACAAAAAGTCTTCGGAGCCACCAGAAACGTAAGTTAGTTAAAACATCCTTCATGGGGCACTGTGTATACGCTTCTATAATAAAATCCCTGAAGATATATTAAACTTGCATGAAACGCGGTTCAAAAAATGTGTTAAGTACACTTTGTGGAGTTTGGAGTTTTTTTGTCCATTTTTTCTCCAAAATGATCTCGATTTTTAAATGGACACCTAGTTTGAATTGTAACGTTCACTAAGCCGCAGTTTCTGCGCTACTTTGAATAAAAACTTTTCATTTCAGTTAAAGTTATAGCATGTAAAGCACGATCAAACCTCGATTTGTGTTCTCTGAAGGTATTGGCAAAGTTTCATTTAACGATAAGATAAGAGTAAGTATATCTTTTTAGAGTGGGGTTGGGCACAGAAATTACAGCATCAAAAACATAGATAATTCACGATGTAGAATATTAATATAAAAACGAAACTAAACATCACACCAATTTTCTAACTTAAATAAAATATTTGAGGCCGAGTACTAAGAAGGCTGGAGGCATATCCTCGCTGTATAGCGAGGCTTAACTTTTGGCCAAAGTAAGCACCAGCCCCCGGATCTCCTGCATTTTGATTCCCTTGAGTGTTTTGCACACATGTGTTATCCAACATAAACGGTCGTAACTTTTCTGTGAGTTAAAGGCATTACAGACTTGAGTTAGCGGTTATAAATTCAACTTGATACTCGATCATTGTAATGATTGTATTTTTCACTAGTGTACAATAAAACATAATGTTATTTTATCTTATTATCTTGATACTTCCACGCGTTTTCGAGATAAAGTATTTTGACCGACGGACGGGCAGAAAAACGGGCGACAAGGTGATTTTATAAGGGTTTCATTTATTTCTTTTGAAGTAAGGAACCCTAAAAACGGATCAGTGAGGTCAACATATCAAACTATTTCCTCGAGTCAACACTTCAAAGTTCCTCCAAAATCTGACAACCAATGTTGTAGCACAGATATTTCACTAACAGCTCCTTTATCTATGGTCCCCCAATATCGTCGCGCCCGCATGACAGGCTAAAATAACAGCCGTGACGCTCAGAACCACGCGTTTGCCGGTAACAAACGACTCTGTCTGACCGAGATGGGGTGAATTATGTGTTTTGTATGGCAATGACTGTGCCAAGAAATTGTTTATGTGTTTGACAAGCTCACGTATCTTCTTCAAAGTCGAAATCGTGACATCAACCCTTTGTATGTTGGGCGCGGGTTTCTTCTTGCATTGCAAGAAGATTAGGTAATTCTCCACCACGGGGGCCAAGTCCAGGTTGATGAAGGATTGTAAGATAATGTTAGGCATTACTGTCAGAAGTTATCAAGCAGCCTAAAAGGCCTCTGATATGGCTTAGCGACTGCCATTACATGACAGTCGGCACCAACGCCTGAAAATTATAAACTGATTAAAATAGTTATGTTGTTATCAACACTTGTATGGCCGCACTGCTGGCGCACAGGTCTATTTCTGCATCGCAGAAAGGTTAGGCGATATTCTACCATGGAGGCGAGGTCCGAGTTGGTGCAGGATTGTAAGACAGAGGCGGGCCTTATTGTCAGAAGTTATCAAGCCGCCTCTAAGGCATCTGACGTGGCTTAACGACTGCCATTACATGACAGCTGGCAATAACGACTGAAAACTGTGAACTGAGTAAAACAGTTATGTTGTTATCAACACAATGTATGTCCCCACTGCTGGGGCACGGGTCTCTTTCTGCATCGCAGAAAGGTTAGGCGATATTTCACCATGGAGGCGAAGTCCGGGTTGGTGCAGGATTGTAAAACAGAGGCGGGCCTTACTGTCAGAAGTTATCAAGCCGCCTCTAAGGCATCTGACGTGGCTTAACGACTGCCATTACATGACAGCCGGCAATAACGAGTGAAAATTTTTAACTGATTAAAACAGTTATGTTGTTATCAACACATATATGTCCCCACTGCTGGGGCACGGGTCTCTTTCTGCATCGCAGAAAGGTTAGGCGATATTTAACCATGAAGGCGAAGTCCGGGTGTGTGCAGGATTGTAAGACAGTGGCGAGCCTCACTGTCAGAAGCTATGAAGCCGCCCATAAGGCCTCTGACATGACTTAACGACTGCCATTACATGACAGCCGGCACCAACGGCTTAACGTGCCTTGCGAAGCACGGAAGCGCTCGGAAAAATCCCGCTAGCGGTAGTCACGGGACGGTCACCCATCCTGACCGCGCCTGTGGTTGCCTAACTCAAGTGATTGAGTCCAATCACTCGGTTCGCCTAGGCCACGAGCGCTTCAAAACAGAAAAATAATGAAGTGTTCACCACGGGGGGTAAGTTGAAGATGGTGAAGGATTGTAAGGTTGAGTAAGGCATTACTGTCAGATGTTTAAGTGAAAATCAAAATGCAGACATTAAGACTTAATAAATGCTAACGTTACTCTGTTGATAGGTGCCTCAGATTAGAGGGTTTTCGCTTTACTCCGTGCGAGATTAATATCTCGTACATTACATTACATAATCTCACGCCTGGTTCCGGAGGGGTAGGCAGTGACAATGGTATGCCATATGCCACGATCCTGCCAGACCACTACGTATCTACTGGGTGTAAAACAAAATGGTTGACGAAAGTCTTTATAATAATACTCGTATAATCACAAATTTAATGCAGTTTTAATACATATTGAAATGAAACACACAGCGTAAATTCATCTTTATGTTTATAGTTTTCCCAATTACTAATCAGCACGATTCAACGAAAATTTAAGTACCAACAAATCAAACGATTGAAATACAAATAAAGTTTATGTGGTTAAAACAAAATTTACTATGAAAAAAAAATTACGGTTATTCTTATAAACATTCCCTTAAAGAAAATAGACTTTAACTCTCGGCCGAATTTAATAGTATCTAATAAACGTTCAAGTTGATGAGAAAGGGCTTTATTTAGTCGTGGTGCACAAATTCAAGCAATTCTCTTCCAAATTTTGCATTTATAAACAATGTCGCTCGTTTGAAAAACAAAGAAATAGAATAATAGAAACGGTAGGTAAAGAAAATTATAAGGCGTAAAGTTATTATTTTTATATTCAATCGGTGACTTAGCTCTTAAACTAGATATAACTCTCATTAGAGAATGAGCTTCAAAATCAAATTGAAAAGCTCCCGGTAATGCTTTTTCGTGGAAAACGCATCGTATCGCATCGCAACGCGGTAGTCACGGGACGGTCATGCAACATCCACCTGACCGCACTGATTGTTGCTTAACTTAAGTTCGTTTTCGTTTTCAACCCTTGTATGTCCTCACTGCTGGGGCACGGGTCTCTTCCTGCATCGCAGGAAGGTTAGGCCATACTCCACCATGGCGGCCAAGTCCGGGTTGGTGGAGGATTGTAAGACAGTGGCGGGCCTTACTGTCAGAAGTGATCTAGCCGCCCATAATGCCTCTGACATGGCTTAACGACTGCCACTACATGACAGCTGGCACCAACGGCAACTCAAGTGATTTATTCCAATCACTCGGTTCGACTAGGCCACGATCGCTTCTTATATTATCATTAAGGCGTTTTGGGGTGCTAACAAGAACTACCAATGGAAAAAATCATAACTTGTTTTATAAAACGTTTTTATCTAAACTTGAACATCAGAAATCTTAACAACAGTGATAACTATTGTTAAAACTTACACAAGTTATTTTTTTTTTCATTGGTGGCGCTATTTAGCACCTTAATCTTTTAAATTTTTAGCATTAAGTATGATCACATAGTTATAAATTAAACGGGTCTTATCGCGATAATTTATTAGGTAAAACGGAATTACCTTATTTCCCGACATTTAGTCTACCCGAGACCACGGCAACTGTAACGCTGCCGAAGCGTCGGGAAATAGGGTAATTACGTTTTACCTAATAAATAATCGCGATTGGGCCGGTTTAATATTTATATTACTATGGATGACTATCGCGAATCATTAAGAAGTAGGATTACGGTTTTTTATTGGGAGTATCATATCCTATTTGTCAACACCGGGCATTAAATGTTGCGGTTTACATCGGCACACAGATCTTTTTGTTTAACGATTTGTTAACTTTTAACTGTGCCGCATTAAAATTATTTAATTGCAGTGCGTTTGTTGTCATTTTGACTGCTTTCGCTTCACGTAATTTCGCGACGATGTTTATGTAGGTGCGCGAACGAAAAGATAACTCGTTTTGTTGCCAAATTATGAGAGATACTGTTGTTCGCTTCAATAAAATAATTAACGTACTTTAACGTACTTCGGTGCCTAGAGCAGTGGTAGCGGTTAAACACCAGTTTCTCAATCGGAGTGTAAATGTACATGATTGAGGGCCAGTTTCTCGTGGCTTAGGCAAACCGAGTGATTGGATTCAATCACTTGGTTAAGCGACAAACAGGTGGGGTCAGGTACAGGATGCGTGAGCGTCCCGTGACTACAGCTAATGGCATTTTTCCGAGCGCTTCCGTGCTTCGCAAGGCACGTTGAGCCGTTAGTTCAGGCTGTCATATAATGCCAGTCGTTAAACCATGTCAGAGGCCTTATGGGCGGCTTGATAACTTCTGAGAGTAAGGCCCGCCACTGTCTTACAATCCTTCACCAACCCGGACTTGGCCTCGGTAGTGGAGTATGGCCTAACCTTCCTGCGATGCAGGAAGAGACCCGTGCCCCAGCAGTGGGGTCATACAAGGGTTGATAACGATGACGATAACGAGGGTTAGTTTCTGAATTAAGAATTTCGCTAAGTTAATACTTAACTGTGGTGCGGTGTCTACGAATGTCTTAGCAACGAGGAGTTACTGTTGTTCGTTTGAATAAAATAATTAACAAACTTAGCGGTTGAACACCAGTCTCCAAATCGGAGTGATTTAAAAAAAAATTAAATTAATATATTTAAAAAAAAATATATCGGATGCCCCCGGGTAGTGTAACGGTGCAAACCTCTTCACACCATCCTTATAATTTTCTTTTTCTACCTATCACTTTCAAATATTTAATCAAATATTATGTCACACATTTCTAAATTTCCCTCATTTTCATCATTACAAAAGATCGACTAGATCTGACTATTTACCTGCTTATCCGTTTTTATCCAGTTTTTCTGTTGTTATTATAAAATAACAGCGCCTATCTACAAATAAAACAACAGTTCAAGTCGTTCCAGTTTTTATTATTATCAAAAGTTGTACAACATTACAAATTTATTAAGAGCGCCATAGCGCAAGGTTGTGCCATCATGAGGGGGTAATGCCCATTACGTTTTACCTAATAAATAATCGCGATTTGACCCGTTTAATATGTAAAAGTATCGCGAATCATTAAGAAATAATATCAATAATTATTCGCGATTCCTGCATTAAGGAGTTATCAATTTCCTTTACCACTATATTTTCCATCTCTTTTGAGAAAGCCATCCAGATCGCATGTAATAACTCTCAGACACACGCGGTTCGTGTCACAGCATAAATTCTTACATGTTCTTTCGGCACATATGAGAGTGTAAACTTAACAGAAGCTCTACTTCTTAACATTATTAGTTACCTAGCGAACTATGTTCCGCCTAAAAGTCTATTCTTTTTGTTTCTTTTAATTTTACTCTCCATAAGAACCATCCTCGTACTTCAAGGAATATTCTAAAAAAAGAATTAGCGAAATCGGTTCAGCTGCTCTCAAGATTTGCGGTTACAAACACATTTTGGCGATTCATTTTTATAATTTAGAAAATTAGCTGACCCAGCGAACTTCGTACCGTCTAACAGTCGATTCTTTATTTTTTTTTTATTTTTCTCTCCATAAGAACCATTCTCGTACTTCAAGAAATATTCTAAAAAAAGAATGAGCGAAATCGGTTCAGCTGCTCTCGAGATTTGCGCTTACCAACATATTTGACGATTCATTTTTATATTATAGAAGACTAGCTGACCCAGCGAACTTCGTGCCGCCTAACAGCGATTCATTAAAACAAAAAAGTGGGTAGAATAATATACTCAGAAGCAAGAGACCCAGGTTCGATTCACGGTGCAGGCATGTACCAATTACTTTGTTTCTCAGCTATGTACATGTTTGTAGTTATAGTAGCAATAGCACCCGCTAATATGCAAGAAAACCTCGTGATGAAACCTGAGTGTCTGAGGTGTTCAACTACCACAGCGCTTAAATTCACAATCGGTGGTGGGAAAACGCGGTTTATAAGCCCATATTTTCTCTCTTAGAAAAGGTCTGTGCCCTGCAAAATGACGTTTAAAGGCATAAAAAAAGATTTTAGGTGAACAACAGTGAAAATTCAATATTATCAAACGGAAGTGCACTACCGGGATCTCAAGTATTTTAAGTCTTAATTCAGATCTTTGCCTATCTGTATGCGAAGTTTCATGTCTGTGAATTCCGTTCAGTTATTACTGCGTGATTAAGTTACAAACATACAAATTCCTATACAAACTTATAATATTAATATGATTCCTTTTAGGCATACAAACACATCACTATGCTTACGCTACGTCAACTACTTCGCTTAACCCTTCTAGCGCCACGCGCGCTCGGAAAAAAGAAAGTTCAAAGGTACCGCATAGTGCAGGGTCATTTCGCACCGCCATTTTTTTGCATCTTTTTTGTGAACACAGTTCCGCATTTCTCAAATTAGAGAAAGTACTACGTAATTATTCAATAAGTGTTATATATCACTACAATCTGCATAAAATTCCCTATCCGGTTATTATACTTGTAATGCTAATAAAATTATCAATAAACTTACATGATATTCAAATGACGAGATGAATTTCACTATCCACGCCATTTTGACACTACTTTGAACTTTGTCTCACTATTTTCACTAATTACTCATTCACTAGCACTGAACTAACACTTATAATATGATCTGCATATTATCTATTACTGTTTACACAATTTTCATACTCTAATTCACCAAAATAAAGCTATAAATGAATAATTACCAGGAAGAGGTAAAATGACACTGACCGCCCATACAAGCGGCACAATCCGGGCTAAAAGTTCGAGGCTTTTTTCACTTTCTTTTCCATCAAATACAACGAAACTATTATTTGAATCATAATCTACACACTTTTCCCAGTAATTTGATATATAACACATGAACAAATACGCAGCGTTGCCTTCTCTAAATAACTTATAAAACTTTAGCGAGCGGAGCAACTCACGACGAAAACGCAAAATGGCGTCTGACCTAGCAAGCTCATGTGGTTTCGATGATAATTCAATTTTTTTCCACGTCACGTCATTTGATTGGTTGGCGAAAGTAATCCTTACTAACCATTGGCCAATAAAACAACAGATATTGTCCATAGAGAATGCACAGAGCATAGATAAAAAGAGTCCAATCTGAGCGTTGCATAGTGTACATACGTCTGTACACTAAGCGCTTGGGGGATGCGCGCGGCCGGGCTGATTAGTGTACAGACGTATGTACACTAAACGCGAGAAGGGTTAAGATTTTGCTACGCATTTTCGTAGCAAAATTAGCTACGAAATATCGTAGCACACCGTAGCAAACGCTACGCTTTGCCGTAGGACTTGGTAGCGTTACTAGAGTTTCATCCGATCTGCAGTTAAAAATAACAGAGTAAAGCTGAAGTTACAAGAAAAGGGGTCTTCGATACAAGCAAGTTTTGTAACAGGGGCAATGAGTAAACGAAGAACTAGTTAATTAGCTGTTCTGTATTCCATGTTCTGTTTCGATGTGTTGAATTTGTAGGCACCGTTTTACGAGGTCTGCTACTTATGTATACGGAATAGAAATAAATAAACAAATGTATATGGCTAAATATACTTTTATTGTTTTTCAAAGTATTCTCCACTATGATCGATGCACTTTTGCATTCGATGAAACCAATTTGTAAAACACTTTTTCCACTCTGATTGAGGTATCCTCAAAACGTGCTGTTTGAACGCATCTACGGCACCTTCACGGGTCGAAAATTGTTGACCACGTAATTTATTCTTTACATTTGGGAATAAATAGAAATCATTGGGAGCCAAATCAGGGCTGTAAGGTGGATGACCCATTAATTCAATTTTTTGACCATCCAAAAATGTAGTTGTTTCCTGAGATGTATGACAGCTGGCATTGTCATGGTGAAGTATGATTCTGCGTCGCTGGTTGTTTTGGCGTATTTCTTCAAATACTTCCGGCAAACAAATGGTCGTGTACCACTCCGAATTAACCGTTCTGCGATTCTCCAGTGGTACTGTAGCCACATGGCTATTAATACCAAAAAAGCAGGCCACCATTTGCTTTACAGTGCTTTTTGCACGAGCCACTTTCATAGGGTTTGGCTCATTTTGAAACACCCAAACTGTTCATTGTTGTTTAGTTTCGGGATTGTACGCATAGATCCAGGATTCGTCACCTGTGCAGATATTATAAACAGATTTTGAGTCGCCTTGAATTTTTTAAGGTTTTCTTGCACCATTCGACGCGAGCATCTTTTTGATCCTGAGTTAAGTTGTGCGGGATCCAACGCGAACAAATTTTTTTTACAGACAAATGTTCATGTAATATCCTATAAATGCTCGTCATACATATGCCCAGAACAGCCTCTATCTCGCGATACGTAACATGGCGGTCTTGCATTATTAGTTTTCGCACAGCTTCAATATTTTGTGGCACAATCGGGCGACCTTCTTTAATTGCGTCCGTGAGCTTACTGCGCCCGCGATTAAACTCACTAAACCAGTGAAACACAGTCGTTTTGGATGGAGCTTCACCACCAAAAGTTGAAGTTGATTGATCTACGCACTGTTGTTGCGTTTAACCACGTCAAAAATCGTAATAAATCATAGCACGAATATTTTCACGAGTGACTTCAATTTCTTCAGCGATATGACATTTTAAACCCAACAAAAACAAAACACTAATGTATATAAGAGAAAAATATAAGCGGCCAGTATTTAAAAAAAGAACGAATTTGACCGTGGAGGTCAGACATTGCGTTTAAAATTATTGGAATCCCAGATTCCGCATCACGGTCAAATTCGTTCTTTTTTTAAATACTGGCCGCTTATATTTTTCTCTTATATACGTTAGTGTGGCTGCTACTTATGTAAGTAGCAGACTATGTACCAGTTTTTTTTTTATTTTTTTTGTACAGATTTTGAATATTTGTTGATAGAGATAGAGATGAGTTATTTATTAGTAGATTTGCAACCGTATATTTAAAAATATCACAAAAACAGTACCTCAATGTACAAAAAAACACAGCCTAAACTTAAAATGATACACGAAAAACACAAAGTACGAGTTATAATTTCAACATGCATAAGAACTTGAAATGCTGCCAAACAAATAGAAGGTAGGCTGAGTAATTATATGAATATTGTTTAATTTTATTCCATCAAAATAAAAATATTTTGTTTGTTCTGCTCTAAGGGAAGTTAAATTTATAAAGATAATCTTATATACTCTCTTAATTAAAGACTAAAAAAACTAAGTTTGGAGTGGTTTAACATTTTTTTTAAAACAACGAAGGTCACCAAGTTGTAGTTCCTAAACTACGAGTACCTCGAATTATTGTTGACTTCCAATAAAGTCAACAATAATTCGAGGTACTTTACATTGTTTTTGGAATTTTAGAAATTATGATTCTAAAATGAAATGGAAGTCGTTGCTTGCACACACGCTGGTTAATTACCACGTGGGCCTACGGCGGATTAGCACATACCTACATGCTTACATACATAAGATAAGACAAGATAAGATCAGAATAATATTTATTGTACACCAGAGCACATTATTATAAAACAAGTAAAGATACAAAGTACAATTGGCGGCCTTATTGCTAAAAGCAATTTCTTCCAGACAAATTTGTCACATACATACATGTGAGATGCATGCATCCATACATACATTCATACATACATACATACATACATACATACATACATACATACATACATACATACATACATACATACATACATACATACATACATACATACATACATACATACATACATACATACATACATACATACATACATACATACATACATACATACATACATACATACACAACCTCACGCCTGTATCCCAGAGGGGTAGGCAGAGACGGACTGCCATTAGCCACGATCCTGAACTACCTTCGCTTCATCAACGTTCATAAGTCGTTGCATGCATGCACGCCAGTTCCGGGTACTTTTTATCTTTCCCTTCGCTAATACGTCCCCTATTTGGTCGACAAAAGTTATCTGTGATCGTGGCAAGTGGCAGTCCCTGGTCTCTGTCCACTCCTCTGGGATACAGACGTGAGGTTATGTGATGTAATGTTAATGAAATATTTTCGTATTGAAACTTAGAACACCCTCTTTTCATAAAAGTAAGTGTATTATGATAGACCATGATAAGTTTTTTAAGCTATGCTAAGCTAAACTTGAATCTAGGTCTTTAACTAATGCTTTGGCATTAATGGCAATCATGAAATCTTATTAGTTATACGTGAAGGTGGCAACTGATGTATTTGGTTTAAAAAAGATGGCTTGAGAAAAGATGGTCAGAGCGGAGTTTTATTTTCCCGCTAACTTTTTCTCCACTACAATACGGCCTGAAGACAGTGGTTTACATGTATATTGTACAATAATATTCAGCTAACAGAATGTAAATTCTTTACGTTGAAATAAATTGATTTGATTGATTTGAGCAAACCTTTTGTACCCTCCTAGACCGACCGCACGTTCTATCGGCCAATATTTTACTTCAAACGGCGACTTTATAGCTCGACCATTCGCGGTGTTTATTCAAATCATAGTGCGCTATAACTCTGTTATATAGCGTCATATTTCTGCAGGCCCAAGATGTAGTGAGACTTGAAACTCTTGTGAAAGCGGTGTAAAATAGAAAGCTGGTTCAAAGTCTCTTTGCATATCTCGCGATAGGATCAAATTGCGAAGTCTTTCTCCTTTGGCCTTTGGTGTGATATTTTGATCTTTGAACAGTGTTCAGAGATTGTTTCAGGATAGGAACTTAATTTAATACTTTAAAATTAGGTAGAATAAGAATATTCGAGATTGTGCCTCAGGAAAAAAAAACAAAAAAGCTAGGAACTTAATTTAATACTTTAAAATTAGGTAGAATAAGAATATTCTAGAATTTACAAAGATACAGTATGGTTGAGGGTCGCATTGCTTACATTTTCATACATATGAAAATGTAAGCATTTATGTGCAGAAATGTTTACGTTTTCATAAATATAGATAAAAGATAAAGATAAGAGAAATAAGAAAAAAATATAATATATTCATGTTAATTGTTAATTGCTATACGGAATAAGACCCCGATTTTATTTATTTGAATGTTTATTGGAAAACCAACAGCTTATACACGAGGCATTTTTACAAAGACTAGGATGAATTAGATTTAAAGCCAATAACAGGTTTTCACTGACAATCAGAATCATATTCGGATTTACATAAATTATCTTAATGTAGTTAACATATTATTATTTAAAAAACCTATTTAGAGGCTAAAAATTTCACCCATGCCGGGATTCGAACCCGCAACCTCTCTTTTTTTAAATTTGTTTCCTAGCACGGGTGCATTAAAATCAAAATAGTATAATATTTATTTGTTTTTTTTTACATGATTTTTTTAATTAAATTTATCCTATCTTTGAATCTTCGAACCTATCTTTGTAAATATTTTATGTATTTATTTTTCATTCTCCTTCCATAAGGAGCGAATCTTTACTGTGTGTTATCTGAAAGTAAAATGCTGTAAGTAAGGAGGCCCCCAATATTTTATGTTTGTTTTGTCTTAGTACACAGTAAAGAATATTCTTGTCTATAATATAAAAATGAATTGCTGAATTTGTTGGTAAGCGCAAATCTCGAGAGTATCTCAACCGATTTCGTTAATTCTCTTTTAAGAATATTCCTTAAAGTACAGTCGAGATCACATCAACCTATACACCCATGCACTCTATTCCGTTACGTTACGGGCGACTTTGCAACTAAAATGTATAGGTTGACGTGTTCTCCACTGTACAAAGATGGTTCGAACGGAGAGAAAAGTAAAAAAAATATTATAGAATCGACTGTTAGGCGGTACAAAGTTCGCTGAGTTAGCTAGTATATAATATAAAATTAATGTGTTCGCAAGCGCAAATCTCGAGAGCAGCTGAACCGATTTTGCTATAGTATATTTCATTACAAGTGCGGAAAGGCTGTCATTGTAAAGAGTTCCGACAAATGTCTACCCGAGCCGAGGCGCAGCCGAAGGCGAGGATTAACAGTCTGAACAAGTTGCAATGACGGTTCCGCACGTGTACTGAACGACTATTTTAATACAGTTGCGAAAAAAATAAGCAATTTAGAGCTGATTTAAAAACCTATTTATAGGGTAAAATTTCACCATTTGGTAGAGCGCTGGCATGGATAGCCAGAGGTTGCGGGTTCGAATCCCGGCATGGGTGAAATTTTTAGCCTAAATAGGTTTTTTTAATTTGTCCTTAGCACGGGTTAGTGCATTAAAAATAAAAATAGTATAATTTAGAGCTGATTTTTCGTTAGTCAAATAACTTTTATCTGAGGAATAAAAATAATTTTCATACATACGACCATACATGTCAAACCACCATTTTTATTCCTCAGATAAAAGTTATCTAACTGTTGAAAAATCAGCCCTTAATAAAGAAACATTATTTGGAAAATGGCGCCAGATGTAAAAAAATATAAGCAGAATTTTTTTTTCTTCACCCATTCTAGTAGGCAAAGGGAACTATGCCCATACAGGCAAGTCTTCAGTAGAATTTTTTTATTGATATGAAATGAAAATGAAAATTAATGAGATGAAATGAAATGAAATCTAAACTAACTCATTCCATCAAATCATTTTATTCTGATATTGAAACAAATTAGTAGATCATAAAAACTTCTATGATTTTTTTTAGTTAAAACTTCATTGTTGGTTTTTCTTTTTAATAGACATTATTTTAACAGTTGGGAAAGAAAACGCACGAGTGCGGTAAAGGTAAAAAAAAGCACGAGTGTGTAATAGCCCACATCCCGCCCGCTATAAGTCCCTGTAATACGCCACTTTTTGAGCAACTGTATTAAAATTTTATTTTTAAGAATATTCTTGAAGTACGAAGATGGTTGTTACGGAGAGAAAAATCTAAAAAATAATTTAAGAATCGACTCTAGGCGGTACCAAGTTTGCTGGGTCAGCTAGTATACATAATAGCGGTGTATCTACCACAGCTATTATGTAATTTGCAAAATAATCATCAAATACATTTCTATTATATTATTTTTAATGCACTAACCCGTGCTAAGGACAATTTTAAAAAAAACCTATTTAGAGGCTACAAATTCCACCTATGCCGGGATTCTAACCCGCGACCTCTGGCATAAATAGCCAGAGGTCGCTGGTTCAAATGTTGGCACTCTAAATAGATTTTTAAAATATCATTCTCCAGTTATCTGCGCCCGAACGAAGACCGTCAAGAGGAGGCTCTCTGGCGCGCATGCGCGGAGGTGATCTGGCGCTGCGGCGGCGGCGCCGGCGCAAATCAGCCGGCCAACCCAGAAGCCAAGGCCGTAGTGGCCCTGCCTAGTGAGAAGACCTACGTGCAGCACTCGTCGTTTTATTACCAGGATGGTGTCACTGAGAAGGTATCTTAAGGAATCTAATTACAATTTCATCGCATATCAAAAGTTTTCTCTATAGTCTATTTATTCTTGTCCAATTTAGTAAAAAAGGTTCTACCCTTAAACTGTGACTTTTTTGTCCAAAACTGCCATATTTCCATAAATGAAGTAACCTGGAACACTCTTTTAGATAACACGCTGCCAATTTTATAAACAAAGTTCATGATATGTGCCAAATAAAGATAATTCTATTCTATTCTAATCTAATCTAAAAATTAAAAAAATAAACATGTTTTGTGTACGCATCTAAAATGATTTGGAATCTGATCACAATTTTATCGTAGATCAAAAGTTTCCTCTAGTGCATTTACTTAAAAAGATTGATATTTATATTAAAAAAAAATTAAGCATGTCATAGTGTATGCATCTAAAATCATTTACATTTTTATATTCTTCTTAATGCACTAACCCTTGCTAAGGACAATTTTAAAAACCTATTTTGCAAGTGACGCAAATTACTTCAGCCAGATGTCGCTGCCTGTACGTAATACAGTGGGTAGTGTAAAGAGGTTCGAAATTTTACTGATGCCGCACTAAGTCGCCCATTAGCTTAGTTGGGAGAGCGCTGGCACGGTTAGCCAGATGTCGCGGGTTTGAGTCCCGGCATGGGAGGGATTTTTAGGCTCTAAGTAGGTTTATAAAATATGTTTATACTTCTAAAATTTCAGATGATTCCCATCTTGTTTCAAGCTGCACCTGTTTGAACTCAGAAGCTTGGAGGACGTCCAGATATTCATTAAGCGTTATCTGTTCTTAGTAAGTAATCCGATTTTAAAACAAAAGAACAGCTTAATCCGTCTTAAGTTCGATTCGATATCAACGCGCTTATGTCCTCACTCTTGGAACGCGAATCTCCCTGCATTGCAGGAAGGTAAGGCCAAACTCCACCACGGGCTCCAAGTCCGGGTTGGTGGAGGATCGAAAGACAGTGGGGGCCCACTGTCTTTCCGGGTTGGTGGAGGACAAGGGGGAGTTATCAAGCCGCCCATAAGGCCTCTGACGTGACTCAGCGACTGCCCTTCCGTGAGAGCCGGCATAAACGGCTTAACATGCCTTGCGAACTGAAGCACTGAAGCGCTCGGAAAAATGCCACTAGCGGTAGGTACGGGACAACGCGCCTGTAGTTGATTAACTCAATGAAATTGATTGATTCCAATCACTCGGTTCGACTAGGCCACGAGCGCTTCACGAAAAGATAAATCATAACCATAAATAAATAAATCAGTCTCAAATCACGTTTAAAGTTACTTTATTATATTTATCGTTTCCAGTTTCAAGCAGAAGATGGAGCTGGCGCTTTATTACTTCTTTACTCCGTGGTGTTGTCCAGAGGATGCGAAAAGTAAGTATTTATTTCGATAACAATTATTGGCTATAGGTGTTATGTTATAGTAACTTGTAATAAATTGTTTTATCTACTCTGATACTACAATACACAGATTATAAAACTGAAAACAAAACTCTTAGTACAGACATTGCGCATAGGACAAAAATAAAGAAATAAAAGTTTTATTACGATACAGGTCTTGTATAGACACCTGTATCATATTTGTTACTTTCTATTCGTAACGATACACCTATACAACCTCCAGCTGGACCGAGAAGGTTGAACCTCTACTTAAAAAAAAAAGGTTTCTATGAACGAGTCCGAAACCGAATGAAACAATGAAACCGGGGGGTGGGCAGCAGCGCCTCCTGCAGTACAATTCCACTGAACTGCGATCCCCAACCCGCATGCCCAGCGTGGGGATTAATGGCATTACCCCCTATGATAGCACAACGTGGCGCTCTTTAGGGGAGGGCTATGTCCAGCAGTGGACTAGTATAGCCTGACGACGACGACGACGAACGAGTCCGCAGCGACAGAACACGCATGCGCAATCGATGTTTGCGCCCTGGCGCCAATACCTAAACACTTTTTACTTTCTAGGAAGTAATATTTTGATTGTTAGAGTATGTCTTGGTAAAGAATATCGGTTCCCAGAAATTCGTCGCTACGATAAGATACAGTATCAACCCTTGTATGTTTTCAGCTGGGCCACGGGTCTCTTTCTAAATTGCAGGAAGGTTAGGCACCACGGGGGCCAAGTCCAGTTTGGACGTAGTCATTCTCCACCACGGGGGCCCAGTCCGGGTTGGTGGAGGATTGTAATACAGTGGCGGGTCTTCCTATCAGAAATTATCAGGCCGCCCATAAGGCCTCTGACATGACTTAACAACTGCCACTACATAATAGCCGGCAACAACTGCTCAACGTGCCTTGCAAAGCACGGGAGTGCTTGGCAAAATGCCACTAGCTGTAGTCACGGGACGGTTACCCATCCTGCGCCTGTCGTTGTTTAACTCAAGTGATTGATTACAATCACTCGGTTCGACTAGGCCTTGAATGCTTTAAAAATTTCCGTAATTATTCTTGTATCCTCAGAAGTGAGGGACCAATTGAAAAGACGAAAAATGAAATCAAATTTTTTTTTTAAACCTACAGAATTTGCATTATGTTTGTTGAATGTCAATGAAAAATTTATGCCACTGCCTTTAGATCAATTTATTGCGGAGAATAAGCCAGCAAAAAAACTCCACTCTGACCATCTTTTCTCACAATGACATCATCTTAAGCGTCATGTTGAAGATTTGAAGTCGCCATTTTTGTATTGTCGAGCAGAATTTCCGCTTCTCCCTCTTTTGGACAATAATGGTGCTCCCACATCGCCGTTAGAAAATGTGTAGTAACGTTAGTAAACATTTGTTAGCAAACATTTAATCACAAATATTAAAAAATATTTTATTAAAATAGCCGTTGGTGCCGGCTGTCATATAATGGCAGTCGTTAAGCCATGTCAGAGGCCTTATGGGCGGCTTGATAACTTCTGACAGTGAGGCCCGGCCACTGTCTCACAATCCTCCACCAACCCGGACTTGGCCCCCGTGGTGGAGTATGGCCTAACCTTCCTGCGATGCAGGAAGAGACCCGTGCCCCAGCAGTGGGGACATATAAGGGTTGATAACGTATAACGATAATTAAAAAATGTTTTCATGTTAGAAAAGGTTTAGTAACGTTAACAAATTATAACAAAACAAATTATAACAAATTAAACATGTGTTACCTTTTTTTTGTAAACCTTTTATCAAGGTTTAAAATGAAAGGTTAAAATGATAGCTATTACAATGAGCAAATCCTCTTCCATTTTCATGTAGACGCCCTCAGAGTGCTTAGTGCGAGTTTTTTAACTACTCGATCGCGTTAACGTAAACTCATATTTCTATGGCATCGAGGAAGCGCCACCTAGCGACAAGTATGGAAATTAAAATTGCTGAGTGCGAGTTGTAATGGTTTACGTTGAGAAGTGAACACGTTTACCAGCCAAAACACGAATAAACACGATTGCGAGTTGTACTGTGACAGCGTTTTGCCAGTTCGAACGGTTAACTTACTCATACTCACTACTCGATGCTCGATTAACGCGGTAGTAAAGTTATTCGATTGGATCTGTCAAACTCGCACTAAGCACTCAGAACGCTAACCTAACTGCGAGCCAACACCAGATTTAGACGTTATAAAATGTTAGTAAACATTAGTAAACATTTTCTATTAGTGTAGGAGCGCTTATAACATTTAACAGTTCCTAACAAAATGTGACAATTGACAACATGGAAGTTGGAAGTTGCAAATGCTGCGGCCTATCTTACTATAAGCGTCAAGTTCTGTGTTTATAATATGCTTTGATCTCATTTCAACTCAACTTAGTTTCTTAGTTTTAAATAAGTTAAAAAAGCATTTGAAAAAGTTTAATTAAAAAAAAAAAAATTGTTATTTATGTTATTTTAGAAATTATTTACTTTAAGTCAAGAGAGTTGTTGCACACCTGTAATTGGATGCTAGACTAGAACATAATTATCTACACAATGCTATTTTAAGTGATGTATCTGACATCTGTTGGTTGTGTCTAATAACTAAATTAAAAAAAAACGTTTATTAGTAAATGTTTTTTATGTTAGAAAATGTTTACAAACATTTTCTAACGGCAATGTGGGAGTACCATGACAGGTATTTTTGTTTTTTATTCTTTATCACCTACGAAGCTTCATCGGTGGTATATTTTTTGCAGTATCAAAAAAGACCTTGACGGTAAGCTGTCTTACCTAGTGTCCTCTCACGTCGAGGGTTCACTGAACATCGTCACTCTCTTGCTGACCGGCAGAGCCACTCCGTACCTTCACAACGGAGTCATATACGTTGGCGACGAGGACCATTATGTAAGTAATTCATAAGATAAGATAAGAATATACTTTATTGTACACACCAGAAAATAATTACAGAGACAACAGTTACAAAAGAAGAGGTACAATTGGCGGCCTTATTGCTGATAGCAATTTCTTCCAGGCAACCTTAAATCGGAAAGATTGCTGAAGGAGAAATTGAGACGGGTAGTTGGTGCTCAACGAATATTTATATACATACGTATATACTATTTTTATTTTTAATGCACTAACCCGTGCTAAGGAACAAATTTAAATACGTAATACAGAGAATAGTGTAAAGAGGTTCGAAGTTTCACTGATGCCGTGAGTCGCCCATTGGCTCAATTGGTAGAGCGCTTGCACGGATAGCCAGAGGTTGCGGGTTCGAATCCCGGCATGGGTGAAATTTTTAGCCTCTAAATAGGTACATACGTATATGTAATAAAATAAACTTACATGGATAAATACTATTATAAACATACATAAACATTAAGTTACAATAGCAAGCATGATGGGAAAAATAAATGGGATTTATCTACAGACAAAAAGAAAATAAGAAATTATTTGGAAGGAAAGAATTCTACTACTTTAGATTTAAATATAGCAGGAGATGGGGAGCGCCTTATAGAAACCGGCAGCTCATTCCACAGCCGGACCGCTCTTACAGTATCTTCATCGTCATCACCGACCAATTATTTCCCCACCGAGGAGCACGGGTCTACATGTATGTAGGTAATAATTATTTTAAACTAGCTGACCCAGCGAACTTCGTACCGCCTAACAGTCGATTATTTTTTTTTTCTCCGTAAGAACCATCCTTGTACTTTAAGTAATATTCGAAAAAAAGAATTAGCGAAATCGGTTCAGCTGCTCTCGATATTTGCGCTTACCAACACATTCAGCGATTCATATTTATATTATAGATAGATGATTAACACATTTATTTCGACCATCAAGGATTATACAAACCATGAACAAAAAAGATCGAGTGAGAGATGTTTAAAAAATCTTTTATAGCATCGATATTGTTGACTTTTACTCCGGAAGTACTATGTAGTACTTTAGTTCAAAAAAAGCATCGATATTGATTGATAGCCACCCTTTATATATCCCCACTGTTGGGGCACGGGTCTCTTCCCGTATCGCAGGAAGGTTAGGCCGTACTCCACCACGGGGGCCAATTCCGGGTTGGTGGAGAATTGTAAGACAGTGTCGGGCCTTACCGTGAGAATTTATCAAGACGTCCATAAGGCCTCTGACATGGCTTAACGACTGCCATTACATGACAGCCGGCACCAACGGCTTAACGTGCCTAGCAAAGCACGGAAGCGATCGGAAAAATGCTACTAACGGTAGTCACGAGCTGGTCACTTATCCAGTACCTGACCGCGTCTGCTTTTGCTTAACCCAAGTGATTGATTCCAATCACTCGGTTCCGCTAGGCCACGAGCGCTTTTTTGCGCGCTTGTATAGCATGCTGTCTTTTAAACGAAGTGCGTTGGACGGTTACAATTAATTTTGAGAAAGGTCCGTGGATTGAAGGGCAACGGCCTTGAGAGATTACTTTTAGGAACTATTCAACTCCCCAAGGTTTGCTGGAAGAAATCTCTTACAGAGATGTGCTCGCCTTTGTATAAGTGTTTTCTTAATTTTTATTTCTTTTTTGTTTGTTTCGTGTGCATTATTGTAAAGTAAAAAAAAAAAACAAAACCACTTTCAGGACTGTTTCAAGCAGTGAGCCTTTTTGCAACTATTGTTTTCAGGCCATGCCCCAATTTGGAGTTCTCTCCCGGAGCCCTGTTGGTCTGCTCGTCTACTACGGAGGAGAAGACAATGCCAAGAGCAATGCAAACCGGCAGTATCCTGGATCAAGGCTGAAGACTCCAGCGATGCCAGTTTGGGTAAAATGTGAACTCTAGATACGTCACACTGTAGAGCACAGACCTCCTCACATACACAGAGAGAGAGAGAGAGAGAGTGTATGGGCTAAATTATCACGCGTGTTCACCCTGGATTGTCACTGTCAAGCGCTGAGATATTTGAACACCTCTGGCACTCAGGTTTTCTCACGGTCTTTACCGGTGTTTAACATGACGTGACTTGACATGACGTGACGCGACGCGATGTGACGTGACATGACATGACGTGACGTGACGTGACGTGCCGTGACGTGACGTGACGTGACGTGACGTGACGTGACGTGACGTGACGTGACGTGACGTGACGTGACGTGACGTGACGTGACGTGACGTGACGTGACGTGACACGACACGATACGACACGAAATGACATGACATATACATGCAGGCCCATAAATTGCTTCTGGCCCCACGCTAGGATACCCTGTTTCGAGGGAACCAGAAAGAACGACATCACGCACCTGTAAACATCCAAGACCTGGGTTTTTTTTCCCTAGCCAGGGTTCAGACCCGGGACCTCTTGCATGGTAGGCAAATGCGCTACCGCTGCGCTACAAAACAAAGTCATTGGTACACAATTCGACAAAATATACGATTAGGATTTAGTGCGCGTAATGTAAAAGCGGATTATTGTCTATGTGAAAAGAAAAAAAATTGTTATTTTATCTAGATTTGCTGTATTTCCTTAAATTTAAATTTGACTTAAAGATAACCGAAGGGGGTTACTAATGTTATAGAAAACTACGTATACATAATATCTAACTCATTCATTCATACATCTAAGTCTACCAGTAAATTAGCATAACTTTAAACGTAGGCAGATGTCTGTTATTCAATAAATATCCTTATCTTTATATTAACATGCCAGGATGCGAACCCATAACCTCTCGAGTGAGAAACCGACGTTCTTCCACTCCGCTACTACCGCTTTATTTGTTTTTATTACACTTAGCTTATTTGTTGAAAGTAAAAATGTAGCTAAAATTACAGTGTTCCATGAATTTGTTTCTGTAGGTGACCAGTTGCTCAGGACATTTTGGGGTCCTTTTCAACACCAACCGTGAGCTGCTGCGCAATTACCACGCTGAAAGGAGGTAATTAATATTAGTTTTCAATTATTTTCTCCTTGAGTCTAAGGGCCGTTTCGCACTACCAGCCGGGTCCGTGAAAATACGGTCGGAAGTAGTCTGAGAACTATTTCTATGGTAATTTACGCTCTTGTTCCGGCTTCCGACATCCGATGTCTCTTCGTCATATGACAATCTCTATTTCGGATGAGATTATTTATTGACGGACCGAATCCGAGCTGCGTACGAGATCGGGTCGAGAGGCATCGAGTATAGTGTTCTGTGTGACAGCTTGCATCATGTTACAGTGCTACACAAGAAATAAGTCTCGCGGATGTACCTGCGCAGATGAACAAATTTTGGATGTGTTGTTATGAGTTTTAATTTTAAATGACACGAATTGCTTACAGTAAAGATAATTATATTTTAAGTATCACTGACTTTATTGCCGAACAAACTAAATTTTAACTACACCTTCGGGAAACTGACTGTGTGAATCCTAATATTATACACATAACATACCAGGTGAATAAAATAGAATAAAAACTACAACTATGTGTACACAATTGTCCAACACTATGCACTTAACTTAGCCTAGTGTAGGCACACGAGTGTCCAGAATAACACAAACTTAAATTTATACCTTAACCTATGACCTAACTGCTAATTATTCTAATTTGGGCGCCAGGAGGACTTTAGTCGAAACAGGGCTCCTGCCTACCCACAAACTCCAAGGGTTCGCTCAGCCGAAGTAAATTAATGAACTGGTACATACGGATCGTTGCTCTGGCAAGAATACCGCGTCCACAAAGAAAGAGGGCGTGTCCTCAGGCTAGAACAACGAGATACATCGCGTTTAGCTGAGTATACAATGAAAGTCGAAATGTTGTGCCGTTATAAAAGGATGCATTAATAATAATTGTCAGCTTACCCCTTTTGGATTTCCAACACAAACACAATTAAGTATGAAACTCAGTCAACAAAATGCAGGAACTCACAAAATGACGCTTAACTGCGTTTCCAAACATGAATTTCAGAATATTTAATTTCCCAAGATTGTCTCACGTCAACATTCACTTTCGAAACCCCAAGAGTGCCATTCCTCTTTATTTATTCCTACCGCCCATCTTCACAGGCAGACTACCTTCAAATTTAAATACAAAAATTTAGGCTGCGTTCAAAATATCCAAAAGATTGAATTGGAGTTCCGCTAACACATAACAGTGTGGCAAGTTGTTCGACCAATCAGATAGTTTCATTTTATGGCAGGCCGCGCGCCTTTGTTACTATTGGTTGATTCAACGTCATCGATGCAGGTGACTATTAGTTTGGCAATATTAGCGTGAGCGAAATAGGTAGCGCTACTGCGGCAATCAATTCTGCACCTTAACCGTATCGGTTAAAGATCATGTTGAATGTACTTATAGCTTCGGGTACTTTCGTTACACTTCTTCCTAGTCTGCGCGAACGTAGATTCCCGAAGGGACTTTTATGACGTGTACTGTACCCACGACTGGAAAATATCCATGTTTATGGATTTACCCCCTGCTTGGATTTACCCCCTGAACTGCTTGGATTTAGATCAGACATTGGACAAGTGCGTAGGCATTGTCCGAATTAGGTCCAAGATTTCTAGACCCGAATTTTCACGAGTGCGAAACCGCTGTAAAACACAGTTAGCGCTTACATCTTGGTTTTGGATTTTAATATAGAACTATACAATCCGATAGAAGTACAAGGTGACTGGCACAGTCTCATTTCTCATTCCATTTTAAAAGCAAATACTTAACAAATAACAAGATTGAAAGTGAAAGTGCAATTGTTTTTATTGCCAACAAATATTCAAAGTACGTTATTTAATATTTTTTTGGCACTATTAAATGGCACTTTGGCTTTATTCTGTTTTTCATGAATTTCCCGACGTTTTGGCAGCGTAGCAGTTGTTATTAAAATAAATATTCTTTCATTTCTGTTGTGACAACTAGGAGACACAGACACGTTTGTGCCTAGGACATGTTGCAACCTCTAGTTGCGATGCCAAACTAAACATCATTATCCTGCGCAGGTTCGACATCCAGTACTACACGTGCGGAGGCTGTCACGTGGTGCTGAATGTAGACACTCGGGCTCACGACGAGGGTACCGCCCTGTCCCGAGCCGATGACATCAGTGCTACGCCCCTGGAGAAACTGATTCATACTAAGTAAGCCTTTAGTTAGTTCCAGTCCGTCCCAGCCGTTGAAGAGATCCGTTCTCTCTGTGACGAAGGAGAAAGATGTAACTTAACTGGAGCTACCATCCCTAGCCATGAACTGGATGGAATGCTCTCTCCATAAATGGAAAGCTCTTGTCCCAGACTCCACGGAGGAGTAAAGAGACTAAAGAAGAAGAAGAAGGAGTTAAATAGATGGACCTGAGATTTTCGCACTTAGTTTCTTTTGTTGTAAACAAGGACTGTAGACGCCTATATTACAGGTTACTAGCAGAGTGTGGATATGATAGTAAAACGCTAGATGTTGCTCGGTTGATATATTTTTCGCAAGTATCACACATCACAACAAAAAATGGTATCCTAGCGATATTCAAATCTGTCTGCCATGCACTGGGATAAGATTATAACTTGCCAATACATGTGCATATACCACCTCCAATAGTTTCATAGTCGGGCGATTGTACGTGACAAGCGTCAAGTGATGTTAACATTTGAAACAAAAGGGTTTTCTCATGAGTTTTTCTCTTACAGTTAATAAATAGTATTGTTACTTTAATTTCACAATTGTACATGACCTAGAAAACAAGATCATTGGTAGGTATATGTTTGGATTTGAACCCACAACCTCGCGGATGAATAGCCGATGACAAGGCTCTCCGTTGGTCACGGAAAAACTGGGAAAAGCTCGGTCGCTTGCCTCACTAATTAGTTTTTGTATTGGTGATTTGAGGCATGTTCTGGTCGCAGCTGGATGACGATGGCCGAAAGTAGCAACAAGTGCCTTAGAGGCCTATCTATTTACTATCAAGTGGATGAATATGGTCTGTATTGGATGCTTCTGAGGTAGTTTTGTTTCTCCCACTTCTTATGTTACAAATGTCTCTCTATACCTGACCTTTATAGTATTCTAGAGGACTATAATTTTATACCAGGACATTTGTAGTTTTATTAGCCTATAGGATAACATTTTCGCAGTTTAGTTATGATTTAACTCAGTAGTTTTTCACTACATATTTACAGACAGTCCCATCCGAACATATTCAATACCCCAACCGAACGCAGGTTAAAACTAAAACAAACTTGGTTGATGATTTCTCACCTACCTAATATTAACACCAACTATAGATACCCGTACTCCTATGCTCGTAACTAACCAATCCAACAAAAAGCCAAAAAACGTTACACCACACTGTAAACGGCCCAGAAACATTATGTTGAAACAGGCTTCGGGCGCGTGTCCACGTATAATCTACGCATAGACAATGTGCCAACTTGTGCTGCGTGACCAACCATGGCAGGGTGGCCAAAACCTTTGGCCATCGTCCAACGGGATTATTGATGTATGGTGCAGCGCGATTTATGACCATCAACGAATGAATGAAATGTTTTTATTTCAGACCGAGATCCACATACACCAGCACCAGCTTAATAGTTTTAATTTAAGACAAATTCAATTCTATATAGTTAGGTTTACTTTCTTTCAATTTTATTCAAAATGAATTTAGTATAGAAATCAGCAACCAGGTGAAATTAGGTACATCGTTCGAGCTAAATCGATCAATGAGTGACCAGTAAGTCCTGGGAGCGAGCGGAATTCGTAAGGACTGTTGTTAGAGGTTACTTATAAAAACATTCTGTCCTTTTCAGATGGCAGGAGGCGAAGATAACATGGACCGGACCAACGCCCTACGTTGGGGAGATTCCCAAGTAAATTGAACTCTACTTCTATATAATTGACAACATTTCATATTTTACAACGCGCAAAACGAAAAATACTGTTTCTTAATTTTGCTTTCTTGGTTACGAAAAAAATATTTAAATATTTTATTATTGCTTAATTTTAGTCAAATTAAATAAAAACCAAAAATTTAGTGATGACGTCACACACACGGTGGAATGAGGAGTTACCGTTGCTTAGTATTAAAAATGACATGACAGATGTCATTACCAATAATTTCATTCAAATGTCATGTCGGAGAAATTACTTTTCCTTTTCTTAATTCCAATGGTTTTAAAAAAGGCAGAAAGGGTGCTAGTATTATTAAGCCGCCGTATATGTGACGTCATTTGGTGGTTACGTCCTGTTAGAATGAGACGAAAAACAAACAGAAAATTATGAATGAACATCATCGAATTTCCGAAAATAAAAAATATGGGTCGTTTTATTTCGTATCTAGTTTCCTTTAAGACAGTAAAATACGTATGCTAAAAAATTTAAATGTTGTCAATTGGAACGAATGTAAAAGTTCAAGAAAACGCAAAAGTCACTTTTAGTAATCTTTAATCCATCTTTTCTTTTAACATAGTCTCAATTAAAAAAAATATATAATGCAAATAGGTAAAAAAAAATAAAATAGGTTTTTTGGCCGGTCGGCAACAATAATAGATAGAGATCAGTATATTGCACAACGAGAAATAAACACCATGATGTTATAATGTGTAATATGTACCATAAACATTTATCTGCAATGATTATTGACCGCCAATACGGTCAACTGTACTCCAATAAAATTGAAATGTATGCACGTACAAGTTTAGGAAAACGCGAAAGTAACTTTTAGTAATCTTTAGTCCACCATTTGCTTTGACGTAGTCCCAATTTAAAAAATAAGATATAATGTAGTAAAAGCTATCAAGGAAGTAAACAACTTTAAAAAGGTTGATTAGCCGGTCGGCAAGAATAATAGATAGATAAATAAATAGATATAGAGAAAATTCTATTGCACAACCAGAAAAAAATATACATCCATGTTTTCTTTAATCTAAGTATATACTGTTATAATGTGTAATATGTACCATAAACATTTATCTGCAATGATTATTGACCGCCAATACGGTCAACTGTACTTCAATAACATTTTTTATTGATATGAAATTTGATATGATGAAATTAAATGAAAACTGGTGTTACAATTTGTAAGGGCCGCTTGCACAGTTCCCTTAAATTTAGGATTTGGACAATTTTTATAGTTTTTTGTTTTGAGAATCCGGCGTTAATTGTTTTGAATCAATGTCTACGTGTTTGTGCAAGTGGCTCTTACTGAAATAAGAGAAATTTGCCTCATGGTTTCCTCGCGATGTTTTACCGTCAGCGAGTCTTATTGCCACTAGAAATTAAAAAAAACTTGGTGGTGAGCTTAGAGTATTAAGAGAATATCTCTTCCGTGTTTTAAATTGTTGATATTTAGCCAATATATATATATATTGTATGTCTTAACTTTTATTCACTTAGCTTCAATGTCCCGAATATAAAGTAATTATAAAATTTAACCCTATATCCATCGGTGGGCTCTTTTGATGGGATTCATAGTTAGATTCATAAAATGAGAGGTGGTTTCAGTTAGACGTAACTTTTTAGTAGCGAATTATCTACTGTGTAATAGGCTTCGATATCTTGTTTGTTTATTATATAGGCGATAGTTAAATTTTACTGCTTTGTTTAGGTTAATTAAGTATGAGCTTTAGATGTTGTGAAAGCATATCTTTGGTATTTTCAAAACAACTGCAATGTCGTTATAGGTAAGTAAGACCTTTCAATGACTTGCTCAAACTATATTTTACAATGTACCCTGTGTTTTGTTATATTTGTTGCGGGTTTAAAATTTTTCTTTTTATGTGAAGTTCGTTTAGTAAGTTTATCATAAGACTCATAAATGTTATATTATAATATACTAAGAATCAAATAAAGACATATTTATTTTAAGAACCTATTTCGAGGCTAAACATTTCACCCATGTCGGGATTCGAACCCGCGACCTCTGGCTATCCGTGCCAGCGCTCTTTCCAACTGAGCTAATGGGCGACTCACCGGCATCAGTGAAATTTTTGTAAGTGATGCAATTTACTTAAGTCAGATTTCACTGCCTCTACGTAATACAGAGAATAGAGTAAAGAGGTTAAAAATTTCACTGATGCCGGTGAGTCGCCCATTAGCTCAGTTGGAAAGAGCGCTGGCACGGATAGCCAGAAGTCGCGGGTTCGAATCCCGACATGGGTGAAATTTTATCCTCTAAATAGGTTTTTGAAATTGTCCTTAGCACGGGTTAGTGCATTAAAAATAAAAATTGTATAGACATATCTATTGTAAGCATTAAAGTAATAAATTATTAACAGTATTGTGCAGATGTTATTTATTGCATATAAGTTACAATACAATTATCAAAGTAGAGGTTCAACCTTCTTGGTCCAGCTGGAGGTTGTGTAGGTGTATCGTTATGATTAAAAAGTTATATTATGATGCAGGCGTCCATACAAGACCTGTATCGTTGTTATTGGCCAATTCGTAATGTTGGTCATAAGAGTTTGGTTTTCAGTTTTATAATCTTTGTATTACAGTGTCAGAGTAGATAAATATACTATTAGTAACAAGAAGTGTTAGATACATACATAGAGAACACTTTATTGCACAGCCAGAAAAAAAGAATTACAACTACAATTTCTTAAATCTAAGTAATGTTATATAATAGGCTTGTTATCGCTGTTCGATGTTCTAGTCAACCGCAGTTTCTATTTTTTTTTTACATTTACATACAAGCACATACATTGCTTCTGGCCCCATACTAGGGTACCCTGTGTCGTATTTATAACAAAAGTAACCATACATAAAACCACATTTATTTTATTACTACCCACGACGCCTGATCGACACGACCAGTGACCCTAGGGCTAGCGCTTACCTCGGACAGAGGATAAGTCTTGCCATCCAACGAGGTAATGTAGCCAGCAAAAAAAATACCACCCACTCAACATTCTTAACAAACGAAAAAATATTTTTCTATCTCATTAGGCGGTGATTTACGAAAATGTAGGGCCCTTATTGCTTCAATTTCGCCTACGCTATCTAAAATACAGCAGGTACAGTCTGTTAGATTTTAGAATATACCTCGGCTACTATCGGATAGACATAGACATAGACATCATTTATTGGTAATATTCATTACAAGTCAAGACTCCGTACATAATAACAATCCAATGTAGAAATAATAATCAAATTTACAAATGTCAAAAAGAAAATATTACATGTCAATATCATAATAATTATGCAATCTGTCAGGTCAATCAATTATAGACAAAATAATAATAATACGTACGTTGAGTAATTTACCTAATTATTGTGCTAAATTCTGCTAAATAAGTGTTAAAAAGCGACGATATTACGATACAATGCGCTAAATCTTATAAACTTATCTGCTCAGTCACTTTTACAGACTAGGAATTCGTCATATAGAATCGGATATATTCGTGTAACAGAAATATCGGAACTTATATGACACTCAATATCACATAACCACCAGTGGGGACATACAAAGGGTTAGAATATACGCGATACTACGCGATTAAGCCCCAAAAATATACTATGAGTTCAAGTCGCGAAAGTTTAAAATATGTTATACAAAGGGTTAACTAGAAGCTATGAATTTTACAATAGACACTGACTAGGGCTATTTGGGGGTTAGTTGGTTGCTTCCGGTCCAGTCCACCAGTAACTGTCCGGTCTTAGGCGTCATTGGGCACGATCTGATACGGATTTACCCGGAAGTACCCGGAACCGGCGTGCGTGCATGCAACGACTTATGAACGTTGATGAAGCTAAGGTGATCTGTCAGGATCGTGGCAAGTGGCAGCCCCTGGTCTCTGTCTACCCCTCTGGGATACAGGCGTGAGGTTATATGTTATGTATGTATGATACGGATTTTAGCTGAGTAAACTAGAATTAGAAAATTGTACGAGCTAGAAACTTACATCCTGTTAGAATGTCGCTGGATTGTATATCCCCCCTACCATTTTTAAGTTAATACATAAAATAGATATAATTAGTAAATTTTATAAATAAAATTTAATAATAAATTATTTAATAATAAATATTCATGGACATATTACATTTACATACATTAACATACAAGCACATACATTGCTTCTGGCCCCACACTAGGATACCCTGTGTCGTGGGAACCAGAAACAACGACATCACAAACATGTAAACATCCAAGACCTGGGCTTTTTTTGTTCCCAGCCGGGATTCGAACCCGGGACCTCTTGCATGGTAGGCAGACGCGCTACCGCTCCGCCACGGAGGTCGTCAATATTGTTATATTGTTTAATATTCCACTACCTGCTAATCTTGTCTCCAAAACTTAGGTTAGCTGGTAGATAATGCTAAGTAGCATTAAGCTCGCCTATGTGCAAATTTTTTTATGCAATAAAGAAGTTTAATAATAATAATATATTAAATGGGTCTAATCGCGATAATTGTAATATACACCTCGGCTACTTTTGGATAGAATCGGATATATTCTTGTAATATCGGAGCTAAAATAACAGTTAACTTTACACAACTTTTCAAAATAGTGAAGAAAAGTTTTATACAGAGCAGGAAGTAGTATCACACTCGTGTGTTTTCGGCGAAACCCGAAGCCTACTCTAGAGCTAGAGGTATGTTCTAAAAGCTAACAGACTGTACAAGAATTATTGATGGTTTTGTGTGTGACAAATTTAACACGGTCTGTGGGTAATTTATCAAACGCAAGTCGGGTTTAGAGGACTTATGGGTGACATCTACGATATACAGAGGTCTACATTTTTCAGGGTTCTATGTCTCTTAGGAAAAAAGGACCCTTGTCCTTGTGAGGTTGTAAAGCGTTCTATAAATAATAAAACTGGAACGACTTCAACTTTAAGCTTCATTTAAATTTGTTTTTTTTTATAGATTTCTTAGAAAACTTTTTTATTTACAGAAAACTGGATAAAAACAGAATAAGCAGGTAAGAATTAATAGTCGAAATGTGAAGTGGTACCTAATGCTAAAAATTAGGAAAATCTCAAATATGGGTGTCGTAATTTAAAATTTTGAAAATGATTCACAGAATTAAAGAAATACAAAAAAATGGTCTAAAGAGGTTTGCACCGTTACACCCTTTTTGCGCCCGTGCGTCTGACCATCTGTCTATCAGCCAATACCCCTTTTCTAATGAACGATTAGAGTGATTGACTTAACATTTGAAATACTAAAATTTACGGTTCTTCGAAGTACTAAAACAATTTCACCTTCTAAGTAAATCCAATCAATTGTAAAATTTGTTATGCAATTCGTGATTGCAATCCATGAATTTACTATTTTTTTATATAGACATAGACATAGACATCATTTATTGGTAATATTCAAGTCAAGACTCCGTACATAATAAATAACAATCCAATGTAGAAATAACAATTAAATTTACAAATGTCAAAAAGAAAATATTACATGTCAATATCATAATAATTATGCAATCTGTCAGGTCAATCAATTATAGACAAAATAATAATAATAATACGTATGTTGAGTAATTTACCTAATTATTGTGCTAAATTCTGCTAAATAAGTGTAAATAAGCCTATATACGTTCCACCGCCGTACTAAGGACTTCTCTCTCAGAGAGAGGATGGGGCACATTTAACACGGTATGTGGGTAATTTTTCAAACGCAAGTCGGGTCTAGAGGACTTATGGGTGACATCTACGATATATAAGGGTTTCATGTCTCTTAGGGAAAAAATGGGAACCCTTTTTGCGTCCGTCCATCTGACCTTCCGTCTGTTAACCAAAACCCCTTTTCTAAGGAACGGTTAGAGCAATAGACCTAACATTTCAAATACTAAAATTTACGGTTCCTCGAAGATGTTTATAAATATTTTTTTCAATAGTCAAATTTGGAAACGTAATTCGTTATTGCAATCCACGAATTAACACATTTTCACGCACACATTCCAGTTTCCTTCGGCAAATTCCCACCGTACGTTCGTCTGAAAGAAATTGCTTTTAGCAATATTATTTTTTTCCAGTGTACAATAAAAAAATATTCTTATCTTGTCTTATCTTATCTTAAACGTCCCAGGACAGGGCATAGGACTTCCCTCGTTAGACGAGCTTTCCTCTCTTCTAACGAGAACAGTCCTTTTGTTAGAGGATTGGCAAATATAAACGCTGCTAGTTTAAATATTTGCTATTGTTACAAACTAAGGAGAGTAAACTGAGAGCATGTGTTTCAACAAAAAACTGTGTACAAAAAGTTTATTCTTTTGATTAAACTAATTATATTTGTTGGACCGCGATATACATTTGCAAATTTATAGTCGCTATGCCACACGCTAACTGTGAAGGAAAACAGCGTGGGGAAACCTCTGGGGTGGGTTGCTTCGGCTAAGCATACTTAATACCTTTCACATTTAGTAAGTCTTTGAAGTGGCGGTAGCTCAGTGGGTAGAACAATGGACTCGCAAGCGAAAGACCCAGGTTCGACCCCAGTGCGGGCATATACCAATGACTTCATTTAATTTGAAAGTTACGTACATTTGCGAATTTGTAGTCGCAATGACACACGCTGACTGTGAAGGAAAACAGCGCGAGGAAACCCGTGGCTTGGTTGGCTCCGCACGTATTTCCTCTGGGATAGGTCGACTAGCTGTCTGGATGGTATAGGTGCTAGGCAAGTCTACACTATCTAAAAACCGTGTCCCAGGTACTGCAGCATCATTTCACACATCTAGTGTGAGTGAAGATGCCACTGGACACTGTATAAATAATTTCATTAAATTTATTTCAACGTAAAGAATTTACATTCTGTTTGCTGAATGTCAATGTAAAATCTAAAATGTAATCCGCCGCCTTCGGGCCGTATTGTAGTGGAGAATAAGGTAGCGGGAAAAAAACTCCACTCTGACCATCTTTTCTCAAGTCATCTTAGACCAAATACACCAGTTGCCACCTAAACACATACCTAATAAGACGTGAGACAGTGTGAGACTCACTATGATCAAGCTCTGAGAATCGGAGCGAAACCTGGTCGGACTCTTCCGATATAACAACACACGTAAGTAGATCCGGACAAAAAGTCTACAATACCTAATAAGATTTCATGATTGCCATGAATAACACTGAATACCAAAGTATTAGTTAATAAGATATTTAACTAATGCTTTGGTAAGCATTATTTGGTGAAAAGTAAGGAAAACATAAGTGCTGCGGCCAGACACACGAACAGCCCTCGTTCACGAGCTTAGAGCGGTGGTAGCGGAGCGGTGTAGAACGTCGGCTTCTCAATCGGGAGGTCGTGGATTCGAACCCCGACTTTGTTTTCTAAGTTATGTACATTTGTGAAATCATAGTAGCAATACTACTCGCTGACCGTGAAGGAAAACATCGTAAGGAAACCCTAGTGTCTGAGGTGTTAGCGTGCCTCAGCGCTTGCTACGTACAACGGCCCAACTATGAGGCTAAGTGCGGAAATCTCAGGTCTAACTAACTAACTAACTAACGTTCACGAGCTTTATATAGATGTACGTCCATGATGAGTTGTGCCTAAAACTGTCTACTTAAACGTCATTACATATCTGAGTGTCCTATTAATATTCTTCCTATCAAATCACCGGAAACCACAAGGAAAATATGCCAAGAGAAGACCACCCGAATATCGTAACGTAAATAGTACAATTCTCCGAGGCCTCTACTCTCTACACTACGATTGAATAAAAGAAACTGTTAGATATTAAAACAAAACGATTGATCGAGAATATATAAAGTTTGGATTATGTAACTTAGGGCCGTTTTCTCCATAGGACAAAATCTAGATTACGGCAAGCATAATCCGGTTTTGGACTCCTAATCGAGATTACAATAACAAATTGGATTTCTCCAACATCGTAAACCAAAGTTTAAACTAAAGTCTCTGAACGGCCGATATTGGACGATTAGCTTCTAAAACCAGATTAACAGTCAGACAAATGTCAGATATCAGCTGCCAAAAGACGTCAAAGGTTTTACTGTACCAAATATTCTTTTCACTATTGATGAATGTTGGATCACTTTTTCGTTTTAACATCATCTTTTATGAGAGCCGTTCAAAATTTATTTCGCACAAAACAAACCGCGCCAGAAACAAAATTCAAAATTGCCGAAAAAGTTTATGAAATTACACAGAATAATCGGAAATATCACAGAATGCTCGACATTTTAGACAGCTGCGTTTCAAAATAAAAAAATAAACCCTCAAATCTTAGCGTTTTTTGTCTAATCTGTAACTAGAACTAGAATTCGTGAACTAGATCAAAAAGTTACGGGAGAAATCGGATGGTCATAAATCTATTTTTTTAACTTCGTTCAAGCATGATCCGGATTATGAAATCCAGTTTTGCGCAGCAAATGGAGAAAACGGCCCTTAGAATTTTCTGCTGCCTTGATGTGTTCAAAACTTTAATTATCTTTCCGAAAGAGTGAGTTAGATTTTGAAATAGTAAGACTCTTGGCTTGTTCATATATAGTACCTAGGTGGAAACTTCAAAATTATACAGCTGTAATATTATTTATGCGAATCACTCGAATCGCCTGTAGTCCCGGCTGCCTGAGTGATCTTAAACGGTCACGGAGGTAAAGCAACATAGGGCAATTCGTCTATGACTAACGCTAGTGTAATTTTTCTGAGCGGTTCCGTACTTCGCAAGACATTTTAAGTGTTTGGTGCCGTCGATAGATAGCAGTCGTTATGCCAAGTTAGAGGCCTTAGGGCGGCTCTGACAGTAAGACTAGCCACTAGTCTTACAAGCCTATACCTATCTCAGGAAAGAAACTCGTACCCCTCGGTGGGGACATAATGGGTTGATGATGATGATATTATTTATTGATTTGGAACTTACTTTATTTTTTGACTCTTACTGTACTGTTTGTCCGGTTGCAAATCAAAAATGTATAGTGCTTACAAAAACTTTATTATATTCTTTTTTTCTTTTTTTTTTGAAAATTTTATTTACAAAAGCTGATGTAATTTGGATATTTCAATATTAAGCTTTTAGTAAAATTTGTTCGTTTTAATAAAGCAGAACCCTTAAAAAGATAACATTTTTTATGCAACCTGCATGATTAGGCTACTAGGTACTGCCCAGCGAAAAACAAAAATTTCAGCCCATTGACGTCGTCGTTGAAGATCTCGAGTAGACGCCCAGTGGCCCTTGTCGAATAAAATTTTATTATTGGCAATCAAATGTGTGGCCTTCGGCGAACGCGATAAGTTGGCCGTCCCGCCAAAATGTTTGGGCCAACAATATGCCTTTGTTATGTCCAGTTTATTGGGCAAATTAAAGCAATAGCCGCCGCGATTTTAGCTCCAATAATTTATTTGTTTTGCTGGCCGCTCGGGGCCCGAAAGTGAAGATGAAAAGGTCAAATTGGGGTTTCTGATTACTATACTCTTAGTTCAGTGTTACGCTTAAATAGACGGGGATAGCGATTAAGTTTTAATTTTAGTTTTGGGTTTCGATTCAAGTTCTCGAGTGGACTGAACTGTGCGCACATTTACGCGAAACACTTTTCGACGCCCCCTTATTTTTCTTGCAGATTACTGAACCGAACTGTGCACTGCAAAGATGGGAGTGTGAATAAGGGAGTGTTTTTTAAAACCTATGTAGAGGCTAGAAATCCCACCCGTGCCGGGACTCGACCCTGCGACCTCCAGCTAACCGTGCCAGTGCACGGGTTAGTGCATTAAAAAGAATATCACGGGAGTGTTGCAAAGTGTTTAATGTAAAGAAATGCACAGTAAATAAATATTCTTTATGCCACACCTGGCAATAAAGTGGCTTTTTCCGCACGCTGCGCGTACGGAAAAAGCCGCTTTCTGGCCAAGTTGAAATGAAATGAAATTAAATGAAATGAAAAGGTTTTATTCAAAGTAGCGCAGATACTGCGGCTTAATGAACGTTACAAGTCAAACTAGGTGTCCATTTCAAAATCTGGATCATTTTGGAGAAAAAATGGACAAAAAAACTCCAAACTTAGTCTTTTCAAATTCCTTAATTAACAGAATTTACACAGATTCTACAAAACTCGTGCATTTTACATGCTTGAATTCCAGACATCATTGTCATCTAAATAATCCTTAATATTATAGTAGCTCTTTTGGCACAAAGTGTACTTTACACATTTTTTGAACCGTGCTTCCGTTTAGACATAAAAAGATGTACAAAACACGGGAGGTAATAAATAAAGCTCTCGATCGCATATTTACGTCCCTCGCTTGCAGCTCGGGCCGCAAACTTCTGCGATCTCGGCCTTTCTTTGTATTATTACCACCCTAGTTGTGTATTGTACTATTACAACACGCCGCGCACTTCTGCGCCCGCGCCGCAAATTCAAAGTGACTTCAAAGATGGATATTTGAAGTCACTTTTATTTGCGGCGTATTGACGTTACGAAAAACAATAATTGCCCAAAATTTCTTGTTTACAGTTCGAAATTGCCTTTAGTTTCGAAGAAGTCATGTCTCTAAACATCGCGATTTTCAGCCGAATTAGAACAGTCTTTTGAGTTTTGGAACATAATTTTTAGGCCAGAGCTCGCGGGATTGAATCCCGGCATGGGTGGAATTTTTAGCCTCTAAATAGTTTTTTTAAAATTGTCCTTACATGGGTTAGTGCATTAAAAAAGAATATAATCATGTGGGTACAGCTATATCATTCCGATGTAAAACCTAACTGCAAAGTAAGATACTCGGGGCTGCAAGTGATGCAAATTACTTCAACCAGATGTCGCTGCCTGTATGTAATACAGAGATTATTGTAAAGAGGTTCGGAATTTCACTGATGCCAGTAAGTCGCCTATAAGCTCAATATAAACTACACAAATAAATATATAAAACAATTCAAGAAAACAAACAGAAGTATATCTTGGAGTCGGAGCCAAGCTCCAATTAAACCAGCACATACATTATCAGCAGCAACTCCAAAATATTCTTCAACAATGCCTGCAAGTATACGTGTTTTGAATTTAGAAACCATATTCGTAAATTAAACGTAATAAGAAGCGCTCGTGGCCTAGGCGAACCGAGTGATTGGAATCAATCACTTGGTTAAGCAACAACAGGCGCGGTCAGGTACGGGATGGGTGAGCGTCCCGTTACTACCGCTAGTGGCATTTTTCCGAGCGCTTCCGTGCTTCGCAAGGCACGTTAAGCCGTTGGTGCCGGCTGTCATATAATGGCAGTCGTTAAGCCATGTCAGAGGCCTTATGGGCGGCTTGACAAATTCTGACAGTAAGGCCCGCCACTGTCTTACAATCCTCCACCAACCCGGACTTGGCCCCGGGGTGGAGTATGGCCTAACCTTCCTGCGATGCAGGAAGAGACCCGTGCCCCAGCAGTGGGGACATACAAGGGTTGATAACGATTCGTAAATTAAGTCTGCGTTTTTAGCCAGTTTTATTCTATTTTTTTATATTAATTATTCTTTACGAATTTTTTGAATTGTGACTCTGACAAGCTTAACACATCTTATTGTGTAACCGTACGATCGATATGAACCCTTGTATATCCCCACTGCTAAGGTTCGGGTCTCCCGCGCCTCCTCCATACTCCACCACGGGGGTCAAGTCGGGTTTGGTGGATGATTGTAAGACAGTGGCGGGCCTTAACAAGCGGCCCATAAGGCCTCTGACATGGCTTAACGACTGCCATTACATGACAGCTGGAACCTACGGCTTAACGTGCCTTACAAAGTACGGAAAATGCCCCTAGTGGTAGTCATGGGATGGTCACCCACCCTGCACATGACCGCGCCTGTAGTTGCTTAACTCAAGTGATTGATTCCAATCACTCGGGTCGACTAGGCCATGTGCGCTTCACTGATTTTGTTTAACCGCACAGACCCCTACTAAAGATATATAAATTTTACGAACTTAAATCTAATAAATTAACGTTTATGTTAATGGCTAACAAAAGTTTCATCTTGTCCGGGACATATAATACACAATTAAAAAAATACAAAGACTTGCAATAACACCCATACTGGCAGTAGTATAACAGTTACCACCTTAAATTGAACTTTACTTCATGGAAATAAAGTCCAAACCAATGAAACAAGTACACTAGCTCTGCTTTTCAAGGGTCAAAGCTGCAAGTAATGCCACGAAATGCAGCCGGACTTTAAAAACTTTTAAAATGTCAGACCTTTTAGCGTACATTCTCTTTCGTGGGCGAAGAGGAGAGCAAAAACTTGCGCAAAACTGTCTAATCGCAAACAAAAGTTCCATTTAAACGCCAGTAAATTCTGATTTTAGTCGGCGTCCAGGAGCGCTGGGACACACGAGAGGGATTTGGGGCCGCGAATTGTTCTAAATGTCTGGTTTGTGCTGCAAATAGCTGGTTAAGGATACGTAAATGCGAGACAAAATGTTTCCCTTGTTCCGTTGTGATCAACTATTTTGACCAACTAAAGTCTGATCAACTGTTTTTAGTACCCGGAACCGGCGTGCGTGCATGCAACGACTTATGAACGTTGATGAAGCGAAGGTAATCTGTCAGGATCGTGGCAAGTGGCAGTCCCTGGTCTCTGCCTACCCCTCGGGGATACAGGGGTGATGTATGTATTTATGTATGTATGTATTTTTATGCCACACGGAACAACAATTTCAGTTGGTCAGAGAGGAAAAGGGCAGATGAACTATTTTCTTTCCCATTGGAATAACTCCAGCTTGGTACCGCGAAACAAAGATAGATAGAGAACACTTTATTGCACAACCAGAAAAATATTACAACCATGACTCTTAAATCTAAGTAATGTTATACAATTGGCGGTCTTATCGCTAAGAGCGATCTCTTCCAGACAACCTTTGGATGGAGTGGATTGCATGAAGAATATAGTCGGTACGTGATGCATGTACATAAATAATTAAATCGAAAATATATTGATAACAAACAGCAAAAGAGTGCGAGAATATGATTACTTACGAGTATAATTACCTACGATATAAGGTACAAATATTTAAATGAAAATATACCTACTTCAATACCTAAAAAAATACATATACAATTAAATACATATAGGTAAGCAACATAATAAATAATAATATACATAAATACAATTAAATACATATAAGCAACAGTTTCCCAGTTTATCCAGTGAGATTTGGTTAATAGGTTTGATTAATCTCGGCCATGGCATCATGGAGAAATTAAGATAAATTCATGCGGAAGACTCAATTTCATGTGCAAGTAATGTCACTTCTGAAGCAGAATAATTGTTATATTTACATCAATAGGTCGGTGTTTTGTCGTGGTCCCATTATTTTGTCCCGTTAACGGGTCTACGAAGGATAACTATCCCTCAAGGTGAGCGAAATCTGGCGTGCAAAAAAAACGAGGCAGTAATAATGATGTATTTAAATAAAACTACAGATTAATATAATACAATATAGATTTATATTTAAATTATAATATTAGTATCACTATAAAAAACATGCGATATACACACACTAAAACAGGCAAGGGAGAATATGGAATTTATCATACACATGAAAAGGTAATATAATATTTAAAAACCTATTTAGAGGCTAAAAATTTCACCCATGCCGGGATTCGAACCCGCAACCTCTGGCTATCCGTACCAGCGCTATACCAATTGAGCCAGTGGGCGACTCACGGCATCAGTGAAATTTCGAACCTCTTTACAATATTCTCTGTATTACGTACAGGCAATATAATATATAGAAGTATAATCTTTTCATAAGTACCCAGTTCTATAAAAGGTATAAGCAACTTTTACATTATAGCATTTATTATTTATTTCTCCTTCTGCAATCTTTCCGATTTAAGGTTGCCTGGAAGAAATTACTAACAGCAATAAGGCCGCCAATTGTACCTCTTCTTTTGTAACTGTGGTCTCTGTAATTATTTTGTGGTATCTACAATAAAGAATATTCTTATCTGATCGTTTTCTGCTAGCCTGTTTCCTGTTTTTTTTTTCAAAAAAAATAAATAAATAAAACGTAGTAGTTCTTGGTACTTTCTAAGGTTAACACGAGCAGTAGACATAATTAAAACTGTTTTTTTACGGATTTATGCTCGTAGTAGTTCTTTTTAGAACCTATTGACTCACATCCAAGAATATAGGAGTTTTAAGTAGTTATGCGAAAAAGGGCCAGTTTTGGCGGAAACGAATTGAAGTTCTAGATTGTTAAACCTAGGCTCTTGTCAGTAGGTTCTAAAAAGATACATTTATTCTTTTATTTTTTATTTTATTAATTTATCAAACCCCACATTAAAAAACAATATAAAATAAGTTAATAGTAATAAGTTAAAATAAGTGTTTTATTTGTAAATTATAGGTATTTATTTTTATTACTTTATGTTAATTAGATTTTAGTTTAGTTATTATTTTAGTTTTACTTTAGATGTTTTGTTTATTGTATTAAAAACTAATAGCTGGTTTAAAGTTTATCTAAGAAAACCAAATGTTAAAATTGGCTCAAATTTAGATAACTTCAAATTTTTCAATTGTTCAAATTTTAACAAAAGCATGTCAATTTGAAATATTAATTGTAGTGTTAAAAATAATATAAATTAAAACGAATAAATAAAAAAAAAAAAAATAATTAATGTAGGCCAATTACGGACCAATATTTTTTTATACTAATCATATTTACAAAGCACAGAGCAGGCAACAAAGTTACCTGGTCTTAGTTGTTTAAAAACAAGGTATTCCAAATCAAAATTAACATGATTCATGCAAAACATTTCAGCGCCAGTATGTGTATGTTAGTGAGTGTGTGTCTGTATTTAATATTAAATATAAATCCAATTATATAAGAACTTATCGCTCATTTGGCAGAATAATGACGCAAATGTACTTTTTTGCCAATTTGAGTTAAGTATGCCAAAACACCCGAAATAACTGTTTACACTTGGGGAAAAAATGACAGTAATGCAGTTTTGTTTTTTATCGCGTGACAGCGCCACTGTCGTTGTGGCATTTTGACAAAGTTCTAACACTTCTGTGTGAATGAAACAACGGTCTCTCCTGTAAAATTGGAAAAAGGACATTTGCGTCAATATTCTGCCAAATGAGCGTTATGTAAATCCAATGCAACAAATGTCAACTTGTATAATACGTGTTTTTCAAACACGTGTTATACGCATATCGTGAATTTCATGATGCTAAATTTATGAATAAAACGTGTTTTACAAGTTATGATTTTTGTTGCATTGGTGGCGCGCAATACGTGTTTTCAAACACGTACTATACGAATATCATGAATTTTATGATGCTAAATTATGAAAAAAACGTGTTTTACAAGTTATGATTTATATTGAATTGGTAGCGTGCAATACGTGATTTTTAAACACGTAGGTAATATATGAATATTATGAATTTTATGATGCTCAATTTATGAAAAAAACGTGGTTTTTTTCATAAATTGAGCGAAAAAACGTGGTTTTTTTCATAAATTGAGCATCAGTTATGATTTTTATTGCATTGGTGGCGGTAGTTGGCACAAGGTAGCGCCCACAATCTCTTCGTTAACCGTGAAGCAAAACATCGTGAGGAAACCCTACACTCTGATGTGTTGACATACCTCAGCGCTTGCTACGACCAATAGCCCAACTATGAGACTAAGTGCAGAAATCTCGAGTCTAACTACACACTCTTCCCCATTCTCTCTTTCTGTTCTGTTCTGTTCTCTCTCTTCTATTATCTATCTGTTATTTCTACAAAACGGAGCCCTGTGCGTCGACGCCGTTAGCGGTCGCCATTCGTCCTGTTTTGAAACTTTTGGACTTGCCTTTAATCCTGCCAGTAATTGCTGAAGTTCGGGACACAAAACCTCGTTTTGTGTGATGCACGATCTGACGCGAGCGAGCTTTCACACCAAGTCCGAAGTTTGTAAGTGGCTTAATCTTTATCCACGTTCCGTTGTTGTTTCGTAGGCTTTCCGTAGTCTTTAGATCGCTCATTAACCCCTGTTTCTGGTACAATATCTGTTGAATGTGTGGACTGGAAGCGGTGGTAGCTCAGTGGGTAGAACCATGGACTGGCAAGCGAGAACCCAGGTTCGATCCCGAGTGCGGGCATGTACCAATGATTTTGTTTAATTTCAAAGTTACGTACATTTGCGAATTTGTAGTCGCAATACCACACGCTAACGGTGAAGGAAAACCTCGTGAGGAAACCCGCGGCTTGGTTGGCTCCGCACGCATTGACTAGTCTTTCCTGTGGGCAAGGCCGACTAAGCTGCCAGGATGGTATAGGTGCTGGGTAAGCCTACACCATCTATAAAACCATGTCGGAGTGGTCCCTTCACCCATCTAGTGTGAGTGAAGAAACCACTGGACGCTGTATAAATCATCTCATTAAGTAGATGCAAAAAGGCCAATATTATTATCTGTTGAATGTGTGACTTATTCTATGATTTAATTCTTTCTTTTATTTAAGATGAAAACAAATTATAATCGTAAACAATGAATGAATGTATGGTAGGAAGGTTAGGCCATACTCCACCACGGGGACCAATTCCGGGTTGGTGGAGGATTGTAAGACAGTGGCGGGCCTTACTGTCAGAAGTTATGAAGCCACCGAGTAATTGAAGCAACAACAGCCGCGGTCAGGTACTGGATGGGTGACCATCTCGTGACTACCGCTAGTGGCATTTTTCCGAGCGCTTCCGTGCTTCGCAAGGCACGTTAGGCCGTTGGTGCCGGCTGTCATGTAATGACAGTCGTTAAGCCATGTCAGAGGCCTCATGGGCGGCTTGATAACTTCGGACAGTAAGGCTCGCCACTGTCTTACAATCCTCCACCAACCCGGACTTGGCCGCCGTGTTTGAGTATGGCCTAACCTTCCTGCGATGCAGGAAGAGACCCGTGCCCCAGCAGTGGGGACATACGTGGGTTGATATCGAATTCGTGAATTTGAAACTAAGAGCCGAAACTGTCGACAGTAAATTACCGTCGCATTTTACGTGAAAGAAATTTCCACCGATACCAATACATACTCGTATCATGTAGGAGCGACATAACGACGTAAACGCCCCCACGGGACTAGTCGATAAAAAATTACGGGACTACCGCGGTCGGATGAACGCTATTTTTTCACCAAATTGAATTGGCACTCTGCGCTCAATGTATGTTGTATACAGAGAATAGTGTAAAGAGGTTCGAAATTTCACTGATGCCGGTGAGTCGCCCATTAGCTCATTTGGAAAGAACGCTGGCACGGATAGCCAGTGATCGGGGTTCGAATCCCGGCATGGGTGGAATTTTTAGCCACTAAATAGGTTTTCGTATGTTCTTATTGCTGCAAACTCCTGTACCGATGAAGTAAATGTTTGGATACCAACCACCAGGTATGCACCTGCAGTACAATCCGACCGAACTGCGATCCCCAATCCACATGCCCAGCGTATGGATTATGTGCATTACCCCCGAATGATGGCACAACCTTGCGCTATGGCGCTCATTAGGGGAGGGCTATGCCCAGCAGTGGACTAATATAGCCTGAAGAATAAGAAGCAAAACCACTAGTTATGTGAGCCCCATAAATTATGTATTCACTTTTGCAAGTCTTAATCGAGGAAATAACGATTTATGTTTATTCCTAGATAGATAGATAGAATATTCTTAATTGTACACAGAAATTACAGTAACAGAAATTATATAAATTATATTTTTCCTAGCATCAATATTTCGACGGTTACCAATAGTTTCAAAATCGCCGATATATTTTTTAACTTATAACGACTGTTCATCTTAATAAAATAAAAATCTGTACAATAACTATCCAAAATTCACTGTATCCCCGCCTAAAATGTTTAAAGTAGGTTTCAATTCAAAGCAAAAATAAAAGATATTTTAATTTGAGTTTCCCAATTTCCCAAAAAGGTGACAAATTTCTCATCATCGTCAAAGTATTACAGAGGAAAAAGACGAGTTAAAATAGTTGTGTATGTGACATTTTTAACCCTTTTCATTTTATGTCTTTAAAAATAGAATAATTCAATAAAACAACAAGGCCGAGTAAGCTGTCAGGATGGGCATCTCCATTGTCTATTCCGTGTAAAACAATATGCAAGGCACTGCAAGGTCTGAGTGGTCCCTTCATCCATCTAGTGTGAGCGAAGATTCATTCAGCGTTCAGTATAAATCATCTCATAACGTACAGTCCGTTAGCTTTTAGAATATACCTCGGCTACTATCGGATAGAATCGGATATATTCATGTAATAAGGGTTTATTTTGATTTTTTATTTATGACTTTACAATAGTGAAGAAAAGTTTTATACAGAGCAGGAAGTAGTCCATCCCATCCTCGTCGCCAATAGTGTGTTTCCAAGTAAAACAACCGTATAGCGCTGTAGCTAGTTTATTACTGGTCGATGAACCGTCACAAATGCGTCGCTGGGCGCGCGTATATAAGTACATTCACACCAATTACACTCGTGTACTTTCGGCGAAAACCGAAGCCTACTCTAGAGCCCGAGGTATATTTTAAAATTTAACAGACTGTAGATGCAGAAGCCAAAGTTTTTTCAAGCGCAACTGACTAACCATCTGCTTTCAAAACAGACCCCAACCTTGCGCTAAATATTCCAACATTCGATGATAACTTAAAACCCTTCGGGACAAGTTTCAGGCAGCACAGCCCTAACGGGTTTTCGTAGTAATTGGCTCACAATTTATGTATGAGCAGTTTTCAACAGAACGTTGAATGTTATGGCTTCGTTCTAAGCGGCCTAAGCGGATTAAGGGATCTAAGTTTAAATCGTTTATTGAAAACATATCGCTAAAGTTACTCCCAGTAAAACCGCGTTCACACGATCTTAGTACATTCAGGCCGACCTACTAAGATGGTGCTCGTATTGTGTTCACCAGAGTTAGAACAAAAATACCACTCGGATATATTTAATTAAAACTGTTTTTATACGGATTTATGCTCGTTTATTACATTTTCACAATTTTCCAACGTTTCGGCACTTTTTAAGTTGCCGTGGTCCCGGATGACTGAGGTGACAGGTGTCTTTTAGAAATCATTAACGGTTAGTTTACTACCCTCGGCAAAAATTACAAAAGTTAATTATGAAGTTACGTTCCAAAATAGACAAACCAATTACTTTTTATATAAAGTCAACAATATTGATTATTAGTAATTGAAGTTTAAATTAAATTTATAAACTAATTATTTTATATGAACATAAAGATACCGATTATTAATTGAAATTAAATTTATTTTTATTATTTATTCTACAGTCACACTTCTAGCAAGGGGGTCTCATGCACTTAAGCACTGGTTCCCATGCTACCGGTATGTTCTAACCACGATCTCTATTAAAATTTGGATGCCGGCGGATCTCTATTGCCTCACGTATCATTCTAGGGAAGAAACGGTCTTCTCGGGCTAGAACTTTAACTTTATCGAAATGTAGAAAGTGGTTGGTACCGCTAAGTGTATGCTCACTGACTGCAGATCTACCAGAGCGCTTATGTTTCACATCAGCGATATGTTTCTTCACCCGCTCAGCTATGGTACGCTTCGTTTGACCAATGTACGAGGAACCACATTCACAGTCAAGCTTGTACACTCCTGCCTCTTGTAAGGGAATCCTGTGCTTGACACTTCGCATGAATTGGTGTATCTTTCTTGGCGGCTGGTAGATGGTTCTGATTGAAGCGCGTTTCAAAATACTCCCAATTTTGCCAGTCACTCCTCTCACGAAAGGCAGGTAGGCTGGAACTCGCTCGACTGTGTCCGGTTTGACACGTCCTCCGCGACGGACACGCGGAACTTGCAGCTTGTTTGCACGAAGTACTCGTTTGCCATACTGGAGTTCCGCAGGTAAATGGTCCTTTTCGCAGATTCGGTGTGCCCTCTGTAACAGAGATTTTCCAACGGTAGACAACTGACACGGGTGATGGTGAGACTCACCGTTTAGGTACCTGTCAGTGTGGGTCTTTTTCCTACAGGGCATTCCTCGTAGAATTTATTGTAATTTTTCGTTAGAGAACCGACACCTTTTGCAACAACACGGTTATAAACTGAAGCAAAAATCTGAAATCATTCAAGTGAACTCTTTTTCAGTTCTTAGTTACTAAGATGAAACACTCTGTTCTGTTCAAGCGCTTAGTACGTGTGCTCAAACGGAGTAATTCATCGGGAAAACGCGGCCTAAAAGGTTAGAATCCGAAAGGGATTATAATTAAACGTACCGAAGTTGAAAACAAAGGTATGGTAAACTAAACTTCCTAAAAAATAGAAATAAGATTTAAAGTTTACGAAATAAAATCTTATTACAAGGTAAGGTATTACAAGGTATTACAAGGTATTACAGGTATTACAAGGTATTACAAGGGCTTAAATAAATGCTTATAACATTACTCTGGGCAACAATCAGTTAATTAAATTGTAATTAGCTTTATGTTTCCCTGTAGGTATAAGCTGTTATTTGTAATAGTTGTTGGTTTACTATAGATCTCTAAGTAAATAAATAAATAGTCCCTTACGCTGATTGTCAAATTCTTTTACAACAATGGCTTGCCATCGACACGCTTAGAAGAACAATACATTAATTTTATAGTCCTTATATGTTTTAAGGTACGAAATTTAAAAAAAAAACACCTGTTTTACCCACTCCGCTGGAACAGCGACCCAAAATGGGTCTTGGCCTACAAGAATTCGAAAAGAGGTCGTGATAAAAAAGTAGGCAAATATTTAATTTATTTTTTTTAACAGCGCCATCTATTCGACAGTACTGAAATCGCAGTGTAAAGGCATTTGAATTTAAACCAACGCTGAATCCCCGTTCACTGAACTTCCTTAGCGCGCTGAAAGCTTCAGCGTGTATTAGTTACCACAAGTGTTGATAGATGGCGCTCTGAAACATACTCGCTTTAGCTTAGCTTTTTCAAGAGTCTCGGAACTTTCCATGGAACATTATGTACCAACCTTCAATTATCACTCCTTGATGTGCTTTCGGATACTTTCACGCGCCTAACTAATCTCCACTTAATCCTCACCTAGATGCTCCCTTCTTGTACATGTTGTTGGTAAACTCGTATTTAAAAACCTATTTAGAGGCTAAAAATTTCACCCATGCCGGGATTCGAACCCGCAACCTCTGGCTATCCGTGCCAGCGCTCTACCAATTGAGCTCGTATTGTATTTTCTAAGGTTAACACGAGCAGTAGACGTAATTTAAGGGATCTAAGTTTAAATCGTTTATTGAAAACATATCGCTAAAGTTACTCCCAGTAAAACCGCGTTCACACGATCTTAGTACATTCAGGCCGACCTACTAAGATGGTGCTCGTATTGTGTTCACCAGAGTTAGAACAAAAATACCAGTCGGATATATTTTATTAAAACTGTTTTTATACGGATTTATGCTCGTTTATTACATTTTTTACAATTTTCCAACGTTTCGGCACTTTTTCGGCACCACGGCACCAAAAACAGTTTTAAACTCGTATTGGACAACAACGTTACGTTATTCATAAAAATACAATCCTCTTGAAACATTACAGAAACGTACGATAGTAAATAGTTTGTGGGATAGTATTTCCCTTATCAAGTCTGTGCCATAAGTAAAACGGTAAATTCGAAATTGGTCAGCTTGATCCAAAATTTTTATCAAACCTTGTCCTAATGTGATGTATATTCTTCTAAATATTGATAATGATTACAAATAAACTTCATTTAAAAAATTATGGTAAGCAATTTAAAACAATTATAAACAATTTATAATATTCGCATATTGCCAAATAAATTGTATTTTTATGAATAAGTGTGTGACCTTCGTTTGACACGTCAATGAATACTTTCAAACATGGTTTGATATTACACTATTTTTATTTTTAATGCACTAACCCGTGCTAAGGAACAAATTTAAAAACCTATTTAGAGGCTAAAAATTTCACCCATGCCGGGATTCGAACCCGCTACCTCTGGGTATCCGTACCAGCGCTCTACCAATTGAGCTCAATTGGTAGAGCGCTGGTACCTCAGATTGTGTTCTGAGGCTGGTACGGATAGCCAGAGGTTGCGGGTTCGAATCCCGGCATGGGTGAAATTTTTAGCCTCTAAATAGGTTTTTAAATTTGTTCCTTAGCACGGGTTAGTGCATTAAAAATAAAAATAGTATAATCATGTGGGTACAGTGATATCGTTCCGATGTTAAACCTAACTGCAAAGTAGGTAGTCGGGGCTGTAAGTAATGCAATCCGCTTAAGTCAGATGTCGCTGCCTGTACGTAATACAGAGAATATTGTAAAGAGGTTCGAAATTTCACTGATGCCGTGAGTCGCCCATTGGCTCAATTGGTAGAGCGCTGGTACGGATAGCCAGAGGTTGCGGGTTCGAATCCCGGCATGGGTGAAATTTTTAGCCTCTAAATAGGTTTTTAAAAATGGTTTGATATTCAAAAACCTATTTAGAGGCTAAAAATTCCACCCATGCCGGGATTCGAACCCGCAACCTCTGGCTATCCGTACCAGCCTCTAAATAGGTTTAGCCTCTAAATAGGTTTTTTGAAATTGTCCTTAGCACGGGTAAGTGCATTAAAAAGAATATAATAATGGTTTAATATGTTTGAATAAAACACGCCAAGATATTGTCATCTCGGTATTCCGTAACAAAATACCTCTTTTACGTTTGCGCATAACAAATAAGAAATGTTTTAAATATTGTTTATTTAATTGTTGTATCGATATATATGTTATCACTAAAAGCATCTTAGTTGATCACGTACGATTTTCTTGTTTTTGTTTTTTTCATGTATGTAGCTACTGAGTTAGCTGACACCCTGGATTAACAGACAGGCTACATTTTATTGCGGAATAATATCTTATTCATATTTGCACCGACTATCCGTCTCTTATTTCCTTCAGCAACTTTCGGTTATCTGGAAGAACTCGTCTCGTCTCGTCTCGTCTCGTCTCGTCTCGTCTCGTCTCGTCTCGTCTCGTCTCGTCTCGTCTCGTCTCGTCTCGTCTCGTCTCGTCTCGTCTCGTCTCGCCTTACCTTGCCTCGTCTTATCTTACCTTATTTCCATAGGAAAATCGATAAGCCGCGGGCAACACCGCGAGGCACAGCTAGTACATACATTAACTCACGCCTGTATCCTTAAACAACAAATACAAATAAAAAAATACAAAAGCAAGTTAATATTAAGAAGCACCTTTTTTAAGAGCACTTTCTCCTTAAATTGTAAAAGTAGAAAAGAGAAAAAAAAATACCATTAGCACATTTTGCAAGCCAAATCACTTTAAGAACTCTTACAAAAGCTGCTATCTGCAGTCTATGGTAATGTCGAACAAGCAGATTAACTTTCCGATTCAGTTTTATGCAGGAAAAAACCTTGTTTCCGTCTTGGTTATTACTCGTTGTAAAACGTTTTTGAAACTGCCAGTGACTGGATTGGACAGACCAGACATTGTAACCTGACACGTTTATCAAAGTGTTTTTACCGTACGAGTTTAAAAAGATGCGGTTATTTGTCTACCTCTGAATAAAAATCAAAAAGTGGAGGAAAATAGTAACAGACTGGTTTCTTAGAGATGGCAAGGATAAAATAAAAAAACTAAATAAGACTGTAAAAACATGGGAAGACGAAATCAAAGTCCTGTGTCACTTTGAATTCGTGATACCAAATTGTACACTGTCTATATTATAATTAATGCTTTCATTGCACTTAAATTTTAACAATAAAACCGTACAATGCAGCAAAATTAATGCCGTAAGCATTAAGTCTATACCCTATTACTTTGCCATACCCAGACCTATTCAACTTCTAACTGAAAAAGAATCGTAGGTATACGATCCTGTAGGATAGGAGACAGTGAAAATCATTGAGACCCTTGTCAGGAGGTGTGTCACGGTACTGAACTACGAGTTCTCTCTACATTATTGTTAATTAATATAATAAATGTGAAAGTTTGTGAAGACGTTTAGATGTTTATTACTCAATCATGCAATCAGTTAGACAGCTTTACATGAAACTTGGCGTACATATGGATAAAGCTCTGAATTGAGACTTAGGGTACTTAGTTTGATACACCCGTAATACGTTCCCACAATTTCTGACGCGGGCAAAGCCGCGGGTTAAACCTAAAATGCTGTAAATTGGGATACATAAACTTATGAAAAGCTCGGATACAACGGCTAACAATTAAATATATTGAATTTTATAGTAAATGCACAAACCTTGAACTCGTAAAGTAGAGTTTGCCATTGAAAACTTCTGTTCTTCACGACTTATTCTTAAAATTTAAAAGAACACCACTGAAACCACTACGCTTACAACCATATGATACGTAAAGTGGAAATTATTTTAGCCCTTAATAAGGCTGGAGAGTATGTTCCAATGGTTTTGGTCTTTATTTCAATGTGACAAGGTCTAATTTGAAGTGGAAACTATACTCTCATCGCCCGAAAACTGCGTCATTGGCAAATTTCATAAAGTTATGTAAGCAATACAAAAGTTGTTGCATAACACCAACTCTAATTTAGAGTATTAGAAATTGGGCGTTTTAGAGGTAATTCTGTGATAACAACTGAGGAATAAATTGCTGGGAGCGGCTGGATAAAGATGGCTGAGGACAGAGGGATGTTCGTGGCTTGGGAGAGGCCTATGTCCAGCTGTGGACGAGAACAGGGTACTTCTTCTTCAGGCTATATTAGTCCACTGCTGGACACAGCCCTCCCCTTATGAGCGCCATAGCGCAAGCTTGTGCCGTCATTGGGGGGTAATGCCCATAATCCCCACGCTGGGCATGCGGGTTGGTGATCGCAGTTTGGTGGAATTGTACTGCAGGGGGCGCTGCTGCCCGTCCCCGGTTTGTGTCCCTTAGTCGCCTTTTACGACACCCGCGGGAAGAACTTGTGTTGGTGCTATTCTCACCACACAGCAAGAATATTTACTAGCCAACTTTTATTACGTTTATTTCTTCAGTTCAAAATCTTAAATGCAACAACTTTCGCTAGAACACTAAAGTGATTGACATAACTACACGGTTTGTTATAACATATTTTAAACTTTCGCGTCTTGAATATTTTCGGGGCTTAATCTTAAATAATGATTACTTCTGACAATAAGGCTCGCCACTGACCTATAAGCTTGCACTTGCCCCCCGTGGTGGAGTAGGGCCTAATCTTTCTGTGATGCAGGAAGCCTAATCTTTCTGTGATGCCTAATCTTTCTGTGATGCTGTGCCCCAGCAGAAGGGACATACAAGGGTTGATATCGAAGTACACCAGTGAAGAGATTTTATCATTCAATTATTACTTCCTTATTCTCAGAGCAAAGTCTTGCTATAAACGAAGAGGCGCGTACTAAAGAGGACGAGAGCGCCGGGCAAACTTTCTCAACTTTTTACATTCGCTAATAAAAAACTTAGAAATTGAATTAGCTGCGCTGTATAATGTTTTGTACAATTGCAGGGAAAAAAATTGTCCCTCGGCTAAAATTTGCGACCGCGCCCCGTGGGACGAATTGGGAAGAGTTTGATGGCTTGGTACAGAACGTAAAAAAAATATGGTTTATTCAAATAGAATAAAATAAGATGAGTTGTATTTGCTTCATCGACCCGTCACGTAGTATTTAAATAGCCATAATAATAATAACTTCTATACAACTCACACTTATTTTTTTTGTCTCCGAAAGAACCATCCTCGTACTTTAAGGAATATTCTAAAAAAAGAATTAGCGAAATCGGTTCAGCTGCTATCGAGATTTGCGCTTACCAACACATTCAGCGATTCATTTTTATGTTATAGACTAGCTGACCCAACGAACTTCGTACCGCCTAACAGTCTACTCTTAATTTTTTTTTTCTCTCTGTAAGAACCACTCTCGTACTTCAAGGAATATTCTAAAAAAAGAATTAGCGAAATCGGTTCAGCTGCTCTCCAGATTTGCGCTTACCAACACATTCGGCGATCCATTTTTATATTATAGACTAGCTGACCCAGCGAACTTCATACCGCCTAACACTAGATTCTATTTTTTTCTCTCCGTAAGAACCATCCTTGTACTTCAAGGAATATTTTAAAAAAGAATTAGCGAAATCGGTTCAGCTGCTCTCGAGATTTTCGCTTACCAACACATTCACCGATTCATTTTTATATTATAGACTAGCTGACCCAGCGAACTTCGTACCGCCTAACTATCGATTAAATTTTTTTCTCTCCGTAAGAACCATCCTTGTACTTCAAGGAATATTCTAAAAAAAGAATTAGCGAAATCGGTTCAGCTGTTCTCGAGATTTTCGCTTACCAACACATTCACCGATTCATTTTTATATTATAGACTAGCTGACCCAGCGAACTTTGTACCGCCTAAGACTCGATTCTATTTTTTTTTCTCTCCGTAAGAACCATCCTCGTGCTTCAAGGAATATTCTAAAAAAGAATTAGCGAAATCGGTTCAGCTACTCTCGAGATTTGCGCTTACCAACACATTCAGCGATTCATTTTTATATTTTTATATTATTTATGTTCCGCACTTATATATATATATATATATATATATATATATATATATATATATATATATATAAGTGCGGAACATTAAATCACAATTAATTGCTTAATCAAGCTACTTCAACGGATAAACTAACACTAGGTACATCATAAAACTTATAACTAACTAAAATTTTTAATATAAATATTTTAACATAACATAGAGAATTATTAAACACCTAAACAGAAAATTTAATAAACTAACAATACCATTACGTATGACATAGCACTTTTAAAAGCACTATAAGCACGACAATGGTCGATATTGCCTCAATTTGGTAGTCTACAAAGCAATTTTTTTTTATTTTCTTACTTCCTTCTTTTTGCTCTGTTTGTTTATAATGTAGTGTAAACTTTGTGTTAATATTACTATCTTGTTGTGTTTTGTGAATTTGTTACTGTTTTGTTATGTTTTAGTTTGTGCCGCCGAATATATATTTTCTCTCTCTCTCTCTCTCTCTCTCTCAATACCAGTGCAATAACATTCCAGGAGTATAACCAGCGCAAATTAATAGGCATCTCTCGTGAAGAAGATCGAATCGCGCGAGGCGCCAAGTTAAGTAGCACGGGTTATACCACTGCAATTCCATTGGTTACTAGACTACCGATAATGTGAATGAAACGACCACTACCAGACTAATATGAATCCATAGAATAACTATGCATTTCAGAGACTCGCCCCCCTGGTCCCAAACTAGTTTGCCCTGTACTATGGTAACCAGACAAGGACGCCATAAACATGAAAATACGTCCAGACTGAGACCGCTCGTACAAATGTACGGTAGCCCTAGTGGGAATCGAACCTACGACCTCTGTCTTGGTACCTAAGCGTCTTAACGGCTAGACTGACGAGGCATTCTTCGACAGAGAGTAAATATCTTGTACTTCACTATGATCATCATCATCAACCCACTATGTCCCCATCGAGGGGCACGGGTCTCTTCCCCGAGGAAGGTATAGGCCACACTTCACCACGGGGGCCAAGTCCGGTTTGGTGGAGGCTTGCAAAACTAGTGGCTGGTCTTACTGTCAGAAGTTTTCCCCTTTTTTGTTCAACCTTTTTTAAAGCCAAACTCTAAGATTAAGACTCTATGATTTATTTATTGCGTTGCCATGGTAACGGAGTACGCTAAGACATCCAGTGAAGAACAATATTAACCGGCAAAGGGAAAACTAAAATTTCAACATCAAAGGCACGGACCCCGAGTCTGTGGGAAGACGAAGTAACTGTAAAAAAAAACTACAGTAACCAGCTTAAAAACGAACTGCCTGTTGGGTATAGGACCCACCTTAACACTAATACTTAAAAACTCGTCGACGCCTCTCGACTTGGCAGCCGGCGCCGTTCGGAATGGGTGCACTGGCAGGTCTGGGGATCCCTAGACTTCCCCGTCTATCCAAAGAGCTCTTTCCTCGTAAAGCCACCTACAATGTACCTTGAAGGCACCACGTTTTCACCACAATGTCCACTATTTTGGACAATCCGTCGCCCGACAACAAAACACTGGGATCCGTCCCTAATGTTATTTTTATTTTTTATTCTATTTATTAAGGCACACCAACAGCACAAACACACTATTAATAAAACCTTAAATCAATAACAAAGGGATGGCGTTTGTGCCAATTACAGGTGCGCACAGCACTCACAATTTAACATTGACGACTAATTGTAAGAAATAAACTGATATAGTATTGCTATTAGGCTTAATTTGTTAAACTTATTTTGCACTTCAGGCGAAGATACAAGCCCGGCAATCTAATTGAGACACAATTTTGGGAAATCACATGTTTGACAAGCAACAAACAAGAGGGAAGTTTTTACAGCTCATCTGACAGATGTCAAGTAGTTCCGCCTGTCATGGGTGCGTTCGTAAATCAAACTTCTATTCTAAACACTACCTACAGTCTATTTATTCTTACTTGTCCAATTTAGTTAATAATATTAATAAATATTTATTTATTAATATTATTAAGTGAAATATATTACTAAGACTAAGAAAGACACGTACTTATTATAAAAAAATATCGATTAGCTTCCTACTAAGATTAATGGTGTGATCCAAATGGAAAAAATCTAATCAAAAGTGTAATCTATTCGGATCACATGATCCCAGCTATAATCAGAATCGTAATCTATTCGGATCACATGATCCCAGCTATAATCAGAAGTGTAATCCATTCGGATCACATGATCCCAGCTCTAATCAAAAGTGTAATCCATTCGGATCACATGATCCCAGCTCTAATCAAAAGTGTAATCCATTCGGATCACATGATCCCAGCTCTAATCAAAAGTGTAATCCATTCGGATCACATGATTTGCTTGCTTTGATGTGATCCGTTGCGACTGTGTTCCGAGTGGACGTACCCTTTATAAACTGTCCAATAATTTTAAAAATCTATTTAGAGGCTAAAATTCCACCCATGCCGGGACTCATACAGAGAGTATTGTAAGGAGGTTCGAAAGTTCACTGATGCCGATTAGTCGCCCATTAGCTCAGTTTGGAGAGCGCTGGCACGGTTAACCAGAGGTCGCGAATTCGAGTCCCGGCATGGGTGGAATTTTAGCCTCTAAATAGGTTTTTTAAATTTTCCTTGGCGTGGGTTAGTGCATTGAAAAGAGTATAATCAGCGCCCGTGCCGCGTGCGCTCTCACTGCTGAACCCCCTGCACAGCGCTGTGCGGCAATGTGATATATTCGCCAAAAGGATTGGGAAAATGATTGCAGAATGCAAGGGAATCCTTGAAGAGGAATGATTCTGCTTTTGTTTTGTAGTATTTAAGTGATTTAATAACTATGTTTGTAGCGATTGTTCGTCATTAGCTGTACAGTCTATTTATTCTTACTTGTCCTATTTAGTAAACAGGATTCTAACCTTAAAATTGAGATTAGATGCCTAAACTAGACATTTTCTCCCAAATTTATGAACTATGTTTATAAAATTGGCAGCGTGTTATCTAAAACAGTGTTCCAGGTTACTTCATTAATGGAAATCTGGCAGTTTTGGACTAAAAAGTCACAGTTTGAGGGTAGAATATTGTTTACTAAATTGTACAAGTAAGAATAAATAGACTGTGCACCAGGTAACGGTCACGATTATTAGGCACAGAGTATGAGCTTAATAACCTAGCTTGCCCGCCGTAGATTGGCAATTTCAGCGCGCTACAAACACCTCTGCCGGCTAGGTTTCCTGACGATAATTTCTTTTAACATTAAGGTAGTTGAAAAACTACTGTAAATATTTTAAAAACCTATTTCTAGGCTAAATTCCACCCATGCCGGGACTTGAACCCGCGACTGCCAGCATTCTCCCAACTGAGCTAATAGGCGACTTACCGGCATCAGTGAAATTTCGAACCTCTTTACAATACTCTCTGTAGTACGTACTGTAAATACTTAAACATTTATACAGTTATTGGTTGATGTCGTAATTTGAATGTTTTCATAAATAATTATGTTAACTGATGTGTTAGTCCTGTCCATCCAAAGGTTGTCTGGAGGAGATAACTCTTAAAAGGCCGCCGCTTTGTTAAACAAATAAAGACATAACTGTGATTTCCATATTTATGTATAATAAAGCGTTTTCTGTCTAACTTCCAAACAATGGACAAAATACGATACAAGAAATTACATTTCCCTTTCTGCTATCACAATACAATGCAATGTAGTGCATTCTAGTCCGGTAAAGTCCGGTCCGGTCCGGTCCGGTCCGGTCCGGTCCGGTCCGGTCCGGTCCGGTCCGGTCCGGTCCGGTCCGGTCTGGTCCGGTCCGGTCCGGTCCGGTCCGGTCCGGTCCGGTCCGGTCAGGTCCGGTCCGGTCCGGTCCGGTCCGGTCCGGATCGGACTTTACCGGACTAGACTGCACTACATTGCATTGTATTGTAATAGCAGAAAGGGAAATGTAATTTCTTGTATCGTATTTTGTCCATTGTTTGGAATCGATCTAGTCCAGCCCAGCCCAGCCTAGCCCAGCCCACCCAGCCCAGCCCACATCAGCCCAGCCTAGCCAAGCCAAGCCCAGTCCACCCCAGCCCAGATTCAATGCGATGCAATCCCAACAAAGTCGGCCAAATGTGCCAACCTTTTGTGTCATTCCAATCTGGTGCCCCGAGGTAGGTGAATTAAAATGTTATTTCGCTAATCCTGTTCCATGAGTTTTCCCCGCCCGTCCCCGCTCCGTCGGACTTTTCACTATTGCTTAATTTTTTAATGGACAGCGCTCTTGTATTGTTTTTCCCTGTTTATTTTTTTATTTTCCGGCCCCGCCTGTTTGGTATGCGATTTGCGTTTCCTGGTTTGTCAGTTAGTTTTATATGAAAGAGCTGACAGCGCTGACAGCACTTGAAATGGATGATAATTTATGGTTTGCTTAGATCGCTTACTTTATATACACTTTGTTATATGCAGTTAGCCCAATATTAAATAAATATATACCAGTAAAAAATAAAAATAATGGTAGGCTTCGTAGAGCTCTTAAAACCAAAATCATTCACTTTCTTAAGAAAATCTCACAATTTCACATGTATGTACAATTATAAAAACCTATTTAGAGGCAAAAATTCCGTCCATGCCGGGTCTCGAACCCGCAACCAGTGGCTTACCGTACCAGCGCTCTCCCAGCTGAGCTGGGCAATTACCGCCATCAGCGAAATTTCGAACCTCTTTACAATATTCTCTGAATTATTTAATTCGCTTACTCTTCCTAGATAGATAGATAGATAGATAGATAGATAGATAGATAGATAGATAGATAGATAGATAGATAGATAGATAGATAGATAGATAGATAGATAGATAGATAGATAGATAGATAGATAGATAGATAGATAGATAGATAGATAGATAGATAGATAGATAGATAGATAGATAGATAGATAGATAGATAGATAGATAGATAGATAGATAGATAGATAGATAGATAGATAGATAGATAGATAGATAGATAGATAGATAGATAGATAGATAGATAGATAGATAGATAGATAGATAGATAGATAGATAGATAGATAGATAGATAGATAGATAGATAGATAGATAGATAGATAGATAGATAGATAGATAGATAGATAGATAGATAGATAGATAGATAGATAGATAGATAGATAGATAGATAGATAGATAGATAGATAGATAGATAGATAGATAGATAGATAGATAGATAGATAGATAGATAGATAGATAGATAGATAGATAGATAGATAGATAGATAGATAGATAGATAGATAGATAGATAGATAGATAGATAGATAGATAGATAGATAGATAGATAGATAGATAGATAGATAGATAGATAGATAGATAGATAGATAGATAGATAGATAGATAGATAGATAGATAGATAGATAGATAGATAGATAGATAGATAGATAGATAGATAGATAGATAGATAGATAGATAGATAGATAGATAGATAGATAGATAGATAGATAGATAGATAGATAGATAGATATATAGATAGATAGATATATAGATAGATAGAGAACACTTTATTGCACAACCAGAAAAAATAATACAACAATGATTTCTTAAATCTAAGTAATGTTATGCAATTGGCGGTCTTATCGTTTCGATCGATTTCTTTCAGACACCCTTTGGATGGAGTGTATTGCATGAATAATATAGTCGGTACGAGTACGTACCTATATAAATAATTAAATCGAAAATATTTTGTTACCAAGTAGCAAAAGAATACGAGAATATCATTATTTTTATAGTATGATATAAAGTACATACCTAATATTTAAATGATACTTTTACTTTTTTTTTTAATTTTTTTTAAATTTTTACAATTTTATGTATGCAACAGCATACTTAAAATTCATTCAGAAAGCACAAAATTTACTAATGGCGCGATTTATTTGTTGAAGTAGTAAGTAACCATTTACTACTTCAACAAATAAATGTAGTATGTAATATAAATGTAATATGTATTTTCTTTAATTGTATTTCTTTTTTTGTGTTTTTCGTGTACAATAAAGTATAAACTAAACTAACTTCCGAAATGTATGTTATTTCTTTTCAGATATTGCAATTTTTTTAAGTGTTTGAAGTCAAATTATTTTTAAGTTTTTTTAGTAGACTTTGTTTGTTGAACATATTTGTTTCTCTTGTATGTATTACACGTTTAATCACAATTAGTACTCATTAGAATTAAATATTATGAATGCTGTGTGAGTCTTTAATGGACAACCTTATTAAGCTGAAACTGAAAAATCCTAATTACGTAGAAGTGTTACATAAGAGGGCTTCGGAAATAAATAGAAATAAAAAAAATTATTAAACAAAAATTAAATAAGGTAGACGTGCGTAAATAACACCTCTAATGAGATCTATGACGATGAAGTGTACCCGAGCCAATTTTTAAAGAAACGAAGTTATAGGTACATGCTCGCACTGGGAATCGAACCTGGGTCTCTCGCTGCCCAGTGGCCACCGCTTGCCGAGTCTAAATGAAACGCTATATTCACGAGAACAACCAATTTTTACATAAAAAACCGTTTGTGGCGACACCACTCGCCAACCTTGAAGAAAAACATCGTGAAAAACCTGAATGTCTGGGGAGTTCTATCAAAATCAAATCAATTTATAACATATTTTAAACTTCCGCGACTTGAACACATAGTTTGAATATTTTCGGAGAGAAGACTATCGTGACCACGAGGACTGTAACGTCGTCGAAACGTCGAGGTAAAATAGCAATAAATTACTACGCGATTAAGCCCCGGAAATATTCTAACTAAATCAATTTATTTCAACGTAAAGAATTTACATTCTGTTTGCTGAATATCAATGTACAAATGTAGACTTTTAGTCCGGATCTACTTACGGGTGTTGTTATATCGGAAGAGTCCGACCAGGTTTCACTCCGATTCGCAGAGCTTAATCATGGTGACTCACGAGACGAGCAACCGACGACGCGAGCTCCGTCTCTGCTCACGATGACTAAGCTTTGCGAATCGGAGCGAAACCTGGTCGGACTCTTCCGATATAACAACACCCGTAAGGGGATCCGGACCAAAAGTCTACAATGTGTTGTGCTTACGAAAGTTTTAGTTCAAAAATCAATGTACAATGTTATATGTGAGCCGCTGCCTTCGGGCCGTATTGTAGTGGTAAAAGACTTGAGCGCTTGAAATTGCCAATACACGGTAGGAACAAGTGATGAAAAAACCCTATAAGCTCACTCTGAGAAAAGGCCTGTTTCCGACGTTTTTATGCTACATAAAAAAAAACACTCATTTGCTTTCATCATCATCATTCAGCCCCTAGAAGTCAACTGCTGGACATAGGTATCCTCCATGGATTTCCAAAAAGACTGGTTGGGAGAGGCTTGCATCCAGCGTCTTCCTGCCACTTGATAAATATGAGGATGAAGTCTTCAAGTCCATCTTGTCTGGTCGACCTACGCCGCGCTTGTCGATTTGCTATGAATGAATGAAAAATTACTAAATCAAATTTGTACAAATTTGAATCTGAGCTTAATACTAGATATTAGTTTCTTCCAGCTAACCTGCGATAATGTGGACAGCGGAAGGGGTAGTGCCAGTAAACAATATAATATAGGAGTGATTTATTACATAACCTAGGTTAACTAAATATTACAAATATAATTTAAATACACATAAGTATATGTAATAGCACGAAAAATAGAAAATGATACTCACATACATATTTACTGCAATCTACATACCTCCGTACTAATAATCAATATTACTTACATACTGGTAGTTAGCCAGTGTCGGCTAGGTCTACCTCACGATGGGCTGGTTGAGAGAGCGGAATGGGAGGTGAAGTGAATGGACTTACTTGGTGATGGTGGATGATGGCTCGCTTTAGCTGTTTGGCAGATGATGAGCGGTGATGGATGAGCTGATGCGTCCAGCGTACGGAGAACACTCCTGCACTGTTCACTTATAGTCTAATATTGTCAATATATTGTTCTTTGAGCTGATAAAGTTTCTTGGTCACCAAATGTCTATCACTTCACGAGAATTCGAGCACTTATCACGCGCGTATGTCACCGTGTGAATGTGTATGCAGATGGATGGATAAATTAGTAGCGAGCGAGCGGCACGAGCGACGGCACCGGAACGACAGAATAATGAACGAATGATTCATGATTACGTCGCGCGATCGATTCTCGCGCGAACACATTCAATACTATAATAATATAACAGATACTGGATAACTCTATTGAAGCCCAAATGGTCATGAATCTTTTCTCTAAACACGTCTACGGAAGGAGACCGGCGAATGCTATGATGTCTGCTATGATGCTATGATGTCACAGTCAGGTAAACATGCAGACTCGGCCCGGCTCGGTAACACGTAAGGCAATATTTCAAATCCGCGCATCGACTCAGGTCTGATTTGAGCCGGTACCGCTTGAGCCAGCTTTAGTTAACTCAGACCTTTGCTAATCTAAATTACGTCGCTACAGTAGGGTGCCTGTGGTTCTAGACGATCGGAAACTTATTGGTTTGATTAAGCGTAGATTTTCGTCATCATCATTTATTGCAACCATAGTGCAACCGTCGCTAAAAAGTGTTGATGTATTTAAAAGTACTATTATGGACCCTCGTTATCAACCTTTATATGTCCCCACTGCTGGGGCACGGGTCTCTTCCTGCATCGCAGGAAGGTGAGGCCATACTCCACCACGGAGGCCAAGTCCGGGTTGGTGGAGGATTGTGAGACCGGGCCTCACTGTCACAAGTTATCAAGCCGCCCATAAGGCCTCTGACATGGCTTAACGACTGCCATTATATGACAGCCGGCACCAACGGCTTAACGTGCCTTGCGAAGCACGGAAGCGCTCGGAAAAATGCCACTAGCGGTAGTCACGGGACGCTCAACCATCCCGTACCTGACCACGCCTGTTGTTGCTTAAACAAGTGATTGATTCCAATCACTCGGTTCGCCTAGGCCACGAGTGATTATGGACCCTAGTTGTATAGAATAGAAGTTTGTTTTTGAAACGCACCCATGATGGGCGTAACTACTTGACAGCTGTCAGATGAGTTGAAAAATTGACCTCTTTTTTTGTTGCTTGTGAAACGTGTGATTTGTGTGGCAATTAGATTGCCGGGATCTTTGTGTGAAGTGCGAAATAAGTTCAGGGACGGATCCCAGTATTGACAGTTTGGTTGTTGGGCGACGGATCGCCCAAAATAGTAGACATATATTGTGGTGAAAACTGGTGCCGTGAAAGTGCACTGAAGGTAGGTAGCTTTCTGGGGAACAAGCTCTTGTGATAGACGAGAAGGTCTAGGGACCCTCAGATCTTCCAGTGTGCCCATTCCGAACGGCGCCGGCTGCCAAGTCGAGAGGCGTCGACGCAGACAGACTTTGTGTCTTGTTTTCTCATTAGTTTTTAAGTATTAGTATTTAAGTGGGTCCTTTACCCAACATAGTTTCTGAGCAGTACCCTGTCTGCCTCAGTGGCAATTTTTACAAATAGAAACCTGCAAACGAGAGCCAACAATTCAGGATTTACCTAGTGTGGGGCCCACTAGACATTGTATACTATCAATTACCTTTATTGAAATAAATATTAATCATAAATCTTAACGACTAGGACTACTACTTCTAGAACCTGCAGTCTACAGTCTATTTATTCACACTTGTCCAATTTAGTAAACAAGATTCTACCCTTAAACTGTGACTTTTTAGTCCAAAACTGCCATATTTCCATAAATGAAGTAACTTGGAACACTCTTTTAGATAACACGCTGCCAATTTTATAAACATAATTCATGATAGTTCATGAATTTGCGAGAAAATGTCTAGTTTAGGCTTCTAATCTCAATTTTAAGGCTAGAATCTTGTTTACTGAATTGGACAAGTAAGAATAAATAGAATGTAGAACCTAGTATCAACATTCTAGTACTTTAATCGATTTCCGCTACTAACGGCCGTTTTTGGCGGGAATCGATTTAAATCCTACGTTGTTGATCCTACGTTCTAGACTGTAGGTTTCAAAAGTAGTTGTCATAGTCGTCATGATAGATGTTTACTTTTGAAAAAAAAAGTCATTATTTTATTCTTTTAAAAACCTATTTAGAAACTAATAATTCCACCCATACCAGGACTCTAACACCCGACCAATGGCTATCCGTACCAGCGCTCTTTCCAACTGAGCTAATGGGCGACTCACCGGCATCAGTGAAATTTCGAACCTCTTTACCATACTCTCTGTATTACAATACTGCCTGTAGGCAGCGACATCTGGCTGAAGTAATTTGCATCACTTGCAGCCCCGAGTACCTTCTTTGCAGTTAGGTTTTACACGGAATGATGTCGCTGTAGCCACATGATTGTATTCTTTATTATATTTTTTACTCTCTGTGTTACATACATGCAGCGACATCTGGCTGAAGTAATTTGCATCACTTACAGCCCCGAGTACCTTCTTTGCAGTTAGGTTTTACATCGGAATGATGTATGATGTCGCTGTAGCCACATGATTGTATTCTTTATTATATTTTTTACTCTCTGTGTTACATACAGGCAGCGACATCTGGCTGAAGTAATTTGCATCACTTACAGCCCCGAGTACCTTCTTTGCAGTTAGGTTTTACACGGAATGATGTCGCTGTAGCCACATGATTATATTCTTTATTATATTTTTTACTCTCTGTATTACATACAGGCAGCGACATCTGGCTGGAGTAATTTGCATCACTTGCAGCCCCGAGTACCTTCTTTGCAGTTAGGTTTTACACGGAATGATGTCGCTGTAGCCACATGATTATATTCTTTATTATATTTTTTACTCTCTGTATTACATACAGGCAGCGACATCTGGCTGAAGTAATTTGCATCACTTGCAGCCCCGAGTACCTTCTTTGCAGTTAGGTTTTACATCGGAATGATGTATGATGTCGCTGTAGCCACATGATTATATTCTTTATTATATTTTTTACTCTCTGTGTTACATACAGGCAGCGACATTTGGCTGAAGTAATTTGCATCACTTACAGCCCCGAGTACCTTCTTTGCAGTTAGGTTTTACACGGAATGATGTCGCTGTAGCCACATGATTATATTCTTTATTATATTTTTTACTCTCTGTATTACATTAAGGCAGCGACATCTGGCTGAAGTAATTTGCATCACTTACAGCCCCGAGTACCTTCTTTGCAGTTAGGTTTTACATCGGAATGATGTCGCTGTAGCCACATGATTATATTCTTTATTATATTTTTTACTCTCTGTGTTACATACAGGCAGCGACATCTGGCTGAAGTAATTTGCATCACTTACAGCCCCGAGTACCTTCTTTGCAGTTAGGTTTTACATCGGAATGATGTCGCTGTAGCCACATGATTATATTCTTTATTATATTGTTTACTCTCTGTATTACATACAGGCAGCGACATCTGGCTGAAGTAATTTGCATCACTTGCAGCCCCGAGTACCTTCTTTGCAGTTAGGTTTTACATCGGAATGATGTATGATGTCGCTGTAGCCACATGATTGTATTCTTTATTATATTTTTTACTCTCTGTGTTACATACAGGCAGCGACATCTGGCTGAAGTAATTTGCATCACTTACAGCCCCGAGTACCTTCTTTGCAGTTAGGTTTTACACGGAATGATGTCGCTGTAGCCACATGATTATATTCTTTATTATATTTTTTACTCTCTGTATTACATACAGGCAGCGACATCTGGCTGAAGTGATTTGCATCACTTGCAGCCCCGAGTACCTTCTTTGCAGTTAGGTTTTACATCGGAATGATGTCGCTGTAGCCACATGATTATATTCTTTATTATATTTTTTACTCTCTGTGTTACATACAGGCAGCGACATCTGGCTGAAGTAATTTGCATCACTTGCAGCCCCGAGTACCTTCTTTGCAGTTAGGTTTTACATCGGAATGATTTCGCTGTAGCCACATGATTATATTCTTTATTATATTTTTTACTCTCTGTGTTACATACAGGCAGCGACATCTGGCTGAAGTAATTTGCATCACTTGCAGCCCCGAGTACCTTCTTTGCAGTTAGGTTTTACACTGAATGATGTCGCTGTAGCCACATGATTATATTCTTTATTATATTTTTTACTCTCTGTATTACATACAGGCAGCGACATCTGGCTGGAGTAATTTGCATCACTTGCAGCCCCGAGTACCTTCTTTGCAGTTAGGTTTTACACGGAATGATGTCGCTGTAGCCACATGATTATATTCTTTATTATATTTTTTACTCTCTGTATTACATACAGGCAGCGACATCTGGCTGAAGTAATTTGCATCACTTGCAGCCCCGAGTACCTTCTTTGCAGTTAGGTTTTACACGGAATGATGTCGCTGTAGCCACATGATTATATTCTTTATTATATTTTTTACTCTCTGTATTACATACAGGCAGCGACATCTGGCTGAAGTAATTTGCATCACTTGCAGCCCCGAGTACCTTCTTTGCAGTTAGGTTTTACACGGAATGATGTCGCTGTAGCCACATGATTATATTCTTTATTATATTTTTTACTCTCTGTATTACATACAGGCAGCGACATCTGGCTGAAGTAATTTGCATCACTTGCAGCCCCGAGTACCTTCTTTGCAGTTAGGTTTTACATCGGAATGATGTATGATGTCGCTGTAGCCACATGATTATATTCTTTATTATATTTTTATTGGTGACGCTAGTTGGCTCCCCAAAGCGTACTAATACACAACTTCAAAATCCGGTGTATTTAGGTTGGTAATAATAATAAACATTTCGGATGGCACAGAGATCCATCGTGTTGTTAGTAGCCTTAAAAACTAAAATAGAAACGTTAAAACTTCTCGCGTCCGTGGATTTACCCCTTACCATCATGGTGCCAAATGAGTTATGTTATTGGTGTTGGACCTTGGCCACGGCTGGTAGCCAGCGACAACGAATCACATGCCAAGCAATTTATCGTGACGCCGCGTGACGTCTTCTGACGTCACACCTAAACTTACAAGCATGTAGAATTTTATATATTTTGACGGCCTCGGTGACGCAGCGGTTTGGCACGCTGACTTGGCATGCTGACTTTACAGTCAGGTCTCGGGTTCGATCCCCGGTCGGGTTAAACTAAGGAATGAACTTTTCTAGTTTGTCTCGGGTCTTGGATGTTATCTATGTATTTATTGTATTAAATCTACCGTCGAGTTAGCACCTACAACGCAAGTCATTTGTACTTAGTATAGGGCTCACGAGATCTGTGTAATATGTCCATGAATATTTATTATATACCGGAGCGGTAGAGCATCTGGCTACCATGCGGCAGGTCCCGAGTTCAAACTTCGGCTGGAGACAACAAAACTCCAAGTCTTGAGTGCTTACATGTTTGTGATTTCATTGTTTTTGGTTCCCACGATACAGTGTATCCTAGTGTGGGGCCAGAAGTAATGTATGTGCCAGTATGTAAATGTTATATTATGTTATATTCTAAAGGTATCGCGATTAGACGCTTTTAATATACAATCCAGCAACTTTCTAACAGGATACTCTGCTAAAATCTTAGATGTTTACATGTTTGTGATGTCGCAGTTTCTGGTTCCCACGACACGTCCTAGTTTGGGGCCAGAAGCAATGGATGCGCTAGCATGTGAATGTTATTTTGTTCGCGCGAGAATCGATCGCGCGACGTAATCATGAATCTGTGGTCATTCATTCACCACTCATTCGTTCCGGTGTCGTCCTCGCGCCGCTACTAATTATCCATCCAGCTGCTTACACCATTGCACTGTGACATACGCGCGTGATAAGTGCTCGAATTCCCGTGAAGTGATAGACATTTGGTGACCAATAAACTTTATCAGCTCAAAGAACGACTATAAGTGAACAGTGCAGGAGTGTTCTCCGTGCGCTGGACGCATCACCTCATCCATCACCGCTCATCATCTGCCCAACAGCTCAAAGCGATCCATCATCCACCATCACCAAGTAAGTCCATTCATATCACCTCCCATTCCGCTCTCTCAATCAGCCCATCGTGAGGTAGACCTAGCCGACACTGGCTAACTAGCATATTTTATGTTATGTGACACATAAACTTATGTTTTCTCTTACAACGCGTCTTTGGGAAAAGTGAATTATGATAAATTTTGTTAAATATAATGTTCCGATGTAAAACCTAACTGCAAAGTAGGTAGTCGGGGCTGTAAGTGATGCAATATGCTTAAGCCAGATGTCGCTGCCTGTACGTAAAACAGAGAATAGTGTAAACAGGTTCGAAATTTCACTGATGCCGGTAAGTCGCCCATTGGCTCAATTGGTAGAGCGCTGGCACGGATAGCCAGAGGTTGCGGGTTCGAATCCCGGCATGGGTGAAGTTTTTAGCCTCTAAATAGGTTTTTATATATAATGTATTTTTTTTAATCTACTGACAAGAACTTTGGGTCGAGAATCTGGGACTTTAAAGCAGTTTTGCTAAAAACGGCCGTTTTTAGCGGAAATATATTAAAGTCCTAGATGGTTGATCCCAGGTACTAGACTGCAGGTCCTAAAAATAGTTGTCACAATCGTTCTGATTTATGAAGTCGTCACAGGCCTTATGGGCGGCTTGATAACTTTCGACAGTAAGGCGCGCCACTGTCTTACAGTCCTCCACCAACCCGGACTTGGCCCCTGTGGTGTAGTATGGCCTTAATTTTTCTGTGATGCAGGAAGAGACCCGTGCTCCAGCAGTGGGGACATACAAAGGGTTGATATCGTATCGCATATGTGTAAAATGTATTTTATTAGAATCCTATCATCATACACTATAAAACCGTGTATTTGACTTTGAATTATTTAATAAGTATTTGAAATAAAACTTGTGATAACAATTTAAGATGTGAGCGTGGTACTAAGTATAATAATAATATAAGCCTTTATATTCAAAACATTACAATTTAAATAATTAAACGAATTCAATCATTTGAAAACCATGCATTAAATTAAAATAAAATTAAATAACATACTACAACATAGGTAATTATACAACATAGGTCCTAAGTATAGATTTTAAAACTAAGAATTATAATAGGGGTGCGTTCATTGTGTCATTTTGTCATTAGCTTTAAATTTCACACTCTAAAACTGAAAAACCAATATCTGTAAGCCATGGTGACTGTGTCAGTCCACGGTCAAGCGCTGTAAATCTCGAAACCCAATTTATCTTTGACGCGGCAGTTTTATACTTCTTTGGGGGTGCGAGTGTGGCCAAGGCGATGACAATGGATGCGCGAAGAGGTCATGGAAAAGGCATTTGGTATGTGGGCAAAATGTAGCCGAAAAAAGTGTGCTGAATGTGGTGTTTAGTTAATTGGGTAGGTTTTAATTGTGCAGTTTTGAGAAATTCTGATTATGTTTATTTGTTTTTTTTTATTAGTAGTATTTTATTTCTGTGGCGGAGTATGGCCTAAACCTTACACAGAAAAGAGACCCCTGCCCCTCGGTGGGGACATAATGAGTTCATGATGATGATGATGATGACGATTTCATTTCTTGTAAGCTTATAACCGAAGTCAGAGCTGTAATTGAACTGAATAGATAAAGCACACTTTATTGTATATAAAAAAAATAACAGATATTTGTTAACCTGTAAGTACAGACGGCGGCCTTGATAAAAGTGATCTCCTTTACACAATCTTTGCAAGGAGTGGATCAAAACGTTGGAGAAGCAAGTAGAAAATAATTATAGAAAGAAAATAATTAGCGCTTAACTATAAATATAACATTTATATACAAGTACATGCACTGCATTAATTCAATGCTTAATTAACTAGCTTCTCAAAACCATGAAACACACAACATAAAGCGACTTAACGAAAATACACGCATTTATAGTATTTTTACTACATACCATGACTATTTGATCGTCTCGTAGCTATAATAATAATAAAAGCTTGACCAAATGTTCTTTATAAAATTTCATCGTTTTTATTCGTTCGAATCAGAAAATTAAGTGACATGTGAACCCAGGCACTACAGCGTCGGAGTGGTCCCTTCACCCATCTAGTGTGAGTGAAGATACCACTGGACGCTGTATAAATCATCTCATTAAGTAGATGCAAAAAGGCCAATATTATTATTATTATTATATTTTTACTACATAATTATGTTTTTTACTACATATTGTTCGTAAATCATTGCTAACCTTTGTATTATTTGGATTCCATAACATCTGGACCTAGTTTCAGAAGTTCAAAATTTGCAGCTCGTATTACGTTATGTAATTTATATGTGGCTTGTAATATAGTTTGTCTTAAGAGATCTCTTTTAGTGTTAAAACTGCCGATTTACACTATTAAGAACTAGATATAAAGGGGTGCTACGCAGGAACCACCAATTAAAAAAAATCCTTTAAGATTTTCACAAATTTATTACAAAATCGCTCTTAACCCTTTATAGGGCAAAAGCGAAATTAGTATGGCGGCTGTATCAATTCTAACTTAAAAACCGGTTTCTACTACCTGTTCAGTTCAAACCATTATTGTACTTCGTAAATACAGATTTAGATTATGATTTATATACCAAATTCAAGGAAAATAAATAAATAATCTATTAACTTACCTTGAAACACGTAAATATCACATTTTACCACTAAATTGTTTAATTATATATCAAACACAATCACTTCTCCTGGTCGTAAACACCTATTGAGACGGAAGACATAAACGTAACCACCACTTTGTCACACCCTACCAAGATCATGTGACTAACTTCACTTTGGTGGTTTCACTTGTTGCTTGCGTCCGTTCAGGGAAGACTCATTTAAACAATAAAGTCGACTACCAATGCAAGCTCACATGAATTATGAGCCTTATAATCAACCTTGACAGGTGGTTACAGCCGCCATACTAATTTCGCTTTTGCCCTATAAAGGGTTAATATCACAACTTGACCCACAGACAGCGATGAAATAGTAACTTTGTAAATTGACATTCAACAAATAACATTCGTTGGAAGCATAGAAGCGTGGGAGCGCATGTGGCCTATTCCAACCGATTGATTGGAATCAATCACTTGAGTTAAGCAACTGCGGTCACGTGCAGGATGGGTGACCGTGACTACAGCTAGGGGCATTTTTTCCGAGCGCTTCCGTGCTTCGCAAGGCACGATAAGCCATGGGTGCCAGCTGTCGTGTAATGGCAGTTGTTAAGCCGTGTCAGAGGCCTTATGGGCGGCTTGATAGTAAGGCCCGCCACTGTCTTATAATCCTCCACCAACCCGGACTTGGCCCCCGTGGCGGAGTATAGCCTAACCTTCCTGCAATGCAGGAAGAGACCCGTGCCCCAGCAGTGGGGACATACAAGGGTTAAAATAAAATGTAAATTCTGTACGTTGAAATTTATTTGTGATTTCTAAGTATATATTGAATAAATGACAATTCTTTTTTGAACTAAAACTTTCGTAAGCACAACACATTGTAGACTTTTAGTCCGGATTTACTTAAGGGTGTTGTTATATCGGAAAAGTCCGACCAGGTTTCGCTCCGATATAACAACACCCGTAAGTAAATCCGGACTAAAAGTCTACAATGACAATTCTTCATTGCATTAAAAAAATGTACAAAAGCCAGTTTAATACTAGACAGTATTTTCTTCCAAGTAACCTAAGTATTAGGTCCGAACGGCATATCCATAAGCCGATCTTCTTCCTTACTCCTGCACCGCCGAGTGTACAGCCAGGCAATCGCAGTAATTACAAGTTTAACTCTCCAGGACCCTACTGCAGACTCTAACTTACGAGTTTGACTCTTCAGGATACTGATCTTGAACTCGTAAGTTAGAGAACGGAACGACTTGTACGGGACGGCAATACTTCGACATTTATTTGCCTCTGCCAGCCACAGAAACCATGGAATAACTCTGAAAACTCGAAAAACGTTGGAATAAATACGCATAGTCGTATAATGAAGAGCGGTTAATCGTGATCTTCCACTAAAAAAGGAAATTTCCCGCCAGGCAGATCATATCACTGTTGTTTGTCGGACGTTATATTTATAAGTCACTAGCTGACACAGCGAACTTTGTACAGCCTAACAGATGATTCTTTAATTTTTTTTAATACTCTTCGTTAGAACCATTTTTTTTTCAAAACAAGAAGAATTAGAAGAAGAAAAGAAAAATAAGAATTTTTCAAAAAAAAGTATTAACGAAAACGGTTCAGCTGCTCTCGAGATTTGCGCTTACCAACACATTCAGCGATTCATTTTTATATTAAAGACTACCTGACCCAGCGAACTTCGTACTGCCTAACAGCCGATTCTTTAATTTTTTTATTTTTCTCCCCGTAAGAAGCATCCTCGTACTTCAAGGAATATAAAAAAAAAATTAGCGAAATCGGTCCAGCTGCTCTCGAGATTTGTGCTTACCAACACCTTCAGCGGTTCATAAGATAAGATAAGATAAGAATATTCTTTATTGTAAACCGGAAAAATAGTTTCAGAAACGGCAGATACAAAAGATTAAATACAATGGGCGGCCTAATTGCTAAAAGCAATTTCTTTCAGGCAACCCCAAATTGGAGAGTTTGCCGAGGAGAAATAGATACGGGTAGCCGGTGCAAATACGAATATTAATAAACAAAAGTACGTATACGTACCTAATAATAAACTTACATAAATCATACTAAATACTCTAAATAAATATTTACATATACTTACATAAATCAAGCCATATATACTAAAAAAAAGTATGAAATTTGGATCACTCGAGTTAAGCAACAACAGGCGCGGTCAGGTGCAGGATGGGTAGTGACTGTCCCGTGACTACCGCTAGTGTCATATTTCCGAGCGCTTCCGTGCTTTGCAAGGCACGTTAGTCGTTGATGCCGGCTGTCATGTAATGGCAGTCGTTAAGCCATGTCAGACGCCTTATGGGCGGCTTGAGAACTTCTGACAGTAAGGCCCGCCACTGTCTTACAATCCTCCACCAACCCGGACTTGGCCCCCGTGGTGGAGTATGGCCTAACCTTCCTCCGATGCAGGAAGAGACCCGTGCCCCAGCAGTGGGGGCATACATGGGTTGATATCGACTTACATAAATAGTGTCTTATAACAAGTGTGTTATATGAACAAGAAAAGATTATATACCTACATATATAATGTAAAGAGAAGTGAATGACTACTTACAGCAAAATTACTTAATTAGATAGAAGGAATTCTATTACGTTCATTTTTATATTAGAGATGTGAAACACTGCTTGCGCGATGCAGGGCTGTTGGAGTTTAGAGTACGCGCGCAGAGTTGACATGTGCTCGCTACGCACTGGTGCTAAAAGGAAAATCTGGCTTCGGCCACTTTCGAAACCAAAGTTTCGAAACCAGTTTCGAAAAGATAATTATTATTCTTTTTAGGAAAACAGGTTTCGAATAAAGAAAAATCATTCTGTTTTCCAAGCTGGTTTCCAATACAGAATATAACATCTTCTTTTGAAACTCTTTCATGGATCAAGGGTATGTACAAAACTATTTTTTTATAGGACAAATTATATTAAATCTTCTAACTCAGCATACACAGATCGTAGTCCGGACTTCCAAGGCGGAAGTATGGGTGTTCTCGTATTTCTACATTAGTCACAGGAATAAGTTCACCACTCCTGCCGTAATCCTGAGTGCCGAACCTTGTGGTGATGTCTGCAATATTTTTTCTGTTACCTACTGAAAAAGAAAGAAACTTTGTTGTAAACAAAGTTTTTTTCGATGCTGAGGTAGAAGATTTCATTTCATTTGTCCTATAAAAAAAATAATTTTGTGCATACCCTTGATCCATGAAAGAGTTTCAAAAGAAGATTTTATATTCTGTATTGGAAACCAGCTTCGAAAACAGAATATTTTTTCTTTAGTCGAAACCAGGTTTCCTAAAAAGAAAAATAATTCTTTTTTCGAAACTGGTTTCGAAACTTTGGTTTCGAATGTGGCCGAAGGGAACAATCTGCCCACTCTGTTCAAAAATTATGAACCACTTATATTGTTAACACTTTTAAAAACCTATTTAGAGGCTAAAAATTCCACCCATACCGGAACTCGAAACCGCGACCTCTGGCTAACCGTGCCAGCGCTCTCCCAACTGAGCTAATGGGCGAGTACCGGCATCAGTGAAATTTCGAATCTCTTTACAATACTCTCTGTAATACGTGCAGCGACATCTGGCTGAAGTGATTTGCATCACCTGTAGCCCCGAGTACCTACTTTGCAGTTAGGTTAACACTTTCAAATCACGAAAAAAACTCCAATCTCCATGATTTTATTATAATCAAGGCGGTAAGTCTGTGCGAGTAGGAAACAACAAAGCCATTTGTAGTGAACCCCGCTTTTTGCATAGATGTAGGATTTTTTAGACGTTGTGATGTCTACCTAGCATACAACGATTGTAAAATAGCATTTAAATGTAGAAATTAATTGTGTTGGTGTCTTGCTTCTGCTTGAAAAAGTGGGTGGGCGGGCGGTGCTTTAACTAACCGCATGGTGCTTGTGGGATTTTTGGCGGAATTTATCATACTAATTTTCCCATTTTAATGCTATTTTGGATTTCTGCAAAGTAACGCCTGATTGCATACAATATTTGATTTTAAGATAGCTTAGCGACTAGTTTGGCTAAAATTATGACAAGTGATGTCCCCATCTTAAGCCCCATTTCGGGCCGTATTATTGGCTACGTTAAATTTCATGCTATTACCGGCAAAGTTGCAATCTTTATTCCCATTGCGGGTAATATATATATATTTATTTATTCTTCAGTTTATTCTTGTAATATACTTAATGTACACCTAGCTACTTTATTCATCTTTCAGTTCTATCCATCCCAAGGATATCTGGTAAAGATCGCTTTTAGCGATAAGACTGCCAATTGTATACGGCAATACTTAGATATGCGAGCCTATATATAGTGAGCCTATAAATATATATAATTAGTAAAATAAATAAAATAAGGCTATTATATATAATATAATAAATATAATTCGTAATTCAACCAATTGTGCCCTTTATTCCCGTTTTGGAAAATATTGCTGGCAACGTTCCCGTCTTAATTCCTATTTCAGACAATTCTTCCGGTAATAAGACGGCCTCGGTGGCGCAGCGGTTTGGCACACTGACTGTGCAACCGAGGGTCTCGGGTTCGATCCCCGGCCGGGTCAAACTAGGAAACGAACTTTTCTAGTTTGTCTCGGGTCTTGGATGTTATCTATGTATTTAATGTATTAAATATATCGTCGACTTAGCACCTATAACACAAGTCATTTAGTTGTACTTAGTATAGGGCTAACGAGATCTGTGTAATATGTCCATGAATATATATTTTTTTTTAATGTTCCCGTCTTGATTCCCCGCTTGGGAAATACTTCTGGCGATATTCATATATAGACTCCTATTCCAGGAAATGTTGCCGACAACGGCGTACCGCTGTACAGAACCCGACTTGCCCGCTAACTGTAACTCAGCGAAGGACCCGAGTAGCCACCGGTCGTGGCGAGAAAAGAAATTTATTATGACGGGATTAGTTTTTAGTTGGCTACAGTTGCCGGAATAGTGAGGAAAGTTACGGGCGAAGAAAGGAAGCAATTAAGAAAAGGAGCAGCTCTGTTGAATTAGGGAAGTAGTCTGAGAAAGCTTGAATTGTGCAGCCGTAAAATGACTAACGCTACGGTTTAGCACTTTATGGCTTCATCCTTGTATTATGACGCCTTGGGGTGCTAACTAGTGCCACTAGTGGCATTCATAACCAGCATTCAAGACTTGTTTTATAATAGTGTAGGGGTGTTGGTTGATGACGGCGTAAAGGTAAAAAGACAAAGTAGTAGAGATTAATTATATTTCCATAAAGGAAAACTTTTAGCAAAACCGAGAGGATTCTTTCACAGGTGTCTGACTGTTTATCCCGTTGCCATGACTCCCCGCGCACATAGAGTATGAGCTGCGTCCGTTGCACGAGCTTGGTATCCGTGGCACTGACGGCGGAGACGCCATAATAGGTTTATATTGAAGAGCGGGTGATCGTGCTCTTTCACTTTAAAGGGAAATTTCCCACCAGGCAGATCGTAGGCCTGGGGACGGCCGATACAACTATTGTTGGTTGGACGTTATATTTATGGTATGTCATTAAAACACTTTGATCGCGCGATGCATGAACGTTGGATTTTGTTGTGCGCGCGCAGAGGTGACATGTGCTCGCCACAGGTTTATCTAAAAAAAAAACGAAACACTTTCCAAAAAGTAGTTAGGTTAGGTTAGTTACACATCGTGACAAAATAGCATTAAAAAGTCAAAATTACTTTGCTGAATTCCGCAAAAAAATCCCACAAGCACCATGCGGTTAGTTGATGCACCGCCCTCCCTCCCACTTTTTCAAGCAGAAGCAAGACGCGAACACACCATCACCGACACCAATACTTGTGTGAGGAAACACGCGACTCGTTTCGCCTCTAACACGAGGCATCCTCAGAATCACAAGTGCAAGCTTTTTAATGCTTTTATAGATTTCCGCAAAGTAACGCCTGCTTCCATACAACAGTTAACAGGTGTTTATAAAAATGTTGGGACATTTCGGAAAAAATATTTTTGAAAATTCCCCATTTCGTTATCAACCCTTGTATGTCCCCACTGCTGGGGCACGGGTCTCTTCCTGCACCGCAGGAAGGTTAGGCCATACTCCACCACGGGGGCCAAGTCCGGGTTGGTGGAGGATTGTAAGACAGTGGCGGGCCTTACTGTCAGACGTTATCAAGCCGCCCATAAGGCCTCTGACATGGCTTAACGACTGCCATTATATGACAGCTGACACCAACGGCTTAGCGTGCCTTGCGAAGCACGGAAGCGCTCGGAAAAATGCCACTAGCGGTAGTCACGGGATGCTCATCCATCCTGTACCTGACCGCGCCTGTTGTTGCTTAACCAAGTGATTGATTCCAATCACTCGGTTCGCCTAGGCCACGAGCGCTTCATTTCCCTTTTCCCCGAATTTGCTTCATTTCAAAATTCCCCATTTGTACATATCTAATAAGAAAGTCTGGTTAGAATAGTAAAATAAACGTATAAGAATTGTTTTCACTAGTTTTCTTAACCTTTTACACGAATCCTATTTAATTTTCCACGAAATATACCCGAAAAATTCAAGGAAAATCGGGCTCCTTCTGTCGTTTTCGCCGTTAACATATTTTTTTTCTTCTTACCTACTAGTGTTTTAAGTGTCAACAGGCTTGTCGTTTCATGCCTAATCGAACGACACGTAATCTGTGGATATCGGTTCAACGACACTTCCACAAGTGGGCTTGAAAAAAGCCTTTTTTCCGCGCAACAACGATGGATTCGCGCTTGGTTGGAGCGCAGAGTCACAGAAATTCCGAGTTCGAAGCCTCGGCACGAAAGTCAACTATGACTTTTGGCACAAAGGTACTTAAGTCAAGTATGACTTTGACTTTCAATGCTGCGTTATTTTCTAGGTTAAGCAGACGTACTGAGTAGTGTCCGAGCCACAGGCAATAACATTGACTGCTAATGGGAAACATGTCGACAGTTGGTTTATAAAAAATTAAAACTATCTACATGTGTAGAAGTACATACATACAAACATAAATCCCTGTATCTCGAAAGATTGGCCGAGATTAGGGTCTGCCACTTATGTCGTGATCGTGGCATAAATACACAGCGGTTTCAAGTACTTCACATCTAGCATTTTTCGAATACATCCCTAATTTGGCTGAATATGTCAGCCTGTGACGTCATTTAACGACCCTTCCAACCACATTCTCTCCATATATTTCTTTCGTCACTCTTTCTTCCTTTATCATCTCTTTTGTGAATAGTAGTAACCAAATCAAATAGTCGGCCTTGGTGGCGCAGCGGCTTAGCACGCTGACTGTAAAACGGAAGGTCCCGGGTTCGATCCCCGGCCGGGTCAAACTAGGAAACGAACTTTTCTGGTTTGTCTCGGGTCTTGGATGTTAACTATGTATTTATTGTATCAAATCTATCGTCGAGTTAGCACCTATAACACAAGTCATTTAGTTGTACTTAGTATAGGGCTAACGAGATCTGTGTAATATGTCCATGAATACTTATTATTATTATTAATAAGTAAGGTTTCACTGTTCTTGTTGTTTGTTTTTCTTAATTTCATACTATGAATAATTAAGTATATTCCTTCATTTACGGTAACAAAACTAATCGCTAACGGCGAAGGAAAATATCGTGAGGTGGCTAAAGGTGGCATTATCTTTCGAATTAATCCAACTAAGTTTCCAAAGTGTTTTAGGTGTTGAACGAACCTAATCTACAGTCTATTTATTCTTACTAGTCCAATTTAGTAAACAAGGATCTACCCTCAAACTGTAATTTTCTAGTCCAAAACTGCCATATTTCCATAAATGAAGTAACTTGCAACACTCTTTTAGATAACACGCTGCCAATTTTATAAACATAGTTCATGATATTAAAAACCTATTTAGAGGCTTAAAATTCCACCCATGCCGGGATTCAAACCCGCAACCTCTGGCTATCCGTGCCAGCGCTCTTCCAATTGAGCTAATGGGCGACTCACCGGAATCAGTGAAATTTCGAACCTCTTTACACTATTCTCTGTATTACGTACAGGCAGCGACATCTGGCTTAAGTAAATTGCATCACTTACAGCCCCGACTACCTACTTTGCAGTTAGGTTTTTACATCGGAATGATATCACTGTACCCACATGATAATATTATTTTTATTTTTAATGCACTAACCCGTGCTAAGAAGCTATAAATTGAAAACTATGTTATTGGACAAATGCTATTACAATGTAACGGATTTCTTGACTGAAAAATAATAGCATAGATATAAGTCCGGCATAATTACTGACTTTTGTTAATTTTACTTTTTATCTTAAGTTTTCCTGACATTTTAAATTTTCATGTAATTGTGTATGTTGCTTATGACATTTAAATATTTCGTCTTAGTGTAGCAACTTGTATTGACAAAATTGTTTTTTAAAATGAATGTATTGACAAAATTAATTTCTCTTTTAAACCTAAGACAATTTTAAGGCGCTCTCTCACAACGAGATTTGTACGTCTACAATGGCAAAGCATGCAGGACAAATATAAGACTATGTACCATCTTCATGAAAACTCGTGTTTGACAAATAAATATCTTTATCTTTATCTTTATTATCTTTATCTTTAAGGACAATTTTAAAAACCTATTTAGAGGCTAAAAATTCCACTCATGCCGGGATTCGAGCCCGCTACCTCTGGCTATCCGTGCCAGCGCTCTTCCAATTGAGCTAATGAGCGACTCACCGGCATCAGTGAAATTTCGAACCTCTTTACACTATTATCTGTATTACGTACAGGCAGCGACATCTGGCTTAAGTAAATTGCATCACTTACAGCCCCGACTACCTACTTTGCAGTTAGGTTTTTACTTTGGAATGATATCACTGTACCCACATGATTATATTATTTTAATTTTTAATGCTCTAACCCGTGCTAAGGACAATTTTAAAAACCTATTTAGAGGCTAAAAATTCGACCCTGAGACTGGAGTGGCCGCTTGACGCTATATCAATCATCTTAGACGTGAAAGCCCTACTGTTATTAACGATCTTAAGTCGAATAGTGATATTGTTCTATCACTCTTTCGTTCGTGATTGATATTATGCTGTTATTTGGACCAATAATCGGTCAAGATAATGTAATATTCTGTAGATTGGCGGATTTTGACCGAGATTTGTTAAATATATAAATGGTTTAAAAACCTATTTAGAGGCTAAAAATTTTCACCCATGCCGGGATTCGAACCCGCAACCTCTGGCTATCCATACCAGCGCTCTACCAATTGAGCCAATGGGCGACTCACGGCATCAGTGAAATTTCGAACCTCTTTACAATATTCTCTGTATTACGTACAGGCAGCGACATCTGACTTAAGCAAATTGCATTACTTAAAGCCCCGACTACCTACTTTGCAGTTAGGTTTTAACATCGGAACGATATCACTGTACACACATGATTACACTATTTTTATTTTTAATGCACTAACCCGTGCTAAGGAACAAATTTAAAAACCTATTTAGAGGCTAAAAATTTTCACCCATTCCGGGATTCGAACCCGCAACCTCTGGCTATCCGTACCAGCGCTCTACCAATTGAGCCAATGGGCGACTCACGGCATCGGTGAAATTTCGAACCTCTTTACAATATTCTCTGTCACTGATGCCGTGAGTCGCCCATTGGCTCAATTGGTAGAGCGCTGGTACGGATAGCCAGAGGTTGCGGGTTCGAATCCCGGCATGGGTGAAAATTTTTAGCCTCTAAATAGGTTTTTAAATTTGTTCCTTAGCACGGGTTAGTGCATTAAAAATAAAAATAGTGTAATCATGTGTGCACAGTGATATCGTTCCGATGTTAAAACCTAACTGCAAAGTAGGTAGTCGGGGCTGTAAGTAATGCAATTTGCTTAAGTCAGATGTCGCTGCCTGTACGTAATACAGAGAATATTGTAAAGAGGTTCGAAATTTCACTGATGCCGTGAGTCGCCCATTGGCTCAATTGGTAGAGCGCTGGTACGGATAGCCAGAGGTTGCGGGTTCGAATCCCGGCATGGGTGAAAATTTTTAGCCTCTAAATAGGTTTTTAAATTTGTTCCTTAGCACGGGTTAGTGCATTAAAAATAAAAATAGTGTAATCATGTGTGCACAGTGATATCGTTCCGATGTTAAAACCTAACTGCAAAGTAGGTAGTCGGGGCTGTAAGTAATGCAATTTGCTTAAGTCAGATGTCGCTGCCTGTACGTTATACAGAGAATATTGTAAAGAGGTTCGAAATTTCACTGATGCCGTGAGTCGCCCATTGGCTCAATTGGTAGAGCGCTGGTACGGATAGCCAGAGGTTGCGGGTTCGAATCCCGGCATGGGTGAAAATTTTTAGCCTCTAAATAGGTTTTTAAATTTGTTCCTTAGCACGGGTTAGTGCATTAAAAATAAAAATAGTGTAATTATATAAATGGTTTGTTTACAAGACACACACACACACGTATAGAAAGCATTACATATCATATTGCATATCACATTACATATCACATCACCAATAACAGCATAGAGTTTACATAGATAAAAATAAATACATAAATAGTATATATAGCAACACATAGCAACTCGAAAAAAAAATCAGAAATATTCTTCATCTTCATCAACCCAATATGTCCCCACCCAGGGGCAGGGTATCTGCACTAAGGAAGGTATAGGCCATACTCCATTACAGGGGCCAAGTCTGGATTGGTGAAGGCTTGCAAGACTAGTGGCTGGTCTTACTGTCCAGCGACTGTGTACCGGCAAAAATTACAAAATTAAATTATGAAGTTACGTTCCAAAATAGGCTAACCAATTATTTAATAACGTAATTATTTAATTAATTAAATTAATTTTTTGGAACGTAACTACATAATTAACTTTTGAAATGTTTGCCGAGGGTAGTAAACTAACAGTTAATGCTTTCAAAAAGACGCCTGTCACCTCAGTCATCCAAGACCACGGCACCTGAAAAAGTGCCGAAACGTCGGAAAATTTTAAAAAAATGTAATAAACTCGTTTATTAAAATCCGTATAAAAACAGTTTTGTCTAGTGCTCGTGTAAACTTTATAAAATACTAAAAAATATAAATCTTGGCGAATGCAAATGTTCTGGGTAAAGTATGAGACAAATTAAATTCTCGAATTTTTTTTCATAATTTCTCTGGGACTGGACCTAAAATTAAATACGAGCTAATGTATTTCGAAGTTAGCTAACAATTTAACCTGAAACTTTATATTCACACGGGTCTGAAACAGTAAGCCTATAGACTCACAAACATAACTCCAGCCTGAATAGGGTCAAGTTAATGCAAACAGCCACCGCAAAACGTACAACGACACCACCACTCAAAATGCAAAAGGCAAAAATATTCTTACAACCCAGGAAATAGGGGGTTATTTCCGTTGTCAGCTCTGGCTTTGATCCCGTGTTGAGTTGCCAATCAATTCAGTGGCAGCGGCGTTGTTATCTTTGCACTGTCGCAGTCATAGCTGATTCAGAAGAGTAGGTACAGACTTAAGCCGAAGTGTGGCGCCGAAATCCTGACATGATATCTCTCTTGGAATACAAATACAAATATAAAAAACTTTGCTGTCATAAAAGTACTCTCTTTGTTATAGTGCCTGGTCCCCAAACTAGAATACTCTGTATTTCTGGTATCCAAACTTCCGCCCAGAAGTGACAATGTTTAACATATGTATTTAAATTTAAACACTCTTTATAAATAAAAAAATAACAGAATTTAAATTCTTTACGTTGTAACAAAATTTGGGTTTCTGATTATAAATATTGAATGACATGGAATGCAAAGAAAGACAGCAACACTTGTTCCACGTCACATTAGACAATATAATATTAGCTTTCGACCTATTCTTAGATAAACCAAATTACACATAAATTTTTATCAAAATCAGTGCGGCGGTTTTGGAGTTGTTCGATAAAACACGACACGAACATTTTATAAAATACCTGCAGTAAATTAGAAATCACATTAGAACACACTGCGTAACGGGTGATCTTGCTATCAAAAGATATAGGTTGATGTGCTGTTTACAGTACTCTGTAAACACGAGATTTAAATATATTAGATAGACCGCGTGGAGTTTAGAAATTTAATAAGAACATATAAATTTAAAACAAGCTGAAGATTGTGACCTGCTTGTACATTTACTTAATTTACATAAACTTTATCGGCACTTGATAAGTAACACAGGAAAAGCACCTCGTTGATCGCTGCTGTATTCAATATTAACCCTAGTATGTCCCCACTGCAGGGGCACAGGTCGCTTCCTGCGTCGCAGAAAGGTTAGGCCATACGCGACCACGGGGGCCAAGTCGGGGTTGGTGAAAGAACGTAAGACAGTGGCGGGCCTTACTGTCAGAAGTTATCAAGCCGCCCATAAGGCCTCTGACATGGCTTAACGACTGCCATTACATGACAGGCGGCACCAAACGGCTTAAAGTGCCTTGCAAAGCACGAAAACGCTCGGGAAAATGCCACTAGCGGTAAGTCACGGGACGGTCACCCATCCTGCACCTGACCGCACCTGTTGTCACTTAACTCAAGTGATCCAAATTTCATACTTTTATTTAATTGTAGTTTATATGGCTTAATTGCAGCTAGACATGATTGCGAAATTAAAGTAGCAGACCCACTCGCTTACCGTGAATGAAAACATCGTGAGAAAACCCGAAGTGCTACATAATTATGTTTGCGCTGTAAGGTGTTTACACATGGTATAACAGATGCGTTGTTGCGTAACTCAAGTGATGGATCCAATCGCTTGGTTCGGCTAGGCCACGAGCGCGGCTCTATTATTCCAACAGGATCAAAACGTGGGTCTTATACGCAAAGGCCCACCAAATAAGCTAGCACATTTTATACATGCCGCCGAGAAAAGTTGCAGAATCTTGGCGCTAGACGTTGACATGTAGCCTTGGTCGGGTGAGACAGTTTGTCGCCTAAACTTGCAGATAAAATAAAATGTAGCCACCTACTTACGGCCTTCGAGCTTGGCTTTCCCAAGCTTGTGTCTGATCTAGAAATAACTCATATAGTAGTATTATATTATTTTTTAATGCACTAACTCGTAAGCGGTGGTAGCGGAGCGGTGTAGAACGCCGGCTTCTCAATCGGGAGGTCGTGGGTTCGAACCCGGCATGTACCAATGACTTTGTTTTCTAAGTTATGTACATTTTTGAAATTATAATAGCAATACTACTCGCTGACGGTGAAGGAAAACATCGTAAGAAAACCCTAGTGTCTGAGGTGTTAGCGTACCCAAGCGCTTGCTACGTACAATAGCCCACCTATGAGGCTAAGTGCGGAAATCTCAGGTCTAACTATAACTAACTATAACTAACCCGTGCTAAGGACAATTTTAAAAACCTATTTAGAGGCTAACAATTCCATCCATGCCGGGATTCGAACCCGCGACCTCTGGCTAACCGCACCAGCGCTCTCCCAAGGCTTAATTGCCACGCGTGCCCCACCGCGAATAGGCATTTTCAGCCGCTGAGGTGAATACAATTGGAATACCTCTGCTATTTAGGTCCCCTCAAGATGTTTTCAGAGAAGTAACAATACTTCTCTGAAAACATCTTGAGGGGCATCAGTGAAATTTCGAACCTCTTTACAAAAAGAGGTTCGAAATTTCACTGATGCCGGTGAGTCGCCCATTAGCTCAGTTGGGAGAGCGCTGGCACGGATAGCCAGAGATCGCGGGTTCGAATCCCAGCATGGGTGGAATTCTAGCCTCTAAATAGGTTTTCATATAGTAGTAGTTGTCAAACTTTGTTGGCGCGAATTTTTCTTAGTGTTTTGAGAATATGTAATCAGAATTTAAAAACCTATTTAGAGGCTAAAAATTTCACCCATGCCGGGATTCGAACCCGCAACCTCTGGCTATCCGTACCAGCGCTCTACCAATTGAGCCAATGGGCGACTCACGGCATCAGTGAAATTTCGAACCTCTTTACAATATTCTCTGTATTACGTACAGGCAGCGACATCTGACTTAAGCAAATTGCATTACTTACAGCCCCGACTACCTACTTTGCAGTTAGGTTTAACATCGGAACGATATCACTGTACCCACATGATTACACTATTTTTATTTTTAATGCACTAACCCGTGCTAAGGAACAAATTTAAAAACCTATTTAGAGGCTAAAAATTTCACCCATGCCGGGATTCGAACCCGCAACCTCTGGCTATCCGTACCAGCGCTCTACCAATTGAGCCAATGGGCGACTCACGGCATCAGTGAAATTTCGAACCTCTTTACAATATTCTCTGTATTACGTACAGGCAGCGACATCTGACTTAAGCAAATTGCATTACTTACAGCCCCGACTACCTACTTTGCAGTTAGGTTTAACATCGGAACGATATCACTGTACCCACATGATTACACTATTTTTATTTTTAATGCACTAACCCGTGCTAAGGAACAAATTTAAAAAAAAAAATTTGCACGTTCTTAGCACGGGTTAGTGCATTAAAAATAAAAATAGTGTAATGTAATCAGAATTCAATCAGATGACATTAGGGAGCCTATACCTACAGCTGTCTGGCTCATCAGATTATGAATAGCCAGCCAGGGAAATATTTCTCACTTGATCTATATTGCCCTGAAGTTTTATTGGACATATTTATGTCAATTGAACATGCAACTAAAATGATTTTCAACAATCAATGAATCTTACTTCAGTAAAGTTCTTCTTTTTTTAAAAACCTATTTAGAGGCTAAAAATTTCACCCATGCCGGGATTCGAACCCGCAACCTCTGGCTATCCGTACCAGCGCTCTACCAATTGAGCCAATGGGCGACTCACGGCATCAGTGAAATTTCGAACCTCTTTACAATATTCTCTGTATTACGTACAGGCAGCGACATCTGACTTAAGCAAATTGCATTACTTACTGCCCCGACTACCTACTTTGCAGTTAGGTTTAACATCGGAACGATATCACTGTACTCACATGATTACACTATTTTTATTTTTAATGCACTAACCCGTGCTAAGGAACAAATTTAAAAACCTATTTAGAGGCTAAAAATTTCACCCATGCCGGGATTCGAACCCGCAACCTCTGGCTATCCGTACCAGCGCTCTACCAATTGAGCCAATGGGCGACTCACGGCATCAGTGAAATTTCGAACCTCTTTACAATATTCTCTGTATTACGTACAGGCAGCGACATCTGACTTAAGCAAATTGCATTACTTACTGCCCCGACTACCTACTTTGCAGTTAGGTTTAACATCGGAACGATATCACTGTACTCACATGATTACACTATTTTTATTTTTAATGCACTAACCCGTGCTAAGGAACAAATTTAAAAACCTATTTAGAGGCTAAAAATTTCACCCATGCCGGGATTCGAACCCGCAACCTCTGGCTATCCGTACCAGCGCTCTACCAATTGAGCCAATGGGCGACTCACGGCATCAGTGAAATTTCGAACCTCTTTACAATATTCTCTGTATTACGTACAGGCAGCGACATCTGACTTAAGCAAATTGCATTACTTACTGCCCCGACTACCTACTTTGCAGTTAGGTTTAACATCGGAACGATATCACTGTACTCACATGATTACACTATTTTTATTTTTAATGCACTAACCCGTGCTAAGGAACAAATTTAAAAACCTATTTAGAGGCTAAAAATTTCACCCATGCCGGGATTCGAACCCGCAACCTCTGGCTATCCGTACCAGCGCTCTACCAATTGAGCCAATGGGCGACTCACGGCATCAGTGAAATTTCGAACCTCTTTACAATATTCTCTGTATTACGTACAGGCAGCGACATCTGACTTAAGCAAATTGCATTACTTACTGCCCCGACTACCTACTTTGCAGTTAGGTTTAACATCGGAACGATATCACTGTACTCACATGATTACACTATTTTTATTTTTAATGCACTAACCCGTGCTAAGGAACAAATTTAAAAACCTATTTAGAGGCTAAAAATTTAAAATATTTTTAAATTTGTTCCTTAGCACGGGTTAGTGCATTAAAAATAAAAATAGTGTAATCATGTGAGTACAGTGATATCGTTCCGATGTTAAACCTAACTGCAAAGTAGGTAGTCGGGGCAGTAAGTAATGCAATTTGCTTAAGTCAGATGTCGCTGCCTGTACGTAATACAGAGAATATTGTAAAGAGGTTCGAAATTTCACTGATGCCGTGAGTCGCCCATTGGCTCAATTGGTAGAGCGCTGGTACGGATAGCCAGAGGTTGCGGGTTCGAATCCCGGCATGGGTGAAATTTTTAGCCTCTAAATAGGTTTTTAAATTTGTTCCTTAGCACGGGTTAGTGCATTAAAAATAAAAATAGTGTAATCATGTGAGTACAGTGATATCGTTCCGATGTTAAACCTAACTGCAAAGTAGGTAGTCGGGGCAGTAAGTAATGCAATTTGCTTAAGTCAGATGTCGCTGCCTGTACGTAATACAGAGAATATTGTAAAGAGGTTCGAAATTTCACTGATGCCGTGAGTCGCCCATTGGCTCAATTGGTAGAGCGCTGGTACGGATAGCCAGAGGTTGCGGGTTCGAATCCCGGCATGGGTGAAATTTTTAGCCTCTAAATAGGTTTTTAAATTTGTTCCTTAGCACGGGTTAGTGCATTAAAAATAAAAATAGTGTAATCATGTGAGTACAGTGATATCGTTCCGATGTTAAACCTAACTGCAAAGTAGGTAGTCGGGGCAGTAAGTAATGCAATTTGCTTAAGTCAGATGTCGCTGCCTGTACGTAATACAGAGAATATTGTAAAGAGGTTCGAAATTTCACTGATGCCGTGAGTCGCCCATTGGCTCAATTGGTAGAGCGCTGGTACGGATAGCCAGAGGTTGCGGGTTCGAATCCCGGCATGGGTGAAATTTTTAGCCTCTAAATAGGTTTTTAAATTTGTTCCTTAGCACGGGTTAGTGCATTAAAAATAAAAATAGTGTAATCATGTGAGTACAGTGATATCGTTCCGATGTTAAACCTAACTGCAAAGTAGGTAGTCGGGGCAGTAAGTAATGCAATTTGCTTAAGTCAGATGTCGCTGCCTGTACGTAATACAGAGAATATTGTAAAGAGGTTCGAAATTTCACTGATGCCGTGAGTCGCCCATTGGCTCAATTGGTAGAGCGCTGGTACGGATAGCCAGAGGTTGCGGGTTCGAATCCCGGCATGGGTGAAATTTTTAGCCTCTAAATAGGTTTTTAAATTTGTTCCTTAGCACGGGTTAGTGCATTAAAAATAAAAATAGTGTAAAGTTCTTCTTCTTCTTCTTCAGGCTATATTAGCCCACTGCTGGCCTTCCCCTAATGAGCGCCATAGCGCAAGGTTGTGCCATCATTGGGGGGTAGTGCCCATAATCTTCACGCTGGGCATGCGGGTTGGGGATCGCAGTTTGGTGGAATTGTACTGCAGGGGGGCGCTGCTGCCCACCCTCCGGTTTGTGTCCCTTAGTTGCTTTTTACGAGACCCGCGGGAAGAATTTGGGTTGTTGCTATTCTCTAGGCCGACACCACACAGCAACAAAGTTATAAATTTAAATATAAAATTTTATTTCAATAAATTTAACTATAATTTAAACTATATAAACTGCAAAGTAGGTACTCGGGGCTGAGTGATGCAAATTAGGTACTTCAGCCAGATGTCGCTGCCTGTACCTACGTAATACAGAGAATATTGTAAAGAGGTTCGAAATTTCGTCGAGTGAGTGAGTACTCGTAAGTGAGTCGCCCATTAACTCAGTTGGAAAGAGCGCTGGCACGGATAGCTAGAAGTCGCGGGTTCGAATCCCGGCATGGGTGGAATTTTTAGGCTCTAAATAGGTTTTTAACTATAATTTACTTACTTTACCATAGGCACTCAAAATTCCTCAAGATATTTTCGTTGACCGCTAGCGGAGGCGTTATTCGTCTTTATTCAATCATTTTTAAATAATACTCATATTGCTTGATAATAATAGCAGTAAGTGGCTTAAACAAAACTGTGAGATAACAAGCCTATTCACTGCGCCACTGCAGCTTGCATAAAGCATTTGCCACTAGTCAAAGACGGATTTTCTTCAGAATGTAAATGCCCCGGGAGAAAAAGAAGCGAGAAATCTGTAGTGCGTTCCGATTCGCCCCTGATCGGTCCCGGTTGCCAATCAGAACTCATGGCACGTAATTTAGTAAGCTAGTCAGTTCAGCACCATCTTCAAAGTTCTTGGGAACTATTTGCTTTTTAATAGGCAATCAGAAAACCAAGCATGCATTTTTATTTAGATAGGTACTAGCTGTTCCGGCGAACTTCGTTCCACGAACGTTTTTCTAATATGTCCATATTTTCTCAGCATTTAAAGCTTCCCAGCAGTTCCACAAAAATTAACAACCAAAAATCAGCCAAATCGATCCACCCGTTCTCGAGTTTTAGTGAGACTAATGTACAGCACTCCATTTTTATATATAAGATATATGTAGTTTATTAAGTTTATTTTATTATTTATGTTGTGAAAATAGGGTTTTATTTAATTAAGACTTTCGTAGTTTATGTAGTTTATTTTGCGCACATAGAGACCCGATTTTTACTGGGTCTCTTATTTTATAAGGTTTGCAGTTGCAAATTTCTTACAGAATCTAATCTTGAATTCGCACACGTTATTTCTTATAAAATGTTTTGCGAAATGTTTGTGTGTAATCTTCTATGGTATAAAAATGAATCACTGAATGTGTTGGTAAGCGCAAATCTCGAGACCAACTGAACCGATTTCGTTAATTCTTTTTTTAGAATATTCCTTGAAGTACCTACGAGGATGGTTCTTACGCAGCGAAAAATAAAAAAAAAGAATCGACTGCGCTGGGTCAGCTAGTAAGGTACAATAATATGAGCACAGCGGTAGCCCAGTAGGTAGAACAATGAAGTCGGAAGCGAGAGACCCAGATTCCATTCCCAGTGCGGACAATCGGATATGTACAATTTTTTTTATAACATACTTGCTCGTAAAGTGGTTGTAATTACACCAATTTCAATATCGTAATGTATCTCATTACGTACTTGTGCGATAATGTAATGTAAAAGGCACGTGTTTTTTTTTTAAATAAAGTTTTGAGATACTCCGTCTAAAATTGAACGATACTTTTAAAAATCTTAGCAAAGAGGTTTTATGTCAAGAAAGTGGTCAATATTTTATGAATAAAATTATTTTTGGGAAATAAAATATAACAAATAAACATTTAATTCTTTAATTTAATTAATTTTGACAATAAATTACAACCATTTATTTATAACAAAAACACAAAAATATTAATTTAATTTATTAGTAATACTGGCTGTTTTTGTACCTTTGCCTAAAAAAAAAAGTTGATGCGCGCGCGTCGCTTATTTGTGGACAAGTAAAAATAAATCCGCGCGCTTTTTCTTTTCGATGTATTGTTTTTATTTGAAAATGTCGTCAAGTAGTGATGATAACAAAGTCAATGTTTATTAATTTCCTCGTAAATATGTTATAAAGCGTCGTATGACATACGTGCGCTTTGAAAATTACAGCCTCTTCTTCCTTATAGCCCTCGCCGATGGCTCGGGCTATATCGCCTCGGCTGTAATTTTCAACTTACCGCACTTATATAATAATGTACTATTTTATTTTACATTAATTTGTGAAGTCAAGCCGCGTTTTTACGGTCTTTGAGAACTCGGACCGAGTGCGCCGTCCGAGTAAACTAATACTTCTGATTGGACGGTTTTTCGTGGCAGCACTAAAATAGCCAATCAGAGGCATTAGTTTACTCGGATGGCGCACTCGGACCGAGCGCACTAAGACCGTGAAAACGTGGCTTTATAGTAGCAATACCCTTGTTAAGGAAAACATCGTGAGAAGACCTGAGTTTCTGAGGTGTTCAATACCTCAGTGCTTGAACTTGCCAATCCGTGGTTGGCACGCGTAGTAATTAGTCCATACTCTGTCTATGAAAGAAGGCCTATGCCCTCCAGTAGGACGTTTACTCGGAACAGTCAACTATTTAATAAGTTGAACTGTAAATGATAGACGCCAAACTAAAACTACCATCCAGTAGCCCCATCAACAGCGCCACAGATAAATCCCGTAACACCTCGTTCGCAAGAAGTCGGCAAAAACCGCATTTTCCGTGACCGTTGCTACTGCGAATGAATGAACAGCTACAATAACTATTTATCCAGCTTCGACAGAATTCTCATTATCATATCGACCTCTGTGGTGCAACGGTTGCGCGTCTGCCTACCATGCAAAAGGTCCCCGGTTCAAACCCCGAGTGGGGACAAGAAAACCCCAGGTCTTGGATGTTTACATGTTTGTGATGTCGATGTTTCTGGTTCCCACGACAGTGTGGGGCCAAACGCAATGTATGTGCCTGTATGCATCTGAATAAAAAAAAACAGATAAGATATCGGGCAAGATTGACTGTACTAACTTAAGTTATTAGATGAAAATACAATACAATAAATTTTAAATCAGATTGTTTTAAGCTTATTTATTTGGTGTTCAAAACATATTATCACAATCATTTTACGGCCTCGGTGGCGCAGCGGGGTGGCACGCTGACTGTAAAACCGAAGGTCTCGGTTTCGATCCTTGGCCGGGTCAAACTCGGAAACGAACTTTTCTAGTTTGTCTCGGGTCTTGGATGTTATCTATGTATTTATTGTATTAAATTTATCGTCGAATTAGCACCTATAACACAAGTCATTTAGTTGTACTTAGTATAGGGCTAACGAGATCTGTGTAATATTTCCATGAATATTTTATATTTCATTACACGATACAACAACAACAATACAGAGCTGACTGCCAAAGAATAACACCAGCCATAACAACTAACAGCATAAAACAAAACTTACATTAAATATGGATGAACTAACGTATATTTTTATTATTGCAATAGCAGCTATTATCTCACTGCTACACGAAACGATTACTAAATAAAATGCATGTAGGGTTGCACAATTTCAATAGCTCCGATGCCAAAGAAAGATTTGGGCTGAACTTACAGGATGCTCCACATTTTAAACAACGGCCGTAGTCATAAGCGCGACTAGTCAAGTTTGAGCGATTTGGACGAAATAAAATGAGAATAATGAGAACATTATCTACGAAAAGAAAACATGAGAGAAGAAAGATTGACAAAATAAAAATATATTGCCAATGTGAGTGGGAAGGCTGGAAAGGGATGCCCCAGGCGGACGTACGTCGACCAAAGTAGATGTATTAACAAAGGGGAAGATAAAATGTTCCAGGAACCGGCGTGCGTGCATGCAACGACTTATGAACGCTGCTGAAGCGAAGGTAATCAGTCAGGATCGTGGCAAGTTGCAGTCCCTGGTCTCTGCCTACCCCTCTGGGATATAGGCGTAAGGTTATGTACGTATGTATTACATTAAAAACTTAAAAAGCTAAGAATTGTGACTAACCTGTGTATTAGTTTGCTTAGAATAGATGTTTGATTTTAGAACGCACCATGACGGGCGTAACTACTTGACAGCTATCAGATGAGTTGAAAATTGCCCTCTTGTTTTGTTGCTTGGGAAACATGCAAATTGTGTGGCAATTACATTGCCGGGCTTATATCTTCGTGTGAAGTGCGAAATAAGTTCAGGGACGGATCCCAGTATTGACAGTGTTATGGTCGGGCGACGGATCGCTCAAAATAGTGGACATATGTTGTGAAAACTGGTGCCGTGAATGTGCACTGAAGCTAGGTAGCTTTCTGGGGAAAGAGCTCTTGGGATAAACGGGGAAGTCTAGGGATCCCCAAGCCTCTCAGTGCACCCATTCCGAACGGCGCCGGCTGTCAAGTCGAGAGGCGTCGACGCAGACAGACTTTGTAAGTGCCTTGTTTTCTCATTGCTTTTTAAGTATTAGTATTTAAGTGGGTCCTTTACCCAACATAGTTCACGCTCTATCATGATTGAATTAAACGCTAAGTAGCTTTACCAATAGATAGTTATTTAGATAGCTTCTAACTAACTCTAACTTTAATGGCAATAGCGTTTATTTAAACTGTTCACTGTACAGGCCATTTCATTTATTCACGAAGCCTTGGTCGACAGTTTGAACTGCGAAATTCCAGTTGCCAGTGTTTCCGATGAAAAACAAAAAGAGTTGATTCCAATTTAACTTGGTGTCACAATGGATTGCCGATTGCATTGTGGAAACTCATTAGTCGTGATCACAGTAGGTAGGTACTGGATTATAGTGAGGATGGTTAGTGTTTGTAAGGATTGTAGTATAAAAAATAAGGTAGGTAAAAAAAAGTATAGAATATAGTATAAAAATAAGGTAGACAAAAAAATAAAGTATAGAATAGAAACCAGACAATCCTCTAAATAAAAAACCCTATGACAGTTACTTTTGAGAGAGGGCCTCATGGGCCACGTCCAACAAGTGTGCTTAAATTTACAATAACAATAGGTACAAGTGGCATATCAAGGGTCCAGCATTAACAATAACAATAGGTACCTACAAGTGGTATATCAAGGGTCCAGACGGTTTTCAGATTTCAAACATTTGGCTTCCAGAAATGTTTGAAATCTGAAAACATCTGAAATCTGGGGAGTTTGAAAGCTGAGTTTATGTAATTAGTAGTTAAAATGCCATCTAGTTAGAATATTACTTTCAAAATTTGAAATGGTTAGTTTGAAATGTTATATTTCAATCAATATAAACCCTTGTATGTCGCCACTGCAGGGGCACGGGTTTCTTACTGCGTCACAGAAAGCTAAGGCCATACTCCACAGCGGGGGCCAAGTCCGGGTTGGTGGAGGATTGTAAGACAGCGGCGGGCCTCACTGTCAGAAGTTATCAAGCCGCCTCCAAGGCCTCTGACATGACTTAACGACTGTCATTACATGATAGCCGGTACCAACGGCTTAGCGTGCCTTGCAAAGCATGGAAGCGCTCGAAAAAATGCCACTAGCCGTAGTCACAGAAAGGTCACCCATCCAGCCGCGCCTGTTGTTGCTTGACCTTTGCGATTGATTCCAATCCCTCGGTTTCACTAAGCCACGAGCGCTTCCCTATGTACCTGAAGTAGGACAATATAATATAAGTAAGTAAGGAGCGATCCGAGTTAAACGCTGTGACTCGTTGCAAGTTACCTAGGTTTGATCCCGCTTGTTTGGTCATTGACGAACTGTGAATTGGATGTTTTTGAACTGCTGTGTGGTGTCGGCCTAGAGAATAGCACCAACCCAATCTTCCCGCGGGTCTCGTAAAAGGCGACTAAGGGACACAAACCGGGGGGTGAACAGCGCCCCCTGCAGGGACTTGTTGGGACTTGCACCGAACTGCAAGTCCCAACCCGCATGCCCAGCGTGGCGATTATAGGCATTACTAGTATAACCTGACGAGGACGACAAAGACGAACTAAAACTTTTGTACAACACATTATTATTTTAATTGATTAATTATCGGACGCACTCACTTGATTTTTGTCGGTAGAATGCGGCCAAATTTTAAGTAAGTGAATCCGGAATTTAGTTGACAGGATGTTGGTTTTTTATTATTTTAACTTTCCAGGGTTATTTTTAAAGTGCACAAGTCCTGAAAATTATCCGTTACACTTTGTCATGTACAGTCACTTATTTCTATTTCTGCTATTACAAAAAATATTAAAAAAAGAATAAAATCAATATTTAGGTAAGTGGGTTTCCCATACAGACGTAATTTTTTCGCCGTTGTTTGCTCGATATTAATAATGTTTGCTGGAAGAATGCTGAAAGAGATAATAATAATATTAATGGCAACAGATAGACTTTGAAATATTAGCAGATTATTTAGTGTTACGGAACCCTTCAAGCGCGAGTCCGTCTTGAACTTGGCCGGTTTTTCCTGTCGCGTTTAGACCTTTACTGATAGTAAAGGAGAAAATGAGTGTATCCAGCAGTGGGCAGAGATGAATTGATGATAATGACAGTGATAAAAACTGAAACCTTATTTTACATCCTGTATAGTATTTGTAGTGCATACCTTATCCTGTACCCTTGAAACAACGAATAAGTAGATTGGCACTATCCGACGCTCACGTAAGCACACACTTGTGTCTATTTACGAAGAACATCGTCCATAAAGATTTAGTATTACCCGCGTAAGCGTTAAACCCTACATTTATTCTTATACGACCCTAAATATCACCTCTTCCACCTAACACATTTGAGCATCAACCATTTGACCCCGCGGCCGCCCCTATTCTGGAATGACCAACAACACAAATTCTATTGACAAACCTTCACTTCCTACGGAACTATCGAGAAAACAGCATGACATTTTTTTAACTTTGCGTCGGGAATAGGGTCCCAGCAAGTCGTCACAGGCCTAATGTATTTCTGACACGGACTCACAATCCTCTATCTTCTTGGTGCGGGCACTGAAAACTCGACCTTACCGCCCGAAGATTTATTATCACTTTCCTACAGCAGTCGGCTATTTACAATTCTTATACAGATGTACTTTGCGGCGGCAAGCTGAAATGTGGCCTGTGGGATTGCTAATAAGAGTTGTTTTGCGTTGTGCCGCCAGATGTGCTTAAGGAAAGACTAATTTTAGATGTAGGTCGCTGCATGGAACCTCGGTAATTGCTGTGGAGGCCTTAAGAAGCACTCTGGGGGCTTTTAAGTTTAAGCTGTGAATATCAAGCGGTTCTGCTTTCAATAAGTTAGGTTTTCACTGTCTTGTTTTATTTCTTTATCGCCCGACTGCGAAGCTTAGGAGATTAGTAGTTTTTGCGCCTATCGTAGTAGATAGGTATATAAACCATTTTTTTTGCATTTGCACACACATAGCAAGACCAACATTAAGGATACGATACAGTAACAAAAGCAAATAACACATAGAAGCGCTCGTGGCCTAGTCGAACCGAGTGATTGTAATCAATCACTCGAGTTAAGCAACAACGCTTCCGTGCTTCGCAAGGCACGTTAGCCGTTGGTGCCGGCTGTCATGTAATGGCAGTCGTTAAGTCATGTCAGAGGCCTTATGCGCGGCTTGATAACTTCTGACAGTAAGGCTCGCCACTGTCTTACAATTGTCCACCAACTCGGATTTGGCCCCCGTGGTGGAGTACGGTCTAACCTTTCTGCGATGCAGGAAGAGATCCGTTCCCCAGCAGTGGGGCATCACAGGGGTTGATATAGATGAAATTATATCCTGTATTTAATTGTATGTGGCTTGATGTGTTTCAGTTCTCGCGTGCGTGGGTGACATGCTGTCTGATTAGATGGCGGGGTCACGCGTAGCAGCTGTAGTGGATGTCGTACAAACAAACCTCCAGCACAAGCAAATTGCTTCAGCTACCCTACATAGCCTGCTAGAGGTTAAAACAAATACCATAGCTCTTATACAAGAGCCATGGGTGCGGGGCGGTAGAATCTGCGGACTCAACCATCCGGAAGGTAAGCTAATGTTCGACACGACAATGGCTAACCCTACTGCGTGTATATACATGCCCAGCTGCTTACAAGCACTGCTACTAACGCAATTCTGTTCCAGGGATCTCGCAGCTCCTGAAAGACGACGAGGATGGAAATGTACTCGTCCTGGCGTCCTCATTCATATATGCCTGGAGACGAGACGATCCCGGCCAAGGAGTTGGCTGACCTGTCGGCGTACTGCGCAGACAAGGGCTGGGAGCTGATCATATCGGCGGACTGCAATGCACACCACCCGCTGTGGGGAAGCCCAAAAGCCAATCCCAGGGGAGAGGACCTCATAGCGGACATCATCGCCAACTGGCACGTCTCCGATGAACCCTCCCTCTCTGACCATAGAAGAGTAAGGTTCACCATACAGGCCCACACACAACCGCCACAACCTTGGCGGAACCCACGAAAAACGGACGTCCATAGGTTCCAAAATATTTTAAAGTGCAAGGTGTCCGGTTAAAGACACATCTTGCTCCTCTAACATAGAGCACAATGTCACATCACTTACAACCTGCTTACAGGAAACATACCAACAGGCCTGCCCGCTAACGCACCCTAAGAAACCTGCTGGTAGCCACTGGTGGGGTAAGGACCTGGAAAAAACAAAAAGTAAGCTTAGACAAGCCTTCAACCATGCGAGAAACACCAGGAAGGATGCTGACTGGGACACATACAAAGAGTTACAATACGATTATAAGAAGAAAATACGCTACTACCAGACAAGTTCTTGGCGGCGTTTCTGCGAAAAAATCGAATCAACAAAAGAGACGGCCAGAATTAAAACACTTCTGGCAATACTATTTTTATTTTTAATGCACTAACCCGTGCTAAGGCCAAATTAAAAAAACACTTCTGGCAACTAACAAAAACAGAGGACTAGGCTCACTGAAAAAATCGGACGGCACATACACAGCCTCCGACGAAGAAATAAGCGAACTGCTATTAAATACTCATTTTCCTGATGGCCAGATCATAGATAAAAAGAACTGGGCAGAGCCCACCGACAAACCACCAGATGCTACCGACTGGATGACATCAAATACGGTAGTTACTGAAGACAAAGTACAATGAGCCGTAAAAAGTTTTCTACCCTACAAATCCTCCGGAATGGACGGAATATTCCCGGCACTTCTACAATGGGGGATTAAAAGTATACTACCACAATTAGTGAGCATCTTCAAATCCTGCTTGGCCCACCGATAAATACCACACGCATGGAGGGAAGTCAAAGTAGTATTCTTACCAAAGGTAGGAAAAGGTGACTACACACAGGCGAAGGCGTATAGGCCTATCAGTCTCACGTCTTTCCTACTGAAGACGCTGGAAAGGCTTACGGATCAGCACATTAGAGAAGGAGCCTTAAGAATAAAACCTTTACACCCCCAACAACATGCCTACAGAATCGGCAGATCAACAGATTCAGCCCTGCACACTGTGGTTAGAACCATAGAAAAGGGCCTTTCAGAGAAACACATGGTCTTAAGAGCCGTCATCGACATAGAAGGTGCGTTTGACAAAACAACCTTCAAAAGTATAAAACAAGCACTGGTGGAACGAGGAGTTCAGCACACCATCATAGGATGGATAGACAACCTCCTGCGTCAAAGAGCCATAACGCTAAAGATAAACAGTACTACAAGAGCAATAGTGGCCAAAGGCTGCCCCCAAGGGGGAGTTCTATCCCCACTGTTATGGAATCTAGTAGTAGACGGACTAATCAGACGCCTAAACGAAAATGGCCTTTGGACAATAGGCTACGCTGATGATATAACAATCCTAACGACAAGTAAATCGGAGGATATCCTATATAGCCTGATGAGAACGGGCCTTATCATGATAGAGCGATGGTGCCATTCCAACCAACTGTCGGCAAATCCATCCAAGACAGAACTAGTCCTCTTCACAAACAAGCGGAACCCGAAGACAACAAATCTCCCTAAGTTCTTTGGGACTACGCTAACACTGTCACCGACGGTGAAGTACCTTGGGGTGACGCTGGACAGTAAACTAAACTGTAGCGTACACCTTCAAAATACCATAAAGAGAGCTCAACTCACCTTCTGGCAATGCCGGGGCCTCATAGGTAAAAAGTGGGGGCTACACCCATCGCTCATGATGTGGCTGTACACGTCGGTGATAAGATCCGCTATAACATATGGCGCCGTTGTATGGTGGACCAGAACGAAACAGCAATACTGCAATTACAGAAGCTACAGCGACTAGCATGTCTCGCAGTAACAGGATGCATGAGGACAACACCGACCACTGCCCTCGAAGCCCTGCTGAACCTCAGACCCTTACATCTACATGTCCAGCAGGAAGCAGCCACTGCTGCCTTAAGGTTACGAACAGCCGGACTGTGGAAACAAAATAGCAATCAGGCACACACAGAAATCATGTCGAAGGCTGTGTCAAACCAGCCAATTCTGGAAGCAGTATGCGACAGGGTACCACACACGTATATTTTGACAAAAAATATAGGATAAAACTTCAAGAGGAGCCAGCCGACTACTCAGGTATACATGAAGTCAGAGTCTACACGGATGGCTCCAAAACCGAAACAGGAACCGGCGCAGGAGCCTTCTCCAATGATATGAACATAAAAACGGTCACCACCCTAGCACCCTGAACACAATTTTTCAGGCAGAATGCATTGGCATAACAAGCGCAGCCGCCGCACTTAACAGGAGAAACGTGAAGGAACATGAAATACGCATAATTTCGGACAGCGCCTCAGTCCTACATGCACTCCAAAACAGGCTCACAAACAACAGCTTTATACTACAGTGCCACCAAGAGCTGGGAAAACTATCCACAAACAACAGAGTCATCCTGCAATGGATAAAGGGGCACAGCGGCTCCCTAGGCAACGATGCTGCGGATGAGCTCGCCAGAAGAGGCTCCGAAACTACAGTAGAAGGACCCGAACCTCTACTCCCACTACCATACAACCAGTTTCGCAAATGGTTAAGGCTGCAAACAGAAGCACAGCATGCCGAACTATGGGAAACGGAAACGAAATGCAGGCAAGCTAGAGAGGCTCTACCGAAAATGTCAAAGCGCCTCACGCGCAGCTTGCTGCGTCTGAGGAAATGCAATCTGCTCATAGCTGTGGCACTTATAACGGGCCAATGCCCACTGAATAAACACTTCCACACCATGGCACTGACTGACAGCCCGTTGTGCCGAGGATGCCTCAAGGAAGATGAAACACCCGCCCACGTGACTGTCCAGTGTGAAGGCGTGGAAGTGCAATGGACAGCCACCATCGGAAAGCTGGGATCCCTTCGGGAGGCCAGCAGTAACATTGGTGCACTGCTGGCTTTCTGGAAAGAAATTGGATGGCTGGAGTGATCTCACAGCCATGCTACGTACAATGGCCCAACTTCGAGGCTAAGTGCGGAAACCACAGGACAAACTAACTAACTAACATTCATTTTAACTTTTGTTATAACATGCAATGTTACTTATCTATTGCGTAATGCAATATAATAAAATAAATTAACTTTCAATAGTCGGAATTGAGTCGGAAAAACACGTGCCGGAATTCGCACCCGCGACCTCCCAAACCTACGTAAACGTTCCACCGCTGCACTAACACTGTGTGGCGAGCACATGTCAACTCTGCGCGCGCACTGCAAACTCCAACATTCCTGCATCGCGCAATCAAAATGTTTCAATGACATACCATAAATATAACGACCGACTAACATTAGTTGAACCGGCCGTCCCCAGGCATACGATCTGCCTGGCGGGAAATTTCCCTTTATAGTGGAAGAGCACGATCACCCGCTCTTCCCTATAACTGTGTGAAATTCCAATATACCTACATTGTAAGCCATTCTCTGTAGATCTCAAACACGAGGCTATAAGAAAAAAATATACCCAGCGAAAGAGGTACTGTGTTGTCCCTCCGACTCGATTTCAAGATCGCGATAGAAAAGGTTTCATTGTTTCTGAGGGCCCTCGAACCCTTTAGGCGTGTTTACGCTGCTTTTCAACCGGCACGGGAGTTTATTTTTATATCTGAAGGAAAGTGAAGGGGTATAAATAGTGGAAAAAAACGTAACCCTAACGGGCAGGGATAGTATACATTTTTCATTGTTTTTGGAATTTATTTTACAGTGGTAAAGTTCCACTTTTGGTGGAAACTATTATACCACTTGATTATATTATTTTTAAAGCACTAACCCGTGATAAGGACAATTTTACAAACCTATTTAGAGGCTAAAAATTCCACCCATGCCGGTCACTGCCTGTACTTAATACAGAGAATGTTGTACAGAGGTTCGAAATTTCACTGATGCCGGTGAGTCGCCCATTAGCTCAGTTGGTAAGAGCGCCGGCACGGATAGCCAGAGGTCACGGGTTGGAATCCCGGCATGGGTGGAATTTTTAGCCTCTAAATAGGTTTTCAATATTATACCACTACCTAGTAAAAGATTAAGTGCATGACGGGTCACGCTCAGTGGAGGGTTCCGTAATTGGTCGTCAAAATATGCGTAACTAGACGGAGGGGTTCTTTGATTTGGTTAAGGTGGCTTTACGCAAGTAACAACTTCGTCAAAGTTTTCAATGGACCTTGCACTTAGTTTTCCTTTCAGAAGTTGGTGAACTTTTACTCGTCAACTTGCAAAGCCTACTTAGCTGCGGCTACTAAGGTCGCCTTTGTACACGTCAGTTCTTACAGAGTGTAAATAGATAGATAGATAAATAGACGGATAGACAGAGAATACATTATTGCACAGCCAGAAAACAACGAAAAATAAATTTAAATTCAAATCAATAAAACAAAAAACGTTTCAATCAAAGTAGCATAGAAACTGCGACTTAATACAAGTTAAACTAGGTGTCCATTTCAAAATATGTAGATTTTGAAATGGACACCTAGTTTATTTTGTAACGTTCAATAAGTGACAGTGTCGGTGTAGTTTTGAATAAAATACCTTGTTTTGTTTGTTTGCTTCTACAAAATGAAACATAATTAAAGATAAAAACACAATACAATAAATAATAAATTAAACCAAAGCGAGTGCTTAAAAAAATAGGAAAAAAAATATCTATAATCCGATATAGTTATATAATCGCGATTATAATTACCCGTTTAATATATAACTGTGTAATAATTGTTTCTGTGTAATGTTTATTTCGGATAAAAATCAATCCGTAGTTAGTTCGTAAAATGACATTCAGTAATAAGACTAATTATGTAAATAATATTCTTATCTTATCTTATGTAAGTGAAATCACAAGCCATACCTAAATTCTAAATTGAAAATTAGATTATATTAAATAAAATTTTGGATTTAAATTTTTTAGTTCGATAATATTAAAATCTTAGTTTTCATAAATAAAAATCCACAAATATATATATTTTGTACACTTTTTCTCCAAAATGATCTAGATTTTGAAATGGACACCTAGTTTATTTTGTAACGTTCAATAAGTGACAGTGTCGGTGTAGTTTTGAATAAAATACCTTGTTTTGTTTGTTTGCTTCTACAAAATGAAACATAATAAAAGATAAAAACACAATACAATAAATAATAAATTAACCAAAGAAAGGAATGAAAATAAAATTAATGACTGAACATCGCGCGTCATTAAGAAAAACTATAAAATCCGATTTCGAGGGAAACTGTGCCTAACTACCTGCACAGCCTTAAAACAATTTTCACCACCTGCATTAACGCGGGGCAAGCTCAAATAAACAGAAACAGCCCAGCTTAGCCGGCACATTCGTTCGCACGGCTAAATAATTCAAAAGCCAACGCTGGTCATTGAAACATAAATAATTTACCGTTGTTTAACGCCGGGCCACCGCTACTAATCCGCGGCGGACATGCGGGGATTATGAGCGGTCTACTCGGGGTGGTAGTTAGTTAGTTAGACCTGAGATTTCCGCACTTAGCCTCATGATTGGGCCATTGTACGTAGTGGAGCTGTTCGTTTACTCCAGCCAGCCTATCTCTTTCCAGAAAGCCAGCAGTGCTCCGATGTCACTGCAGGCTTCCTGAAGGGACCCCGGCTTCCCAATGATGGCGGTCCGTTGCTTTTCCACGCCTTCGCAGTGAATGGTCACGTGGGCGGGTGTTTCCTCTTCTTTGAGGCATCCCCGGCAAAGCGGGCTGTCGGTTAGACCCATGTTGTAGAGATGTCTGTTCAGTGAGCAGTGGCCTGTTAAGATTGCCACAGCTTTGCGCAGATTTTCTCTTCTTAGACGCAGCAGGCTACGTGAAAGACGTTTCGAGATTGTTGGTAAGGCCTCCCTGGCTTGTCTACATTTGGTTTCTGTTCTCCAAAGTTCAGCATGCTGGCTTTCTGTTCGCGACCTCAACCATTTTCTAAACTGGTTGTATGGGAGTGGGAGCAGGGGTTCGGGTCCTTCCACTGTGGTTTCCGAGCCTCTTTTAGCGAGTTCATCTGCGGCATCATTGCCCAGGGAGCCGCTATGACCCTTTATCCATTGTAAAGTGACTCTGTTATTTGTTGACAGTTTTTCCAATTCATGGTGACACTCTAGTATCAAGCTGTTGTTTGTAAGATTGCTGTTGAGTGCTTGTAGGACTGAGGCGCTGTCCGAGATTATGCGTATTGCGTAAGCCTTCGCATCTCTTGTGTTCAACAGCGCGACAGCTCTTGTTATACCGATGCATTCTGCCTGAAAGATTGTATTCAGGTTGCCAAGGGTTGTAGATAGTTTTAGATTTAGTTCGTTGGAAAAGGCTCCTGCGCCCGTTCCTGTTTCAGTTTTGGAGCCGTCCGTGTACACTCTGACTTCGTGTATTCCCGAGTAGTCGGTAGGCTCCTCTTGCAGTTGTACCTTATATTTTTTGTCGAAAATATAAGTGTTTGGTATTCTGTCGCACACCGCTTCTATCATAGGCTGGTCCGAAACAGCGGCTGCTAGGATTTGTGTGTGTGGGGTGTAGCTGTTTTGTTTCCATATACCGGTTGTCCGAAGCCGTAGGGCAGCACTGGCTGCTTCTTGTTGAACGTGCAAGTGTAGAGGTCTGAGGTTCAACAGGGCTTCCAGGGCAGTAGTCGGTGTTGTCTTCATGCACCCAGCTACTGCGAGGCATGCCAGTCGTTGTAGCCTCTGTAATTGAAGTACTGCTATTTTCTGTTTTGTTCTGGTCCACCATACAACGGCGCCATAAGTTATAGCGGGTCTTATCACCGAAGTGTATAACCACATCATAAGTGACGGGCGTAGACCCCACTGTTTTCCTATGAGGCCGCGGCATTGCCAGAAGGTCATCTGGGCCTTGTTAACGATATTCTGTAGGTGCGAGCTCCAGTTTAGCTTGCTATCTAGCGTCACACCGAGATATTTAACTGTTGGTGACAGGGTTAGCGTTGTTCCGAAAAACTTTGGTAGGTTTTGTGTTTTTGGGTTACGTTTGTTTGTAAAAAGTACTAATTCCGTTTTAGTCGGGTTGGCGGTTAGTTGATGAGTCTTGCACCATCGCTCTACTATGCCAAACGCCGTTCTCATTAGACTGTATAGAATATCCTCGGATTTACCTATCGTCAGGATTGTTATATCGTCGGCGTAGCCTATTATCCAGAAACCACATTCATCAAGGCGTCTGATTAAGCCGTCAACTACTAGGTTCCATAGAAGTGGCGATAGAACTCCCCCTTGAGGGCAGCCTCTGGCCACTATTGCCCTCGTAGTGCTGTTTACCTTAAGCGTTATGGCTCTTTGACGCAGGAGGTTGTCTATCCAGCCCGTGATGGTTGGCTGCACTCCTCGTTTCACCAGCGCTTGGTTGATACTACTGAAAGTTGTTTTGTCGAAAGCACCTTCTATGTCAATAAAGGCTCCTAAGACCATATGTTTATCTGAGAGGCCCTTTTCTATGGTTCTAACGACAGTATGCAGAGCTGAGTCTGTTGATCTGCCATTTCTATAGGCATGTTGTTGAGGATGTAAAGGTTTTGTTTTTAGGGCTCCTTCTCTTATGTGCCTGTCCGTTAGTCTCTCCAGCGTTTTTAAGAGAAACGATGTGAGGCTGATAGGCCTATAGGATTTTGCCTGTGTATAGTCTCCTTTTCCAGCCTTTGGTAAAAAGACTACTTTGACTTCCCGCCATGAGTGGGGAATGTACTGGTGTGCCAGGCAGGATTGAAAGATACACACTAGCTGTGGCAGTATTGTGTTAATTCCCCATTGTAGGAGTGCCGGAAAAATTTCGTCTATTCCAGAGGATTTGTAAGGCAGGAAGCTTTTTACGGCCCATTGTACTTTATCTTCGGTAATGACCGTGTTTGATACGGCCCAGTCAATATCAGCTGGCGATCGTTCGAAGGGCTCTTCCCATTGTTGTTTGTCCATGATCATACAATCTGGGAAGTGAGTATGTAGTAGCAGTTCGCTTATTTCTTCGTCGGAGGTTGTGTATGTGCCGTCCGATTTCTTCAGTGAGCCGAGTCCTCTGTTTTTGTTTGTTGACAGAAGTGTTTTAATTCTTGCTGTCTCCTTTGTTGACTCGATTTTTTCACAGAAACGCCGCCATGAGCTAGTTTGGTACTCGGGGTGGTAGTCCAATTCAATGTTAGTTGTATTGACTCTTATGAGTCACATAAGAGGTTTTTGATGACAAAAACGACCTTGCGCAAAAAAATAAACCGCAGAAATATTTACAGTATGTTCACGTACAGAAAATAATGAGTTCCTTTTCTTAATTCTTGAAACATTTTTCTGAGTGAGACATGATCAATTGTGAGTTTGCAGGGATTATGAGTGTTCTACTCGGGGTGGTAGTCTAACTCAATGTTGACTCTTATGAGTCACATAAGAGGTTTTTCGTAACAGAAACGAATTTGCGCAAAAAAATAAAGCACAGGAATGTTCACCTACAGAAAAGAATGTTCCTTTTCTTAATTTTTGAAACATTTTTCTGAGTGAGACATGAACAATTGTAAGATTGCAGGGATTATAAGCGGTCTACACGGAGTGGTATTGAAATCAAAGTATTTTATTGAAAATAACACGTAAACTGTGACTTATTGAACGTTACAAGTTACACTAGGTGTATATTCTAACTTGATGTTAGTCGTATTGACTGTTATGAGTCACATATGTGAAATTTGATGGGGACAATAACGAATTTGCGCAAATAATTTAATTAATTAAACGCCGCAAGGGAACGTTCTTAAATATTAAAATAGTTTTCTAAGTGAGACATAAACAATTGTAAGATCACGGGGATTATGAGCGGTCTACTCGGGATGGTAGTCTAACTACTGACTGACTCTGACGTCATCGTCATCGACTGACGTCTTACTGACTCTTATAAGATACTATTGATCGGGATCCTGTGCAAAGAGAACGTGAAATAAGTAATAAGGAAAAGCTATGTAGCGATCCCGAGTGACTCGAGCGATTGAAATCAATCACTCGGGTTAAACAAGAACAGGGGCGGTCAGGTAGATGAGCGACCGTCCCGTGACTACCGCTGGTGGGATTTTTTTCCGAGCGCTTCCGTACTTCGCAAGACACGTTAAGCCGTTGATGCCGACTATCATGTAATGGCAGTCGTTAAGCCACGTCAGAGGCCCTATGGGCGACTTGATAACTTCTGTCAGTAGGGCCGGCAACTATCGTACAATCCTCCACCAACCTTGACTTGGCCGCCATGATGGAGTATGGCCTAACTTTCCTCCGATAAAGGAAGAGACCCGTGCCCCAGCAGTGGGGACATACAAAGGGTTGATGTCGAAAAGCTATGAAGTAGGGGCCAAGAACCACGATGACCCGCACCGCCGACGGAGGGGTTAAATCGGGTGAATTTACAATATCACACTGACTAGGGCTATTTCAGGGTTGGTTGGTTGCTTCCGGTCCAGTCCACCAGGAACTGTCCGGTCTTAGGCGTCATTGGGCACGATCTGATACGGATTTTAGCCGAGCAAACTATAATTACTTGTACGAGCTAGCAACTTATATCGTCTTAGAAAGTCGCTGGATTGTATATAAAACGGGGTCTAATCGCAATACGTTTAGAGTATACCTCGGCTACTATCGGATAGAATTGAATATATTCGTGTAATAGATATATCGGAACTACTGTGAGGCTTTACATAACTTTCAAAATAGTGAAGATAAGTTTTATACAGAGCAGGAAGTAGTATTACACTCGTCTGCCTTCGGTAAAAACCGAAGCCTACTCTAGAGCCCGAGGTATATTCTAAAAGCTAACAGACTTTATTAGGTTAACGTAATAAATGGTGGTCGCGATTTGACCCGTTTCATATATAACTATGTATGAGTATCGCGATTCAGTAAGAAATACTACGTTGCTGCATTGCTGATAGAGCCATACGAACTGCTCGGCGAGTATTGACTTGAATTGAAAAATTCCTTTTTGCACAAGAACGTGTTTGAACAAAGCCGGGCTTAATACTAATAAATACATTGTAGAGTTACTTGGCTCGAGCCCCTCAAAAATAACACACTTGTGTAGTGATACCTGCGAGCCTTCCATAATTTCCACAGGAAACAATCACTTTCATTGCTCCAAAATACGCTATAGTAACCAGGCCTAGTCGAACCGAGTGGTTGGAATCAATCACTTGAGTTAAGCAACAACAGGTGGTGACTACCGCTAGTGACATTTTTCCGAGCGCTCCGTGCTTCGCAAGGCACGTTAAGCCGGTGGTGCCGGCTGTCATGTAATGCCAGTCATTAAGCCATGTCAGAGGCCTCATGGGCGGCTTGATAACTTCTGACAGTAAGGCTCGCCACTGTCTTACAACCCTCTACCAACCCGGACTTGGCCTAAGTGGTGAAGTATGGTCTAAGCTTCTGCGATGCAGGAAGAGACCCGTGCCCCAACAGTGGGGATAAATAAGGGTTGATATATAACCAGGCAAGGAAAACACAAACATGGACTTACACCCAGACTGAGGCCACACAAACGAGGCAAAATATAGGTTTTACTTAAGTCATCCGTCAATACATCCGACAGAGAGCCAAAATTGTCGACACAGCTCAGAGAATCAGGAAGCTGAAGTGGCGGTGGGCTGGCCATATCTCGCGAAGAACCGACAACCGTTGGAGTAAACGTGTTCTTGAGTGGAGACCAAGATTCGGCAATTGTAGGGCGCCCTCCGACTGGGTGGGATGATGATCTGCGAAGAACTGCCGGCAGACGCTGGATGCGGCAAGCTGAAGACAGGGCGCTATGGCGCTCATTAGGGGAGGGCTATGTCCAGCAGTGGACTAGTATAGCCTGACGATGACGCCGACGACTTTAGTCATTGATGTGGTAAAGAGGTTCTTGAGAAGAGTTAACAATCGCAGTCTAGTAAATATTTAATTTTAATATCACCTTACTTATGTATTTCACCGTTATAAAAAAAATATAAGTACTTATTTTTGGCAGTAGTACTTGTGAGTCGCCCATTGGCTCAATTGGTAGAGCACTGGCACGGATAGCCAGAGGTTGCGGGTTCGAATCCCGGCATGGGTGAAATTTTTAGCCTCTAAATAGGTTTTTAAATTTGTTCCTTAGCACGCGTTAGTGCATTAAAAATAAAAATAGTATATTGTATAGAATCAGGCGTTACTTTGCGGAGATCCATAATAGCATTAAAAAGTTAAAATTACTTTGCTGAATTCCGCCAAAAATCCCACAAGCACCATGCGGCTAGCTAATGCACCGCCCTCCCTCCCACTTTTTCAAGCAGAAGCAAGACACGAACACACCACCACCAACACCAAATCAATCAATCAATCAATCCCCATTAATCGATATATTTGCACAAAACAACAATAGCCCATAGGCGGTTGAAACGGTTTAACGGTCACCAGTTTAACGGTTACATTGCGTCATCGGGGGGAGGGGCGGCCTAGCCTATAAATACGGAGCGTTTTTGCGGAGACGGTCACTTGCATTTGGGAGCCTGAGGATGCCTCGTGTTAGAGGCGAAACGCGTCGCGTGTTTTCTCACACAAGTATTGGTGTTGGTGGTGGTGTGTTCGTGTCTTGCTTCTGCTTGAAAAAGTGGGAGGGAGGGCGGTGCATTAGCTAGCCGCATGGTGCTTGTGGGATTTTTGGCGGAATTCAGCAAAGTAATTTTAACTTTTTAATGCTAAAAATAGTATAATCATGTGGGTGCAGTGATATCGTTCCGATGTTAAACCTAACTGCAAAGTAGGTAGTCGGGGCTGTAAGTAATGCAATTTGCTTAAGTCAGATGTCGGTGCCTGTACGTAATACATAATTCCTCAAATACTTTTGTTTTACACAGTAATTTACAGATTTTTTTAAACTATCATAGTTAGGTTTTGGTGTAGATTATTATTTGTATACGCAGGAAGTAGGCGTTGTCTGCTGTAATACGGGTGATGAGCCTAGCTCAGCAGCGGATGCTTAATAATTTTGATTATAAACCAAAACATGTTTGTGAAAATTTAGTTGTAGCCTAGTATAAGTCTTTTATGTCACAAATAAATTACTTACTAGTCGCCCATTAGCTCAGTTGGAAGAGCGCTGGCACGGATAGCCAGAGGTCACTGGTTTTAATCTCGGCATGGGTGGAATTTTTAGCCTCTAAATAGGTTTTTAAGATATCAACCTTTTTGTCACATTTTTTTTAAATAAGCGAACAATCTTTTTCTCACATATATTTTACATAAACAAACTTAACCACTTTCTTACATATTTTACATGCATGAACTTAACCATTTTCATACATATTTTTTACATAAACGAAGTTAATAATTTTTTCTCACATATTTTTACATAGACGAACATAATAATGTTTTCACATATTTTTACACAATGGACCAGTTTCTGAATCGAGTATTTTGATACGTAAATAGTTAACTATAGGGCTCTCTTTTTGAATTTCTAATAAAAGAGCGTGACGGAACTTTACTTTGTAAGGTTGTTTAGCAATAAGGCCGCTAATTGTACTTTGTATGTATACATGTTTTATAATATGTGCTCTGGTGTGTACACTAGAATATTCTTATCTTATTTTACTTAAGTACTAATTTAGTGAAATTCTCAATTCAATAACTGGCCCTTGTCACAACCCTTGTCACGACTATTGGTCACAAATATTTTACAAGAACGAACTTAACAAATTTTTTACATCAACAAACTTAATTAGAATATTTTCGGGGTTTAATAAAATAAAAAATAAAATAAAATGCATTTATTTCAGGTTTCAAGACCCATATACAATAAAAAACTACAAGAAACAAACAAACAGAGACAACACATATACAATAATAAATCGTTTTTCAGACCTAAATATGCCTGTCGCAGCAGTGCCGGATATATGGGCAATCTATCCTGCCCGCAATCATTGCCAGGGCGGTGTTGGTGCTGGCCCGCACCCGGCGCACCAGGGATGCCGCGCGCCGGCGCATGCTCGCGTGGAAGAGAGAGAGAGAACTCTTTATTGTACCTTCATAAAAAAAGGAAATTAAACAGATATTTCTTAACTCAAGAGTACAAGCAGGCTGTGCGCGCCCACGCGAACATGCCCGACGCACTGCAGTAGCGAGGCAGCCTCAGCACCGCCCTGAGCGCGTTATTGAACTGGACGCGGAGGGCCCCGTACGCCTTCTTAGTATAGTCAGCCCACAGGCTGCACGTTTATAGTGATGTCCAATAGGCTTTAAACAGCGTCAATTTCACTTCTGTGGAGCAACGTGCAAACCTGCGAGCTATCATATTCGCTCTTACGGACAGTGACTTTTGCGTTGGCGAAGTAATTTATTGCAATGTTACCTCGAAGTTTTGACGACGTTACAGTCATCGTGGTCATGAGAAAAATGATGGCTGGTACCCGTTCGCATATTCGGCTGATAAGGTTTCAGAATACCTTCAATCAACCATCACGAAGACTATTAGGGTTGCGACACACTACACTGACAATGTCGGACGATAAGCCATGCGATTTTTTTCACTCGAACACTTCTTGATGACCGGATCCCACGTTTGCGATAGTTTGAAACCACATACCCGATTAAAATTTTTGTGTTTCTTAATTTTACCCGCTTCACGCACAATTCGGCTAAAATAACGGCAATCATTGGAGAGTACGCGATTAAGCCCCGAAAATATTCTAACTCTGTATTCAAGTCGCGAAAGTTTAAAACATGTGTTATCAACAAACTTAACTTTTTTTAAGTACAATTGCAGTGATATCACACATCGGATCTCAAGAAAACTATTGCACTTGGAAAACAAAAGGCTCCATGGTTATACTAGCTGCAAATTATAGTACAAAAGCTGTAAAAACCTTTACAAAAAGACAGTGTCCTCTGTGAGACAATGAACGTTCGAGGAAAAGCTAATTTATTTTTTATTGCATTTTATTCTTTACCTTTGCACTTTTTAAGTGTTTATGCACTTGCGGTCAAAGAAACATCAGTCAAAATTTATTAATTACTACATTATTGTAATCAGAACCCATCATCAATAGGCGCTCGTGTGTTTACATAATTATTTATTATTATTTTCATAAATTTCAAACGCTTTTTTATAACATGCATACGAGTTAAATCTTCTGGGCGACAATGTATGAAAAAAAAACCTTTGTAAAACAATGGTAAGGTCGTAATTATTATAACTTATTGGAGTGCATGTATGTAAAGCTTGCTTTGCTGTCGACTGCTATAATGAACTAATAGAATCTAGAACCAGCGCATTCATAATGCGCTGGTTCTAGCGTAACTTTTCACGTATAAATCTGTGTGCAAAATTAAATATTTACTTGAGTTTGTCGTACAATTATGTGACCTAACATCACTGTAAGTACCAAATATCCACTGAAATGCAGTATCCACTATGTGTGATACATATTATGCCTCATATCTATACGGCAGAACCAACTAAACATTACGCTTTCGCACACAGAGGTTAATACGTAAAAAGGTCCATAATCAAGGACCTGCTGATAATCTTGTCCACTCTATTTCAATATCAGACGATGGACTTTAAAAAAATTCTTTATCATGTCCTCCTGTCATTTAATAGCCATGTCGGAGGCCCTATGGGCGCTTGATATCTTCGGACAGTAAGGCCCGCTACTATCTCAAAATCGGCCTACAACCCGGGCTTGGCCCCCGTGCACACTGGTTCCACGCCCTAAGAGTAGCGGTCATAGGGTTTCGCGATAATAATGACTGTCGTTGTCATAGCTGATTATTATTATTATGGTGTTTTGTAATACTTTAAGCCATAACACAATAAAAAAAAAACAAAATAATCTTAAAAAGCTTATTTTATTTACAAAATTATGCATTTTTATTACACTTAAAAGAAGGTTTGCAACTTAATAACTATTAAACCTTACTATTTACATTTTATATTACAAATAAAGTAAATACTTAACTAACATCTAAGTACAAACACACAATTGGACAAAAAATATTATATTTACATAATAGGAGTTATGTAAAAAATAACATAAATACCTATCTTATTTTTTACATTTTTTCCTAAACCGACAACAAATTTAATACTTCTTTTGATAGAATAGACTTCTTCTTCTGTGGTAACCTTCTTAAACTAGAAATATAAGGATCCGAATTAAGGAGAAGTCTATGTATCAAGTCGGTGTTTGTGACAACCCGAGACATTTTCCTCGTGTTGTCACGCCTGAAGAGTTTGATTAATTTATTGCAAGATTCGGCGGCCTCTTCCGAAAGCTCACCTATTGACAATAATGCGTGTTCAATTACTTCCGACCCATGAATGAGGACCTTATGTACAGACGATGGCAAGTTGTACCATGGATAGGTAGCAACAAGTTTACGTGCTGTTTCTAGAGAATACTCTTTAAAAGTGGCGTTATTAATTTTGTATCCCGACGAAAGACACTGCAGCAGATTATGACATCTGTCAATAAGGATTTTATCTAATCCAGTAATTTCCGCTGAAACCGCTGAGTTAGAAAAAAACTTTCTGGCAGTGTTTCCGTCGTTAGATGTGCCACTTCCTCCACTTCGCGGTTTGTCGACTATTAGACCAAGTTTCTGCCTAAACTGTTGCTGCACATGTTGTTTTTTTTGTGCAAGAAGAGCTTTTTCGTCTGAAGAACGTACCTGCCATTTCTTTATGTCTAATCTATAAGAAACGTGAATTAAATATTCGAAGAATCGGATATACGAGTGAAGAGGAGATAGTCCAAATTGATAGGTACCACTATCTGCAGTTTTGCTCAGCGATTTATCAATGTCATTCATCTCTTTTGGAGTTGAACCACAAATATAACATCTACTACAAGATGTATCGCTCAGAGCACTGCACACTTTACCATCAACCATGGTTAATTGTAAAGAATGCTGCACTTTTATTTCATATTCACCGTGAGTGAAAGAAGTCGGTTGTAAACTATCAATTTTAGTCTTGAAATAAGCTTCTTCTTGCACAGAAAGGTCTTTGGATTCTTTGGCAAATTGGAATCGAATAGGCCTACAATACCTGGTGGAAGAAGGGCGCGGATTTTTCCAAACTATTTGATCTGGGTCGGAGGTATTGGACTTACAAACCAATTGAAGAGGACAATATGAAGTAACAAACATACTGCCATCATCATCGATACCAGAATCTCCAAAAATCTGTTTATATTCGCTGTGCCCCGTACTCCCATCGAAACCCCATTTTCCAATCAAAACAAATTCTTTATTAGGGTCAATATTATTCAAAACGGGTTTTTGGGATTCTAGTATCCGGCAAGCAGTATGATCTAACAATGATTGTAATTCTACTTCAGCAGATGATTCCGTGATAAACTCTTGCGATGGATAGCACCGCTTCTTAGCTTCTAACACTTTTTGATAAGATGGTAATGCATTAGGTGATTTTGCATTAACGAAGTCTTTCACCAAAAGATACTGATGTTTAGTCAGTTTTGTCTCATTTATAAGAGACAAGACTTCGTCAGTGCTGAAATTTAAAGATGCAGCGGCGTTAGATAGACTAGAATCGTCCAACAAAGAATTTATCGCAGAACTGTCTACTTTACTTAACTCTGCAAGCCTGCGGCGTTTTGATCTCTTGCTACATTCCTCAAAGTCCTTCCTGTGCTGGTGCTGTTGGGTGCTTGTCGAAGCTTCTGCTGCTGGCCGTTGGGTGTTGTGGCTCCCTACTGTTGCACAAGTTGGCAGAACGCAAACTTCAATTTCGTTCAGCCAGTCTCCGTACTTAGAGACCATGCGAGAATGGTTGCGCGTGACTTGCTTCCAAATTGCTACCAATCTTGTACAAACTTTAGTAACTCTTTTTTCCAAGTCATCAGCAATGTAATTCTCAACATCAGGCAGCAATTGTATTAGGTCTCGAAAAACTCGATGCCAACGCTCCAGTTCAGATTTGCTGTCTTTAATAGACAGCCAAGTATCTAGTACAAGCATTCTTTTGAAAGAACACTTAATACTAGTACCTAAAACAAAATAAAAATACGTTAAAAGCGGATCAAAATAGATACATGTTTCGTAGCAAGTGCTACGCGCCTGCTACGCGTTCAGGCGCGCGGCGTAGCACCTGGCTGCACCTTACAGACGCAGCATGACGCAGCTAAATTTGGAGAGGCCTAGTAGTAGACATTGTAACCCATATTTCTATACCAAATTGAATGGTACAAGTAGGTACAAACATAAGTAAAAGCTTCAACGTAAAAAATATACAGACATAAATACATAAAAAATGCCACGTTGGCGTAGCACTCTATTTAAAAAAAAAATGTAGGAGGAAAAGGCAAAATAGTAAAGTAAATTAATAATACATACCTGTGACTTCAAATTCCATTGTAAAATAGCAGGTCACAGACAAGTTGGAACTTAAACACACGCGTCGCGTCTTGGGCTAATTAAAGCACTTGGTGATAACAGGTTGATGACTAATTACTTGTGTTCACTTCGGATGCCGAAAAAGGAATGTTGGGAACAATAGATTGCGAAACCTTTTATACCCTCAGGTAGTATGACAATTAGTGGGTAACTGAGCCAGATATCATGGCTTAGCTCAGTCATTGCCATCCGAGTCCTATGACCTACTACGGTACCACCGTGCCGTGGTGGAGTATGGCTTAACCTTCCTGCGATGCCGGAAGAGACCCGTGCCCCAGCAGTGGAGACATACCAAGGGTTGATATAATCATCGTATTATAATCATACCCTTTTTGGTGTGGACCTCTTTTTCTGCTCGCTAGTGTAGCGATACTTAAGCCAGGCCGAGCTAGGCGGCCGGCGCGAAGACGGTAATCCGGTGTTTTTACATCCTTGATTTATGTTGAAATTTCGCTGCCTTTTTAATAAATTCCTAACAAAAAAGCGCCCGCTCCAACTTAATGTGTGATATATATTTTTCATTTTTCTAGCGAGTGTCGTGGTGGAGGCATAGCTGAATATCTCATGCCATATAAACGTTTATTATGACACTGATATGTCATCAGGGTTATAGTGCAGTAGTAAAGCACTATAGTTCAGTCCATCCAATGGTTGTGTGGAAGAGATCACTTTTAGTGATAAGGCCGCCGTCTGTACTCTTAGATTAAGAAATATCTATGGAATTTCCATTTTTATGTACAATAAAGTGTTCACTATCTATCTTTCTATCTAAAGCGCTGGTCTTATAATCCAGAAATTGTGGATTCAAATCTCAGCACGACTTTGTTTTCTAAAAATAAATATTAATGCAGCATTTGTTCGTCCTAATGCAAGGCACGAGCTTCTCTCAGAGATAATATGGGAATCTTTTTGCATAACCGTACACAGTAGACAGTGTCCCATAAAAGATGAATTAAATTTTGCCACTCGCAATTTTGTCACGTCCATTTAATTTAATGTTTATTTAAATATATATCTTTCACTTACTATCAATGAAACTGAAAAAGACAACAACATGCTTAACAGAAATTAACTTTTAATTGTTGTTTCTGAGTGCGGTAAATCGTGAATATGTCAATTATGAAAATTATGATGGCTACCAATATTTTAGATCGAAATTCAAAATTTTAAGGCATTTCATGTTCCTATCTTCAGTGTAAAGGATTATTAATAGTAAAATTCAAGTGTCACTTTAGAAAGAGAACTTCCTGTTTCTTATCATCGTGGTGTAAACGAAATACCGAAACAATGGTCGAATATTCCAGTGTTTGCGTGGTCACACAGTCCTTGGCTGCAATAAACAAAGTTACGAACGTAACTTCATTTGAATTTATGAAGCCGGTTGCTTAGTTTGTTTTTGAGGGCTTTCAGATATAATTCTGTTGTGAAAGAAAACTCATTGTTCTATCTTCCGCAATCCAGTAAGAATTCAAATTCAATTTCGCATCACCACCCCATAAGCGAATAGAGACAAATATTTTGTTAAATACCTGTTAAAAAAATATTTGTCTCCCACGAGACAAGCTTTTCTAGTGTGGGAGACAGCTACTGTCCAAAAAATGTAACCGAGTACGTAATGGAAATAAAATAACCTTATTTATTTATTAAAAAATGCTTCACTCAAAGTAGCACAGAAATTGCGACGTAAAGAACGTTACAAGTTAAATTAGGTATCCATTTAAAATAACAGATCATCTTGGTCAAAATATGGACAAAAAACTCGAAAGAAGGTATTTACCACAGTTTACATGGTAATTAACAAATGTGGCAACGGTGGTAGCTCAGTGGGTAGAACCATAGACTGGCAAGCGAGAGCCCCAGGTTCGATCCCGAGTGCGGGCATGTACCAATGACTTTGTTTAATTTCAAAGTTACGTACATTTGCGAATTTGCAGTCGCAATACCACACGCTAACGGTGAAGGAAAACATCGTGAGGAAACCCGCGGCTTGGTTGGCTCCGCACGTATTGACTAGTCTTTCCTGTGGGCTAGGCCGACTAAGCTGTCTGGATGGTATAGGTGCTGGGCAAGCCTACACCATCTATAAAACCATGACCCAGGCACTACAGCGTCGAAGTGGTCCCTTCACCCATCTAGTGTGAGTGAAGATACCACTGGACGCTGTATAAATCATCTCATTAAGTAGATGCAAAAAGGCCAATATTATTATTATTATTAATAAAACAAATGTAAAGTAAATAATACCCACAAAATACAACCACTTGTCCATGTCCCAAACTAGGATACCCTGTGCTAACGCCTGGCAATGGGGACATACAAGGGTTCCTATCGACGATTTTTGTGTACACATACTTTTATAATTGTTCTGTATGACTGTTTGTCACCTGAATGAAATAAAACAAATAAATAAACAAACGGCGGCATACGACTAACACTCCATCTCTACCACTCTAACAACTTCAAACAATGATAACACTCCAACAAGTTCAAATTTATTTACCCTAACTTGAAACAGGCGTCTGGTGTCCTAAAGTAAAACTAACCCAGGCATAGTTTCTAAGACCTAAGCCCAGAACTCCAGAACATACTGAATTTTGACAACGGTAACTTAGACAATAGGTTGTGCCTGAAACTTGAAAACAATAACCTAACCTTACCTGAAAAGGAGAATAATGTCTAGACGGGTTTTTTATTCAACATTGTGAAGCGGTGGTGGCCCGATGGGTAATGGACTGAGAGCGAAAGAAGAGAGAGATCCGTTAGACTTCCAATGCGGACACATACCCACATTGAGAATCGAACCAATGACTCTGTTTTCTAAGTTATGCAGTGGGACGTCTAGGCGATATTAATTTCCTCCTAAGCCCGGAGATAACAGTTACTTCAAGTTTTCTTAAACTACGTATAATTATGTTGAAGAACTTTTTCTTCTTGTTGCCCTAAAAATAATAAGGAAAATATTGGACCTGGAACGGTAAGCTCTCCGGACTTCCAACTAAATCATTGGGTGTGAATTAGGAAAGTTATTCGTGATGTCCTATTTCTAGGACGCCAGGGCACCAGGGCTTAGGCGGTTAAAACATATCATAACATTTATATACAGGCACATACATTGCTTCTGACCCCACACTAGGATATCCTGTCGTGGGAACCAGAAACAGCGACGACACAGACATGTAAACATCCAAGATCGGGTTTTTTTTGTCCCCAGCCGGGGTTCGAACCCGGGTTCTCTAGCATAGTAGGCAGATGCGCTACCGGTGCGCCATAGAGGTCGCCATAATACACCAAATTGCAGTTAGTTCCTTAGCAATACGCTTTCCGCGTAAGGACTTCAGCCCTTCACATGGGAATAAGTGCCCTGATCTCTCTCTAAGAGAAGGCCTGTGTCCTGCAGTATACCTATTTAGAGGCTAAAATTCCGCCCATGCTGGGACTCGAACCCGCGACCTCTGGCTAACCGTACCAGTGCTCTCCCAACTGAGCTAATGGGCAAGTGCCGGCATCAGCGAAATTTTGAACCTCTTTACAATATTCTCTGTATTATTTACAGGCAGCGACATCTGAAGTAATTGGCATCACTTGCAGCCCCGAGTACCTACTTTGCAGTTAGGTTTTACATCGGAATGATATCACTGTACCCACATGATTATATTATTTTTAATGCACTAACCCGTGTTAAGGATAATTTTAAAAACCTATTTAGAGGCTAATGACCGAATTCACCAACGATCCCCTAACATCCACCTAACTAGGGAACTTCTAGCTTAAGTGATTCCCTAAACCATCCCGCAACTTAAATTCGTTTTCACCATACAAAGAATCACCTAACTAGGGGTTACTTACTTGTGTTGTGTTTTAGCGTAAACTTACCGGTAAATTTTTTTTACTTGTTTTGAGTCATTATAATGGACAATTGACTACTACAATGTATCACTCACTGATGCCGTGAGTCGCCCATTGGCTCAATTGGTAGAGCACTGGTACGGATAGCCAGAATCCCGGCATGGGTGAAATTTTTAGCCTCTAAATAGGTTTTTAAATTTGTTCCTTACCACGGGTTAGAGCATTAAAAATAAAAATAGTGTAATCATGTGGGTACAGTGATATCGTTTCGATGTTAAACCTAACTGCAAAGTAGGTGGTCGGGGCTGTAAGTAATGCAATTTGCTTAAGTCAGATGTCGCTGCCTGTACGTAATACAGAGAATATTGTAAAGAGGTTCGAAATTTCACTGATGCCGTGAGTCGCCCATTGGCTCAATTGGTAGAGCGCTGGTACGGATAGCCAGAGGTTGCGGGTTCGAATCCCGGCATGGGTGAATTTTTTAGCCTCTAAATAGGTTTTTAAATACTACAATGTAGTTTATTTTTATGTAGTTTAGCTTTATTACATCATAATTTTTCATTCAGCATTTAATATTTAGTAAAATATGTAATAATACGTGTAAAGTGGATGGCTGTCTGATGTCATCTCAATGCGACATCAGTAAAAAAAGAACTGCCAAAAAGTCAAAACAATATATTTTGCTTTGCTTTCTAAAATCTCGGTCGGTTGTAGGAAGAAGGTCCTTTTTTGTAGCTAAGAAGGTACAATTGATAGCAGTCCTTTAGGTAACTTACCTATATTTTATGGTCCGTAATGCAACTGAGTGGGTAATAGAGGGTGCATGCATGTAATGTCACAGAAAACATAATAGTTGGTACCCAATGTGTACAAAGTACAAAACTGAAACGGTGCAGTACTCACTTGGTATCTTTAAATTCGAAGCGAACTTTAATTTTGTTGAGTAAGAAAAGAACAGTCTGTTTGGATAACCTATAACACTTTACAAAATCCACGTCGTCGTACTTTGCAAAGGAATCTGGGCTTTCTTGATAAATGCGAGGCCGCCTAAGAAGCCTTGGGTTCGACAAGAAGTCCAGGTCTTCAAGACCTTCAAAGTCACCAATACAATCCAACAAATTGTCCATTTTAGACGGCAAAGAAACTGTCACCTAAGGCTAGGGGCTCAATAATCGGCCTCCTAAATGTAGGGGTTCCCCTAGCGGCGTAAGTGACGCTTTACCGTTGGTGAAAGCGAAACAACCGTTAGGTAGCCCTTAAAAAGGGATAGTTGTCCCTTAAAAGATAGGGATTGTTGGTGAAATCGGGCATTAAACTTCCGCCCATGTCGCGACCTCTGGCTAACCGTACCAGCACTCTCCTAATTGAGTTAATGGCATTTGTATGCCAAATTGCAATGAAATTTTACCAGTACGTCCAGAGGACATAAATCAAGGATTAATTGTGCTTTCAACCGAGAATTAGTGGTATAAAAACACATTTTATCTTCTTCAGATTGTTAATGGAAATTATTCAAGAGGATATAATTTTCTCTTCGTTAAGTTTATTTCCGAGTCTAAGCACGATCAGACCTTGATTTGTGATGAAAATAAGAATTATTTTTTTATGAACATCCTATTTATAATAGTGTACATGTGAAAGTTTGTAATGATGTTTGGATGTTTGTTACTCAAGCAATAACGATTGAACGGAATTACATAAAACCTGGCACACAGATGGATAAGGGTTAGGGAGAGTTACATAGGTATAATAAATTCTACACGTATCATGCTTTGCAAGGCAAGTTAGACCGTTGGTGCCGGCTGTCATGTAACGGTAAAGTCATGTCAGAGGCCTCATGGGCGGCTTGATAACTTTTGATAGTAAGCCCCGCCACTGTCTTACAATCCTCCACCTACCCGGACTTGGCCCCCGGGGTGGAGTATGGCCAAACCTTCCTGCGATGCAGGAAGATACCCGTGCCCCAGCAGTTGGGGACATACAAAGGGTTAATATCAAAGTCTACACGCACAGGTAGAGGTCATACTTAGAGTAATCCCCTCAACAGCATTACAACTGTACCAAACAGAATTTTGTAGCAAAATGTATTAGCAGGTCTCATAAATGCAACTCGGCTGGTAAATCGGTGACAGTGCAATCGTGCGTAACTGAGCTTGCAAAAATTTTAACACGTCGCGCCAAAAAACACAGGTTTACCTTAAAAAAACAGTAAAGAAGATCGTTTACATCTGCCTGAGTGATGTTTAACGATCGCGAAGGTTAAGCAACACAGGGCGCGTTCAGTGCATTGAGGTCTGACCCTATATGACTAACGCCAGTGGCATTTTTCCGACCTATTCTGTTCTTCGCAAGGCACGTTAAGCAGTTGGTGCCAGTTGTCGTCGGTAGATGGCAGTCATTAAGCCAAGTCAAAGGCTTGAAACCATCTGACAGTAAGACTTGTCTTGCAAGCCTCCACCAATCCATACCTAGGCCTCGTGGTGGAGTATGGCTTAAACCTTTCTCAGTGAAGAGAACCGTATCCTATATATATATGTATACACTATACTAAATTGCATGTATAAGCTAGATATAAATGAGTAACGAGTAAATTTAATATTTTAAATAGGTAATGTTAAGTAGCATTAAGCTTGCCTATACGCATTTTTTATGCAATGAAGAATTTTAATTATAAAGCGAAAGAGATCAGTCGGGATCGTAGAAATATCGTGGCAATCCCTCCGAGATAGAAGTGCGAGTTTATGCTATAATGATAATAACAACTGGCGTTGTACCGAAGTCCCTACACGCGAATCTTAAAAAACTATATATCCACCCTTCCACTTATATTCAGTTGTCATCTTGAATACGTGCAGAATAGTACGCAAGTTTTTAGGCCACCAATAAAAAATGCACTTGGCTTCGGCCCGTGCCCAAATACACCTCATTTATGAGAGAAAAAAAAGAAAAATCACAATACTAATACTAAACACCTAGTTTGAACTGTAACGTTCATTAAGCCGCAGCTTCTGCGCTACTTTGAATAAAACCTTTTCATCTCATCTCATCTCATATCATCTCATCTCATCTCATCTCATCTCATCTCATCTCATCTCATCTCATCTCATTTCAATATTGATATTGCACTTCATTTTGGACAATAAAATCGTACAATGGCGTCGGATTTATGCATTAAGCATTTTCATATGTTGTTTTATTGTTTTATGTTTTATTTTGCTCCAAAACTTCGCCTTAGTGAAGAGGGAGTAAAATAAGAAGGACGTAATGAACTAAGAGGTGGGGCAATAGAGATGAAAACATACAGTTAGGTGGCGTTGCAACACAACCCTCATACAGGATTGCGCTGGTGGCTTCTCCGTACTAATCCGAGCCATTCAGAGGCTTAACATTACTTGCTTGTAGGCTCTTTACTCTCCTAATGTTCACCCTAATCTCTTCATTCAACACCCAGCCGTAACCCATCAGCGTAAGGCACACATTTGCCCGGCGCCTCCAGCGTGCATGTAAACGCTTGCTAGTTATTCCGACTGCCTGTTACGTGATTTTAACCTTTGAGCTAATGGAGTCTGGTAGCGTTTTCGCGTGGGCCTGAAGGATGGTTGTTTGTTACCCCGACGCAGTGTTACGTCAGCAGTAATTGGTGCTTTCACATTTTCTGAAGTGATCGAGATCATTAACCTCTATTTGCGTTTGGTCCTTTCCTTTTGGGTTAGTGGAACGATGTTTTTGTCCGGTAGAGACATATGTATGTTGTTTTGTTAAGCCATATACAATGTCAAGGCATAGATATCAACCCTTTATAATTATGTCCCCACTGCTGGGACTCGGATCACGTCCTGCATCTCAGGAAGGTTGTGGCATACTCCACTACGGGGGCCTAGTCTATGTTGGTGGAGGATTATTAGGCAGGCCTTACTGTCAGAAGTTATGAATCCGCTTAAAAGGCGTCTGACATGGCCTAACGACTGCCATTACATGATAGCTGGCACCAACTGCTTAACCTTGCCTAAGCATAGTCTTTTATTAGCTTTAACACAGGTTTTAGTAACTTAGTTACTGTGAAATTGTAGAGCATATATTGAGTAATTTAGCAGTATTAAGAAAGCAGCATAACAAGAAATTAGAATTAACGGAGTAGAAATGCGGTTTTTGAGAAGCAAGTGTAGTGTTACTTTGAGTGGCAGGATACGCAATAGTTTGATTAGAGAACGTTGTGGACTGAAAGAGTATACGAGTAGGTATAATGATTAGAATTGAAAAGCGAATGTTACGTTGGTTTGGACATTTTTATTTGGAGAGGATGAAGGCAAGTGAGCTGCATAGACACGTATATAGCCTAAAAAATTAGTAGGATAGTAACCATTTTAATACTTTTAAGAAATCAACTGATCCTTTTATAGAGTATGATTTTATTTCAAATATGAAATGAAATCAATGTGGACACACGAAACTCAATTATAACTCCCAGTACCGAATGAAAAAGGCAAGCAATTAAAAACGGCAGCTGGGGTGCGAAACATGAAATAAGTAGTTCAACCTGTGCTTGGCAAGGCACGTCAAGCCTTATATATATATACATAAAATTTTCCTATACCTATATACAGCATTAATATTAAAAAGATTTACATATGTCCAAAAAAAAGGTATATATATATATATACCTTTTTTTTTGGAAATAAAATGTAAGAGCGAGAGATCTTTCCCGATATAAACGGAATTAAATTGTGAAAATGAAATAAAATTACTTAACCTAACAAGAGCACGGACCCAATATGTCCGTAGAGAGAAAGATGAAAAAAAAAGTGTACCACTTACTGAATTTAATATTTCGTAACAACTTTTGTTTCGGATCCAGCCAATTCAACAATTTACATATATTTATAACATTTCCCACGGTTAGCTCTGGATACAACAGTTCAATTCCGGATTAACTTACTTAAATTATTGCCGGACGAGTCCGACCAGGTTTCGCTCTGATTCTATATCAACCCTTGCATCCCCACTGCTGGGGCACGGGTCTCTTCCTGCATCGTAGGAAGGTTATATAGGCTTACGCCACAAGGGTGGCCAAGTCCGGGTTGGTGGAGGATTGTAAGACAGTGGCGAGCCTTACTGTCAGAATTTATAAAGCCGCCCAGAAGGCTTCTGACATGGCTTAACGACTGCCATTACATGACAGCTGGCACCAACCAACCAACCACCGTGCGCCTTGCAAAGCACGGAAGCGCTCCGAAAACTGGCACTGGCAGTAGTCACGGGACGGTCCCCCATCCTGCTCCTTACCGCGCCTGTTGTTGCTTAACTTGAATAACTGATTCCAATTACTCGGTTCAACTAAGCCACGAGCGCTTGCCTCGCTCTAATTAGCATAACTTAATTGCGGTGGGCATAGATCTTCTGACTAATAAAACTTATTTGAATTCTTTCGGTACCATTCTAGGCGCCATAGTCGCGAGTTAACAGAAAATGTTGCTTGTCGAAGAATAAGAGTAGCCTTTTAGTCCGGATCTACTTACGGGTGTTGTTATATCGGAAGAGTCCGACCAGGTTTCGCTCCGATTTGCAGAACCTGGTCGGACTCTTCCGATATAACAACACCGGTAAATAGATCCGGACTAAAAGTCTACAATGTGTTGTGCTTACGAAAATTTCAGTTCAAAAATAAGAGAAGTCTGCGAATCGGAGCAAAACCTGGTCGGCTTCTTCCGATATAACAACACCCGTAAGTAGATCCGGACTAAAAGTCTACTATGTGTTGTGCTTACGAAAGTTTTAGTTCAAAAATAAGATTAGCGATGCGAGTTAAGTTATTAGGTTCATTTTACATTGGCCCGGGCATTGCCACTGCAATATATCTGTTGGACACTTCGCACTGCGAGTTCACCAATTAAAGTAATTTTTTACACTTCGTAGCAGGACGGGACAATTCTGTTGCTTGCTTTTGGCAAAGTAACACAATTGGCACTGTCTTATAAAGCTTAAAGTTAAGCTTTTAGGTTCTGCCAATATTAAAGTAAAATAACAGTCGTTAAGCCATGTCAAAGGCATTATGGGCGGCTTGATACCAACTTCTGACAGTAAGCCCGCCACTGTCTTACAATCCTCCACTCACCCGGACTTGGTGATGACTGGGAACAAGCGCTTGGACCTTGGACCCCGTGGTGGAGTGTGACCTAAGCTTCCTGCGATGCACGAAGAAACTACTTCCCCAGCAGTGGGAACATACAAGGCTTGATATGGATGGATGGATATGGATTTATTGAGTTTCAAGCGTTTAAACCCTACCAATAACAGGACCAAATTTATTTGACTTTGTAACTTCGTGTTTAAAGGATCATTTTATATTGGGGACGTGGAATGTGACAGAATTTTGTAAACTTATCAAAACACGTTAATTAACAGAGTTTTCAACGTAGTACACTGCACTAGACACAAATATTCTCGTTAACATTATTTCAATGCGAGACATCTTTGTCGTAATGTTATAATAGGCATTTTTGCCCAGAGTACGCTCAAAACATTATTAAGTCGCATCGGTGGTAACTCTTATATCTTGAGGAATCTTGCAGAATATTATTAAAATTTCAATTCTAATAGTTTGTTTAAGCTATTTGCCGAGCATAGCACTTGTATAGTATACTATTTCCAACAACATGTTAAGCTAGTGACTACTAAAAATAAACCCAATCCACAGATAAACCTTGTCGGTTTCGGGGGATGGGAGGCATTATATTGCATGTATTTTTTTCTTACTTTAAATAAATAAAAAAAAAATTAGCATATTTTATAAAAAATGCTAAAATGCTCAACCATCGTAAACTCAAACAGTTGTTTTTAATAATTAACCATTTTTTTACAATTTTTGCTTGTAATGATTTATAAATAGTATTCGTGGTAATGTTTTAAAATATTTCTACTAGAAACTGCTTTTAATTAAATGCAGTTAAGTTAACCCGTACAATAGAGAATAGAGCCGTTCACTAAATCGCTGCATTGGCGTCGCCACACAAGTTATTAGAAGTGTTAAAACTTGCATTTAAGCAGAATTTAATTCAATAGTATCGCTTCGTAAGAAATACAGACCTCTTCTCTACACTATTCGTTAGGAACGCTGTCACGGATAGCCAGAGGTCGCGGGTTCGAATCCCGGCATGGGTGGAATTTTTAGCCTCTAAATAGGTTTTTAAAACTATTCGTTAAGTTTTTTGAATTTGGACGAGTTAAACTACGACTTATTTACCTTGGATTTGCCTTCATCATCATCACCAGCCTACCTCTGCCAACAGTTGGGCAACTATAGGCTCTTTCCCTATCCCGCCATCTTTCGCGGTTTTCGCCATTTTCATTCACGAGCTCCTTGCCGTCGTGACCATATCTCCATCTATCATTCGACCATCATTGGCCAGTTGGTCTAGCAACTGACTACTGCCGTCCGGCTCTCAGCCGCCACTTTCATAGTGACCGTTTCCATTGACATGCGATTATATTACAGTAACAAACATTATTTGTTATTTCCATAATATATAACGTTCTACAATAACATTCGTTAAGATATATTAGATTTACCACCGATGCGGTTGCGGTGAAGAAATGTTTTCAACATATTCTGTGCAAAAAAGAAGTGACGTTAGGACAAAGATGTCTTGTATTGAAATAATGTTAACGAGGATAATTGTGTGTACAGTGCGTTCACATTAACTTGACGCGTGAGAGAATTGGTAGCACTGAGATGTTTACTGTTACCATGTTAAATAAGAAATCATTCCCGTTACTTGGGGAAAATAAAAGGATTGAGGGCTTGTTTTACCATCTTCCGATGAGGTCCAAAAGCTAATTCACATGTTATGTCCTTGTTACCAATTCTCTCACGCGTCAAGTTAATGTGAACGCACTATAGTGCAGTATATAACGTTGAAAACGCTGTTTAATTAACGTGTTTTGAAAAAAAAACAAACTGTAGAGTTTCTTTGTCAGTTTTTTCTGCATATCATCTTTTGAATGCAAAAGGTTACTTTTACACAAAATGTCTTAAACTTTGACGTTTATGAAGGAAATATTTTGTGTTTGGAAATACTCAAATTAGTATGAAGCAAAAATAAATTAGTATCAAGTTTGCCTTTGTACAAATACGCTTATTGTGCAATAAAGAATTTTCTCATCTAATTTTATCTTTATAGTGACTATTTTATTATATTTGGATCTTTTATCGCATGTATTTTTTCAAGCGTTTAGTTTGCAATAAACACCATCAAACGATTGCATGCAATTCTCACCTTAAATCTGCCTTCAATCAAAATTAATTTAAACGACTTATTTCACACGAGTAACTTCCTTATAATAGCCATTTTGGCGTAAAAACGTGATCACGCGGAGTGGGAGACAGTGGCAATGAAAAATGATGACGACAAGAGTCCTAGAGGCAAGATGTGTGAAGGAATTTCTTACCCTAGCCTTTTCACGTAACTGCGGTTGCGTAGTCGTGCATTTGTTTTCCTTCCTAAAGTTCACTAGTAGCGAATGAGTGAATGGATTTATTGCTAATAATATGCCAAGTTACAATTGTATGTAATAAACTAAGTATTTCCTACATGAGCGGAATTTTTCGCCTCTAAAATGCGGAAATATCAGGTCTGACTACCTAGGTTATATTATTTTTAATGAACTAACCCGTGCAAGTGATGCAAATTACTTCAGCCAGATGTCGCTGCCTATACGTAATACAGAGAATATTAAAAACCTATTTAAGGGCTAAAAATTTCAGCCATGCTGGGATTCGAACCCGCAACCTCTGGCTATCCGTGCCAGCGCTCTACCAATTGAGCCAATGGGCGACTCACCAGCATCAGTGAAATTTCGAACCTCTTTACACTATTCTCTGTATTACGTACAGGCAGCGACATCTGGCTTAAGCAACTCGCATCACTTACAGCCCCGACTACCTACTTTTGCAGTTAGGTTTTACATCGGAAAGATATCACTGTACCCACATGATTATACTATTTTTATTTTAAATGCACTAACCCATGCTAAAGACAAATTTAAAAACCTATTTAGAGGCTAAAAATTTCACCCATGCCGGGATTTGAACCCGCAACCTCTGGCTATCCGTGCCAGCGCTCTACCAATTGAGCCAATGGGCGACTCACCGGCATCAGTGAAATTTCGAACCTCTTTACACTATTCTCTGTATTACGTACAGGCAGCTGCAAATTACTTCAGCCAGATGTCGCTGCCCATATGTAATACAGAGAATATTGTAAAAAGGTTCGAAATTTCAATGATGCCGGTGAGTCGCCCATTGGCCCATTTTATTAGGGTAAAAGTAATCTGCGTGGACTTTGATACACTCGGTTTTATTCTCCATTGTTTCAGCCACTTGTCTATTTTATTCACTGATGCCGGTGAGTCACCGGTTAGCTCAGTTGGAAGAGCGCTGGCATGGATAGCCAGAGGTCGCGGATTCGAATCCCGGCATGGGTGGAGTTTTTAGCCTCTAAATAGATTTTTAAAAGTGCAAGTTACAAAATAATAAGAGAATATTGTAGACTTTTAGTCCGGATTTACTTACGGGTGTTGTTATATCGGAAAAGTCCGACCAGGTTTCGCTATTCATGATTGAGCTATTTTGGTCACTGTTTAAGAGGACTAAACTATATCTTTTTGAATAGATGTGACAAAAACCTTTTTTCATGAGCGGTCCACAGCGGAGTTTGCATTAGGTAAAACCTGTATTTTAAAAACCCATTTAGAGGCTAAAAAAGGCGACTCTCCGGCATCAGTGAAATTTCGAACCTCTTTACAATACTCTCTGTATTAGGTACAGGCAGCGACATCTGGTTGAAGTAATTTGCACCACTTGCACTTGCTTATTTTTCATAGAGGGTGATAAAAATCAGAGTGTCTACCTCGGGATCAACACTATTGTAAACTCAAGTGGACTATTTTGAATACTATTTTAGTTCTGCTCTAGAATTTTGCTTCTGCTCTAGATTCAAAGAAAGGTTCTCGCCTTAAAAAATGTGTTTTTGTTCCCTAGGCAAACATGTTTCTATAGCAATAAATATTTTATATTTTTTTTCGTATTTTAAAACAGCCTATACCTAATGTTACAGTATTTGTGTCGCCTCTGTAGTATGTTTTAAGTGCAGAGACGCTCGGACAGATGAATATTTAATGACAGGTGTTCAGCAAAAAAATATTTCATTTATGTCACACATGCCCGTGGGAAATAGGATAAAATGTAGGCCGAGGAAAATCTGCTTGGAAAAAATAAATGCTGGAGAGAGTAACGTTTTTCGGCGATGTATTCTCTTCGCGAAAGAATATGGGTTAAATAAGTAAGTAATTTGAGCATCGTTTGACGGATTACTTTCTCCTAAATTGGCTAGAGAATTTTTTTAATGGAAACGTCCGATTTTCTTTTGCTCTTTTAACTACTAGGAGTATTTATCATCATCACCATCATCATCATCATCATCAGCCATTTGGTCGACCACTGCAGGATATAAGCCTCGCTTATGGTTTTGCAAGCTTCACGGTCGGTGTGCCGTCTGCGTATTTGACTTCGTTGATATATCACATCACATCACGTCACACTTCACAGCATTACACTATCACACTAATCACATTAATAATAGGGGTTAAAGTATGAAATTGCCGTTTTATTGCAATAGGTTTTTTGAATTGACATAAAACGCGTATCCATCTTTCTTGTCTAAATTGAATAACAAAAACAACTGAAAGTCGACATTCAAATATTTCACATTTTTTTAAAAAAGAACATCATAGAAACCATTTGAAAAAAGTTTCATTCGAAAACCTCAAACCATGAAGATTCTATGTCAATTCAAAGAACGGCAATTTCATACTTTAACCCCTATTATTATAAAGGCAAAAAATTGTGAGTGTGTATGTTTGTTACTTCTGCACCTCTAAACGGTTGGAGCGGTTTTAGTAAAATTTGGTATGGAGTGATCTGACACCCTGGATTAAAACAGAGGCTACATTTTACTGCGGGAAAATATCTTAGTCCCAAGGAAAAATTGATAAGCCGCGGGTAACACCGCGAGACATAGCAAGTTAACCATAAATATAATTTGGAGCCAGCGCCACTTTACACGACCACACATATTTTGGGTATCGTCTTCAAAATATATATCTACAGCACCTACACGTATGTAGCTACAGTCACAAGACCGAGAAAAACTTTGTGCCATGTTCAGTTCGCTTAAACGTATCAAATAAAATCTCTCGCCAATTTATTACAGTTTACTTTGACGTTTTATAGAGCTAAAACACAGTTTCATATTTTGAAAGCTTAATCCCACAATTTAATACTGAAAGTAATAAGTCAGTCCACAAAACACAGACAAATTACCTGAACAAAATTATCTGTATGCAAGTTAACAGTATTAAAACACGTTTTGTTCGGAAAGTAACGGAGACAACGTGGTGTGATGCACAACTCGTCCCATTAGTATCTTGTCCCACATCATAGCCGGTCTTTTTACGATCCATTTTAGACTTTAATTACTTTAGACTGAGGATGTGCAAAGCGCACTTACCGTAAATGAGCGTATAGTATGTGAACACCCAGATTTACTTTACAATGCCTTACTTAGAGTGATGGTACAAATAACTTGTATAACAGAATATTTAGAGAACTGCTACCTAAGACTTACACTGGAAGTGGTGGTGGTAGAGTGGTGAAACGCCGGCTTCTCAATCAGGAGGTCATTAGTTCGAATCCCGGCGTATACCAATGACTTTTTTTTTAAGTTATGTACCTACATTTGTGATGTAATCGTAGCAATATCACTTGCTAACCGTGAAGGAAAACGTCGTGAAGAAATCTGAAGAAGTCTGAAATATTAACATAACTCAGCGTTTGTTACGTGCAATGACTCAACTATGAAGTTTAGTGTGGGAAGCTCAGGTCTCACTAACTAGACTTTCAGAAGAGCAAATACCAACATTTCAACTGGAACAACTCAAATATCAGATTTAAAACTTTGTTCTCACACTTTACCTCTAATATTAACTAGGTTATTAGGTTTCACGCGCCATATACGAAACATTTAGGAGAATCGTTATCGTTATCAACCCTTGTGTGTCCCCACTGCTGGGGCATAGGTCTTTTCCTGCATCGCAGGAAGGTAAGGCCATACTCCACTACGGGGGCCAAGTACGGGTTGGTGGAGGATTGTATTGGTGGAGGAAGCCGCCCATAAGGCCTCTGACATGGCTTAACGACTGCCGTTATATGACAGCCGGCACTAACGGCTTAGCGTGCCTTGCGAAGCACGGAAGCGCTCGGAAAAATGCCACTATTAGTAGTCACGGGACGCTCACCCATCCAGTACCTGACCGCGCCTGTCGTTGCTTAACCAAGTGATTGATTCCAATCACTCGGTTTGCCTAGGCCACGAGCGCCTTAGGAGAATGCCATCTACCAACTGTTTTGCCACTGGGTCAAGATTACATTGGGGCAAGTTATCACGTGACGCGCGTAACGTACCGTGTTAAACGAGTTTGCGTCTGTCAATTACACATTTGCAATTCATGAAAATTTAATGGCCCTCCGCGGATACGTGCTGGTTTTGTCACAGAGCAATTATAATTATCATCTTATATTATTACTGTTACAGTACGATAGTATATTATACATTTGTAAAATACCATTACAGTAGCGATAGCACTCGTTAACGGTGAAGGAAAATATTGTGAAGAAACCAGAGTGATGAGGTTTTAAAATACCTCAGCGCTTGACATTGCCAATCCGTGGAGAGTACGCGTGATAATTATTAACCACATACTCTTTTTCTGAGAGAAGACCTATACTCTGCATTAAGATATGGGGTCGCCTGTTTACGCTCGCTAAGCATTTTTCGACCTTATCTCGGTGGATAAAAGAGTTAGATTAGCTATAGCCGCGTTTTGTAGTTTCATAAAAGTCGTAGTGAAACCGAGCAATTTAAATAGATAGATACAGGACACTTTATCTATTATATAAAAATAAAACGCTCAATGTGTACGCGCAAATCTCGAGAGCAGCTGAACCGATATCGCAAATTCTTTTTTTAGAATACTCCTTGAAGAACTAGGGTGGTTCTTACGAAGAAAACCAAAAAAAAATTAAGAATCAACTGTTAGGCGGTACAAAGTTCGCTGGGTCAGCTAGTAACATATAAAAATTAAAAAAATATTTTGTTTAACTAAAACTTTCGTAAGCACAACACATTGTAGACTTTTAGTCCGGATTTACTTACGGGTGTTGTTATATCGGAAAAGTCCGACCAGGTTTCGCTCCGATTCGCAGAGCTTAATCATGGTGAGCAGAGACGGAGCTCGCGTCGTCGGTTGCTTGTCTCACATAAGCCTGGTCGGACTTTTCCGATATAACAACACTCGTAAGTAAATCCGGACTAAAAGTCTACAATATTTCGTTTAAATTTATTTTAATGCACTAACCCGTGCTAAGGACAATTTTAAAAACCTATTTATAGAAGCTACAAATTCCACCCATGCCGGGATTCGAGCCCGCGACCTCTGGCTATCAGTGCCAGCGCTCTTTCCAACTGAGCTAATGGGCGACTCACTGGCATCAGTGAAATGTCGAACCTCTTTACAATATTCTAAAATAAAAAAATACATTGTGATATTGTCGGTCAGATGTTTGCTTTGGCGTGTATTTTTCTTTCTCTTTGTATATTTTTGCACTCATATTTACTTATTGGATTTATTTTATTTGTATTTTACATCATCATTTAAAATTAAAAAAGTGTAAAAAAAGCAGGGGGAAAAAACTCCACTCTGATTATCTCCAATTTAGGCTTATTATAAAAATCTTATTCTAATTAATCTAGGTACGTCGAGAGTTCTGGTTTCGACGCCCAACGAAGGACAAACGCGGGTAATTGATTGATTGATCACAGTAAACAATGAATTGAAGTTTTAAGAAACAGGCCACAGGATTAACTTTGGATACCTTAAGTAACTGTGTTGCATTTCAAAGCGAATGAACAATCATTCGTAGCGTTGTATTGCACTCTCGTAGCAATTGCTACGCATCCGCTACACATGACTACGCCGTAGTCGCTCGTAGCAAGAAGTAACACAAGCATTTTTATTACGGTTTATGACTTTTTCTCATATTTTAGAATTTCATCCAAATTTTCGCTAACCACCCTCTTTAGTTATGTTACTTATACAATCAATGTAAGACCTTTATTAGTGTATGGGTTTTTATCTATATTACGTAGTGTTCGATATCGACTCTTCTATGTCTTCACTGCTGAGGCATGGGTATCTTCCTGATCTCAGAGAGTTTAGGCCATATTTCACCACAGGGGTCAAGTTTGTTAGAATGTGGTAGGCTTTGCTGTCAGAAGTTATTAAGCCACCCATAAGGCCTTTGACCCATGTCAACGCTTCAAAGACCTAAGTCAAAGCCATCTTAACGCTTGCCATTGATATGACAACCGGCACCAACGGCTAAGCGTGCCTTGCAAAGCACGGAAGCGCTCGGAAAAAATGCCACTAGCTGTAGTCACGGGACGGTCACCCTTCCTGCACCTGACCGCGACTGTTGTTACATAACCCAAGTGAATGATTCCAATCACTCTGGTTACACTAGGCTCCACTAGACCACAGGCGCTTCTTCTTATCTTCTTAATGTTTTTTATATCTTTATTTAATTTAATGACACTATAACACCAATTTATTGATATTGATAAAAAACTGGATTAATTGTTCATGAATTTTTATTATAATGTTATTTATAAACTATAGAATGAATGAATCATATCTATCTAATTCAAATAAATAATATTGTTTTAAAGTATATATGTCTGCATACAATTTGTTTGCATACAATTTAAATAGATCTTATTCATTGTAAGAGAACCTAATTGGATTGAAATGTAATTTTATTTATTGAAACGAAAATTAACTTACAGTGATTTTTTCCAAATTATTATAATTATGCTTAGATTATGCACGTAAATAGAGGATTAAGGACTTTAGAGATATTTTGTGAAATAAATAGCTATATTCATTATCAACCCTTGTATGTCCCCACTGCTGGGGCACGGGTCTCTTCCTGCATCGCAGGAAGGTAAGGCCATACTCCGCCACGGGCTAATAAAGGCAATATGGGATAGAGTCAAAAACACAACCACGTATTTTAATAAACTTTTTATTCAACGGAAGGAACTTGGAGAGTGACAAAGTGGTACAGGATGGAAAATTCCACCCGCCGCCACGTCCGGTAGGTTTTGTGTGGCTGGTTCACACGTGCCGAACCAGGCTTGCAATTCGCTTAGACAGAATGGCATGAAAGCCGTCCGTTCACGCTTTCCCGAACATCGCAGATGCACTGTAAAATCGCCACGTAGGCCCAGAAAACATTATTGCAGGGAAATGTAGAGTGCTATAGGCGTTTTGAATACGGTTGGTTCGTGGGCTGTATGAGTAGAATCATTGGTGGTATACTCTAGATAAACTCTTTAAACATTTTGTTTTGTGTACCCTACTAACTACCCACTGCAGGGCACAGGCCTTCCCTCAGAGTGAAAGTTTGAAATGAAATGAAAAGGTTTTAAAAACCTATTTAGAGGCTGAAAATTCTACCCATGCTGGGATTCGAACCCGTAACCTCTGGCTATCCGTACCAGCGCTCTTTCCAACTGAGCTAATGGGCGACTCACCGGCATCAGTGAAATTTCGAACCTCCTTACAATATTCTCTGTATTACGTACAGGCAGCGACATCTGGCTAAAGTAATTTGCATCCCTTGCAGCCCCGAGTACCTACTTTGCAGTTAAGTTTTACATCGGAATGATATCGCTGTACCCACATCACATATCATCATCATTTTAGCCTCTAAATAGGTTTTTAAAGTGTACTTAGCACGGGTTAGTGCATTAAGAAAAAATATAATGAAAAGGTTTATTCAAAGTAGTGCAGAAACTGCGGCTTAATACATTAAAATTCTAACTAGGTGTTCATTTCAAAAGTTAGATCATTTTGGAGAAAAAATGGACATAAGTACTCCAAACTTAGTCTTTTCAAAGTCCTTAATTAACATAGTTTACATAATTATTATAAAACATAGAACTCATGTATTGTACTGGCTTTAATTCTAGACCTTATTGTCATCTAAATAATCCTTTATGCTATAGGGCATAGATATACTGACCGGCAACTGTCAGGATGTTAGTTTCTTTCAAGAAATCTCTTAGCGAATCTCTACTGTCCAGCCTATAAATGAATCTGATTGCTCTCTTCTGCAAGACGAAGATGTTCTCAATGTCTGCTGTCCGTCCTAACAGTAGTATGCCATAGGACATAAGACTATGGAAGCAACTAAAATAAACAAGCCTAGCAGTTGCGACGTCAGTTAGTTCCCGTGGGCTTAATTACCACGCGTTTCCACCACGGCATAGGCAATTTGAAGCGTTGATGTGTTTGAACATCGCAGACACTTCGATTTTCTCGCGATGTTTTACTTTGCCGTTAGCAGTGGTAGTTGGGCCATTGTACGTAGCAAGCGCCGAGGTAGGTTAACACTTCAGATACTAGGGTTTGGTCACGATGTTTTCCTTCACCGACAGCTAGTGGTATTGTTGCTATAATTTCACAAGTGTACATAACTTAGAAAACAAGGTCATTGGTACATGCCGAGATTCTAACCCGATTGAGAAGCCGGCATTCGACATCATTCTACCGGTAGAATGATGTCGAATTCTACCGGTAGAATGATGTCGAATGCCGGCTTCTCAATCGGGTTAGAATCTCGGCATGTACCAATGACCTTGTTTTCTAAGTAATGTACATTTGTGAAATTATAGCAACAATACCACTCGCTGTCGGTGAAGGAAAACATCGTGACCAAACCCTAGTGTCTGAAGTGTCAACTTACCTCGGCGCTTGCTACGTACAATGGCCCAACTATGAGGATGAGTGTGGAAATCTCAGGTCTAACCAACCTAATCGCCCTTAGCGAGTGGTATTGCTATTAGAATTTCACAAAATGCATATAAATTAGGAAGCAAAGTCATTGGTACGTGCTCACATTGGGAATCGAACTTGGGTCTTCCAAGCCCGTTGTTTCACCCACTGGGCTTCCACTTTTTAAACTTGTATGATTCACGAATAAATTACTTACTATGCAAATTATGGATTGAATTCAAGCGAAATGTATTTTGTAAATGAACATTATACGTGTATTTTAGGGTTTAATGAAATCGGGATATTGGCAATTATGGCTTTGACAGAGCAACGCTTTGGGCGCTACTGTCTTTTTAACTTTGTGAAACGCAAATTGAATTTATGGAAGCATAGGGTTTATTTTCAAAGGTAAGTTAAAAACTCTTTTAAGCACGTTATACCTGCAATTATTATTTGAACAAACCTCGGCATACATCTAATCGTATATAATAATGTAAAGAAGATGTTTCGAATGTATTGTTTGAATTCACGGATAAAACATTACTTAAAAACTGCTTTTTAAGAATGTCTCACGTCGAATTTCTTAAATTTTACTATTTTCTTTCAAATAATTCAATAATTAATGTATGTATCTATCTAATCAGCCCATCAACAGGCTTCTTCTTTTTCACGCCAACCCTCAATAATAGTTATGATAAATTATGTTAATACTAGACCAATTAGGAGTTCAAATTGGTCTTCACAATAGGCATCTTTTCTTCTTTAGTGTTACTATGTAGGTCTGAAAAAACCTCAATTTAGGCTTTCACGCCAACCCTCAATAATAATTATAATAAATTATGTTACTGCTAGACCAATTAGGAGTTCAAATTGGTCTTCACAATAGGCATCTTTTCTTCTTTAGTGTTACTATGTAGGTCTGAAAAAACCTCAATTTAGGCTTTCACGCCAACCCTCAATAATAATTATAATAAATTATGTTACTGCTAGACCAATTAGGAGTTCAAATTGGTCTTCACAATTGGCATCTTTTCTTCTTTAGTGTTACTATGTAGGTCTGAAAAAACCTCAATTTAGGCTTTCACGCCAACCCTCAATAATAATTATAATAAATTATGTTACTGCTAGACCAATTAGGAGTTCAAATTGGTCTTCAAAATTGGCATCTTTTCTTCTTTAGTGTTACTATGTAGGTCTGAAAAAACCTCAATTTAGGCTTTCACGCCAACCCTCAATAATAATTATAATAAATTATGTTACTACTAGACCAATTAGGAGTTCAAATTGGTCTTCACAATAGGCATCTTTTCTTCTTTAGTGTTACTATGTAGGTCTGAAAAAACCTCAATTTAAGCTTTCACGCCAACCCTCAATAATAATTATAATAAATTATGTTACTGCTAGACCAATTAGGAGTTCAAATTGGTCTTCACAATTGGCTTCTTTTCTGCTTTAGTGTTACTATGTAGGTCTGAAAAACCCTCAATTTAAGCTTTCACGCCAACCCTCAATAATAATTATAATAAATTATGTTACTGCTAGACCAATTAGGAGTTCAAATTGGTCTTCACAATTGGCATCTTTTCTGCTTCAGTGTTACTATGTAGGTCTGAAAAAACCTCAATTTAAGCTTTCACGCCAACACTACAATACGCCACCAACCCGGACTTGGCTCCCGTGGTGGAATATGGCCTAACCTTCCTGCGATGCAGGGAGAGACCTCTGCTCCAGCAGAGGGAACATAAAAGGGTTGATTTTATTGAATAACACAAGAGTACATAATTTCTTGACGTTTTACCTAATAAATAATCGTTATTAAACCCATTAAAAATAATTTAAAAAAAAAATAAATAAATAAAAAAAAAAAAATTGAATTATTTACGAGCATCACGAGTTGTTTAAAAAGTTTTAGTTAAAAAAACACATTTTAACGTTTCCACTAAGCGCTTTCCTTTCTGACTCTACTTAAGCACGTTCACCTTTAAGGCAAAAGGGAAGGGAAGTTTGGATAGCATAATTGAAATTTCAGGGTCAACGTTTCGCTAAAATAACGTTTTATAGCGGCACGTATAGGTATTATCTATCTTGTCTAATTGGTCCAACGTTAGCCCTATTAAATTGCCAGCTCTAGTATTTCTACATGATTCGCGATACTCATACATAGTTTTTATTAAACGGATTTAATCGCGAGTATTTATAGGGTAAAACGTCTTTACCTCATTTTTACGTTTTGCCTAATAAAAAATCGCGATTTGATGCGATTAATACAGAACTATGTATGAGTTTGGAGCGGTGGTAGCTCAGTGGGTAGAACCATAGACTGGCAAGCGAGAGCCCCAGGTTCGATCCCGAGTGCGGGCATGTACCAATGACTTTGTTTAATTTCAAAGTTACGTACATTTGCGAATTTGTAGTCGCAATACCACACGCTAACGGTGAAGAAAAACAACTTGAGGAAACCCGCAGCTTGGTTGGCTCTACACGTATTGACTAGTCTTTCCTGTGGACTAGGCCGACTAGGCTGTCAGGATGGTATAGGTGCTGGGCAAGCCTACACCATCTATAAAACCATGTCCCAGGCACTACAGCGTCGGAGTGGTCCCTTCACCCATCTAGTGTGAGTGAAGATACCACTGGACGCTGTATAAATCATCTCATTAAGTACATGCAAAAAGGCCAATTATTATTATTACGTATGAGTTTCGCGAATCATTAAGAAATGGCTGGTAATTTGATGGGGCTAACTTTGGACCAATATTACCGGCAACAATAATTACCGGCTCTGTTCACGATTCCGTTCTTGTGGGATTTTCTGTTGCCCGTAGGTACTTTTGTACCCTTTTATGAAATCTATCCAATACACTACATCTAAAAACCTATTTAGAGGCTAAAAATTTCACCCATGCCGGGATTCGAACCCGCAACCTCTGGCTATCCGTGCCAGCGCTCTACCAATTGAGCCAATGGGCGACTCACCGGCATCAGTGAAATTTGGAACCTCTTTACACTATTCTCTGTATTACGTACAGGCAGCGACATCTGGCTTAAGCAAATTGCATCACTTACTTTATTTAGTGGTGGAGTACGGCCTAACCTTCCTGCTATGTAGGAAGAAACCCGTGCCCCAGCAGTGGGGACATACAAAGGTTAATATCGATATTTATTAAGGTTTATGATGTTCACTTATCAAAAGACGCGTTACAAAAAAGTTGTAATTTTTTTCATTGGTACCGCTAGGTAGCGCCTTTAAGGCTGTTGTTTGGTGGTTTGCTGTGTGGTGTTGGCCTAGAGAATAGCACCAACCCAATTCTTCCCGCTGGTGTCGTAAAACACGACTAAGGGACAGAAACCGGGGGGTGGGCAGCAGCGCTGGCACGGATAGCCAGAGTTCCCCGTATCGAATCCCCGCATGGGTGGAATTTTTTGCCTCTAAATAGGTTTTTAAAACCTATTTAGAGTTATATTAGTAACCCTGATTTTCTTTTGCTCATTTACTGATTAGGAGTTTTTACCATCATCATCAGCCATCATTTTGTCGCCCACTGCAGGACATAAGAAATGAAATGAAATGAAAAGGTTTTATTCAAAGTAGCGCAGAAACTGCGGATTATTGAACGTTACAATTTAAACTAGGTGTCCATTTCAAAATCTACATCATTTTGGAGAAAAAATGGACAAAAAAAACTCCAAACTTAGTTTTTTCAAAGTCCTTAATTAACATAGCTTACATAATTATTATAAAACATATAACCCCTACATTGTACTGGCTTTAATTCCAGACCTCATTGTCATCTAAATAATCCTTTATGTTATAGTAGCCCTTTTGGCACAGTGTGCTTAACATATTTTTTGAACCGCGATTCAGGCAAGCTTAATATATCTTCAGCGATTTTTTATAGAAGCGTATACAATGCCCCATGAAGGATGTATTAACCTTTGCTAGCCTGAAAAGTGGGAATAAAAGTTTATAAGTATTTATAAACGTACATAAGTATTTATATATATATATATATATATATATATATATATATATATATATATATATATATATATATATATATATATGAATACTTATATATATACTGCTTATACATAAGCTCTAAATAGATTTACCTATGCATATGATAGCGTTATTTGTGAAGTTATAGTATCAATACCACTCGCTAACTGTGAAGGAAAAGATCGTGAGAAAACCTGAGTGTCAGAAGTGCCCAAATACCTCAGCGCTTGAATTCACCAATCCGCGGTGGGCACGCGTGGTATTCAATCCCGCACTTTCTCTCTGAGAGTAGACCTCTGCTCTGCAGTGGGACGACTATTTACTACATAAAAATCGCACCAAATTATACTAATTACTCGTCGTACTAAGAGCGGTGGTAGCGGAGCGGTGTAGAACGCCGTCTTCTCAATCGGGAGGTCGTGGGTTTGAACCCCGGCATGTACCAATGACTTTGTTTTCTAAGTTATGTACATTTGTTAAATTATAGTAGCAATACTACTCGCTTACCGTGAAGGAAAACATCGTAAGGAAACCCTAGTGTCTGAGGTGTTAGCATACCTCAGCGCTTGCTACGTACAATGGCCCAACTATGAGGCTAAGTGCGGATATCTTAGGTCTAACTAAGTAACTACTCGTCGTACTATTTATATCCCTTCACGTTCCAGCGGTGGTTGGTTTGAAAGACAGCGCCCCCTATTGTCACTGGGCCTAACTTTGCGTTAAGCTCAACGGGTACTTGGTTTCAGCGCTGCATCCAAATGGATGGAAGTGTTTCAGTGTTGCTATGTTAAGAGATTTATCGCGATTTGTGCTATCTTGGAGATTAATATTGCAATCTCGTATTATTTGGGTTATCTTGGGGATCGACTTTGCAATCTACCAATGCTATCAGCGTACCGCGGCAACTAGTTAGCGCTTTATCGGTCAAGCAAAATTGTTTTACAGCATTTTTGAACAGGAACTTTTTTGATCTAGGATACGCAGTATAGAACGCCCACTAGATCTGTGGCCGATCTGGGCTGATAAATTCGCTACTTTGGCTATAAAATTGGACAGCAACATTCATGAACTTTTTTGAACTGGCAAATGCAAGAGGATCTGGGGCAAATTTTAAAGAAAATCTCGAAAGAATTTTCGGCGCTTTTGTGGAGGCTTATATTATATCTAGCAGTGGACGAATATGGGCTGGCGGATTGGATGTGAACTTTTAGGATACTCGAGAATGAAGAACATATTGTTACGTTATGTTGTATAATCTTTGGTTTATGTATTATAAGTACCGTGGCACTATATTAAGGCTTTGATATATATGGAAAGCGGCCATTGCTGTTTTAAAGGAACTGTCAACTTTTTTAAGCCTAACTGAAACAATATTACAAAACTTTGCTACATTACATGTACCACCCAAAAAAACCTTTTCTGTAAAAGATCATTTAGGTGAATCTAAAAAATAAAGTGTGTTACAAAGTATGGTCATGAAAATTCAGGTATTTTGTACGACATTATCTTCAAACAAAATGGCGATATTGTCTGCCTGGGGTCTGGCTACACTGAGAGCGTAGCGTACTCAGTCCTCGCCTGTACGGTGACTGGAACGGTCGGACGCGCGCGCCGAATTCAAATTCGGAATTCCGCGTTCCAAATTTAAATAAAAAAAAAGAAATCTAAACGATTTCTATATGCCAGCTTCAGATTTGTGTTAGCGATGGGACAGAGAATAAACCGTTTGACGATATTCAATGATTTTTAGGGAGTAATTGCGTAAAATGTGATTGGATGATTTAAATACTGAAGTGTTTTACGCAACTTGAGTTAAATCGCTTTACGATACGAAAGTGACACTTTTATGGACCCATGTGTTATTTTTAAGGCCGGATTGTTCCGAGATGGTTCCAACCTACTTTTTTCCAGAAATAGGTGAGTACCACTCATTATTTTTTTTCTAGAGACCTGAGATAACTCTGTTAATTTAATAAGGTAGATGAGAAAATATTTTTATTGAATATGAATATGGTGATGAGAGCTTTTTTCCTGACATAAGTCTTTATAAATTAACCTCTGTACTATTTATCTAGTTACTGATTAATTCACCATAATTTTAGTTATATATTAAACGGGTCAAATCGCGATTATTTATTAGATTATTTATTTAGATTTGACCCGATTAATTTATAACTATGCCTGAGTATCGCGAATCATTAAGGATCACCAAAATTTTGAAAATATTATTCAATCAAGGTATTTCAAGAAATCTAATATTTTATGTATCAGATTTCTCTTGAGAAATCAATATCGTATCTCAGTGTTCATTATCAAACTCTTCCGAAACGGCCTCCACGGTTTTTATGATTTTATGTGTATATTTGGTAGTTCTGAGAATAGGTCGTAGGCTAAACAATGGTTGCAGTGTTAGTAAGTCATTACTAAAACAAAATTAAATCGAAAACATATTCAGCTTCATACAGGTGCCAAGTTTTATAGGCAATTGATTTTTCCTTAGTTCTGAAGTGGTGTTCAATCAACCTGAGTTATTTTAGTATTTATTGTTAATTGAGTTGGATATATTTAAAGATAATTAATACAGAAATTACAGTAACAAAAAATTGATATTTCACTACTTAGACTTTTAATATAAAAATGAAACTAAACCTAAACCTAAAACTTATCTTCTAATTTAAATAAATCAACACTAATTAATATCTCTACGTAGTATGTTATGCTACCTATTTAATACGGAGCCGGCCATCTCTGCCTGTCCCTCCGGGTTAATTTATTTGGAAAAAATACAGGCATAGACAAGGAATATTTTAATGTTTTACAACATTCAGCATGGATTTATCTGTCCTATGGAACATTTCTCACAACAATCACGATCATGTAATATATTGTAAAAGCTTTGGCCTTTGCATTTACGTGATAATAATACAGATTGCATTTACGTAATGATATATACAGCTTGCATCTACGTAATGTTACATACAGTTTGCATCTACGTAATGATACTTACAGCTTGCATCTACGTAATGTTACATACAGTTTGCATTTACGTAATGATATATACAGTTTGCATCTACGTAATGTTACATACAGTTTGCATCTACGTAATGATACATACAGCTTGCATCTACGTAATGTTACATACAGTTTGCATCTACGTAATGATACTTACAGCTTGCATCTACGTAATGTTACATACAGTTTGCATTTACGTAATGATATATACAGTTTGCATCTACGTAATGTTACATACAGTTTGCATCTACGTAATGATACATACAGCTTGCATCTACGTAATGATACTTACAGCTTGCATCTACGTAATGTTACATACAGTTTGCATTTACGTAATGATATATACAGTTTGCATCTACGTAATGTTACATACAGTTTGCATCTACGTAATGATACATACAGCTTGCATCTACGTAATGTTACATACAGTTTGCATCTACGTAATGATATATACAGTTTGCCACTAAGTAATTATATATACAGCGTCCAGTGGCACCTTTACTCTAGATCGGTGAAGGGATCACATGGACACTGCAGTACCTAAGACATTGTTTTTTAATGGAATGTAATTAATTAAACAGCACCTATACATTCTTTACCAACTTACTCGACCTAGTCTACAAAAATTACACGTCTATACAAAAAACTCATGAGGAAACCCGCTGCTTTGTTGACTCCGCACGTATCTTAGATTAGGTACATTAATACTCTTAGGTTATCGATTTTTACAAATACACGGAATACATTTGGGGGTCTTATCGCTGAAAGTAATCTCTTCCAGGCAACGTTAGTTTGGGTTGGACTGAAAGATAACGAGAGTAGGTAGTTGTATATAAAATGTAGTACATAGACCAAATGACTTACATTAGTAAAAACATTATTTAGTTCTAGTTAACTTCATGATTGAGCATGTGACATTTTTCTTTTTAAATAAATAGCCGATTTAAATAAGTACGTAGAAGTACCTACTTAAAGTTACCTGTGTACTTGTATATAGCAAACTATCTTGATTTTGGCCATTCAACATTTTATTGGAAAAAACATTATTGGAATCGGGACGGTTAAGTCAGTATAGAGCACCTATTTAGAGACTAAAAATTCAACCCATGCCAGGAATTGAACCCGCGACCTCTGGCTATCCATGCCAGATTTAGCCTCTAAATAGGTTTTTAAAATTTGTTCTTAGCACGGAAATTAATTTTTTTTAATCAGTATTAAGAAATTTCCATTTCCAATTAGCGAACTATTAATTGCGACGTTTTTATTTTATATTTCAAATAAATCAGCCACCTCAAGATTGTTTAGCACTCGTGTCCTAGTGAAATCGAGTGATTGGAATCAATCACTTGAGGTAAGCAACAACAGGCGCGGTTTGATGCTGTATGGGTGACCGTCCTGTGACTGTGGCATTTTCCGAGCGCTTTCGTGCTTCGCAAGGCACGTTAAGCGGTTGGTGCCGGGTGTCTTATAAAGGCATCTTTAAGCCATGTCAGAGGCCTTATGGGTGGCTTGATAACTTCTGGCAGTATGGCCCGCCAGTGTCTTACAATCCTCCACCAACCTGGACTTAGTTGGTGGTGGATTTTAGCCTAAGCTTCCTGCGATGCAGGAAGAGACCCGTGCAGCGGGTCAAACAAAGGTTTGATATTAATATTGCATAAAAAAACATTTGGGAGTTTTGCAGACTTATTTACAAAAATTTTCGAGAAAACCAAAACAGGGCCGTGACAGTTTTATTTATAAAAAGTAGATTCCACTTTAACACTTCTAAGACGGAGTTTTAGCCGGTTTCCTGTTACAAACCGGGCTTAACTCCATTTTATGAGTGTTTAAACTACGCGCTCTGCTACGCTACACACACGTAACTACGCGCTTCGTCGCACCTATATTTTTGCTGTCGTAGATCGAGTGACGCATCGTTTTAGGTGGGTTTATATTTGGTACTGCAAATGTAAGCTTTGCACAAAAGTACTTTTGACTGATTTTAGCAGTCGAAATTAGTTTTAACTGTTTTAGAGTTTTGACTGTGACATAATAATATTTTAAGTTTATGGAATGTTACAACAAGTGTTCGTAAATTTGATAATAAACAAAGTGGCAGGTCAGGAAATGCCTTCACTGGAAATCGAACCTTGATCCTCTTCCAAGTCAAATGTTCCATCCGCTAGGCCACCCCTTTAGTGTGAGTGTTTGTAATTAAATTCTTTGCGACACCAAAGGGTACCCGCTTACGTAATCCCTAATTAGACCGAAAGCCTCTATTCTCTTTCATAGCTAGTTAAGTTTTACATTTTAATCAACTAAAGTAGGTAAACTTTGCGGTTTTTTAAGCCTTTGTCGACGTAAAAAGCTCTCCGAAAACCCTGTTACTGATTATGCTTAACAATGCACAGGAGAGGTACTCAATTAATGAATGAATAAAGATATGGGGTCGCCTGTTTACGCTCGCTGAGCATTATTCGACCTTATCTCGCTGGATACAAGAGTTAGATTAGCTCCAGCCGCGTTTTGTAGTAACGTAAAAATCGAAGTGAAACCGAGCAATGCAGATAGATAGATACAGAACACTTTATCTAAAATATAAAAACGAATCGCTGAATCTATTGGTAAGCTCAAATCTCGAGAGCAGCTGAACCGATTTAACTAATTATTTTTTTTAGAATATTCCTTGAAGTACGAGGATGGTTCTTACGGAGGGGACAATAAAAAAAAATAGAATCGAGTGTTAGGCGGTACGAAGTTCGCTGGGTCAGCTAGTTTATTTTATAGTATAAAAATGAATCGCTGAATGTGTTAGTAAGCGCAAATCTCGAGAGCAGCTGAACCGATTTAACTAATTCTTTTTTTAGAATATTCCTTGAAGTACGAGGATAGTTCTTACGGAGAGAAAAATAAAATAAAAATAAACAAATCGACTTCTAGGCGGTACGAAGTTCGCTGGGTCAGCTCTCGTAGTTGCACATAGAAATGGAAACTACACAGATATTTATTAACCTAAGAATACAGACCGGCCTTATCACTAAAATTGATCTCTTCCAAACAACCTTTGGATGGACTGGACCAATGTACTTAACCTCGGCAGATAGCTACATAGTGAATAGGAAATTGGGGTTGATATTTCTTAAGTTACATTACATAAATATGATGGATATATTACATAGATCTCGTTAGCCCTATACGAAGTACAACTAAATGACTTTTGTTACAGTTGCTAACTCGATGATGGATTAAATTACAATAAATACATAGATAACTTCCAAGACCCGAGACCAACTACAAAAGTTTGTTTCCTAGTAGTAAGGTATGTGTATCGCGGTATGCACTGGTGCATACCTTATTCGGTATGTATAAGTATGCACTGGGTTGTTTACATGCTACGTAAAAAAATTTGATTGTGTCTCGTTTCCGTCATCAGTTAAAATTTGATCATGTGTCTCGTTTTCGTCGTGAGTTAAAATTTGATCATGTGTCTCGTTTCCGTCATCAGTTAAAATTTGATCATGTGTCTCGTTTCCCGTCATGAGTTAAAATATTATCATGTGTCTCGTTTCCGTCATGTGTTGAAAGTTGATCATGTGTCTCGTTTCCGTCATGAGTTAAAATGGCTCCCAATTCGTCATCGCCGGAATGCACCTATACTATCATTATTATATAAAATACTTAACAATCCCTGATCCCCTGCCTACCTCGGAGAAAGATTTCAGTACCTACACTCTGGGGAAAAGCCAATTAGATCTGCCAACTCTCACCTTCTTAAAATCCCTGCTCATAATAGTCGCGCTTACGGTGACTGCTTCACGGTCCATTCGGTCCGGCTGTGGAACGCGCTGCCACAAAAGATATGCGCTTCTCCCACTGTTGTTACATTTAAGAAGCGGTTAAAAGATCTATCTCTGTCATAACACTGAACTATTTATTTATGTATTTATGTTTAGTTTATGTAGTTTATTTATTTCTTTCATAGTTAGGTTATAGTTAGGTATATAGACCCGCTCTTTACTGCTTCTCCGACTCTCTAAGATTTGCTGGAAGAAATCTCTTTCAGATAAAAGCTCGCCTTCCTTTGTGCATGTTATTTCATATGTAATGCCCTGTTAAAAATTTTTAGGGAATTTGTACAACTTAAAGCCCCATAACTTCTCGCCCGGACCTCGGATCCCGACCGGAGTCACACCAATCGCATCGGGGGACCGCCCCAGGTCGATTTATATGTTTCGTGTGCAATAAAGTAAAATAAAAAATATAACGTGCGTGAAGGTACTTTCATTTCGAAGCAGACGAATTTATGGGCGGGAGCTCGATTTCCTCGAACACTCGATATTTCGGCAATACTGTCACGATTCGTCAGGGATCAGCGATCCCGGACATATCGTGACAGTACCGGATCGCGAAAGCAATACGCGTTCTGAACACCTGGGTATTGCGTCATTGGATTTATTAAAAAAAAAACTTAATTAAAAAACAAAAAGCCGACTTCGAAAAAGTCTTCTTGTGTTTCTTTATTTGTCGACTCCAAAAACTTTGTATTCGAACTTATTTACATTTGTGAAGTTACAGTTTTCGAAACTGGTTTCGAACCTTTGGTTTCCAAAATGGCCGAAGGGCCTCAACTACTACTCGGTAATTTAAAAAAAAACCTATTTAGAGGCTAAAAATTCCACCCACGCCGGGATTCGAACCCGCGACCTCTGGCTATCCGGGCCAGCGCTCTTCCAACTGAGCTAATGGGCGACTCACCGGCATCAGTGAAATTTCGAACCTCCTTACAGGTTTGGTAAAATGGGACGAGCGAACCGTGACTGTTAAAACGGGTTTGAGGGGGAATTTAAGAATTTATCGAAGGAAATGGGTGTTTTTAGTAGGAAAATCGGACTTTTAACCTCTGTATTACGTACACGACGCTAGTGTCTGAAGAACCAAAAATTTCCCAATCATGGCAGGCTAAGTACAGGCTAAGTGCGGAAATCTCAGGTCTAACTAAGGACTGATTGCATTGATTGAACTTTTTCTTCTTTATGCTCCATCTCCTGTTGAAAGTAGGCAACCACATCGGTTATCTTGCGCTTCAAAAGCCGGCTTTACATTCGGCAGGTCTTGGGTTCGAATTCTGGCATGTATCAAAGACTTATTTTTAAGTTGCTTACAATTGTAAAGTTCTTTAAGTAAAATCTTTTTTAAGGTTAACACGAGCACTAGACATAATTAAAACTGTTTTATATGGATTTTTCGGGTCTCGGATGACCACAGAACCGGAAAAAGTGCCGAAACTTCGGAAAATTGTAAAAATGTAATAAACGAGTAAAATCCGTGTAAAAACAGTTTCAATTATGGTTTAGTAATACAACTTGCTAATGTAAAGGATAACATTATGAGGAAACCTGAGTGTTCTGAGCGGTCTAAGGTGTTCACGTACGTGAGCACTTGATTTAGTCAATTAAAAAAAAAACTATTTAGAGTATACTATCTTTATTTATAATGCACTAACCCGTGCTAAGGTTATTATATAGGTTTTTAAACTATTTAGAGGCTAAATAGTTAATAATCGCTGTTGCGATTTTCATCGACTGGAAGGAATCTAATCTGTGATCAACTGATCAACGTCAACTGATCAACCATGATTTTAACACGAAAATCAATTAACAATAGTGCAAGAGCAAAAAAAAAGAAGGAGGAAATTCCAGGTGATCTGTGGACTGTGGACCACAGAATAAACTGGAAAGTGGCTTATCCTATTAAAAAAACAAAAACCCTTACTTGAAAACGCCATCTACTGACAAATTAGGAACTACTTTTCTTAGCTGTCAGAAAAATCCCTCATTAGGAATCAAGTATTTAAATGAAAAATACATTGATATGTTTCCCTATGTTGTAAACCTAAATCAATTAACTAGTGCTCTGGCATTTAGGATTATTGATGGAAATCGTGGATTCTCATCATTCGTATAGGTGGCGAATGATGGTCAGAGTGGAGTTTTTTTCCACACTACGGCCCGAAGGCAGCGGCTTACATTTTACATATTATACTGGCATTCAGCAAACAGAATGTAAGTACTCACGTTGAAAGAAAATTGATTTAGATTTGGCAGTAAATATTCACTAATAATAATAATGCAGTCTGTATATATCCCACTGCAGGGCACAGGCCTTCTCTCAGAGAGAGAGATGTAAATAAATTACAAAATTCTACACATTGGTGATATAATGTAAGATAAGAATATTCTTTATTGTACACCAGAGCACATACTACTTATAAAGCATTTTAAAGATACAAAGTACTACTAATATATGTACTAATGAATAAATCAGTACAGTATGTACTACACATCATAAAAGTCCCTTCGGGAATCTACGTTCGCGCAGACTAGGAAGAAGTGTAACGAAAGTACCCGAAGCTATAAGTACATTCAACATGATCTTTAACCGATACGGTTAAGGTGCAGAATTGATTGCCGCAGTAGCGCTACCTATTTCGCTCACGCTAATATTGCCAAACTATTAGTCACCTACATCGATGACGTTTAATCAACCAATACCAACAAAGGCGCCATAAAATGAAATTATCTGATTGGTCGATCAACTTGCCGCACAATCAAAATTTGGTCATCTGCGCAGGTACATCCGCGAGACTTATTTTTTGTGTAGCACTGTACAACTAATTGAATGGTGTTTAATTAATATTATAGTCTTTTTTTTACACCCGGGTTTTAAAGTCATATGAGGATGAAGAGTACTCGTATTTTCTGTCTCACTCTCTTTTTCGCTGTGTGCCCTTTATTGTATTATATACAGAGTCTATAACTGACATAAGAGTAAACGGTCTATACTATAGTACTATACTATATCACTTATATAGACTTGATATTCTTTTGTGCCCAGAAACTACAGTAACAGAAATGATGTAAAAAATATTGTACAATTGGCGGTCTTACTACTAAAAGCGAATTTCAAGAAAAAAATGCAAGAAAAAAATTGCAGACGGGTAGCAAACGTTTTCCGTCATCCGGAACCTTTTGCCAATAACTCAACCCTGACCTTTGCCGTTTCTGTGCCTATAACATTTTCTGGCTACGAGTATGATTACACTTTCCCTTGAGCCGGCGACCTTGTCGGTTACGGGCCGACCCGCCATATTTTAGGGCTGATCTACCATTCGATTAGCGCAGTCTGTTTTAAGGTTGTTCACGAATTAATTTGTGAAGTTACAGTAATAAATAAATAATAATTAATATTTATGGAAATATTACACAGATCTCGTTAGCCCTATACTAAGTACAACTATATGACTTGTGTTACTCGTATAGGTGTCAACTCGACGATAGAGATATAAATACATAGATAACATCCAAGACCGGAGACAAAGTAGAAAAGTTCGTTTCCTAGTTTGACCCGGCCGGGGATCGATCCCGAGACCTACGGTCTTACAGCAGCGTGCCAAACCGCTGCGCCACCGAGGCCGTCGAGTAGCTATTATAGCTTCTCGAGTCCTTCGAGTGGTATGATTAATACCACTCGAATGAAAACATCTTGAAGAATCATGTCTGAGGTGGTCGAATGCTTCAATGCGCTTGAAATTGCCAATCCGCGACGGGCACGCGTGGTAATCAAGCCCGCACTCTCTTTCTGAGAGCCTTCTCTCAGTAGTGGTTGCAATACCACTCGCTAACGGTGAAAGGAAATATTGTGAGGAAACCTGAGTATCTGAGGTGTTCAAATGCCTCGGCGCTTGTAATGGGCATTGATCAGGGAGGCATCGATTATCGTACAGTGAAAACCATTTCGAGGAATAGGGATACGATTACTATCTAGGGGTTTAACTTAGTAAAATAAAAACAGATTATTAATATTTATCGCAAAATATTGTTCACTTATTTTTTCTTTCAATGACGTCATCATTGGCTCTAAAGCGGTAGTTTCATTGCCTACAAATGATTAAGCCTATACTATCTCTCTGAGACAAGGTATGTGCCATGTATGATGGTAGCGCAGCGGAACACTATCGTCATATTCGTGAGGTCGTGGGTTCGAGTCCCGGCATGTATCAATGACTCTGTTTTACAAGTCACGTACATTTTTGTGTACCATTCGCCAAATACAAAAGATTAATATTTCAGGCCAATAATCTGCAGACGCAGTTAATACCTCCGTCACGATACTCGCTCAGAAGTTTATTTAGCTTAGCGAAGTATTACAAACGTACCGAGTCTGATAAAAAGTTGTCTAGCTGTCCTACACCGCTCCAGTTTAACTGAAAGGAATATATTTGATTCACGGAGAGATTTTTCATAATACTTCTTTTAACTTAAATCGTATTTATAAAATGCATTGGCATTACCTGCGTTACATTAAAAAAAAAACTTTGTTTGCTTATAATTTTATATGTAAAAAACTTAACGCTAACATTACAAACCCCTATCACGGCAGCAAGATCAAAAACCATATTTAATTTGTTTTGAAGTAATCCTATGTAATCAGTGTATTTATGTATATACAGACCACATGATGGTCACATAAAATGTCTACTGACTATAAATCCATCCATCCAAAGGCTGTATGGAAGAGATCACTCTTAGCGATAAGACCGCCAATTGTATACCATTACTTAGATTTAACAAATCAAGGTTGTATTCTTTTTTATGGATGTGCGATAGTGTTCTCTATCTATCTATAGTACGCTATAATAAGCGTAGCCCTTTTGAATTCGCTAAATGGAGAGACGAATTTATAGGTCCGTAATCAAGAATTGCCAAGAATTGTCAAGAATGCGTAAGGCTTTACGGACCTATTCGGCACACAGATGCGCTGTCCACTGCACAACGGGCTTCTCACGCAAGCCTTACGTACTCTTACTCCGTATCTAATATTACGGAAATATTAAGCAGATAAATGCACCGATTGCTTAGGACGCGCCTTTTACGCAATTTTGACGCAACCTTTACCGCGTTGCAGAGACTCCGGATCTATTCAGCAGATGCGCTGTTTGCTGTAGAAGGTGCCTTTTACGCCAACCTTATGCTCTCATTACGGTCCTATCCAGCAGAATAATGCACCGCTTGTTGTGATACGCGCCTCTATTCTTACATTTTACATTGTACATTGACATTCAGCAAACAGAATGTAAATTCTTTACGTTGAAATAAAATTATTTGAATTTGAATTTTGAATTTGAATATAACGAGCGTGCACTCTTTACTGCGTTGCTGAGATTACGGACCTATTCAGAAGACTGATGCGCCGCTTTCTGTGATACGCGCCTCTATCGCGAGCGTGCACTCTTTACTGCGTTGCTGAGATTACGAACCTATTAACAGACTGATGGGCCGCTTGCCGTGAAACGTGCCCCTCACGCGAGCATACACGCTTTACCTCGTTGCTGACATTACGAACCTATTCAGCAGAGGGATGCTCAGCCCGCTGAAAAACGCACTTCTTACTCAAGCGTTACGCTCATTTTACCGCGTTGCTGAGATTACGGACCGATTCAGCAGAAGGATGCGCTGTTTGCTCTATAAGGCGCCTCTTACGCACTCTTTACGGGCGCTGTTTGCTATAGAACGCGCCACTTTCGTTTAGTTATTTTTAATGTATTACTAAAAGATGCACAAAAAAGCACTATAGTTAACAAAGCATTACTTTCAAGTCATGATAAGGTCAATCATGGTCATTGTCAATCTATAACGCCAAATATATATACTCGTACAGCATGACAGTCTATGAAGCAACTAGCTAAAATAACTAAAACTAGAATATAAGACAATTTATGAATTTTCTAAAATACAACATGCTTTACGTGTTAATCGGTAATTTATATTGTGATTCTGAATTTTTGTACCTGCATTTTTTTCATTTCGTTCACCTCTACCCGCACTATATTATTGTTAATTGCCCACAAATGCGCTCGGAGCCTTAAAATCACTGAAAGCTGAATTACTAAAATGAAAAAACATCACAAAAGACTTTATTACCATGAACTGAGCAAGCCATTTTATAGTCAATGGCCGATAACAATAAGGACCGTATTGAAATGGCGCCCACAATCTCCATGCAATCTCGCAGCTCCAATAGATTTGCTCTGCAGTTACTCTCGCATGATAAATTTGAAAAGCTTTTGTGTACAACTAAATTGCTTCTAATAAATTGTTAATATTGACTTTCTTGGTGGCGTAAAGGTTTCACGTCTTACATAAACTTTCGGCTGTATGCTTGAGCTAAAATCCGTTTTTTTTAGCATTAGAAATTTTGTAAACAATGAAGCAGGGCTACTGCTTATTATTGCATAGATATAACATCTGAAACATAGATAGAAAGCGGTATTTACTTGGCTCAACAGTAAACTAAGTAGGTATGTACATTTAAAAGAAAATTATAGGTTAGGCAGACGATTTTCAGGTTTCAGGCCCTGCCTCTTTGTTTACGAAATTTCTAATGCTAAAAAAACGAAGTATATATGGAAATGAGGCTTTTTAATTGCCACTATCCTCACAGACCGCGAATCGGCAAATGTAGCTTAGTACGCCCCGTGAGTCTCTAAAATGCATAGGTGTTTAATAGAGTCGTATCAGTTATATATTAAACGGGTCTAATTGCAATTACTTATTAGGTAACACGTAATTACCTTATTTCCCGACTTTTCGGCAGCGTTACAGCTGCCGTGGTCTCGGGTACACTAGAGTCATTTTAAAAACCTCTTTAGAGGCTAAAAATTCCACCCATGCCGGGATTCGAACCCGTGACCTCTGGCTATCCCTGCCAGCGCTCTTTCCAACTGAGCTAATGGGCGACTCATAGAGTCATATTAGACCGGTAATGGTCGTTTCATTTACACTGTCGGTAGTCTAGTAACCAATCGCATGGCAATGGTATAACCCGTGCTGCTTAACTCGGCGCCTCGCGCGATTCGATCTACTTCGCGTGGGACGCCAATTTAATTTGTGCAGATTTTATCCTTGGTTATATACCCAAATTTTCCCGCGGCTGTATCAAAAGGCGACTAAGGGACACAAACCGGGGGGTGGGCAGCGCCCCCTGCAGTACAATTCCACCAAACTGCGATCCCCAACCCGCATGCCCAGCGTGGGGATTATGGGCACTACCCCTCAATGATGGCACAACCTTGCGCTATGGCGCTCATTACGGGAGGGCTATGTCCAGCAGTGGACTAATATAGCCTGAAGAAGAAGAATATATCCTTGGAATGATATCGTACTGCTATTGCTTTGTAGAGTACCAAATTGGGGCAAATATCAAACATTGTCGTGTTTATTGAATTCTATTTTAAAACTATGTATCTATAAGGGCGAGATAAATAGTCGTTGCTTAGCCCAAGTCCGTACTCATGCTTCCCTAAGCATTACTTCAGGCTAACTTAGCTAAGCATCAATGCGTTACTCAAATAGACGTTTGCTTAGCTAAGCATGTTCTTAGGCTAATGCTAAGAATTAGTCCGGGTTTCGCGACTTAGAGAGTGCCAAATGATAGACAAATCGATTCTTAAGCAAGTGCTTTCGCTAAGACTCGGTCTTAGAAGCGACTATTTATCTCGCCCTAAGACTCTAGGACCAGAGTGCTTAGTGCGAGTTTTTTAACTACTCGATAGCGTTAACGTAAACTCATATTTCTATGGCGTCGAAGAAGCGCCACCTAGCGACAAGTATGAAAATTAAAATTGCGGAGTGCGAGTTGTAATGGTTTACGTTGAGAAGTGAACACGTTTACCAGCCAAAACACGAATAAACGCCAGTGCGAGTTGTACTGTGACAGCGTTTTGCCAGTTCGAACGGTTAACTTACTCATACTCAGTGCTCGATTAACGCGGTAGTAAAGTTATTCGATTGGATCTGTCAAACTCGTACTAAGCACTCTGGTGGAGCGACGGCATTCGCAAAGCGGTGGGTAGTAACTGGGATAGGAGAGCCGAAGATCAGGCTCAGTGTCGTATCTTGGGAGAGGCCTATGTCCAGCAGTGGACTGACACCGGCTGATCATCCTAATGATGATGATGATTACAATCTTCATCCTCAGAAACCTCTTCTTTCTTCTTCAGACTTCCAAGTTAATAGGATTAATTTAAAAAAAACCTTTTTTCACTCATTTTGAAATTTCACTGATGTCGGTGAGTCCCCCATTAGCTCAGTTGGAAAGAGCGCTGGCACGGATAGGCAGAGGTCGCGGGTTCGAATCCCGGCATGGGTGGAATTTTTAGCCTCTAAATAGGTTTTTTAAAATTATCCTTAGCACGGGTTAGTGCAATAAAAATAATATAATAATAGAATTAATTTTATATCATTATTTACAGCAGTTTCCAAGCCTCGCTTTAGTCTTGCCAGGAATAGAACTAGGACCACTTGATACGAAGCCAACGGGCACTGTGGCGCATTTAATGCCAAGTCACAGTTTAAATCAAACTGCGGCTATTTATTACCAAGCGCGTTTCCGCTATTTACTGAACGCTTTGTGCGGGAAGTACAGACATGGCTGTGTGAAATATGTTTTGGGATATGATATATAACTGTTATCTATATCTTCTACACGGCACAGTCACTTATCCTGTCCCCAAACTAGGATACTCCGCAGTATGGGAACAAGGCATGGATACAACGAGCATGGGAACAGGCCGAGGCCACTTGCATAAATCAAGTATAGTAGCAGCCAGTGAGAATGGCCTCCCCTATGGCAGTCAACCGCGTAAAATGCTAGACCTCAGGTCAGTTAATAGTGATTATGTAGGTTTACTTACTTACATACTCACTCACTCACTCACTCACTCACTCACTCACTCACTCACTCACTCACTCACCCACTCACTCACTCATTCATTCATTCACTCACTCACTCACAGACACTCGCACACATACACACACACACACACACACACCGTCGCACACATTTGTTCGGGGTATCGTTCAAGATCATACTTTTTTGTGTGGTCAAATATTTTGGTTTATTAAAACATTTCCCAGTGATTTTTCTTGAATATTAAAAAAAACTATACCCACGCCTGTATTCTTGTCAAAACTACGTCTTGCTACATGACACAATCCTATCAGACCTCTTTCTTTACATCAACGCTAAAACTAAAAGCCTGGCCTCAATACAAATTATTTGAAGAACTGAAACAGCGTTTTATCCCGGATTTTTCCCATCAATAATCACGAACCTAAACGTCGACACACTTTAGCATGCATCCAAAAACGAGAAGCGTATTCCTTTGTCCACTTTGATCGTCCCACGATGCATAATCCCCGGTTGGATTTCGTTTTACGTGCCTTTCACGATATTGTTCGGAGCCGGCGGCCGTGTCACTTTTACACGCTGGGAGCTAGCGACAGAAGATATTGTAAAATAACATACGAGTACATATATTTTCCGAGCGCTGTCGTGCTTCGCAAGGCACGCTAAGCCGTTGTTGCCGGCTGACATATAATGGCAGTCGCTAAGCCATGTCAGAGGCCTTATGGGCGGCTTGATAACTTCTGACAGTAAGGTGGCTGGCATTACTACAAATTAGTCCATATATTTTTGGCAGTCTGGATGTAATCCCAAATGTTCGGGATCCATGCCACTACATCTTATAGCATTGTCTATGGTACATCTTGAGGGCTTATAAGCGGCTTGATAACTTCTGACAGTAAGGCCCGCCATTGTCTTACAATCCTGCAGTCCAACCCGGACTTGGCCCCCGTCGCGGAGTATGGCCTACATCCGTGGGCCTAACCTTATTGGAATGCAGGAAGAGACCCGTGCCCCAGCCGTGGAGACCTACAAGGGTTAATATCAATATGGAACATACACAAAATGCCATTCACGCCAGCTAGCAGCGTCTCTAGATGAGGATTACCGCGACATTAGTGTCTGCGGTATTCAAATATTAATGTATTGCCAAATATCAGTGCTAAATTATTATTAATGTTAAGTCATTTAGTTGTACTTAGTATAGGGCTAACGAGATCTGTGCAATATGTCCATGAATATATATTTATTATTTATTAAAATTGCCAATCCGCGGCGGGCACGTATGGTAATTAAGACCATAATCTCTCGAGATTACGGTCCTTATTACCTTGTTTTGGTCTGAACTGCCATTGTTTTCTAAGTGATGTACAATTATGAAATTATAGTAGCAGTACCACTCACTAACTGTGAAGAAAAACACCGCGAGGAAACCTGAGTGTAAGAGGTGTGGTACCTCAGCGGTTGAAATTGACAATTGAAATTGGTTATTAAGGAGAGTATGGACTCTCTCTCTGAGAGAAGGCCCTGTAGTGAGACGTCTTTAGGCTATGTAAAAAAAGGAGTAGAAAAAATACATGAAAATATTACATACTTTAAAAACCTATTTAGAGGCTAAAAATTCCACCCATGCCGGGACTCGAACCCGCGACCTCTGGCTAACCGTACCTGCACTTTCGCAACTGAGCAAATGGGAGACTTACCGGCATCGATGATATTTCGAACCTCTTTACAATTCTTTCTGTACTACTTTAGGTAGCACGGGTAAGTGCATTAAAAAGAATAAAATTATTATATACTCGTATGTTTCCGATTGCGAAAACCCATTGTGAGACTGTTCCTACCGAGAGAGACTACTTAAAATTGTATTTCAAAAAGCGACGTCGGAATTATTCAAAAGTTACGCTGCGGGCCGTTGGCGCTGCTTAATCCGATACCCAGATATCTTGTTGGCCAGCCCGACTATTTACAAAAAAGATAAACCGAACCACAGAGCGATGGAATAGACAGAAAGCCAACTCTGTGAATATGAAAGACGACCTCTGTGACGTAGCGGTAGTGCGTCTGCCTACCATGTAAGGTCCCGGGTTCGAATCCCGGCTGGGAACAAAAAAACAAGCCCAGGTCTTGGATGTTTACATGTTTGTCATGTCGTTGTTTCTGGTTCCCACGACACAGAGTATCCTAGTGTGGGGCCAGAAGCAATACTTTACTTACTTACTTTAAACTTTATTGTACACGAAAAAATAATAATGTGCAAACAAGCAATTTATGTGCTTGTATGTAAATGTTAATGTTATGTTAACTGACAAGGGCCTTATCACACTGAACAAGTCTTAGAATGTAGTAATAGTATCCTTGTGATCTAAATTCTAAACAGGGGTAAAGGCTCACTAAAAAAAACTTTGGCCTTTGCATCTACGTAATGAGATGATTTATACAGTGTCCAGTGGCACCTTCACTCACACTAAATGAGTGAAGGGACCACTCGGGTGTAGTGCCTGGGACATGGTTTTTAGATGGTGTAGGCTTGCCCAGCACCTATACCATCCTGACAGCTTGTCAGGATGGTATAGGTGCTAAACTAGTCGATACAAGCAGAAACAAGAATTGTCATAACAATCAGAATTGTTATGATTCACATTTATGAATTCGGCTGGCAACCCCAGACCGAACAGCTGACTTTAAAAGTAGCTCTGTAGTATTATTTAGAATAATTAGTAATTTTATGTGTATTTAGAGTCCAATTAAACGTAAATTCATTAAACAATACATAGCAGTGAAGTGTAAATAAAAGTTACTAGTGAAAATCAAACAAATACAGTACAAACGTACTCTAATTGTACCGGGCGGCTGAACTGACAAACGGTTCAAATTGCAACGACTAATCCGGGGAAGTATTGTTTTATAACTGTATTTTACGCCATACAACACACTTTTTACTCCTTACACCAACTATACATAACCTCACGTACGTGAGATACGTCCCATACAATCACTCCGGCTCAGTTTTGGCTCTCTTTACTTGACGTCAAGTGGAAGCAAAGTTGAGACTAAACATAATAGCCTCAGCCATCACAAAACTCACACCTTACCTCTATAAACGTGACATCCACTCGTTATCAGTCAATATAATCTTACATGGTCAGACACTGACACCGATTCCCGGTTTCTTTTCAGGATTTCCAGTACCATGTTGACCCGAAGCAAGATGACTGTACGTGATATGGAACTGAGGCTTAAGGCGACCCTTCTAGAGCTCCAAAAGAGTAAAGAGCTGTGCAACACTCTTCTTCAAGAACGAGAGGACAGCGAAGAGGAGATCCGTCAACAAAACAAAACCAACTCGGCGCTCAAAGAAGAGCTCAATGAGTTGGATATCCAATGCCAAGACCTAAGTGCCCAGCGCGATGAGCTGCAACATCAAGTCAACACATTTATCAAATGCCATGATGTCCACGATGTAGCATTACAACGTATACGCTCACTTGAACACCAGCTTGCTGAGGCACACCACGAGCTTCAGCAGATAAGTGAGCAGGAACAACAAAAAGAGAGTGCTAAAACCATGGCTTTGTATAGTGAAGTCATGAGTGATACAGGGATACCAACTGTCGACCTAACTACAGCCAGTAGTAGCAGCAGTATAAAAATGAACAGTGTAAGGAAAATTAAGAAGTACATTAAAACAAAAAAGTACATAGAAAAGGTTCAGAAACTCGTTAAACGAAGCCGGAAGAGTATAGAAAGTATACCCATTCACCGTCAAAAACTGCGGTTAGAAATAGAAATGGCCGAATGTCAGAAGGAATTATTCACCAACAATGTCGACCACGAACTAGCGATGGCCGAACTACAACTACAAGTTGAAGATCTGCAGTTTCAGTTGCTGGACATCACCTGCAAGTACTCAGCTATGCAAACTCAGTACTGTGACTGCATTTCATCAATGAACGAGTTGATTGCACTGAGCAAAAACAACCTGGAATGCATTGAGTCCAACTTTATCCAGGACTTGGAAGACACAGAAGGCAAATCAAGCTTGCTACCCTTAAATCCACCATTAGCCGTGATTGGAGACACAGCCCCTCTACAGCAGAACTCCATGCAACCACGGAATAGTGAAAAGGGCAGTAAGAAGCCAGGCTTATGTCCACCGTGCAGCATGCCCAACATACCAGCCACTTTACAGCTGGATATGACACAGCAGCATGGGGGCGAGCTAAGTGGACAGCCTGCAACACCGAATGTGACAGCTGAGACCTGTGGACCAATCACCTGTGATGCCAGACTTAGAGTATCACCTAATAGACCGACCAGCTCTTCAGTTCCAGTCAACGAGCAGCGCAGTGCAACACCGACCCCTGATGCCATACTGGATGCACAGCCGCAGTCTAGACCCACCAGCTACCGAGTTCCTGACAATGACACCCAGTACAAAACCATTATCTATTCAGATAAATTAGGTTTAGGTTTAGGCAGTAGACTACAAAATAACTTAAAACAACATGTTGAAAATATATGTATGCCCTATGCATCTTACATGCAAATAGTTAACTGCATGCTTAGTAAGGAGTATGATAATAATACTACTGTTGTGTTATTAATAGGGGACAGCACAGGAATACAGCAACAAGATTTGACAAATTATTTTGATTCTATAGTTGCTCTTCAAGCAAGAAAAATTGTAATTTGCGCTTTCCCTTACTCAAAAACTCTGTCAGAGACACAAAATGCCCGGTTAGATAAGTTAAATCGGCTATTGTTTAATATGACCTTTGGCCATCGAGACAAAGTATTATATTTTGATACGAATAATTTTATTCGAAACTTTATATTGACTAGGGACACAATGCATGTGCCTCTTACTTCGAAACGACAGATTGCCAAATTATTGGCATTCAATATTTATGACCCCATTATTGTTGAGACAATAAAACAGGGACCAACTAAAGTTGCTAACTGTAGAAGTTCTACACTCAAACCTCTGTATTCTGAGGTTTTGAAAAAACCTAGTATAAGTAGGTTAAGCTTGACTGCTGATTTAAACTATCAGCGCAGACAACAGAAAAGCCCCCCTTAAAAAAACTTATCTTAGCTAATCAAAATTTACAGGGCGGTTTTTCTGGTAAATTACTAGAATTAGAGTTATTTCTAGAACAACATAGAGTAGATGTACTCTGTGTCACTGAGCACTGGCTACTAGAGTCCCAAATGATTTTTTCTGTAAATAATTATGAAATAGCCAGTTGCTTTAATAGAAAGTCTGCATTGCATGGTGGATCTTTAATAATAGTAAATAGTAGTTTGAAGTATAAAGAACGAAAAGATATTAGCAGACTTTCTGTTGAAAAAGTTGTAGAACTATCATGTGTTGAACTGGCTAAGCATATTGTAGTAAGCGTATACAGGCCCCCCGCCAGTGACTACAGTTTATTTGAATCCGTACTAGAGGATGTTTTAAAGGTAGCTTCAAGTAGTAGCAAGAAAGTTATAGTATGTGGAGATTTTAATATAGACTTGCTGGTAGACTCCGTTTTAAATAACAAATTAAAACTTATTTTCAAGTCTTTTAATTTAGTTAATATTTTCTTAGAGCCTTCTAGGATTACCGAAAACACAGCCACCTGTCTTGACAATGTATTCTGCGACTGTGAATTTTCGCATTGTTCTACAGTAACTTGCTTAAAGTCAGACCACAATGGTCAAATTGTCCACTTTGAAGCAGATTTTAAAAAAAAGGAGCAAGCTATAATTTATCGGCCCATTACAGCAAAAAAGATGGAATTATTTAGAAATTACATACAAAGTAGCTTACCTACACAAAATAATAAGACCCTTAATGCAAATGCTCATTATGGAGATTTATTCAAAGTTGTTTCAGGTAGTTTTGAAAAAGTTTTTAAATTAAAAAAGTTATCATCAAAAAGTAATAAAGAAGCATTTAGTGAATGGGCTACTGCCGGCATCCGAAAAAGCAGGGACACACTATATGCGCTATATGAGAAAAAAACATACACATATGACCCCAGTTTTATACAGTATGTTAAACTATATTCAAAATTATTTAAGGCCGTCTGCCACAAAGCAAAATGTGAGCATATAAAATCAAAAATCCTTCAATCGTCTAATAAATCCAGAACAATTTGGGCTATTATAAATAAGGAAACCGGTAAATCCAAATCAGGAGATCGCGAACTTTCACTTAAAATAGATGATAAATTAATAACCTCAAATGAAGACATTGCCACGGCTTTTGAACAGTTCTTTACAAATGTTCCAATTGTAACGACAGCTCCTTTAGACTCTTCTCCAGCTCTTGCTGAAAGTATTTTGAAAGACAATGTCCCCCCATGCCATCACGATTTTTCGTTCGACTATATTGAAGCCCATACCGTGATTAAATCGTTTAAAAAGCTAAAGCTTAAAAAAACTGAGGACTTATGGGGTATGTCAGTAATAGTAGTTAGCTCAGTAATCGATACCCTAGCACCCCATTTAGCCAAAATCTTTAACAAATGTTTAGATGAGGGTATATTCCCTGATCTAATGAAATATAGTAGGCTCGTTCCTTTATTTAAAAGCGGTGATAAGCAAGATCCCACAAATTTCAGACCAGTCTCAGTTCTACCCGTTTTGAGTAAAATATTCGAGAAGATAGTTCTAGGTCAGCTGCTTACACATTTCAATGACTATCAACTTCTCCATGGTCAGCAATTCGGCTTTACGCAAGGGCGCTCTACAACGGACGCCGGCGTCATGTTAGTTAAACATATATTTAGTGCATGGGAAGAGCGCAAGGATGCTATAGGCGTATTCTGTGACTTGTCGAAAGCATTTGATTGCGTTGACCATAAAACACTTCTTTTAAAATTAAAGCACTATGGTATAAACGGGAATAGCCTAAAACTTATAACATCATATTTAGAAGGGAGAGTTCAAAGAGCTGATATAAATAGAACTAAATCTTCAGGGTCAGAGGTCAGGATAGGAGTGCCACAGGGATCGATTTTGGGGCCGTTCCTCTTCCTCGTATATGTAAATGATTTGCCGTTCATGGTTCAAAATATGTCAGAGATAGTATTATTTGCAGATGACACGTCTCTTATTTTTAAAATTAAGAGACAAGAAAATGACCTTGACAATACAAATAATGCTCTCTCTCGGGTACTAAATTGGTTTACTTCTAATAACTTATTGTTAAATTCAAAAAAGACGAAATGTATAAAGTTCACTCTTCCAAATGTCAAAACGGTAGACAGCAATGTTTTACTGGGGAATGACAAATTAGACCTTGTGAATGAAACTGTATTCCTAGGTATCACAATTGATGCAAAGCTTCAATGGGGTCCTCATGTAGAAAAATTAGCAAATAGGCTTAGTTCAGCAGCATATGCAGTCAAAAGAATTAGGGAACTAACTGACGTCGCAACTGCTAGGCTTGTTTATTTTAGTTACTTCCATAGTCTTATGTCCTATGGCATACTACTGTGGGGACGGGCAGCAGACATTGAGACCATCTTCGTCTTGCAGAAGAGAGCGATCAGATTCATTTATAGGCTGGGTAGTAGAGATTCGTTAAGAGATTTCTTTAAAGAAACTAACATCCTGACAGTTGCCAGTCAGTATATATATGAAAACATTATGTACGTTAGGAAAAATATCAGTAACTTTAAAACTTTAGGTAGCCAACACAATGTAAATACTAGAAATAAACATAAACTTTTGTTCCCACTATTTAGGCTGGCAAAGGTTAATACATCCTTCATGGGGCATTGTATACGCTTCTATAATAAAATCCCTGAAGATATATTAAGCTTGCCTGAATCGCGGTTCAAAAAATATGTTAAGCACACTTTGTGCCAAAAGGGCTACTATAACATAAAGGATTATTTAGATGACAATGAGGTCTGGAATTAAAGCCAGTACAATGTATGAGTTCTATGTTCAAAATAATTATGTAAACTATGTTAATTAAGGACTTTTGAAAAGACTAAGTTAGGAGTTTTTTTGTCCATTTTTTCTCCTAAATGATCTAGATTTTGAAATGGACACCTAGTTTGAATTGTAACGTTCATTAAGCCGCAGTTTCTGTGCTACTTTGAATAAAACCTTTTCATTTCATTTCATTTCATTACAACCAAGCCGCGGGTTTCCTCAAGATGTTTTCCTTCACCGTTAGCGTGTGGCATTGCGACTACGAATTCGCGAATGCACGTAACTTAAAACCTATGTATTAAATTATGTTGTTTTCGTGTTGTGAAGTTGATTTTTTTTTTAGCTGTGTCTTTTTTTTTTTTGCTTTCTGTGTAATCTTTTTTTTTTTTTTAATTGTTTTGTATGTTTTTTTTTGTTTTGTTTTGAGTATTGTGTCGTCAAATAAATACATTTTCTTTCTTTCTTTCTAACTTTGAAATTAAACAAAGTCATTGGTACATGCCCGCACTGGGTCTCTCGCTTGCGAGTCCCTTGTTCTACACACTGAGCTACCACCACTTCAAAGTCGTATAGTCTGTTAGCTTTTAGAATATACCTCGGGCTCTAGAGTAAGCTTCGGTTTTCGCCAATTTTAGCCGGTTTTCGTACTGATGATCAAGTTCTGATTTCGAAATTAAGTGTCATATTAGTTCCTATATTTCTATAACACGAGTATATCCAATTCTATCCAATAGTAGCCGAGGTATATTCTAAAAACTAACAGACTATACTAAATGTGAAAGGTATTACGTATGCTGTATTGAAATCAACTCATTTTGTAGTAAACAAGAATTTTTACGCACTATTTAATTTTAAGAGCGATAGTAGTTCCGTAAACGCATCAGCTGCTTTATGTTCTTTAGGTTCTGCGTTCGAAACGTGAAACCAAATTAGTTTTCATTGAATCTGTCATTATTATTAAAATTGATTAATGCATTAAATACATAGTGTTGCATAATCTTAATGCTACTTAGCATTAGTATCTACCAGCTAACCTATGTTATTTAGAAATAATACCGGGTATAACTCATTATAATATTTATTATCTATTTAGACCTAGATAGGCATATAAACGAAATAATTAGAATAATACCGTGAAAAAATATTATACAAAACAGAATAGAAAAGAACAAAGTTTATACATTGGTAAATAAACTGTATTCTATTCTATTTTATTGTGCAATACAAATATTATCCATTGTCATTGCACTTTTACCAATAAAATTGAGGACCAAGACAATTTTTTGGAAAAAATACATGTTGACTTTCTTTGTTACATTATTTTCCACATACTCTAATAACTTTGACGTCAGTCGACTAAATGTATTGTTTTCATTTTTTTTTTATGCAGCTCCAATTATGTGCACTGCGGGGATAAGGCCTTCCATTTGGTCTAGAACTCGAATTAGTTGGAGTTGGTCATGAATTAACATGAATTAAATTTCATCAAAATCATGATCAGCCGGTGTCAATCCACTGCTGGACATTGCCCTACTGACATAGGCCCAAAAGACGCTACTGGATTTATTTTTTCATATGTTTTGCCATTCCCTGTCGGAATTTGGGAAAATAGCCGGTGTTAAGGAGGAGTGGTGAGCTACAGGCAAGGCTTTTGCCCACTCAATTGATACTAAATTGGCTAATCAAAGAAAATTCTTTCATTGACATCAAAGGTAATTAAATCGTCACTACGTTAGTACGACAATCCATGGAATCTGATATTCACGCGCAGTTGACTTTCTGGCCAGTTGAGCGAGCTGTGTTGAAACCTAACGGTGTAATTCGAATCCCTTGGTGGGAGTAAATATCCTGAACAAATTTTAGTGACGGAAATCTCGAAGAAACTCGCGTGAGAGAGAAAAACGCAAAGAAGGTTTGAAGCAAAAAGGTAGGTTGGTCGAATTTCGAGGCTTTCTCTAGCGGCGATAGATTTATTGCTCTACTAATCCGTTTCGCTTTTAGTTGGTATAGATAACATTACAGACCGTCTCGATGTTTCTGTCTGAAATAATAAGCTTTGGGTTCAGTTTCTGCCTAAAATAACATATATGTACAGTGCTACACAAGAAATAGTTCTCGCGGATGTACCTGCGCAGATGACCAAATTTTGGATGTGCGGCAAGTTGATCGACGAATCAGATAGTTTTCTCTTCAGATAGATTTCCCTCATTTTTCATCATTACCACCTCACACATTGACTAGATCTAACTATTTTACCTGCTTATCCGTTTTTATTCAGTTTTCTGTTTTATTATAAAATAACAGTATTTACAAACAGTGCTGTGTGGTGTCGGCCTAGAGAATAGCACTAACCCAAATTCTTCCCGCGGGTCGTAGATGGCGACTAAGGGACATAAACCGGGGGGTGGGCAGCAGCACTCCCTGCAGTACAATTCCACCAAACTGTGATCCCCAACCCACATGCCCAGCGTGGGGATTATGGGCATTACCCCCCAATGTTGGCACAACCTTGCGCTATGGCGCTCATTAGGGGAGGGCTATGTCCAGCAGTGGACTAATATAGCCTGAAGAAGAAGAATACCCCTGGAATGACATTGGACTGCTATTGTTTTGTAGACTACCAAATTAAGACAATTAACAACCATTATCGCCTGGCAAGACAAACATGGTAATACATCCGGACGGGTAAGAAGAAAGAGGGAATGGCCAAAACCTAACTGGCACAGATCTGAGAGTTTAGGATTTGGGTACATAGTAAAGGACGTGGAACGAATGCGCGGAAAAGACGTTACGTCCTTTCAGTTCATCTAAAGTTATTAATATTAGTTATTAATTAATTATAATCCGTCTGTACTATGTAGTACCTATTACTATATTCGTCCCCGACAACTATGCGCATGGCAGTCGTTAAGCCATGTCAGACGGCTTATGGGCGGTTTTATAACTTCTGACGAATTCAAATTCAAATCATTTTATTTCAACGTAAAGAATTTACATTCTGTTTGCTGAATGTCAATGTAAAATGTAAGCCGCCGCCTTCGGGCCGTATTGTAGTGGAGAAAAAGGTGGCGGAAAAAAAAACTCCACTCTGACAGTAAGGCCCGCCACTGTCTTACAAACCATTTTTTTTTCACCCAGGAGAAACCCCATTACGGTTACCACCGGCTCGGGGGAGCGCGGTGGTTATGTTGGACTCCCCGCCCTGAAAAGAGCGGTATACCGACTAAAACTCCTGGGATGTTCCTCCGCACCGCAAAGGACGGGGCCACAGGAACACTACCGCGACCTCGTCTGCGGGCGCCCTTACGGGCACTCCTTCGGCGGCGTCCCTGCTCCATCGCAGCGCCTCATAGGAAGGGACGAGGGAACGCCGCATCTCCTCGTTGAAGCGCATAGGGGCTAAGTGCGCAAGAACTTGGCCCCCACACGCCCCAACGCGCCGCCCCCTCCATCCCATCGTTGTGTGGTTCAATGGGATTAGAGGAGGGTGGCGCATCTCCTCGTTGGGGCGCATGGAGGCCAATGTATCCTGTTGGCCCCCACACGCGAGGCCCGTCGCGTCGCCCACCAGCGCAGAGCAAAGCAGAGAAGGCGGAGAGCGACCGCGCGGGCCCCCTCTGTGCTAGAAGGCACCCTCGGAACACGCAAGGGCGCCCTCCGGCCCGCCATGATGGAGGCAGAGGGTCCCCCGACCCTCCGCGACCCGACGGCTACTCTGGTCCGACTGGTACGAGGCGCGCGCGCTTCCGCGCAGTGGCGCCCCCCCCCCAGTCGGTCCTTCAATCGGTTGGTCGCCTGGGTCCCGCTCCACAGAGTGAAACAAGGCCCACGCGACCCCTCCCGCCGTGATGGAGGCAGAGGGTCCCCCGACCCTCCGCCCACGGCCACTCTGGTACGACTGGTACGAGGCGCGCGCGCTTTCGCGCAGTGGCGCCCCCCCCAGTCGGTCCTTCAATCGGTTGGTCGCCTGGGTCCCGCTTCACAGAGGAACAGGGCCCACGCGACCCCTCCCGCCAGATTTTTCACCGCTGGCCAGCAAGATCCCATAAAGAGATGTTACTGACTAGCGCCCAGGGTACACCGGCCCTTGCCATTCCCACTGGTTCAAGATGAATCAGTAGGAACGGAAGCGGAAGGGCACACGGGGAGGTAATCTGCATAGCACCCCACTGTCTTACAAACCTCCACCGACCCGGACTTGGCCCCCAAGGTTAGGCCACACTCCACAGTATGGCCTTACCTTCCTGCAATGCAAGAAGAGACCCGTGCCCCAGTAGTGGGGACATACAAGGGTTGATAACGATCACGAACTATGCGCGCGCTGGTCTGCGTCACCGGCACCAGCACGCGCCGCGCTTACAACGCGCCGACGCCTAGGGCTCTTGTACTTTTACAAACCTATTTAGAGGCTAAAAATTCGCTGACTTTATCTCAACTACACTACGGCCGAAAGAAGCGGTTTTCACTTTCACGTTTTATGTTACACTGTACTTTGACATTCGTCTAACAGAATGTAAATTATTTACGTTGAAATAAATTGAATTGAAATCACTTTCATCCTAACTGTACTGAAGCAATGGGATATAGCCAACGCAAATAAGTTAGGACGAGGCCTGTTCCTCCGAGACACGGGCGTGTGTTAGTGTGTGTGTTTTTTTTACTTTGGCTTAGACATTGCCTCTTTTAAAACCTACTACCACAGCGATTTTGGAATTCTCTCCTTAGATAGTTAGTAAGATCTGAGATTTACTCAAAGCGTGGGTCATTGTACGGTAAACGCTGAGGTATGTTTACACTTCAGATGCTAGGGTTTCCTCACGATGTTTTCCTTCACGGTTAGCAAGTGGTATTGCCACCATAAGTTTACAAATATACATAACGTACAAAACAAATTCATTTACATTTGTGAAGTTAAAGTAGCTAACTGTGAAGAAAAACATTGTGAGGAAATCTTTGACGTGTTCAAATACCTTAGCTCTAGAAATTGCTAATACGCAACGTACACGCGTAGCAAGTAAGCCTATACTCTGTATGAGAAGGCCTGCTCTGCGTTTATAGGCTACACAAAAAAAATGCTTTGAGCACGATCGCCTCGCATAGTCCCAGCTGTTTTAAATAAACAAATCGATAGTCAATTTGAATTTAAAGTGTCCACGATTAGTTTTGAATATTACTGGTGTATTTTTCTGGGTACCGTATATCGGTTTTTACTAAAATGGGGTCAACAGGTTTTTGGGTTTTTGTGTTGTGTTTGCTTTGTTAATTCAACTTTTGTTATTATATTTATTAGATCAGAATTCTTTATTGTACTCAACAGAAAACAAAATACATTGAAAGGTTTACATATCTAAGCTTATACTATTTTTATTTTTAATGCACTAACCCGTGCTAAGGACAAATTTAAAAAACCTATTTAGAGGCTAAAAATTTCACCCATGCCGGGATTCGAACCCGCAACCTCTGGCTATCCGTGCCGTGCATCTGGCACGGATAGCCAGAGGTTGCGGGTTCGAATCCCGGCATGGGTGAAATTTTTAGCCTCTAAATAGGTTTTTAAATATCTAAGCTTATTTTATAAAAGTAACATGCAACTTTTACATTCTATGGCTTCCGCGAAACTATTTTTGGACAATTTTTTTTATTATTATTCATACATTATTTTAAGTAAACATTCTATTGTAAAATGATGCCACTATAGCTAGTGGCATTATTCCGAGCGGTTCCGTGCTTCGCAAGGCACGTTTAGCAGTTGGTGCCGGTTGCCGTGGATAGATGGCAGTCGTCAAGCCGAGTCAGAGGCCTTAGGGCGGCATGAAAACTTCTCACAGTAAGACCAGTCACTAGTCTTGCAAACCTCCAGCAATCCGGACTTGGCCCCCGTGGTGGAGTACGGCCTATACCTTCCTCAGGGAAGAGACCCGTGCCCCTTGGTGGGGACATAATGGGTTGATGATGATGAATATAAACACTAGTTTCTGTTGCTGTGCTAGACAAGAGCCTGTATACAGCAAACAGTGCCCATTCCCGCTACGGTACCTAAATTGCTTACTTGTATATCGTTATCAACCCTTGTATACCCCCACTGCTGAGGCACGGGTCTCTTCCTGCATCGCAGGAAGGTTAGGCCATACTCCACCACGGGGGCCAAGTCCGGGTTGGTGGAGGATGGTAAGACAGTGGCGGGCCTTACTGTCAGAAGTTATCAAGCCGCCCATAAGGCCTCTGACATGGCTTAACGACTGCCATTATATGACAGCCGGCACCAACGGCTTAACGTGCCTTGCGAAGCACGGAAGCGCTCGGAAAAATGCCACTAGCGGTAGTCACGGGACGCTCACCCATCCTGTACCTGACCGCGCCTGTTGTTGCTTAACCAAGTGATTGATTCCAATCACTCGGTTCGCCTAGGCCACGAGCGCTTCACTTACTTGTATGTGTTATTCTATTTTAAATAAACAATTCCAATTTCAACTGTGACAATTTCAACATAGAAGACGATACAGGCGCAACACAACAAAGCTCGCGAAGCTTTCGCTGTTCCCTTCTAGACGAGATCATTTTGTTGATGTTTCATTCCGACCGTATCGTTCATCTAAGTGAGTCTAAAGAAAACAGGGGAACTGCGCCGCTCCTGAGGTGACATAGAGTAGACTGATACAGACAGACCTCGTAGTCCTGTGCCTCTATTCTAATGGAGGTTAGCCATCAGCTCCTTTTAATCTTCTTTACGTACTGCGAGACCAATCGATATCATCCCTTGTATACCCCCACTACTGGGGCAAGCGTCTCTTACTGCGTTGCAGGAAGGTTGGGCCATACTCCACCACGGGGGCCAAGTCTGGCTTGGTGGAGGGTTGTAAAACAGTGGCGAGCCTTACTGACAGAAGTTATCAAGCTGTCTGTAAGGCCTCTGATATAGCTTCATGACTGCCATTACTTCACAGCCAGCACCAACGGCTGATACAGCAAAAGTTAAAATTTCTCAATTTTTAACCAGCTTTGGACTAAATATTTTTTGATTAGCTAATAATTTACGTACCTTTAGTCGTAAGGCTGTACTAGTCCACTGCTGGACATAGCCCTCTGCTAATGAGCGCCATAGCACCCTGTCTTCAGCTTATAGCATCCAGAATCTGCCTGCAGTTTTTCGCAGATTGTCATCCCACCTAGTCGGAGGGCGTCCTACACTACGTTTGTCGAGTCACGGTCTCCACCCAAGGACACGTTTACTACAACGGTTGGAGATATGGCCAGCCCACTGCCACTTCAGCTTCCTGATTCTCTGAGCTATGTCGATAACTTTGGTTCTCTGTTACGAATTCTTTCCTTCTGAGAAACTTCGAGCATAGCTCTCTCCAAAGCTCGGTAAGCAACTTTGAACTGGTGGACCAATCCTTTCGTGAGTGACCATGTCTCGGCTCAATGACTTAAGCAGTGATTAAAAACTTTCGTAGTTTCTTCGTCGGCGTAGTTTCCCAAACGCTGCCCAGCCCAGCTGGATCCTCCTCTTGGCCTCCCTCTCGAAATTGTTTTTACCTCACTGCAGAATCTGCCCGAGGTAAGTGTATTCGGAAAAGATTTCGAGAAGGTGACCATGTACATACCTTTATTAAGTCTTATTAAAAACTATAGTGAATATTGAAATCAACCTGTTGCTCATTGAAAGTCGTCCAGTAGAAAACTTTGCAAAAGTAGATGTTATGTATGAGTACAAGATCATCCATTATTCAAAAACTTGTCGCAGATAGTATGATTCTTTTGCACCCCGTGTTTCGCGGGGGCAATATAAGAAAGTGTTATGCTAACATACGCTCCAGTACACCCAAGATATTGGGAGCTTTTGTGAAGGGAAAAAACGTGCTGAAAAAGGAACCACTTTGATCTCTAAGATAATACCTTCAATAACGTCTTTAGAACGAGATGAAATTTCTTGAGGTTTTCGCTTCTTGGTGGCGCTTCTGACGTTCTTGGTGGTGCAGCGGTTTGGCACGCTGACTGTAAAACCGAAGGTCTCGGGTTCGATCCCCGGCCGGGTCAAACCGGGAAACGAACTTTTCTAGTTTATCTCGGGTCTTGGATGTTATCTATGTATTTATTGTATTAAATCTATCGTCGAGTTAGCACCTATAACACAAGTCATTTAGTTGTACTTAGTATAGGGCTAACGAGATCTGTGTAATATGTCCATGAATATTTATTTATTATTTATATTTCGTCCTTTTTACTTGTACCCTATAAACGTCCTACTGCAGGGCACAGGCCTTCTCCCAGAGGGAGAGTGTGGGCTTAATTACCACGCGTGCCCACCGCGGATTGGCAATTTCAAGCGCTTCAGAACACCTCAGACACTCAGGAAAATTTGAACACCTCAGACACTCAGGAAACCTTCCTCGCGATGTTTTCCCTCGCCGTTAGCGAGTGATTATGCAACTATAACTTCAAAAATGTATTTAGCTAAGAGAACAAAGTCTTTGGTACATGCCCGCTCCGGGAATCGAACCTGGGTCTCTCGCTTCCGAGTCCATTGTTCTACCCACTTGGCTATCGCCTACGCTTAGTCTAAGTATTTATAAGCAACCTCAACACCAAAAATTTCGATTGGTGTGAAACCCGTAACTAAATGAACGTTTAAAAAACTTATTTAGAGGCTAAAAATTTCACCCATGCCGGGATTCGAACCCGAATTTTTAGCCTCTAAATAAGTTGTTTTTAAATTTGTCCTTAGCACGGGTTAGTGCATTAAAGGAAACTAGATACGAAATAAAACGACACATATTTTTTATTTTCGGAAATTCGATGATTTTCATTCATAACTTTCTGTTTGAATTTCGTCTTATTCTAAAAGACGTAACCGCCAAATGACGTCACACATACGGCTTTATAAAAAAAGTAATTTCTCCGACATGACATTTGAATTAAAAATAAAAATAGTATAAATTAACGTTCCTAAACCTTAGTAGTCGTATTAGAATACGGTAGTTTTTTTAGGGTTCCGTTACCAAATGGTGACAGACGGAACTCTATATTATCTTTATACTTTGTTGCATACAACACATTCAACAGGACATTACGTAAGAAGTAACATGCTACTATAATAACATGACTTAACATTATAAATCTGCCTTCACTGTATGTCTATCAATCTGTATGTCTATGCGTCTGTATGTCATCGGTTTTTGTGTATTTTCTGTCGGAAAAATTTCAATACATGTGGGGATTAAACTTCGCATGATTCTGGTACTTATATTTTATATTCGAAGGTCAAATAACAAACATCAGCCAAGCGCGCGTCGGAGTCAATATTTACGTACTATTTAAAAAAATATGAGGTGGTACCCTTGGTGCATGAGTCCGAATTACACATTATTAGAAAAACTAATTTTCAAAAATATCTCGATACAAACTTGAAGGAGATGCGGTGCTTTTTTAAAACAACATTTATCTCTCAATATTTGAAAGTAATCCCTACTAATCCCTACTAATATTATAAATGCGAAAGTAACTCTGTCTGTTTGTCTGTTACGCTTTCCCGCTTAAACCTCTCAACCGATTTTGATGAAATTTGGCACAGACAATCTTTAGACCTTATAAAAGGATTATGGGATTTATTAATTTTAAAAGATAAAACCATGAAACTTTGTATTTAAGCACTTGATAAGAAATAATTAAACATTTGTTCTAGCGTTTTTGAAATTTCAACCAGTGAGGGGGTGAAATAAGGGTTGAAAGTTTCTATGGGAGTTCGTCATTTTTGGGGATAAAACCATAAAACTTTATATTTAGGAACTTGATAAGAAATAAAAAGCAATTTGTTCTATCGTTTTTGAAATTTCGACCTGTGAGGGGATGAAATAGGGGGTTGAAAGTTTGTATGAAGTTCGTCATTTATGTAGATAAAATGGAACAACTTAAAAAAAATTGGCCTTTGAACTTAAAGTTCCTTTTAACGAATACTCTGCACGCCGCCACTGCCGTCGGTCGTCGGTCGTCTCGAAATTCTTACCGCGGAAACCGAAATCCACGCGGACGAAGTCGCGGGCGGCCGCTAGTAGTCGATATATATGCCATTTTTTATTACATAACCACGGCCTTGAAACCACTCAGATTTTACTGATTTTACCGTATATACGTCCCAAAGTAGGGCACAACTCTTCTCTCAGAAAGATAATTTACGGCTTGTACATTTTGCTGTGTGGTGTCGGCCTAGAGAATAGCACCAACCCAAATTCCTCCCGCGGGTGTCGTAAAAGGCGACTAAGGGACACAAACCGGGGGGTGGGCAGAAGCGCCCCCTGCAGTACAATTCCACCAAACTGCGATCCCCAACCCGCATGCCCAGCGTGGGGATTATGGGCACTACCCCCCAATGATGGCACAGCCTTGCGCTATGGCGCTCATTAGGGGAGGGCTATGTCCAGCAGTGGACTTATATAGCCTGAAGAAGAAGAAGACATTTTAAGGACCAAGGTATAAACTCAGCTGAGACGCTCCAAGTGATTGCTCAAACGATGTAGTCCGCCTTTAGACGTCATTTTAGATAGAGTAGTCCTGTCCAGTACGTATACGATCCTTCCAGATAAGGGCCAGACCCTTAGGAAAGATATTGTTAAGTTTTTCTAAACTGTTATTTATAGTTTTTGTCAAGAAAGTTTCTTTTAAGAATGGAGGGCGGATAGCGTGAGCGAAATATGGTACCTTTCCTTTCATAAGGACTGTCATCTTTATATAATTGCTTACCCAAAAGGTCTAGGGTTCGATACCTAGTACAGGCCAAATCTTAATTTTTAGAAATGGTCTCAATCTTCATGTATTTTCGTGTTAGTGATATCCTTGCCTTGTTACTATTAATCAGAACATCCTATTTACGAATCCGAACAAGTAATTGGGTGAAAGTAATTATTTAGAAGAACAAGAAGAATAAGAAATACATTTATTTATCGCCACACAGACATATACAAATTGTCCAGGGTAAAAGTAAAGATCTTGCTGCTTATAGAAGAAATCCGTGTAATGTCTTTAGATAGGTTTACAATTAGTACAATATAAGAGGTAAAATTCAACGCAACACGCGTGCTCCCTTCTGAGCGGCGTTTTCCCGAGTGTCGGCGCAGCGCGGCGCGGGCGCGCACCCCTTCTCCGCCTCAGACCCCGCTGTCGCCCGCGGGGTGTTGCCACCTTATTGGGAAATCCCAACACAAATCGTAAAAAAGAGACTAAATATAAAAAGTAATAAAACAAACAAACACGACAGAACACAGTAAGCGGATACGGGCCATGTCTATGCGGCGGTAAAACGGCCTCAGGCTCATTACTTGCTGTAGGTTTTTTGCCCACAGCACTGATTTTCAGCAAGTTTTATTCCGTTATTTATTCTGCTTCCTTGCTTTGCAAGGCAACTTAAGCTATAGGTGCTGGCTGTCATGTAATGACAGTCGTGAAGCCATGTCAGAGTGCTTAGTGCGAGTTTGACACATCCAATCGAATAACTTTACTACCGCGTTAATCGAGCATTGAGTAGTGAGTATCAGTAAGTTAACCGTTCGAACTGGCAAAACGCTGTCACAGTACAACTTGCACTCGCGTTTATTACGTGTTCACTTCACAACGTAAACCATTACAACTCGCACTCAGCAATTTTAATTTCCATACTTGTCGCTAGGTGGCGCTTCCTCGATGCCATAGAAATATGAGTTTACGCTAACGCGATCGAGTAGTTAAAAAACTCGCACTAAGCACTCTGAGGGCTTATGGGCGGCTTGATAACTTCTGACAGGCTCGCCATTGTCTTACAATCCTCCACCAACCCGGACTTGACCCTCGTGGTGAAGTATGGCCTAAGCTTCCTGCCATGCAGGAAGAGACCCGTGCCCTAGCTATGGGGATATACAAAGGGTTGATGCCAATTAATTATTACGGTACCAAAGTGCCAAAGCTGCAACGAGCCAGTGAACACGCGTGAATGCTTGCCGAGGTCGCAAACAGACGTTAAACGACGCTGAACGTAAGGAAAGTCTGCGTACATTTGTTTTACACGCATCGGCGCTTTCCGCTTCTCTGAAACAGGCCTACGGTAGCTCCAAACTTGGCGCAACTTAATAGGCATCAGTCACCTCGTATTTGATAGATAAGATAAAAACATCCTGTACCAATTTTCGGCAAGAAATGTAAATTTTAAGGTTAGAACCTTTAAAAAAACCTATTTAGAGGCTAAAAATTCCACCCAGGCCGAGATTCGAACCCGCGACCTCTGGCTATCCGTGCCAGCGCTCTTTCCAACTGGAATCTTGTTTATTAAATTATCAAGTAAGGATAAATAGAAAGAAATAAAGACATTTATTATACCAACAAGACCCATCACAGAAACAAAATGACCAGAAAAAGAGACATGATATGACCACAACAGAAATAAACAAAACAAAAAAATTACATAGGTTTAGCCTGTGGTATGTCAAAATTTCCACAAAAGACAGCTGACTCAGCGTTGTAATGAGGAAGTCAGCCCTCAAAGATGAAAGACTGTAGTTTATATTATTTTTAATGCACTAACCCGTGCTAAGGACAATTTTAAAAATCTACTTAGAGGCTAAAAATTCCCCCCATGCCGGGACTCGAACCCGCGGCCTCTGGCTATCCGCGCCAGCGCTCTCCCAACTGAGCGAATGGGCGACTTACCGGCATCAGTGAACCTAACCTAACTGCAAAGTAGGTATTCGGGGCTGCAAGTAATGCAAATTACTTCAGCCAGATGTCGCTGCCAGTACGTAATACAGAGAATATTGTAAAGAGGTTCATAATTTCACTGATGCCGGTGAGTCGCCCATTGGCTCAATTGGAAGAGCGCTGGCACGGATAGCCAGAGATCGCGGGTTCGAGTCCCGGCATGGGTGGAATTATTAGCCTCTAAATAGGTTTTTTAAGACTGTAGTTTGTCTCTTTCTGTTAAGCTCGCTCCCCTTTCTGGGCTTACGAGTGAAAATAGGTAAAATTATTGTAAGAGTCCACTTTCTACCGCCGTAGAATTTCACGAGCGAACATTCACTCGGTTTAAAAAGAGCACTTCGCGAAACACGAAAGGAAAATTTTCCTTATTTCTGAAGTAGTCGCCGGAAAAGTCGACTGACCGTCCCACGGAGATACTTTGTAGTACATATTGCGCTACTCTGGCAACAGATCACGTACTGATCTAATTTCAACTCTCTGACTTAACAGGTGACATCGGAGCGTAAGTGTGTTATTTATTCACACCTACACTCGTACACATGTGTACAGTAACTAACACGTATATGCGAGAGACAGGATAAGATAAGAATATTCTTTTTAATAAAGTTGCTCAAAAAGTGGCGTATTACAGGGACGTATAGCGTGCGGGATGTGGGCTATTACATATTCGTGCTTTTTTTTACCTTTCCCGCACTCGTGCGTTTTCTTTCCCAACTGTCAAAATAATGTCTATTAAAAAGAAAAACCAACCATGAAGTATTTACTTAAAAAAAAAACACAGAAGTTTTTATGAGCTACTAATTTGTTTCAATATCAGATATAATGATTTGATTGAAAGAGTTAAGTTAGGTTTCATTTCATTTCATCTCATTAAATTTCATTTTCATTTCATATTAATAAAAAAAATCTACTGAAGACTTGGCTATATGGGCATAGTTTCCTTTGCCTACTAGAATGGGTGAAGAAAAAAAATCTGTGCTTATTTTTTTTCGCAACTGTACTAAAAACAGTCGTTCATTACACGTGCGGAACCGTCATTGCAACTTGTTCCGACTGTCAACCCTCGCCTTCGGCTGCGCCTCGGCTCGGGTAGACATTTGTCGGAACTCTTTGCAATGACAGCCTTCCCGCACTTGTAATAAAATATACTATATTTGACGACACAATACTCAAAACAAAACAAAAGGATCATACATACATTCATGGCAAAAAAAATAATTACACAGAAAGCAAAGAAAAACACAGGTAAAAAATAAAAAAATATATATAATTAAGCCCATACTCTCTCTGGAAAAAGGCCTGTGCACTGTGGTGGGACATTTATAGGCTATAATAAAAAAAAAAAACAATACGGCAAGAAAACTATTAGGGGGAAAACTAGGGGGTTTTTTCACATGACATTATTTATATCATCACGCTAATATTATTAAGGCGAAAGTTGTGAGTGTGTATGTTTAATCCTTCTTCACGTCTAAACGGCTTCAGCGATTTTAATAAAATTTGGCATAGAATTAGCTGACACCCAAGATTAACACATAGGCTACATTTTACTGCGGAAAATATCTTATTCCCGTGGGAAAATCGATGAACCGCGGGTAACACCGCGGGGCACAGCTAGTATTTCATATGTTTGTGTAGAGCGGCCTATACAAACATATGAAATAATAGCGGTGCCATTGTATAGGCCTCTATTTATGAGCTGCGCGCCTTTTTTCTACCTTTAAATAGGACAGGGGACACTTTATTTTCTCAAGTCTATCAAGAAAGGTCTGCCTTTGCACAAAGGATGGGTCGACACACTTACACAGTTGTTTGGGATGGTAAATTTTATTAAGGAACTTTTAGTTTTTGGAGAAAATATTACAACAATTGTTGGTAGCGGTGCGTTACAACGTCGCCTTCTCAATCGGCTGGTCATGGGTTCCAATCCCGACTTGTCCCGATGATTTTAACAAAAGATAACATTTACATACAGGCTCATACATTGCTTCTGGCCCCACACTAGGATACCCTGTGTCATGGGAACCAGAAACAGCGACATCACAAACATGTTAACACCCAAGACCTGGATTTGTTTTGTAAAAATATTGTTTTATAAGTTATGTATGTAAAGTTATATACCACTCGCTAACGGTGAAGAAACACATAGATAAATAAAACTTGATTGCACACAAAAATGGAAGTTACAAAGATAGTGAGGAATCATGAGCGCCCCAAAAAATACCAAAAAAAAAATACCAGCCATGCCAAAATGCCACACCAAGTTGTATTACACTCGTGTGCTTTCGGCGAAAACCGAAGCCTACTCTAGAGCCCGAGGTATATTCTAGAAGCTCACAGACTATACCCCGCAGCAGATATGACCCGCCCACTGCCCTGTAAGCCTGTAATATAAGATACCGTTGGTACTCTCCAGGTACGGGACCCTAAAATTGCTCATTAAATTCACTTTGTAATTAAACGTGCCCGAAAATAGAATTAAATTTGATAATATTTAATAAAGCGAGGAAGGTAATTTCCTATTAGATTTAAAGCTTTGTGTGAGATATTGAGATTGTTAACTAAGCACCATGGCTCGAGATAAAATTGTAAAACATTCCATTTATAATAAACGTCGGAAGGGTAGTCAGTGGCTCTTTGTGATGGAATGGAATGCCGGAGGTTCTACTGAAGAACTTGATTACAACTTAAATAAATCAAAGCGCAATGGGTGCGTCTGGCCAAGTTCTCGGTTTCCCGGCCCGCATTGTGCATATATTTACACGAAGCTATAACGATTCTCTTCTTACCCCTTATGTTTTCAAAACCAGTTATTTCATAGGACTTTTAAAAAGAGAAATTGGTTTAATTCAGCTGGGTAAAGCAGGGTAAAGATGAAATTGCACATATTTTATTAATTATTCCACTTTTATCCTATATTGTTGAAGGTAAGGAACTTCGTAAGTTTCAACATGTTGTTTTTTTTAAGAGAGCTATCTTCCATAATACAATCTTTATGATTAACGCCTTTTCAAAAAAAAAAGATCAAAACACATACCCTGGTATAAATCGGCCAAGTGCAAGTCGAACGAGAGTTTAGTTAAATGACAGAATATGCATTTTTGCCAAATAAATAGGACAAATATACTTTGTACCACTTTGATATTTGTGAAATTTGGGAAATAAGCACCGCATTTTCCAAGGCGTTTTGCACTTGGCTGTTTTTTTAACAACACGCACCCGCTCGGGTTTACCGATAAGTGTCTGCCAATGCTTTCAGGCCCTCAAGTTGCTTAAATTGCGATAAAGTAAATTTCCACAGATCAATCTCAAGTAGGCACCCGGTCGTTGAAATTCTGGCGAAATGAATGGAATATTAAACAGACGACTTTATTAACTTGTGCCTAAAATATTAAATAGTCATTGTAATTTTTCTCTCGTGTCAGAATTTTGTAGGTAAAATACCTACCTCGGCGGTTAATCTCAAAGGTGAAGAAAAACGTCGTAAGAAAGTCTGTCGCTTGTATGGCTTCGCACGTGATGACTTCTCTTTCCTGTGGGCCAGGCCAACTAGGCTGTCAGGATAGTATAGGTGTTGCGCAAACCTACTGCTAAAAAAATGCTCCGTAAAAATGTACCATCATAGCAACATAGGGAACGTTCAGTGTATGGATGGGTGACAATGTATGACTAACGCTAGTGCTTTTTTCCGAGCTGTTCCATACTTCAAAAGGCACGCTAAGCAGTAGGTGCCAGTTGCGGTCGATAGATGGCAGTCGTTAAGCCAAGTCAGAGGCCTTAGGGCGGCTTGAAAACTTCTGACAGTGAGACCAGCCACTACTCTTGCAAGCCTCCACCAATCCGGACTCGGCCCCCGTGGTGGAGTATGGCCTATACAGTCTATTTATTCTTACTTGCCCAATTTAATAAACAAGATTCTAACCTTGAAATTGAGATTACATGCCTAAACTAGAAATTTTTTCGCAAACTCATGAACTATGTTTATAAAATTAGCAGCGTGTTATCAAAAAGAGTGTTAATAGAGAAAAAGAGTGTAAATAGGTTTTTTAAAAAAAAGAGTGTTCCTGGTTACTTCATTTATGGAAATAAGGCAGTTTTGGACTAAAAAGTCACAGTTTAAGGGTAGAATATTGTTTACTAAATGGGAGAATAAATAATAAGTAAGAATGAATAAGTAAGAATAAATAATTGTACCTTCCTAAGGGATGAAACCCGTGCTCCTTGGTGGGGACATAATGGGTTGATGATTATTATGATGAATATCTGTTGGCTGTGTCAAACAACTAATTGAAAAAAAGTTAAAATCATTAATGAAAGCATTTTAGGAACGCCACATTCGAGAGATAAGTTCATACAGTCTATTTATTCTTACTTGTCCAATTTAGTAAACAAGATTCTACCCTTAAACTGTAACTTTTTAGTCCAAAACTGCCATATTTCCTAAAATGAAGTAACTTGGAACACTCTTTTAGATAACACGCTGCCAATTTTATAAACATAGTTCATGATAGTTCATGAATTTGCGAGAAAATGTCTAGTTTAGGCATCTAATCTCAATTTTAAGGTTAGAATCTTGTTTACTAAATTGGACAAGTAAGAATAAATAGACTGTACCTATCTTTCGATGTTGTTTCGAACAGATGTAGTATCATTACAAGAATGTGACTTTCTTTATGTACAATAGGAGGTTAGTGATAGTTTCAGTGACGCATCGTTGTAAGGCGATTGCGTTCGCGACTAAGTTAACTGTTAAAAAACGGCAGTGATTGTTACAATGTCGTTTTATCAACCCATGTGACTCTGTCTCCAGTTTTCGTCCGATGTGAAAACGTCCTTTGTTGGGGAAAAATAAACATTTTCACAGTCTGCCACTCAAAGCCTCAGCGTTGTAACCCAAATCTGTACGGGAGCTGTCGCCATAATCGCGCGGCTGACGCGACAGTTTAAGAGGTTCACCGAATGGTATTACAGGCCGTTTAATTTTTTTTTTGCCAGGCCGCAGGTGTGGCTGACGGGGACGTGACAGGCCCCTCTCGTTTCGCTTTTTAGGGTTACTTTGCTATGGAGTAGGAATAATAATCGAGCCTATAGTCGTTCCACTGTAGGCCACAAGGAGCCGATTCTCGCCAATGAGAACTGAAAGCGTAGATGCAAAATATTCGAAGTCCGTTTCACTGGTTTCTTCCACACTTCTTCTTCTTCAGGCTATATTATGTAGTCCACTGCTGGACTTAGCTCTCCACACATTTGCTCGTAAAGTGGCTCTATGGTCACCACCATAGAGCCACTTTATGAGCAAGTGTGTTGCAATTAGGCACAGAATGACACCCATACTCAAACTGTGACTTTTTCATTGCTATAACTCACTAGTGAGTTAGTTAGTTAGACCTGAGATTTCCGCACTTAGCCTCATAGTTGGGAAAGCGCTGAGGTACGCTAACACCTCAGACAGTAGGGTTTTCTTACGATGTTTTCCTTCACCGTCAGCGAGTAGTATTGCTACTATAATTTCACAAATGTACATAACTTAGAAAACAAAGTCATTGGTACATGCCGGGGTTCGAACCCACGACCTCCCGATTGAGAAGCCGGCGTTCTACACCGTTCCGCTGCCACCGCTCCAGTGAGTTATAGATATTTTTTAATTTTTATTGGTTGAGTTGCTTTGTTCTTAGAAAAGTTTTTATATAAAAAAAAGATCGTGTTCAATAGAAGAAATAAATTAATGTTCCTATTGCTTGCTCATTTCATGCAACTTTTAAATTTAAATAGATCATTTTAACTTGTACGTGTTTAATAAATAAAACTTTCACTCAAATATAACTTTTGTTTTCTCTGTAATAAAAGAAAACTTTGAATTCCCCATTTTGTACGTGACTGAATAGGCGCAAATGCTATGCGCGGAAAAAAAAAATCTCATCCCTTTAGTCTGTGGCTGATCGCTATTCACGCGCATAGGGTAGGGAAACTGATTAGGTTTTCCCACCATAGCGAAACATTTTTCACGACTAAATAAAATGAGTTTTAATTGATATTTTATTCACAAGTGTGTTGAAAAACGTCGTATCATACACGTGTGTATTGATGATTACCGTCCTTGGCTCTCTTAAGACCGTAATCACCAATGTTACACGCTAGTACCATGTACCATTACTATGTACTATTATTTCGTTACCAACTTGACATTAATTTTACACTGTGGTGGGGATTTCCTATTAAGTGTATAGACACCGGTGCCAGGAAGCCCCACACTTCCTATACTACGAGTCGAATAATATTCAATTCAATTCAATTCATTTATTTCAAATATAAAAATTCATATAAATTTATTAGTAATCTTATTCTAGTGTTAGTACATATTGTTCTTTTAACCATAACTATAGGGCACTGTCATTGCTTTCATTCATATTAATTAAGTTAGGTACGTACATGCATTTACTATAAAATAATTTATTTTAACGGTGAGTGTTGCCGACCGGCCAATAAACCTTTTTTAAGTTTTTTACTTCTTTCATAGGGTTTTTATATTATTATGTGTATTTTTTAAAAATGGGATCAATGTAAAAGAATACAAAGTTGGATTAAAAATTCCTAAAAGTTATTCGCATTTTCCTCAATTTTTACGTCCATTCGGTTCAGTGAGTGAAAAACTATACACATCCATTTCATGAAAATTTACAGTGTTGTAATAATCTAAGAGTTCCAGGATACAAAAAATATGTTAAACACACTTTATGCCAAAAGGCTTCTATAAAATAAAAAAGATTATTATGATGACAATGCTGTCTGGAACTAAAGCCAGTACAATGCATGAGTTCCATGTTTTATAATAATTATGTACACGAAGTTAATTAAGGACTTTGAAAAGACTAAAGTTTGAAGTTTTTCTGTCCATTTTTTCTCCTAAATGATCTAGATTTTAAAATTCAAACTAGACAACGAGTTTGAATTGTAGAGGTCATTAAGCGACCTGCGTTACTTTGAATACAACATGTCCATTTAACTTCATATCCATTTTCTCATTCGTTACATTTATCAGTTACTTTCGGAAATAAATAAACTTATTTATTTCAGGTCTAAAAGACCTCCAATAAAATGGAAATTCTCTTCGAGAGTAAGGCCGCGGTCCCTGGCTGACGGATCAGTCAGGCAGCGATTTTAATAATGTCACCCACGTTACGTTAAGTGCGGCTGTTGTGACGAGTTGATTGTTAAGAGGCTAACGACTTTAGGCTGGTTAATTGCTGGGTTCCTGCCATTTATACAAGTCTACCTGAGGAACTATGTGGTAAAAGCCTCGAAAAAGTACAATTTAAAAGCTTAAGCGTAGCGCTTCGTCTTAAGCAGCTTGTAAACCCTGTTTAAAGTTATTAAATAGCAATTATGAAATCTTTGATTAGATTAGAAATCTATATTGTACACACCTGAAAACAAAATACATTAAAAGGCTTACATATCTAAGTATTGCCGAATACAATTGGCAGTTTTATTAGGAATACGTAAAGGTGGCCTCTGATGTATTTCGTTTGGAATGAGTTGAGAAAAGATGGTCAGAATGGAGTTTTTTTCCCGCTGCCTTTTTCTCCACTACAATACGGCCCGAAGGCAGCGGCTTACATTTTAGATTTTACATTGACATTCAGCAAACAGAATGTAAATTCTTTTCGTTGAAATAAATTGATTTGATTTGTACTATGCTTCAGATACAAAAAGTACTATCGATACTGTTGGTTGCATTTTGTAAGCTTATATATAAAAAATTGTTACCGAGAGCTTGACAATAAACTGAATTAGCAGTTTGGCAAATTGTGTGAGTGTGGTAGCAGGAAGGTTAGGCTATACTCCTCCGGCTATGGAGGCCAAGTCCGGATTGGCGGAGTATTGTAAGACAATGGTGGGCCTTACTTTCAGAAGTTATCAAGCCGCCGACAAGGCCTCTGACATGGTTTAACGACTGTTATTACATGACAGCCGGCACCAACAGCTTAGCGTGCTTTGCGAAGCACGGAAACGCTCGGATAAATGCCACTTGCGGTAGTCACAGGAAATTCACCCATTCTCCACCTGACCGCAACAATCCTGACCATCTGTTAAATAAATAAACAAATAATTATAATAGTGTCTGTTGGCTTTAAAGTCGTGTCTCCTTTGCGTGTTTCTGTGAAAAAACATAATATACGTACATACATACATAACCTCACGCCTGTACCCCAGAGGGGTGGGCAGAAAACAGGGACTGCCACTTGCCACGATCCTGACAGATCACCTTCGCTTCATCAACGTTCATAAGTCGTCGCATGCACGCACGCCGCTTCCGGGTACTTTTTATATTTCCCTTTGCCTGTACATCCCCTATTTGGTCGATGTAAGTCCGTAAGATGTAAGAATATTTGTTTCGGACAGAAACATTTTCCTACAATAGCAGATGGTAAAGCGGCGGTAGCCCAGTGTGTTTGAATCTAAACCAACATTAATATTTATTTTGACAACAATATGTTTTTTCTGCCTCTTTGTCTTCGACGATATTACAAGTGCAAACGCATATTTTGACTCATTGATAAATAATTTAATACAGAAAAACAGACCCCAAAGCCATTGATTTCTACACAGTGGGTAGTGGGGAGAACAATGGACTCGAAGCGAGAGACCCGGGTTCGTTTCCTAGTGGAGGCATGTACCAAGTAGCAATACTACTCGCTATCAGTAAAGGAAAACATCTTTTAATTTGTGGTTTCAAACTGTCGCAAACGTGGGATCCGGTCATCAAGAAGTGTCCGAGTTGAAAAAAGTCGCATGGCTTATCGTCCGACATTTACAGTGTAGTGTGTCGCAACCCTAATAGTGCTTTGTGATGGCTGATTGAGGGTAGTCTGAAAGCTTATCAGTCGAAGATGCGAACGGGTACCAGCCATCAGTCTCCTCGTGACCACGATGTCTGTAACGTCGTCGAAACGTCGAAGTAAAATAGCAATAAATTAAGCCCCGAAAATATTCTAACAAGGAAAACATCGTGAGGAAACCTGAGTGCCAGATGTGTTTAACTACCTCAGCGTTTGAAATCGCCGTAGTAATTAATCCCATGCTCTCTTTTTTCTGAGAGAGGGCCAATGACCTCTAATGGGACGTATAATGAGTACCTAAAAAATGTGATTACTGATGTATATTCAATAAAGAATATACTATCTATCTATTTGCATCTATATGTGGTTCTGTTATTCGTTAAATTCTAACTCGAGCGCGGATAAAATGGTCCGGAAGTAAAGGCGGCACTTGGGAATAGTTTTAAACTGCGTCGTTTTTCAGGTGTCCGGGGCATTCTTGCTCGCTTGAAAGCTTCTGGTAATAAAATTATGGTTCGGCCGGCTGGTCAATGTACTGCCGCGCCAACCGGATTTGCAGCATTCGAGTTTGCACTAATAGGTAGTAACATTAGCTAGTTAGTGAGGCCCAAAATTGTAGCACTTAGCCTCATTGTTGGGCCATTGTCACTTAGACCTGAGACTTTCACACTTAACCTCCTAGTTGGGCCATAATTAGTTAGACCTGAGATTTTCAAACTTAGCCTCATAGTTGAGCCATCGTTAGTTAGACCTAAGGTTTCCGTACTTAGCCTCATAGTTGGGCCATGGTTAGTTAGACCTGAGATTTTGCGCTTAGCCCCATAGTTGGGCCATAATTAGTTAGACTAGAGATTTCCGCATTTAACCTCATAGTTGGGCCATAGTTAGACCTGAGATTTCGCACTTAGCCTCATAGTTAGACCATAGTTTGTTAGACCTGAGATTTCCGCATTTAACCTCATAGTTGGGCCATAGTTAGTTAGACCTGAAATTTCGCACTTAGTCTCATAGTTGGGCCATAATTAGTTAGACCCGATATTTCCATATTTGGGTTATTGTGCGTAGCAAGCGTTGAAGAATGTGAATACTTCAGACACTAGAATTTCCCCTCAAAGTTTTTCTTCACAGTTAGCGAGTGGTATTGCTACTATATCCGCATTACTTAGAAAACTAAGTCACTGGTACGTGCCTGGATTCAAATCCTTGACCTGCCGATTAAGAAGCCGGCGCTCTACTACTACTGTTCCACCGCTCTCATAGTTGGACCAATGTATTTAACAAGCGCTGAGGTATGTGACCTCTTAGGCACTCAGGTCCCCTCTTTCATTTTTCAACCGTGAATGAAACTTTCACTCGAAACTTTCATTCACGGTTAAGGAGGTTTTTTACCTATATAAAGAAAGAAAGACATTCATTATACCAACAAGACACATCACAGAAAAAAAACCAGACAATTAACAACATGAGCACAACAAAAATAAACATAAATAAAAGTAAATGAAATATAAATAAACGAAACGAAAAACAGACATACGTTTCTCCTGTATATATTTATTCCTTGTGAAATTAAGCCGCTACCTACTGCTTAGCCAGGAAACCTACTTAACGGTCGATACGACGAATTCCAAATATATTCTTGCCTGTCCAAGAATATCTCTAAGAGAATTTCATTCGAACCGACAAACGTTCAGGCCATCGAGTTCGCTGCCAAATGACACTGTATGTCACAAATAATTATGGTTTTTAAACGTGCTCCGCTTCTCTCAGTGACAGCCTTTGAATCGTTTTACTTTTAAATTCCTCGGGAAGCGAGAAGATTGTGCTAAAATCTGCGGTTCGCTACTTTCAGAGTGTGCCTTTATGCCTTGCGTAAATATAAGCCGAGATAAACATCTGAAAATGCAGAGTGGCCCGCGTGAAATATCTATTTCGCTTGGTGAAAAATGAAATGGAGCACGGAGAGTCGACAGCCAGCCTTCAGTTGTGGAAAAACTCAAAAAAAGAGAAATTATGTTCTAACTCTATCACAATAAAAAAAATGTATATTAACAAATCAAGTAGCGATGATTTAATTTTATTAGGTAAAAGAAAATCAGGTAAAGTTTTTAAAAACCTATTTAGAGGCTAAAAATTCCACCCATGCCGGGATTCGAACCCGCGACTTCTGGCTATCCGTGCCAGCGCTCTTTCCAACTGAGCTAATGGGCGACTCACCGGCATCAGTGAAATTTCGAACCTCTGTACAACATTCTCTGTATTACGTATAGGCATCCCGGCATGTGTGGAATTTTTAGCCTCTTAATAGGTTTTTAATATCTATTTTACTTGGTGACAAATGAAATTGAGCACGGAGAGCCGACAGCCAGCCTTCAGTTGTAGAGAAGCTCAAAAAAAGAGGTATTATCACCTATATATATATATATATATATATATATATATATATATATATATATATATATATATATATATTAGGCCACTAGTAATAAGACAGTCTCCTTCATCTGCGATATTTACGTGTAGAGTGAAGGAATACTACCTTTCAATAATTAAATAATGCAGTAAATAATAATGCAGTAATTAATTTATTTCCCATATATAATTTATTTATTAGTATGTATATATATATATATATATATATATATTATTTTTATTTTTAATGCACTAACCCGTGCTAAGGACAAATTTAAAAACCTATTTAGAGGCTAAATATTTCATCCATGCCGGGATTCGAACCCGCAACCTCTGGTTATTGGTGCCAGCGCTCTTCGAATTGAGCCAATGGGCGACTCACCAGCATCAGTGAAATTTCGAACCTCCTTACACTATTCTCTGTATTACGTACAGGCAGCGACATCTGGCTTAAGCCAATTGCATCACTTACAGCCCCGACCACCTACTTTGCAGTTAGGTTTTACATCGGAACGATATCACTGTGTCACTGTATAATAATTAAGATGTACATACATTTAAAAACCTATTTAGAGGCTAAAAATTAACTGATTAAATTTCACTGATGTCGGTGGTCGCCCATTAGCTCTGCTGGGAGAGCGCTGACACGGTTAGCCAGAGGTCGCGGGTTCGAGTCCCGGCATGGGTGGAATTTTTAGTCCCTTAATAGGTTTTTTTTTTATTAATTATGTTGTTATAACTCTATCACAATAAAACAAAACTTTATATATTACCAAATCTAATAGCGATGATTAATTAGGTAAAACAAAATCAGGTAAAATTACATTGATTCCTAACGTTCCGGCAGCGTTGCAGTTGCCGTGTTCACTGGTAGACTGAATTGGCGAGTAAAGTCAATTATCTTTCCAAATGTCCTCACTACAATAATAGCCCACGTATTCAGGCTAAATAATAATTATAACCACAAACTTTAGATATATTGTATTTAAAAACCTATTTAGAGGCTAAAAAAATCACCCATGTCATTGGCTCAATTGGTAGAGCGCTGGCACGGATAGCCAGAGGTTGCGGGTTCGAATCCCGGCATGGGTGAAATTTTTTGCCTCTAAATAGGTTTTTTAAATTTGTTCCTTAGCACGGGTTAGTGCATTAAAAATAAAAATAGTATAATATATTGTATTTTGAATACAGAATGTGGAAAACCTTAACGTAAATAGTAGCAACCCCACTTGCCAGCGGTGTCCGTAAGGAGGGTTATGTCAGGATTTCAGTATGTTGTTGGTAGTCCTAATAAATAAAATAATAAAAATATTATTATTGTTATAGCCTTTATTTTCCCAATTTAACATTACATGCACTTAAATATAAAACATTTTATTTTGTATTTGAGCATGCATTCATTAACTATTCACTTGTATAAAATTTTAATTGTATTACATTTTAATAGTTTAAAATCCATTCACAAAACTGATTGCTACATTATTCCAAAAAATTGAATGTTTTAAATCATAATCATACTGTAACATCAATATATTTTAAATTCATAAATTAGAATACTAATAAAAACAGTTAAGATATTTGGTAGATTTGTAAATATTAAAAATTGTAAAAAATTATAAATTTTATTGGTAATAACAATTACCATTATTGAGATGTCCAATGTAGGACAAAGGCCTCCTCCATCTGGTGCCAACTCTCTCTATCTCTGGCAAGTCTAGTCCAGGTCATGCCTGCGACGGTCTTGATGATTGTCGTCTCTCCAACGCCGTGGTGTATTTAACCCATAAAAATAATAATAACCGTGAAAAAGTAAATTGAATATGCTTTAGATTTGTATTTACATAGTTTTTTATCAATTGTTCTATTGGACCTGAGTTGTTTGAATAAATTAATTGATTAAAAGACACTGAACATTTTTCAAACATATTTGGACAGTTTATATTACACAATTGTCATTTTTTGTAAGAGCTCGGAAGAAGAAAACGCTAATAGCATTCATTTCTTTAACTCTTAATAGTGACAACATTTCTTTCTTATATTCGTCTTAAAACCTATCTTCTAAGCGTCTGAAAAGGTTCAGCAAACGCCTGTTTCAATGACTATTCCTTTCATCCATTCCAAGCTTCTTTTCCTGGAAGATAACCGTCCACCTGATCTCGGACGGACTCAAAACGACCGAACTGTCCCCAAGTTTTATTTTTATGGTTGAAAGGTGGAAAGGCTCTTTTTACGTCCGTTTCAAAGAGCAATTTCTCTTTGTGTGAAATGAAATATCATGGACGCAGTGTGGGGGTCGCGCGGGGTAGTTTTTTCCCTATTCCAAAGGATTTTCTCATAAGGATTATTTCGGTTCACCTGACGCCTAGTCACGGGTAGTTCTTTGAAATGCGATTACGGAAACTTTTGCTCTTAGGGAACATGAAATATAGTTTCTTTGGAGGTATTCGCTTTGGGCGTTGTGGATAGTTTCTACCTAGCTATTTGGGAAGTAACGTCATTAGTATTATTAATTTATTTCGCAAGTTAACATAATAACATTACCGCTTACGCTATTTAATAACTAATTGCGGTATATACTTAATCTTATTAAATAAACTAGATAAGATAAGATAAGAATATTCTTTATTGTATACTGGAAAAACAACAAATACAAAACAATTGCAAATATACATACTAGTACAATTGGCGGCCTTATTGCTAAAAGCAATTTCTTCCAGACAACCTTACGATGGAAAGTTGCTGAAGGAAATTAGAAAGACGGGTAGCCAGTGCAAATTTGAATATTGATACATACTTATACTTAATAATAATACACTTACATACCGTTACTTTTATAAAATTATAATTTATTATAAACATACATATATATATATCTTATAATAAAGTTCTATATAAGACAAGGAAAGTACTAACCTACACACAAGAGGACAAAGCATGCAGACATAAATAATGTTGATTAGGAAACCAGCCAAAACTGCCGTTTTTAGCGGAAATCGATTAAAGTCCTAGGATATTAATACCTACTACATTCTAGGCTCCGGTTCTAAAAATAGCTGTCACAGTTGTTACGATTTCTCATGTTCACTTTTAGATGAAACCGTATTGGAATACAAGTTATGATTTTATTCCATTGGTGGCGCTGGTTAGCGCCCCTGACCACCTTAAAATGATCACTTATGAATATCTAGAACACTAGGCACAATAATAACTAGACAAAATGATCCTTTCCATCATCATCATCATCACCAACCCATTATGTCCCCACCGAGAAGCACGGGTCTCTTCCCTGAGGAAGGTATAGGCCATACTCCACCACGGGGGCCAAGTCCGGATTGGTAGAGGCTTGCAAAACTAGTGGCTGGTCTTACCATCAGAAGTTTTCAAGGCGCCCTAACGCCTCTGACTTGGCTTAACGCCTGCCATCTATCGACGGCAGCTGGCACCGACTACTTAACGTGCCTTGCGAAGCACGGAACCGCTCAGAAAAATGCCAATAGTGTTAGACGGCTTACCCATCCATGCACTGAACGCGTCCTGTGTTGCTTAACCTTCGTGATCGTTTAAGATCACTCAGGCAGCCGGGGCTACGAGCGATTCGGAGCTACGATGATTCTTTTAATACTTGATAGATAGATAAAAAAAATATTTACATTTGCACACACAGTTATCAAAGTAAAAAAAAACAGCATAGGCTGGGTGGCGGGTAGTATACCATTGTATGTCTAATACCAGAAATGGCCATTTAATATTATAAAATATGGCCTCGGGTATTACAACAAAAATAGAAATTCACCGATCGTATTCCCAATTTCCAGAGTGTCATCACTTCCATTGCATTTCCACGGCGCTCACTTCAAATAAAACCTTTAGCAATTCAAATCACAAAAGCGTTTTAGCCCAACAACAGTGGGAGAGACTGTCAATACAAATGGCGTCACTCCAAACTTAAGGGCCATCAGATAACCATAACGTTTTGAATACCGAACGGTTTGTTTCACAGCAACGCCGTCTAGTCAGAGCTTAATATTGACAGCGGATCTACTCAAGACGATATGTGCCAAAGAAAGAACTATTACTGAAACAACAAAGTCCTAAACGAAAGACGGTTATTTTAATCTAAAGTGCAATGAACCCAAGTTACTGATAGTATAATATGGCTAATATGGCTTCTGAGGATGGACTACGCTGATACAGAATTATTGCTAACTGTAAATAGATAAAACAATCAATCAGCCACGCCTTCACTCACAAACACACATACAGTTCTTACACATAAACACTAATTTTTTCACTCACTTTTACACATCCATAAATATTTTCACCATGCGCTTACACATACCCAAATACTACAGATACACACACAAACACACGCACACAAAATTTATATAAAAGGTTTCCTTCTTTCTGCATGCTTGCATGTTAAAATTTTAATTTATCTTTCCTTTCTTAAAGCTATAAACAATAAAATGCCCTTGTAAACAGCACAATAGCACACTATTTAGCACGACGATTATTGTAAAGCACTGACCCCTGAGACACAGGCCTAAAACCTAGTTCAGGGGCCAGGGTTCAATATTTTTTTTTTAAGTGTGTAACATCGAAACTGTTTTTATGTTATAATTCTTGTAATGCTTTTTTTATAGAAATAAACTTATTATTATTACTGATATAGCTCGAAGAATTGCTCAGTTGAAGTAGCTGAAAAGAAATAATAGATTCTTCTTCTTCAGGCTATACTAGTCCACTGCTGGACATAGCCCTCCCCCAATGAGCGCCATAGCGCCATGTCTTCAGCTTGCCGCACCCAGCATCTGCCGGCAGTTTTTCTCAGATCGTCATCCCACCTGGTCGGAGGGCGTCCAACACTACGTTTGCCGAGTCGCTGTCTCCACTCAAGAACACGTTTATTCCAACGGTTGTCGGTTCTTCGCGAGATGTGGCCAGCCCACTGCCACTTCAGCTTGCTAATTCTCTGAGCTATGTCGATAACTTCGGTTCTCTGTCGGATGCATTCGTAACGAATCCTATCCTTCAGCATAGCTCCGAGCATAGCTCTCTCCATAATAATAATAATATTAGCTTTCTGCATCTACTTAATGAGATGATTTATACACCGTCCAGTGGTATCTTCACTCACACTAGATGGGTAACGGGACCACTCCGACGCTGTAGTGCCTGGAACATGGTTTTAAAGATTGTGTAGGCTTGCCCAGAACCTATACCATCCTGACAGCTTAGTCGGCCTAGCCCACAGGAAAGACTAGTCAATACGCGCGGAGCCAACCAAGCCGCGGGTTTCCTCACGATGTTTTCCTTCACAGTTAGCGTGTGGTGTTGCGACTACAAATTCGCAAATGTACGTAACTTTGAAATTAAACAAATTCATTGGTACATGCCCGCACTCGGGATCGAACCTGGGGCTCTCGCTTGCCAGTCCATGGTTCTACCCACTGAGCTACCACCGCTGATGCAGCTCTCTTCTATCTCGCAAAATAATAGCTTGTTCTGTTAGAAAGTACGAGAGTAGGTGCCTTTAAGTTGAACACCGACGGGATTGTACTGTTAGCATATAAATGTTTGTCTACGTAGCTATCAAATGGTCTGCCCGGTCATTGCTTCGCGCGATACGACGGCCTGAGGGCTAACGACGAATAAGCTTTCCAATTCCCTTTCTTTCTTTGGCCCTTCTCTTCCGTTTTAAGTTGATCTTGCCCTGCGGCCGGTTCCTTTGCAACCTTTTCGGTTAATTCGGGAAGATTAAGAAATGTTTCCGCCTAGTTTGTGTTAGAAATGTATTATGTTATTTGAAGCCGCTTCTTCAAATAAGGTAATATCTTTAATTAACCGTAGTGCTTGAGTTAAGCCACAACAGGCTCCTCCTACGCGGACTTGGCCCCAGTATGGCCTAACCTTCCTGCGATACAAGGGTTGATATCGACATCGAATCGAAAAGGTTACAAAGTAACCGGCCGCAGCATTTTCCTATAGTAGCAGATGGTAGAGCGGCGGTAGCCCAGTGGGTAAAAAAATGGACTCGGAAGCGAGAGACTCAGGTTCGATTCCCAGTACGGGCAAGTACCAATGACTTTTTCTAAGTTATGTACATTTCTGAAGTTGTAGTAGCAATGAAAGTCGCTAACCGTGAAGCAAGACATCATCTGAGTTGTACAAATACCTCAGCGCTTGAAATTATTGCCAAGCTACGGTGGGCACGCGTGGTAATTATGTCCATTATCTGAGAGAAGGCCTGTGGGACATTTAAAGTCCGCATATCAATAATACCGAATAATGAATCTGGCGCAATCTATAGTCAATCTATGGTGTTCAGTCTGTAGCAGTCTATGCAATCGATAGTTATCTATAGTTTGTTGTAGAGTCTGGACAATCTATGTCTTAGTTTATTTGGTAATTTCATGAAATAAAACTGTTCATTGTCAGCTTCCACAGAAATAAATCGTTTTATTACTCTGATAAATGTTTTGCTAAAATGTAGGTTGGCAATGAGTTAATTACACTATTTTTTTTATTTTTTTTATTTTTAATGCACTAACCCGTGCTAAGAAAAAAAATAGTGTAATCATGTGGGTACAGTGATATCGTTCCGATGTTAAACCTAACTGCAAAGTAGGTAGTCGGGGCTGTAAGTAATGCAATTTGCTTAAGTCAGATGTCGCTGCCTGTACGTAATACAGAGAATATTGTAAAGAGGTTCGAAATTTCACTGATGCCGTTAGTCGCCCATTGGTTCAATTGGTAGAGCGCTGCTACGGATAGCCAGAGGTTGCGGGTTCGAATCCCGGCATGGGTGAAATTTTTAGCCTCTAAATAGGTTTTTAAATGAGTTACGATCCTAATCCGTGGTAGTAAACCAATTCCACCGCGATTTTATTGTTAAGTATAACTAAGTATAACATATTTTATAATACAAGTGTGTACAGACGACGTGATTGCATATTAATAACTATATGATACCTAATATAACTGACAAAAACTTAACTGCAAGTTTGCTAAAGGTCATTCGAATGGTAGCGTGGTGTTCGGGTCATCTATCTCCCTCCAAAATGGTTGAGACTGATGATGGCTGAGCACTGCGTTATGCTCGTGAACGAGTGCTGTTCGTGTGTCTGGCCGCAGCACTTATGTTGTCCCCTATTATTGTGAGACATTTGACTAATGCTTTGGCATTTAGGGTTGTTAATGGCAATCATGAAATCTTATTAGGTTTACATATGGCAACTGATGTATTTGGTTTTAAGATGATTTGAGAAAAGATGGTCAGAGTGGAGTTTTTTTTTCCGCTGCCTTTTTCTCCACTACAATTACGGCCCGAAGGCGGCGGCTTACACTTTACATTGTACATTGACATTCAGCAAACAGAATGTAAATTCTTTACGTTGAAATAAAATTATTTGAATTTGAATTTGAAAAAGTTAATTACTATCAAATAAGTGAAATATAGTATCTTTTGGTACCTCCTACCTAAACAAGAAAGCTGAAAAAAACCTTAATTAGGTTCAATCAATTTCTACGATTAGAATTGGAAAATCACCACAAATACTTCACAAATTGTCTTTAAACTCAATTGCTGTCATAGTGTAACAGGAAAACGAAACATCGAATCGAGCAATTAGGGTTCAACTAACCATCAAAAGTAAATCCTTTTGGGTCCCGGCTGAGTTGAACAATTTGCGGCGAAAACCCGGGGGCCTCGTTCTGTATCTACTAAAGGGTTGCCATGCACAAATATACAAACGCTGGACTAAATTTTGGACAGGCCGGATTTTGTTGCTAAAACTGAAAATGTGTTTTTAGGTAACTTTAAATTACTTCCGCAACATCAGGCCTTATTCTGTATCTACAAAGGAAATGCAATGCACTAAAATACAAAATGGAGGGATGATGCTAGAGTCGGCCGGATTTTTTTCTAAATCCGGAACTTTTTTAGATAACTTTAAATTACTTCCGCGAAACCAGGCCTCATTCTGTATCTACTGAGGAGTTGTCATGCACTAATGCTATTACACACTAATACTAATGCTAGAGTCGGCCGGATTTTTTTACTAAAACCGGAACTTTTTTAGATAACTTTAAATAACTTCCGCGAAACCAGGCCTCATTCTGTATCTACTAAGGAGTTGCCATACACTAAAATACAAAATCCGGGTTTGATGCTAGAGCAGGCCGGATTTATTTACTAGAACCGGAACTTTTTTAGATAACTTTAAATAACTTCCGCAAAACCAGGCCTCATTATGTATCTACTAAGGAGTTGTCATGCACTAAAATATAAAAGCCGGGTTTGATGCTAGAGTCGGCCGGATTTTTTTACTAAAACCGGAACTTTTTTAGATAACTTTAAATAACTTCCGCAAAACCAGGTCTCATTCTGTATCTGCTAAAAGGAATTTATCCAGGTTTAAACAGATAAATAAGATAAGAAGATAGCGATGATAGCACAAAGGATAGAACAATAGACTCTGAAACGAGAGACCCAGGTTCTCTGTGCGGGCAAGTACGAGTATAGTAGTGCTGTGAAAGAAAACATCGTGAGGGAACCTGACTATCAGAGGTGATCAAATACCTCTTCGTTTGAAATTGCCAGTCCGCAGTGGGCACGCGTAGTAATTAAGCCCATACACTGTCTCTGAGAAAAGTACCCTGCCCTGAAGAGGGACGTTAATATAAGCTGCATAAAAAAATCATTCATTTTATAAGCTGGCATGAAACAACAAGTTCCACGGTGAGGCATTTAACAACCTTCATCTTAACAGCCATTTAGGCAACCTTCTCTGAATTAGGCTTCAAGTGCTGTGGTATGTAAGCACATGAAATAGTACAGCAATATCATTCCGATGTAAAAACCTAACTGCAAAGTAGGTAGTCGGGGCTGTAAGTGATGCAATCTACTTCAGCCAGATGTCGCTGCCTGTACGTAATACAGAGAATAGTGTAAAGAGGTTCGAAATTTCACTGATGCCGGCGAGTCGCCCATTAGCTCAGTTGGATAGAGCGCTGGCACGGATAGCCAGAGGTCGCGGGTTCAAATCCCGGCATGGGTGGAATTTTTAGCCTCTAAATAGGTTTTTAAAATTGTTCTTAGCACAGGTTAGTGCATTAAAAATAAAAATAGTATAATCATGTGGGTACAGCGATATCATTCCGATGTAAAAACCTAACTGCAAAGTAGGTAGTCGGGGCTGTAAGTGATGCAATCTACTTCAGCCAGATGTCGCTGCCTGTACGTAATACAGAGAATATTGTAAAGAGGTTCGAAATTTCACTGATGCCGTGAGTCGCCCATTGGCTCAATTGGTAGAGCGCTGGTACGGATAGCCAGAGGTTGCGGGTTCGAATCCCGGCATGGGTGAAATTTTTAGCCTCTAAATAGGTTTTTAAATTTGTTCCTTAGCACGGGTTAGTGCATTAAAAATAAAAATAGTGTAATCTTCTGTATATTTCTGTAGACTCGTAGTGAGGCTGTTTGACATATTCTGCATGTCTTTGTTTGACCTACAGGCGCTGCACACGAAACATTACTGAGGCCGGACATGACCTCAAAAAGCTGAACATGTCTGCCTAACGCCAAACGCCTGGCTACCCTACCAATACAGTGGCTTTGCCAAACATCTTCTTTTGGATAACCTGAATCTCATACAGTTAATTCCGTGAGAAAGTTCACCAGGATTTTTACTGTTGTACTTTAATGTATAGGGTAGGCATAGTCTCGAATTACACTAGTTTTAATAGAGTAAATTTACTGATGGAAGCCCTGTTATGTAGTGTTTCAATTCGTTTAAGCACAAGTATAATTAAGGCGCTCTCTGTTGTAATTAGCGCCCCCATTGGACAAAAATCATATCTTCGTTTATAACGTGTCTTTTAAAAAAGTTAACATTATAATCTATAGTATAAAAATAAATCGCTGAATGTGTTGGTAAGCGCAAATCTCGAGAGCAGCTGAACCGATTTCGCTAATTTTTTTTTTTAAATATGCCTTGGAGTACGACGATGGTTCTTACGGAGAGGAAAATAATAAAAAAAATAAAGAATCGACAGGCGGAACAAAGTTTGCTGGGTCAGCTAATTCTTATAATAGCAGTTTTGCTAATAGCATTTTTGTCCCTAAAAGCGCTATGCGGAGCTAAGTACTAAGCAATGAAATAAAAGACTTAATTAAGTTATTTTATTTATTTGTTATTTAAAAATAATTTCGGCCGTTTTTGGCAATGCTGCTTAAAAGTTTTTGAACCTAAGCTCTTTTCTAAGTTTATTAAGATGTTCACATAAACATTTATTGATTTCAATTTCAAAACGCATTAAAGGATATCAAGTATCTTATGTTTTAATTCAGATCTTTATCTATCTGTATGTCAAGTTTCATGTAACTCCGTTCAGCGGTTATGGCGCGATTGAGTAAGAAACATCCAAAAATTTTCATAAACTTTCACATTTATAATATTACTAGCTGACCGAGCGAACTTCGTACTGCCGAACAGTCGATTCTTTAATTATTTTTTATTTTTCTCTCCGTAAGAATCATCCTTTTATTTCAAGGAATATTCTAAAAAAAGAATTATCGTAATCGGTTCAGCTGCTCTCGAGATTTGCGCTTACCAACAAATTCAGTGATTCATTTTATATTATAGATAGTAGGAAGTAGGATTAATGTTTGGTAAGAATGGGGAGTTTTTCTTTTTGAGTATTATAAAAAAGTAGTTCTCAAGAAGTGTGTAGATGGCGCTGAACTGACTACGTTACTAGCCGTGTCTTACGCTTTGAGACGATTGATAAACATTAATTGACTAAATATTGTTATTTACATAATGTAACTTTCGTTTTATGATCTCAAAAATCCAAGAAAAATAATAAAAAAGTAATGTGGTTTTCCGTACCTTGCAGTAACTTACCAAGTTCAGCGCCATCTATCCAGCGACTAGGGAAGTATTTAGAAAACAATAAAAAGAAAATCCCTCATTAACATTCATAAGATATGTTTTAGTAAATAACTCGAACAGAGTTTGTATTAGTTTAAAATATTTTATTGATGATAATGTTAGCGTTCTCTTACCCACGGTGGACACGTAGGGTAATTAAGCCCATAATCTCGGCCTGAGAGAAAGCCTGGGCCCTTCAGTAAAACGTCTATAGGCTGCATAAAAAAACGGTGGAGCGGTTGATCGCCGAGATGAAGATTGTATTTTTGCACCAATATCAACATTTAAATTATTTTTTTATTTTTTAGGTGTCTATGTATATTATTATTTAAATATATGTACATTATATCGTAGGTAATTAATTATATTCTCGCACTCCCTTGCTGTTTGCTATCAATATATTTACGATTTAATTATTTATGTACATGCACCACGTACCGACTATATTCTTCATGCAATCCACTCCATCTCTATCGATCTATCTAAATTATTTATAATTATACGTGGTTCATTGTGACCAGTTCCTTGGTGCCGGCTGCAGTCGATAGGTGGCAAGTCATTAAGCCGAGTCAAAGGCCTTAATGTAGCTTGAAATCTTCTGACAGTAAGACCAGCCACTAGCCTTGCAAGCCTCCACCAACCCGGACTTTGTCCCTGTATTATTATTATTATTGTTATTATTATTATTATTATTATTATTATTATTATTATTATTATTATTATTATTATTATTATTATTATTATTATTATTATTATTATTATTATTATTATTATTATACTTTATTGCACACGAAACATTTAACAGGACATTACATAAGAAATAACATGTACGAAGGCGAGCTTATCTCTGTAAGAGAATTCTTCCAGCATACCTTAGAGAGTCGGAGAAGCAGTAAAACCTTCCTCAGGGAAGAGAACTGTGCCCCTCGGTGAGGACATAATCGGTTGATGATGATGAGTTAAGCAAACCTATCTAGAGGCTAAAACGCCGGGACCCCATGCCGGGACTCGAACCCGCGACCTCTGGCTATCCATGCCAGCACTCTCCCAATGGAGCTAATGGACAAGTAAAGTAAAGTAAAAGTAAAAAAGTGTTTATTGGAGCAAATAAAATCAATACACTCTTAAGTAACAATAATATTATATAGTAAGTAAGTGATTTACACATTTTAATGCGACTTCCAACACCTAAACTAGGATTAACCTGTATCTTAGGAGTTGGAGCTCTTTCGACGAGTGACTTACATAATACATAACATATCACTATACTTAAAATGATAAAGGGTAAGCTTAAAACTGTGTAGGAATTAAAACAAAGTTAATGACTTTGCATTTCTGGACTCAACCTAACCCTACGACTGTGTCTTGGGATCGATACATAAATTATCAATTAGGGAGGTTGGAGGAAAAAAAAAAAAAAAAAAAGTTATAATAATCTAAGCTAAAAGCTAAACGTATATTTGTATAGGGCGAATATTTGTTATTTAAAATAAAAAAAATAAAAAACGGGAAATAATATCAGCTGTATATAGAAAGTAAGTTCTCTGTATCCAAGTATGACAAAGTTAATAGCCATGCTTTTGTTTTTTGTTTGACCTCATAAGTTAAAAGAGGATGAATGAGTAATTTTTTGTTGACTATATTATATATCCGAGGACTAATAAAAAAATAGTGTTTGGCGGCTGAGCTAGTATGGTGGGGGAAAGTCTGACAGACCCGATCTTTTCTCCGTTTATCCGTTTTATATGGGTCAAATGGCATTGAGCTGTGCTTACGTAGTATGCAATTTAGCACAAAGAGCTGTCTCACAGTGAGTACCTGTGTGTCCGCATATAAAAGAGAGGTAGAATATCTAAAAGGTTTCCTGGTCATGACTTTGAGGACAGCCCTCTGTGCTCTTTCTAAGGGAAGAAGTAGGGTTTTAGCGGCCCCACCCCAAGCTGCAATGCAATAAGTTAAAATAGACTGAGCTAACGCATAGTACACACTAATAATGGTTTCAAAACTAACAGAGTTTCTAAGTCTTTTAAATATAAATATAAGTTTCCGACACCGTCCGGTCAGATTTTTTATCTGTTTTTTCCAGGACAGTGCCGGATCAAGAGTTATTCCGAGATATTTGATATTGTCAGTTACTTTTAAACTAAGACAATCACAGGTAGGTTGTGACTGGCCACACAAGTGAGCCCTAATATTAAGTTCAAAGGAGTCTAAAGCGCATGCACGAAAACAAAAAGGCAAACATTTGGTCTTTTCAACATTTAGAGTTAGCAGGTTTTGAGATAGCCAATCCATCACAATTGTAAGTGCTGATTCTGCACGTTTACAAGTCTCAGTCCAGTTTGAGCCCTGAATCAAGAGTACTGTGTCGTCTGCATACGTTATGATATTGCAGTCAGGTATGGTCAAATTACAAAGTTGATCTAAATATATTATGAAAAGGGTTGGGCCAAGGATAGACCCTTGCGGAACGCCGTACTCTAAAGCGCACTCATCACTGAAGAATTCATTAATTTTTACTGTTTGTGTTCGGTCCAAGAGATAGTCACGGAAGATGTCCAAGGCTACTCCTCTTATTCCAATAGCTTCCAGTTTGTTTAGAAGGAGGGGAACAGAGACAGTGTCAAATGCCTTAGAAAGGTCGAGGAAAACGCCCATACACTTTCTTTTGCCGTCTAAAACCTTTGAAACAGTTGTGGTTAATTCAATAACTGCATCTTCTGTGCATCTGCCCCTTCTAAATCCGTATTGGTTGTCTGATATTATACTGTTATTCTCAAGATAAAGGGTAAGTCTGTTATTAAGTGCCCTTTCCAAAACCTTAGATAAGGTGCTCAAAACAGATATTGGTCTATAGTTATTGACACTGTCTCTGTCCCCGCTTTTGTGGATGGGATGGACTACTGCCTTTTTAAAAGTAGTAGGAAAGATACCTGATCTAAAGGAAAGGTTACATATATGTGTGATAACTGGAACTATTTTGAGGCGAACTGATTTAAGTACTATGGCGGATATGCCATCATGACCTACGGAACAATCGGATCGAAGTCCTTTAATTATATCGTCTATCTCACAGCAGTCCACCTCTGTCAGTGCAAAAGAATTAATTTGAGTAGGTTGAAAAAATTTTAGGGCGTGCTTAGATGGGTTAATTTTGCTGGCCAGGTTTTTTCCAATATTTGCGAAAAAATTATTTACTGTGTTTAGTGACATGAGAGGTTCAGTACTCAAATTCAGTAGTTCAAGGGGGGGTGAAGACTTAGAATTTATATTGCTAATGTTTTTTATTATTTCCCAAGTAGCTTTAGGATTACGTTTTACTTTTTCTAGTTCAGCCTGCTCATATATCTGTTTGACACGCCTCAAGAGATTAGTGCAAAAGTTGCGGTACCTAGTAAAAGTGGTTTTGAGGACAGTATTGTCAGGATCTTTTTTATGCTTGCGGTGTAACTGATCTCGGTTTCTGGAGCATCTTAATAGACCAGGAGTAATCCACGGTTTTATTATAACTTTCCTACGCGGTATCTTTAATATAGTAGAATGGACCCTTATAACCTTGGAAAGATTGGTAACTAACAGATCAGCTGCCTCGTTGGCATCCTGTGTAATTAAAATACTAGCAAAGTCCGTGTTATTTATTTCGTGTGTTAAGGCCGGGTAATCTATTTTAGTATGAGTTTTTATAGGTTTAGGCCTTTGCGTCTTAGTGCTTAAAGCGAGTAGAACAGGGCTATGGTCAGTAACACAGTTATCAAGTATTAAAGTGATGGACTGATGGCTAGATTTAAGTATTACATGGTCCAGACAGGCCGTCTGTCGGGTAGGGAGATTGTGTGTAGGTAGAAGTCCATGCGATGCTACTAAGTTTAAGTATTCGTCCTGCTGGCTACTCGAGGAATGGGGGCTAATATTTATGTTTAAATCACCTATTAAGGCAATATTAGTGTAGCTAGATAAAGACGTCAGAGTATTATTTAGGCTGTTAAGAAAATTACTGGTAACCTGATTAGATGGTGATCTGTAAATAGCAACAATAGCGAGGTCCGAGTCGGTCTCACATACCATGCAGTTTCCGTCCGAAAACGAGGGGTATACTATTTTATGTGAAATATTATTAAGCACGTAAATTATTACACCATCATTTTGATTTAAGTTTGAAAGGGAGGCATAAGAAACGTAATCGTCTATCTGGGGTATATTATTTACCTTATAGAGCCAGCATTCGGATAGCACAATCACTTCGGGTTTGAATTGCAATCTAGATAAAAGAACTAAAAAACTATCAAAGTTTTTATTTATGCTGCGTATATTCATGTGGAGAATCCTGATCTTTGCATCCGGAGACCCTATGATGTTTTTGCAATCTTCCGGGGAACAAGATAGCGAAGATGCTTTTCCTAGGGAATCAATTTCATTTTGAGTATTCCTTAGATTATCCATTGAGAGGTATTTATGTTCTGAGTGGGTAATTCAACTATGAGGTCGCTAATATAAATTAGGCTAGTGGCACACAAAGAAAAAGGAGAACTTACATAGTAGCCGCCGTGCAATACAAGCAATGAACAGACAGACACAAACACAACACAAATACTATAAGCCAGATCTTTAGTTGCGGAATGCACTAGTCACTTTGATTCGTCCCTTTTTAAAGGTTCAAGGTCAGCTTCATCGTCAATGCGAAATTGGGGGGCTCCATCCTTTTTTCGCAAATATATTTTGCCATAAGATGACCAACAGTATTTATATCCAAAATTCCTTGCGAAGTCACTAGCGAGAAAGCGCAAGCGTCTTGCCTTCTTGGTTAACGTTTCAGAGATGTAGATAGGTTGAGAAGGGCCATCCAACTTCAGATGAGACGAGTTTAGTCTTCCATCCTTATCGGCCTTATTAAGCCGTCTCACAGCTTTGATAACCTTTTCCTTGAGGAGAATAGTAGAAAACTCCCCTATGATTGTCTTGGCTGCTGTTTTGGCGTTAATACGATAGGCGTCACGTATGTCAAAGTTATTCAGTGGTACGCTGAGTGCATTTCCAGCCAATTTAACAAGCTCGCAAACATCCTCTTTGGTCTCATTGTGTTTTTTTGGGACATTACGTATTTCAATTTTAGCCGCACATGACGCTCGTTCGAGATTTTCTACTTTGTCTTCCAGGACTTTTATCTGCTGCAGATTATGTTTTCGGTCTTCGACCAGAAAACTCATTTTTTCAAACTCAAAGTACCGGCATCAGTGAAATTTCGAACTTCTTTTCTCACTGTATTACGTAAAGGCAGCAACATCTGACTGAAGTAATTTGCATCACTTGCAGCCCCGAGTACCTTCTTTGCATCGGAATGATATCGCAGATCGCTATACGCACATGATTATATTCTTTTTGTTGAACTAACGAGTGCTAAGGACAATTTAAAACCCTATTTAGAAACTAAAAATTCCAAAATCAGAGATCGCGGGTTCGAGTCCCGGCAGGGGTGGAATTTTTTGCCTCTAAATAGGTTTTTAAAAATTGTCCTTAGCACGGGTTAGTGCAACAAAAATAATATAATAAATTATATATTTAAATCTCACATAGTGTGTTTAACAGATAACTAAACTGTTCTATTTACACGTCTCAATAATCATTGTCAGTAAAAAATTTCAAAGATAACTATTATTAGCTACACTATTTTAAAAAAAACATTGCTTGGAACCAAATCTAATCAATACGTAAAGAATGACATTATGTTTGCTGAATGTCAATGTACAATATAAAATGTAAGCCGGGCAGTATTGAATGAAAAATTAAATACATACAAACATTCATAACCTCACGCCTGTATCCTAGAGGGGTAGGCTGATACCAGGGACTGCAACTTGCCAAGATCCTGACAGGTCACCTTCGCTTTATAAACGTTCATAAGTCGTTGCATGCAAGCACGCCGGTTCCGGGTACTTTTTATCTTCCCCTTTGCTAATACAGGGGATGATTCGGTCGATGTATGTCCACCTGGGGCGTCCCTTACTAGCCCTGAAAAATGAAATCCATAATCCATAATCAGCCTACATCAACCCACCGCTGGGCATAGGCCTCCTTTTTATTGCGCCATTCCTCAGGTCCTTTTTTTTCCCCCAGGAGAAACCCCAATCACGGGTACCACCGGCTCGGGGGAGCACAGTGGTTATGTCGGACTCCCCGCCCTGATAAGGGCGGTATACCGACTAAAACTCCTGGGGTGTTCCTCCGCACCGCAAAGGACGGGGCCACGGGGACGCTTACGCACACTTCCGCGACCCCGTCTGCGGGCGCCCTTTCGGGCACTCCTTCGGCGGCGCCCCTGCCCCATCGCATCGGACCAAATGACGGTGCGAGGGAACGCCGCATCTCTTCGTTGGAGCGGATAGTGGCCAAGTGCGAACCCCTTGGCCACCACACGCCCCAACGCGCCGCCCCCTCCATCCCATTGTTGTGTGGTCCAATGGGATTAGAAGAGGGCGGCGCACCTCCTCGTTGGGGCGCATGGGGGCCAATGTCCTGTTGACCCCCACACGCCCCACACGCGAGGCCCGTCACGTCGCCCACCAGCACTTCTCTGAAAGCAGAGAAGGCGGTGAGCGACCGCACGGGCCCCCTCCGTGCCAGAAGGCACCCTCGGAACACGCAAGGGCGCCTTCCGGCCCGCCGTGATGGAGGCGGAGGGCGGCCTCTCTGGTCCGACTGGTACGAGGCGCGTGCGCTTCCGCGCAGCGACGCCCCCCCCCAGTCGGTCCTTCATTCGGTTGGTCGCCTGGGTCCCGCTCCACAAAGTGAAACAGGGCCCACGCGACCCCTCCCGCCAGATTTTTCGCCGCTGGCCAGCAAGATCCCATAAAGAAAAGTTACTGACCAGCGCCCAGGGTGCACCGGCCCTTGCCACTTACCAACCTCCTTCCCTCCCTTGGCCACCACTCCGATACTGCCCTGGTCCACCGGCCGTCTTCCCGAAAAATAAAATAAAAGCTATCAATTTGGCATCCACCAAAAGTACAGCCTTAAATGTGTTAGGAAACCTAACATTACTGTGCGGCTCTTTAATAATTCCAAACATAGCCTCTGGCATTCTGCGGACCCACCCTCAGTCTTGTTTGTATTAGCATACAAATGATCGGTTGCTGTCTATATTTCATCCCTTTCACCCTTATTGGCTTACTACTTCCCTCTCTAGCTCACTCGTATTTTTTCAATATTTGACTTTGAGCTCCATTGACTTATAAATCGGATTATTTTATGAGTTCCTTTTAAATATTTAACTTTACCCTCTTTGTCAACAATGAGGGTGGATTGTCGTGGGGGTGATATGGATTTCTTACTTCATGCACTTTTTCAAAACTGAGACTAAAATGCGATAATTATGTCGTTTTTTACTTGTATGTTTTCGAAGAAGTGACGGTAACAATGACTCCTCGCCTTATCCTACGAATATTATACATGCGAAAGTTGTGTGAAGATGTTTGCACTCTGTTTCACACAATTACGTTGAACGAATTTATATCAAACTTAGTATATGAATTGATGCATAGGATAATTGATATTCCGGAAATTCGTTTTCATTGTTTTGTTTTTATCATAACCTTTTTTGTGCCATCATTGGGGGGTAATGCCCATAATCCCGTGGGTTGGGGACCGCAGTTTGGAGGAATTATTCTGCAGGGGGCGCTGCTGCCACCAACCCCCCCCCCCCCCCGTTTTTGGCGCCTTTTACGACACCCGTGGGAAGAACTATGGGTTGGTGCTATTCTCTAGGCCGACACCACACAGCAGCAAGGTTGTGCCATCATTCGGCGCTCATTAGGGGAGGGCTATGTCCAGCAGTGGACTAATAGCCTGAAGAAGAAAAAAAAGATAACCTTTTTTAAGCCAAACTAAATATTTATTAGCATTAAAAAGTTAAAATTACTTTGCTGAATTCCGCCAAAAATCCCACAAGCACCATGCAGCTAGCTAATGCACCGCCCTCCCTCCCACTTTTTCAAGCAGAAGCAAGACACGAACACACCACCACCAACACCAATACTTGTGTGAGAAAATACGCGACGCGTTTCGCCTCTAACACGAGGCATCCTCAGGCTCCCAAATGCAAGTATTCCCAAATGCAAGTCACTCGCGTGTTTTCTCACACAAGTATTGGTGTTGGTGGTGGTGTGTTCGTGTCTTGCTTCTGCTTGAAAAAGCGAAGTTCGTTGTTATTAGGTTATGTATGTATGTATGTATGTATGTATGTATGTATGTATGTATGTATGTATGTATGTATGTATGTATGTATGTGTGTGTGTGTGTGTGTGTGTGTATGTATGTATGTATGTATGTATGTATGTATGTATGTATGTATGTATGTATGTATGTATGTATGTATGTATGTATGTGTGTGTGTATGTATGTATGTATGTATTTATGTATGCATGTATGTATAGGTACCGCTTTTCATTAGATATCTGATAAGTGACGGTGACATGAGCCAAATAATTGTAAGACCATTTCAGTAGGTTTCGCAGGAAGATTAGGCCAAACTCGACTACAGGGGCCAACATATATATACCTACTTAGTAGAATATCATCAGGAACGGTTTTAACCCAAATCAAATGTATTTAAGAAGATTTTTTGTAGATAAGACTACGTATACTATAAGTGTCTTGTTAATTATTACAAGCTGCCCGTTCAAAGTCAGGGAACAGACTTGACAAGTTGTTTCTTTTCTGCAACAGACGTAACCCAGAAAATACGATTTGAATGCTGTCAAGAGGCTGCGTCCGCAATCCGCCTCGCACCGGCGAAGTCAGGCGAAATTAAATTCGAAAATCGAACAGGAATCTCCCAACAATTCTTCACCGGCGCGGCGGTAAACCGTCTCCTGCTGGCGTTAAAAATTCTCTTCTAAATTCAACGTTCGACCCAACGTTTCATTTCATATGCGACAAAAGTTATAACAAGTTGCAAATAGAATTTGTTGGTGTTAGTCCTTTTAGGCGGCGTATCCACCGCAAGCGAATGCGGCAGTTCCACTCTGTTTACTGAACGATATTATTTTAGATTTTGTTACTGTGTAATAGTAAAACTGAAGCTAATAAAATAGTAATGACGGCCCCGGTGGCGCAGCGGTTTGGCTTACTGACTGTAAAACAGAAGGTCTCGGGTTCGATCCTCGGCCGGGTCAAACTATGAAACGAACTTTTCTAGTTTGTCTCGGGTCTTGGATGTTGTCTGTGTATTTATTGTATTAAACCTATCGTCGAGTTACCACCTATAGACACAAGTCATTTATTGTACTTAGTATAGGCTAACGAGATCTGTGTAATATGCCTATAAATATTTATTTATTCAATAAAAGGACAACTGGCTGATACGCATGAGAAAATGAGTAGAAGAAGAAAAACATTTATTAAAGCCACAGTACATACGCCATAATAACGAAACAAACTTAAAACACATTACAGTGCTACACAAGAAATAAGTCTCGTACCTGCGCAGATGACCGAATTTTGGATGTGCGGCAAGTTGATCGACCAATCATATAGTTTCATTTTATGGCAGGCTGCGCGCCTTTGTTGCTATTGGTTGATTCAACGTCATCAATGCAGGTGATTAGCGTGAGCGAAATAGGTAGCGCTATACTGCGGCATTCAATTCTGCACCTTAACCGTATCGGTTAAAAATCATATTGAATGTACTTAGAGCTTCGGGTACTTTCGTTACACTTCTTCCTAGTCTGCGCGAACGAAGATTCCCAAAGGGACTTATATGATGTGTAGTACTGTACTAAATAACATAAAAAAGAAAAGAACACTAAAGGCCACGGCGCCACAGTGCTATAAACGGCAACTGATTCAGCATATCGACGGGGAAGAAGCAAATACTTCTATTTTACACAGACCTAACTTTACAGGAGGAGGAAAAAACTGAATAATATTTTTGTTTATAATTTTAGCGCGACCTCATTTCTGAAGGTTGTTTTATTATTTCAATTGCCTTTTTTTTAAACTAATGTTAATTTAGTAGACCTAGAGGATTCAAAGTTAGTGTAAGATAGAAGCTATTGATTTCTGTGTTAAGTTGAAAGTTTTGACGTTAGACGGTATTTCCACTTGTAAATATTTCTTCTAATTCCTATTAATTGCTTTATTTCTCTTTGTAAACTATTTTCTGTAGCATCAGAAAACTATTATTAATTTAGAAAAAAACAACAATTACTGAATAACATAAATTATACATGATTTTGTAAGATAGGAGGTATTGCTTCAAACGAATTTCAAATTGAGTTCAAGTTAAGAGATATTATAAAGAAATGGGGCAAGATTTAGTTAGTAAAATTTTAACTGTTAACTATACAAAACATGCAATAAATTATCAAAATATTCGTATTTTATTAAGAAAATAATGAAATTATTAAAATAAAACGAAATTTTTGCATTTACCAATTCTTAATCCAACATAATAAAGTAGGTACAACCTAATTAGGTAGGTTTCAAAAAAAATACTTTATAGTTAGGTTAACAAAAACAAATTCTAAGTAAATAATTAACTGAGATCAATAATAAGAATCATCCTTATGAACTTATTATAAATAAACTACTCGTGTGGTAAATTATCATAATAAGGATGACAGTCTTTTGGTAAAACTACCTTTAGCTCCTGCAAGTGATTAAATTTTGTCAATTTTATAGGATTTTTTCCAAAACGTAGCTGGTTGTACGTTGGCGTTATTCGTCACGGTCGTTGAGGCAAAGCGGTCCACTCATCATCAAACTGAAGTTTCACTTTAATGTTCCCGTTCGGTTCGTACAATATGGCTCTGATATCGGTAACTTGAGGATCGCCTGCTTTTTTTCCAGGAAGAATGCTTTTGTAGTATAAGTTTGTATTCTCACAAAAGTCTTTGAAGAAATCCTATTCCACTAGAACTGTTTCATACGGTTTAGTTTGTCGTGCTTCTTTCGTAATGGAGACGTAGTCCGATGGAAGGTGGATTTCGCGATTTTTGAGTCTTCTTTCAATGGCTGCATGAACAGAATCACATTCCATCTGTGACCAGGATCTAAATATTTCTGTGTAATAGTAATTTCGTGGCGCATGCTCAGGTTAAGTAGTGCATTACTTAGAATAGCATTTCTGTTCTGGTAAGTGCAACCATCTGAGTATATAATAATAGGCAGGTTCCGTGGTATGCATTTTCTGTCCAAATAGTCGACGAGGAAAGAAGTGAAGGTGTTCGCTGTAAGATCAGTGGCAGTCTCATCAAACCAGTAACAGCAGCAATCATGAGTGGTCAAATCATATACAGTATAATTATGGCAGGTAAGCTTCGTCTTAAATATAAAGCGCTTGCAGTAAGATACGGACAAACTTTTACAGCCTCTAAATCAACTGTGAGTACTATGAGGTCTTTAGATTCTGCAGCCGTTTTTGTCGTTTTCTTTTTCTTGTCTAGCTCTGTCTTTTTTTACAATATGCGCTTGATCGTCGACTTCATTTACATTCCCAGCCTTGTGTGCAGAACACTTTTTTTTTTGTATTTATTTATTAAATTTCTTACATCTATCATTACAGGACAAGCCTAATGCGAAAGATGCGCTTCAATATCTATTATACATTGTATCCAGATCTACTATTTTAATACAACTTATATTTACTTTCCTAAACTAGTACTCAAAATGCATAGACAGGCCTTTGTGAACTCGTCAAAAGTGCATACAAATAAGTCCGTATGAACAGCCACCGTGTGGAGCGTGCGCAAGGAACGCGTGAGCGGCGCGCCGCGGAGTAGGTTAGTGTGCGCGCGCGGCACCGAAAGCAACAGTTAAAACTCGCACTACCTAGTTATTTGGATTTGTAGCAGCCGCGTGTGCGTTTGAAGAAACTGAGCGAGGCTAACACCATCTATATCGGCGAACTATGACTTCCTTTCATCTTATCGGCAGTCGCGCGCGTGCTGCGCTCGAGTAAACACGCTTTATGGCGAAAATAGGAGCAATTGTCAGAAAAAAACACGCGCGAACGAGATAAGAGTAATTTCTTTTCGTAGAAAGGAGATATTTTTATTAAAATTATTACAACATATTAAAGCTTTATTTTAAGAGCTATTTCTATACATTAAAAATCTCCCTAAAACTGGGAAATATATATAGGAGATCTTTCCAGCTAAAGTTAAATTTAATTTTGCATCCAACTACATCTAAAAGTCAATTTGCCCAAAAATGTAAGATAGAAGTATTTGCTTCTTCCCCGTCGATATGCTGATGGGCACGAGGTTAGTTATGTACTGATAAATAAATGAATTTGTCAGAGTTGTTCAGATAATACATCACACTGCCAAATAAATCATGGCATAGGTCTTGCCAAGCACAATAAATATAATTTACTAGACATATTTCAATTTCTGGTTCGGTCATGATGTAAAAGTGTTTCGTTATATCAATAGCGAATATTGATATATTAATAATTACATAATGTTTGAATTACTACATTTGATTTACGATGCAGTATGGTGCCAGTCTTAAGCACCATACTGCATCGCAGGTCTTGCGGCCCTTCCAAACTTCCTTTCTCCATGCGTCAACTACAATAATAAACCTACAATAAAAATACCTACAAATACAAATATATTTATTTTCTCCAGTACCTACACAATGCACTCAAAATTAGTAACTCATTATTATTACAATGTTACATTATGTAGTAGGAAACAAGAGTCTAAAATAGGTTTACCCCGTGCTATGGATCTCCTGGCTTCCACTTCTCCAAAACCGAGGACACTGTCTCTAATGTATACAGTTTAAGTGTGCAATGGATAACATTAACTCAAGTTTAAGTACAAGTATATTATAACCCAAATCAATATAAGTTTCTCAACCTTGATAATAACAATAGAAAACCATTGTTATTATCAAGGTCCAAAAGAGGTTTAAGCCATCACACTTTGAAATATACGTTGAACTAACATCCAGGCTCATCGTTGGTTTTTAAGGCGCATCTAACAGTTTCTTCTTCGTCGTTTCCTCATGGCTGAGGGATGTGACTAAGGGCAGCTTCCGCCACCGGCTCTCTCCATTTCGCGCCAGATGTATGGCTGCTTGTAGGGTCCTTCCCGAAGCTTTGGACAGACATAATAACTAAACAGACTATCCAACAGCTAGTTGTGCCTTATTTCAACACGTTTATAGCAATATTTAGCGTTAAATTTTTAACAAACATTGTGTGGTTTTTAACTACAAACGACACCGCAAAAATATACCAATAAATACGGCAGAAATCGAGCTCCGATCGTACTTATATTTCTGTGACGCTTTTTTCCCAGCACAATATCCGGGGGCTGCAGATCAATACGGCAAATAAGGTTTTCTCTTTTATCCATGCTTACGGAATACAGCCCCGGATCTACGGTGCTCCGAGCTGCGACAAAAACTTGACATTTGCACGCATTTGCTCCAATGGATTTTGTTACTAAGACGTGTAAAATAAAATAAAAACGTGTGACGTGCGCCATGTGTGAGCCGGACTCAGGCACAAAGGGCTTCGTATCACGCTAAAACCTATTATATTACTTTTGAAAACTCTGCCGAGCCGGACTCAGGTATCACTATAAATGCATATTTACTTGTATCCCTACACTCAGTTCGGGAAACTTGAATTGAAATAAAATTGAAAAGGTTAATTTATCACAGTTATATATTTTGAAAACAAATATACCATTGTAGTAGAATAGAAATAGTTATGATGAAAGGGATAGGGAAGGGAAGGGAGCCCAGCTTAGTGCTGTGAGTGCTGCATCATCACAGCGCTACTTTCAGCCCTTTCTCATGAAATAAAACAAATTATAAAATAACAACGAAACTCGAAAACCTCGAAAACAACACAATATCAGATGTGTGCCTACATAATTATCTAATATTGCAATGAAATATAATTAAAAATACATTATAAAATTTCCACACGAATAAAGCTGCAAACAAGATAAGACGTTAGACTACCACAAATGGCGAAACTTCTTATTTACTTAAAAACCTATTTAGAGGCTAAAAATTTCACCCATGCCGGGATTCGAACCCGCAACCTCTGGCTATCCGTACCAGCGCTCTACCAATTGAGCCAATGGGCGACTCACGGCATCAGTGAAATTTCGAACCTCTTTACAATATTCTCTGTATTACGTATTCTCTGTATTCTTATTTACTATCGATATCGATATCAACTCTTGTATCTCCCTACTGCTGGTTCACGGGTCTCTTCCTGCATCGCAGGATGGTTAGGCCATACTCCACCACGTGGGCCAAGTCCGGGTTGGTGAGGATCGTAAGCCATTGGCGGGCCTTACTGTCAGAAGTTATTAAGCGGCCTATGAGGCCTCAAACTTGGCTTAACAACTGTTATTACGTGACAGCCGGCACCAACGGCTTAACGTGCCCTGCGAAGCACGGAAGCGCTCGGAAAAATGCCACAAGCTGTAGTCACGGGACGGTCACCCATCCTGCACTTGACCGCGCCTGTTGTAGCTTAACTCAAGTGATTGATACCAGTCAATC